>JAUIMM010000482.1:1200000-1800000 GCA_031769625.1 Taudactylus pleione
TTCACACTGTCTCCGAGTTTCAAGAATAACAGATCTCTTAACAATTACTGTACTGGGTTTGGTCAGGTACCGCCCTTGTGACTGTATTGCTCTTTCTCCCAACTCCACTCCATCGATATCACCATCAACTCCCCTCTCTGTCCTCTGTCACAGAAACCAGAGATCCCAAAACAACCTAGGATGATGAAAACTCTGGGAGAAAACACAGCAGACCACTCCATTGCTGAAAACAATGATTTACAAATTTCTTTAGCTCAGGTATCTCACTGTAACCTTTAACCCTCCTGGAACAGACTCGCAATTGACAGGTCTACGTTATCTGTCTCGATTCCGCCTTGTCTCTCCACCGGTTGGTTCACCTTCTTACAGTGAGTGGAATGGACCCAGGTATCTCTCTCTGCCACTTTCAAGGATGTTGTACTCGTCAGCAACACTTGATATGGACCTTCCCACCGATCTGTCAAACAACCTGAATGCAAGAAATTTCTGATCATAACAAATTCTACAGGTTCAACATCATGACAGTTTGTTTCTGGCATATCATGTGACAACAATTTCAGTTTCTGCTGTTGCTGCTTTAACTGTTTACTCGTTGTTACTTTTCAAATCTTCCTGCGGACTTATAATCAAATGAGGTTGTCTACCAAATAGTATTTCAAAGGGGGACAGATTGAGAGGGAGTCTAGTTGTCCTGATACTGTGGAGGACAAGTGGTAATGCTTCTGGCCACTCCAGTCCAGTTTCTGCCATGATCTTACTTAATTTATTATTAATAGTACCGTTCACCCTCTCCACCTTGGTGCTGGCTTGTGGTCGATAGGGGGTGTGAAGTCTACTATTAATACCCATCAACTTACACATGTTTTGGAAGACATCACCTGTGAGATGAGTACCCCTATCACTTTCAATAATTCTAGGGATACTGTATCTGCATACAAACTCCTGAACTATCTTCTTAGCAGTAAACGCAGCAGTATTAGTGGCAGCTGGGTATGCCTCAACCCAATTAGAAAACACATCAGTGCACACTAATACATACTTGAGATTCCTGCAGGGTGGTAATTGGATGAAATCAATTTGTATTATCTGAAAAGGTCCATCGGTCGGAGGAATGTGGGATGGCTTGGTGGGGATTGTTTTCCCAATGTTTTTCCTCAAGCAGGTCAAACAGGACATTGCTCTCTTTTCCACTTGAGAAGAAAAACCCGGTGCACACCAGTATGCTCTCACCAACTTGCACATACCTTGCTTTCCCAAGTGAGTCAGACCATGCGCTGCCTCAGCCAGGCTTGGGTAGTACACCTTGGGAGCCACTGGCTTACCTTGTCCATCTCTCCAGAGTCCAGAGGACTCTTGCCCACATCCCTTGGACCTCCAGACTGCCTTTTCCTGAATGGAACACAAATTTTGCATCTCAATTAATTTATGCATATCAATCGTTTGAAACATCATTTGGTTAATTGGCATGTTCACTTTTAAACCTGCTGCCCATTTGGCAGCCTCGTCTGCCCTGTTATTGCCCAGTGACACCGGATCGTCCTCACATGTATGGGCTTTACACTTAATTACTGCCACTGCCTTTGGCAATTGGATCGCTGTCAGTAGTCCTTTTATATGTCTGGAATGTGCGACTGGTGTGCCTGCTGCTGTCATAAAATATCTCAGACACCAAAATCATGTACCACCCAAAAGTCGTACCTAAAGTCAGTGTAGATATTAGCAGATTTGCCTTCTGCTAATTCACACTCTCTTCTTAGTGCCACCAGCTCCCCACTTGGAACATCATAACCTGTACATAACTCTCCAGTGTCAGTCTGTTTATGACAACTCCCATCCATGTAAAATGTCATATCTACATTTTCTAAAGGTGTATCCCGTATGTCAGGTCTTGCAGTAAAGGTCTGATTCAGATATTCCATACAATCATGTGCATCAATATACCTGCAGATCTCACCTACCACCAGCGACTCACCTCTCTCCACCCTTTGTGCATCCTGTGGCACATATTGTAAATACATTGTTGGGTTTAACGCACTGCACTGCTTAATGGTGATGTTTGCAGGTGCTATTAGTGCTAGTTCCCATTTTGTGAACCTAGCTGAGGAGACATGTCTGGTTTGGGCAGAATTTAGCAAAGCAGATACAGCATGGGGAGTATAGACAATCATATCATGGCCTAATACTACATCCTCACTCTTACTGACCAATAGAGCAGTTGCTGCTACACTTCTTAAACACGTTGGGAGTGATCTTGCCACAGTGTCCAATTGTGCACTGTAGTATGCTACGGGCCTACTGGCATCAGCATGTTTTTGTGTGAGGACACCTGCTGCGCAACCATCAGCTTGCCTACAGTATAAATCAAAAGGTTTTTCATAATCAGGTATTCCCAATGCAGGTGCTCTTCCTTAATCTTGTAAGATTAAGGAAAGCCTGCTCTGTTTCCTCTGTGTGTATGACACGATCGGGCTTTGAGGAAGAGACTAAGGACCTCATTCAGAGTCGGTCATAAGCGGCTGCTCGGTCATACGCATCCGATGTTTCCCAGCCACGCATGCATACGGTTAGTTGTGCGCACGAGACCTTGCGAACCAAAATGCTGTCAATCGTACGGCTTATGAGCAGGAAGTGGCTTCCGAGAGTTGATTGACATGAAAGGCCGTTTGTGGGTGTTGACGGGGTGGTGGTCTAAAAACACAGGCGTTCCTCACCGTTTTCAGGGCGTTTCAGGGGCGTACATAAATTACCTTCTACGACCGACCTAGAAGGCCGGAAGTAGTAAAATATCACTCTGCGAGCAGGTTAGAGGCCTGGCTGATCGTTCAGCTTGAGGTTGGGTATGTGCTCTCTCAAGCACCAGAGTACAATCGATACTATCGATTGTGACTGATGTTATGTTTGATGTTTCTATTTTGTGCCACATAATGCAAGCAGCTAATAATCATTTGTTGTTGCTTTTAACACTGCTAATTGGCTTGTAATTGTTTTTGTTGCGTTTGCATTAGCGAATAAAAAGTTTAAATTAATGTCATGGTGATGGTTTATTATAAGTTGTTTTTACCAAATATTCGTCCTTTTTTGCATTTTTAAGCCTGCACCAGTCTTTGCAAATCCTCTGCTTTATCAATACCTTTATTAAACATGTATATTTTTCCAATTGAAAACAGACACGTTTTTTTTTTTTTATTTACCAAAAAAAAAAAAAATTATAAAAAATAAGAACAAAAATAAAAAAGGACGGAGATGGAGGCATTGGTGAATAGAAATATGGGGACTGGACATCAACAGGGGAAGGATAAGATAGCCAGGGCTATTTTCTTCGTTTGGGACGGCTCGGCTGAAGAGGCTTTTTTCGGAACAGCCGACTTGCGTGTGACATGCCGACTGGCCTGGCCAGAGCCGGATGGAATTGGCTCTGGCCTAGGCATAGGGCTCGCCATACTTTGGGGGGTGGCTGTTGGGCTGCCAGAGGTAGTGGTCCTTGGAGGAAGGGAGCCTCGCTCCATCATGGCAATTTGGTTTGCCTGCTCCTGGGCATCTGCCGAACCAGGGCCCCAGCACATGTCTCCAGGACCTCCACCACCCTCAGCAATCTGCCATCTATCCTCACCAGAGTGGTCTCCATCCTCAGGAGAACAGAATTATTCTCCTGAGTTTGGTCGACCAACTCGGTGAGGAGAGCCACTGCTGGGGCGGGTGGTAACCCTGGAGTGGGCTCCACAGGGTCCCCAGATGGAAAATTTGTATCATCCCCTGCAGAGCCTTCATATGTGCTGGGCCCAGCCATCACCTCAGGAGCAGGCACTTCCTCCTTGGGGTCTGTAATGCAAAAGATTTGTTAGGGTGTTTTTTTTTTGTTTTAATTTTTATCAAAAAATCTAAAATATTTACCTTCTCTGCCATGTGGAGCGTTAAAGTCGGCCATGTTAGTGTCCATATTGGACATGCCAACTAACTCCTCTTCCTCTATACACCCCTGAGCTTGCTCCTCCAAAGCTGTTAAGGTCAGCTCCTCAGGGATGGGTCCACCACCTGTCCCCCTGGCATGGTCCGCCCTACTTCCTAGCTTCCTCTTCTGCCAATATTTGAAGTCTGTCCATCTGTCAATGTTTAGAGTTAATTTAGTCTTGTATTTCCTGTAACATTTATAAAAACAATTATAAACCAACATTCACACTAGCAAATGTATACCTTTTACGCACAACATTATTGGATCTGTGCGTCGTCCCAACACGATTAACAGCCCTGGCTATCTCATCCCAGATCCTGTCTTTTTGTCCAGCCCCCATATTTCTTGGTGCATGGACAATATTGTCCATGCACATAGACACCAAGGCCTCCATCTCCGCCCTCGAAAAGGGAGGGTTTCTGGACCTTCTTTGGCTTGGGCCTGGCTCCCTGCTTGAGCCTGGCTCCTTCTCACTCCTCCTTTCTTGCTGTTGTCCACCTACAACATGTTAATTTTTTTTATTTAATTTTTATTATTAAAATTTAAGGAATTGGTCATTATTGGACACAAAACTTACTTTCTAAGGGCGGACTCTGGCTTCCATGCTCCTCTGTCTCCATGGTGAAGTTTGATAAAGCATGAGTACTAGTGTGCTTTGGCAACATTTTTAAACATGTGAGCGCATCATTGGATTGGTTGAGCGTGCATCCATGTTGAGGCCATCCATGTTTCCCTGTGCAAATTGCACACCTAACCTTAATTGTGGGCTTTAATGAGATGTGAGCGCATCATTGGATTGGTTGAGCGTGTATCCATGTTGTGGCCATCCATGTTTCCCTGCGAAAATTGAATACCTAACCTTAATTGTTAATTTTTCGAGTGTTTAACATCCCTACTTAAGGACCTCCTAAATGTGCCATTACTTGTGCGTTGTTGGTGGTTGGTTCTTGTTATATTGTTGGTCAGCGGATTATTGCACAAAACATCTTAGGCTTGAGAGTCAGGTAAGTGTATCCTAGTCATGTTTTTTTTTTTTTTTAATGTTACAAAATTTTTTTAATGTCAAATGTAGATTTTACTTAGTTGTTTTTTTATAACAATCAGGGAATATTCCTGCCCACTTTATTGTGGTCAGAGGGAAGTGTTTCAGAGTCCTGCTGCCATAATTTTTATGTGAATCCCTTCTTTTTTTAAATTTATATTTTTTGTAAAATAAATTTACCCTAATGTAGTGTTTAAGTTTGGTGTTTGGCGTTTGGGGATTGTTCCTGCCCACTTTTTAGTGTTCCGAGGTTAGTTTTCAATTTTCTTTATGTATGTGCTTTTATACACCCCTTAAAAAAACAAAAAGGGTATTTGACTAAATGTAGATTTGACCATTGTTTTGTACTACGACATCATTTATATCATTTCCACAAAATACTGTCTAATTTAATTTTTTTCTTGTCTTACCTTAAACACATGTAGGTTTTGGTAAAGATGGCCCTACCCAACCCTGTAAGAATCAGCAAGATTATGACTAAAGTTAAGTTAATTGAGTGTTTGTTTGAAGCAAAATTCATACTATTTTCTATGTACACACATTTCAGAGAGACGTTGGTGAGCTTATCCTCGCCATGCTTCCACACCCTACCTTACCTGGTCCTCATCCTCATCGTAGGCATAGGAGGCATGCAAGGCCCCAGATATTTTGAACACGGGTCACCCTTTTTGGAATGCCTGATGAAAAAAAACACTTTGAAAAAAACAAAGAACTAATATAATAACCAATACACGCAAATGCATACTTACTCCGGCGTATTTGCACCCGCAAACTAAACAAGACCTGGGGCGAATGCCGCCGGAGGTCTGACCACAGGCGCTCTAACTGAGCAATATTGTGCCGATAGCCCAGCGCACGAAGACGGCGACGGACCACCGCGTAGGCCTGCCTTTTTAGTGCATTTGAGATAGGGGGATCAAGATGGCCCAGACACCTGTCCATCTCTTCCACAAGAACTAAAAGTTCCGTGTGACTGTCATGATGGCAATGGCTGGTTTTAGAGAAAACCACAAATATAAATGTGGAACATGAAAAATGATTGGCTTAAAAAAAAACATATTTTACAAATACTAATTTCTATTGGACAAAGCAATATTCATGTGACCAAAACTCAAAATTAATAATAGCAACTCGGATTGGCTCAAGCCCTTTATGTGCGAATGCAAACTAAAATATGCATAATTACACAAACTAACATTCATAATGTTATTATAAACATGCATTTAACAACAACACAACATTCGTTAACAAAAAAACAGGTTTAAAATAATTTATTTAAACAAACGCACTAGCAGAAAGACATCAGCATGAACGGAATGACATTTGAACAATAAAGTTTTAAAACCAATTGAAAGGTAGTTAAAAAAACACAAAACACTTTCGAACACTAATTACATAATTGTCAACAAGCTAGTAACAAGCAGATCGATAGTGTTGGAAAACATGACATGTGTGCATCAAGCGGCCGCAACCATCAGAAGAAAATTAACATACAGCAACAGACAATGATCAACTCGTTAGCTAGAGGAGGTGCTTTGTTCATGTATGGGCGTCACTTTGGTAGCGATCCCCTGGCCGTGCGATTGTTTTTTTATCACATTCTCGATCGCTATGCGTACGACCAACTCTGAATAAGGTCCTAAGTCCTGTAATGGAAGGCCAAAATAGAAAAACCTGGGATCCACATTCTGCAGTATCCACACATTCCCAAGAAGGTATGGATTTGCTGTTGGTTACGTGGCAGTGTCATGGTCTGTATGGCCTGGATCCTGTCAGTGGTCAGATGTTGTAACCCCTGGGTTAGGCAATGTCCCAAGTATTTAACCCAGGACTGGCATGGCTGTAGTTTGTCCTTAGCAACCTTGTGTTCTGTTTGCAAGAGATGAAGCAATAAAAGTTTAGTATCATTTAGACATGACATAAACGAATCAGAACACAACAATAAATCATCCACATATTGTATTAGAACAGATCCATTGGCAGGTTGAAAAGATTGTAAACAGTTGTGCAAGGCCTTGGAGAAGATACTGGGGCTGTCTATGAAGCCCTGGGGCAATCGTGTCCATGTATATTGTACCCCCTTGTATGTAAATGCAAATAGATACTGACAGTCAGGATGTAGAGCAGTGTTGGCTAACCTTGACACTCCAGCTGTTATGGAACTACATAACCCAGCATGCACTGCTACAGTTTTGCTATTAGGGCATGCTAAAACTGTGGCAGGGCATGCTGGGATATATAGTTCCACAACAGCTGGAGTGTCAAGGTTAGCCAACACTGATGTAGAGGGACAGAGAAGAACGCAGAACAGAGGTCAATGACAGTAAAATGGGTTGCATTTGGTGGGATCTGCATAAGAATGACAGCTAGATTCGGCACTACGGGGAATTGGTTTTCTACTTATTAACCCATATAAGGTCCTGTACCAGCCTATAACCCCTCCCACCACTTTTTCACAGGAAAGATGGGACTGTTAGCTACACTCGCTGTATGGACTAAAATTCCCTGTTGTAATAAATGCTCAATTATGGGATAAACCCCTATCTCTACCTCTAATGGGTACTGGGGAATTTTTGGAGCTTGCCTACCACTTTTTAAATTTACCATTACGGGAGCTACATTTGCCATCAATCCAGTGTCCTGTCCATCTTTGGTCCAGAGGGACCCCGGTATCTGAGATAACATTTGTTCTACTTGAGATAGATTTTTATCTGAAACAGTAGAGTGAAACATTAACCTTTGGGGAGTGTCCAGTATATCCCTCACCTTGTGCGCAACTCTCTCTGGGATATCTAGAAATATACCATCAGGGGTACAATAAATGACACATCCCATTTTACATAACAAATCCCTTCCCAGTAAGTTAGTAGGGGCCGCTGCTGCCAGGAGAAAGGCGTGCCTGGTATGCAATGGGCCAATAGTAACCTCTGCAGATTTGGTTAAAGGATAATGTTGCACTTTACCCGTTACACCCATTGCTGGTACTGTTTTGCTGGTCATCTGTAAATTAGATGGAGATTTTATCACTGATGTGGTCGCCCCTGTGTCTACAAGAAAATAATGTTTAGTACCAGCTATGTCACTTAACATTACAGGTTCTTCTTAACATCCCCAGTTAACCTGACTGGCTGTAGACTACAGGTATGACCTGCCCCCTAGCGTTGACTCTCACTCTCCAATACAGCATTTAAGGCCACAATTGTAGTAGGTGACTGTGGAAAATTCCCTGCATTCTGTATATATCCCTTATGTGAATATCTAGGTACTCCCTGGTTAGGGGGGTCCTACCCTCTTCACCTTACAGTTCCTAATTACATGTCCCACTTGGTTGCAGTTAAAACACCTTCGTGAGTGGGGTGGGGGAAAAGGTTGTTGTGAGGGTTGGGCGGTAGAGAAAGATTGTGAGTGTGGGTATGAATTTTGAGGGTAATATGGTGGCTGCGGGTAGTATGGGTTTTGTGGCTGTGTGTGATAAGTGGGGTAGGGCTGTGTTTGTGGCTGTGCAGGATTGGTGAGGGCATGTAGCTGTGCAGGTGCATATGTGTCTGGTGGCTGTGATGGTACATTCATTCCTTCTAGAGCTTGAATGCCAACAGCCATTAGGTTTGGATTTCTCTTTTCTTGAGGATGTATTTATCATGCTCAGTAGCGGACTCCCTGAGTGTGTCTATAGTAACTCCCCTCCAGCCAGGCAGAGAGGTCTGGACTCGGGTCTTTAGATTGTCTTTAAGACCAACCATAAGTACCGTGATGACCATTTCTCTGTGATGAGTGCTATCTTTAATATCTTCTATCCCAGTGTACTGGGTGATAGCCTGCAGAGCTCGGGTATAGTAATCTTCTGCAGATTCACTCTCTTTTTGTTTTATGGTGAAAATTTTACTCCAGTTAACTACTACCGGGAAATATACACCCAACTGAGTTATTATGCGGGTAATGTTACTTTGGTTATCCTCGTCTGTTAAGGGATAATCTCCCTCCAATACGCAATCTTTTTCATTGTGCGGAAGACACGCCCTTAACACCACTCGCTAATCTTTATTGGTTGGCTCGTGAGCATTACCCAAGTTTTTCACAAATCTTTGGCATTTTGCTAATTCCTTCTTAGGGTCAGGGAAGTCTGTCATTATGGAATTTAGCTCAGCTCTTGTCCAAGGACAATGCATCACTATATTCCTTGTGGGCACCACACCATTCGCATCCGAATTCCCATTGGGAACAGTTATTGTCCGGATGGAATGGATGCCTGCCATAATGCTACCTCTGGCCGAATTACCTAGTTGAGGGTTCAGCCTACTGCTACTACGTATGGTATTAGTAATCTCCGCTACTGTTAAAGTGGGGGTTAATACTTCCTGAACGGGTGGGGCTACCTCCATGTCTGGTACTAGTGAGGCAGCTACCTGTGCTTGCTGTGGTGGTACATTTAACATTTGTGCAACATGGGAGAGAGTGGACATCACAACAGGTTCATCATCTACATCATCAGCATGTTCCTTATAATTACTCAAGAGAGGGTACAGGTTACATGTTACATTTTTATGATTTTTTATATCGACTGTACCTTCACCCCCATCCGCATAGGGCGGTGGTGGTGCATGTGAACTACTGACATTACCTTCTGCAACGCTACCTTGCTGTGCGTGCGCGCTACTTCGCGGCGTGCACGCAACGCTGTTTAGCGCTGCATGCGCACTCCCCTGCGTCGTGTGTGCGATGCTGGTTTGCATCGTGTCCACACCCCTAAATCACGTTTCCCACTCGTGCTGCCACAACTTTAAACAATCGTTATACTTTATCCTTTTCTTTTGAGAGTTTACCATACAGATGCTATCTCGGACATTGTTCAATACCTCCTTATCAAAGCTCCCAACCTTGGGAAAACATTTCACACTCATTCTCGTAATTTTAACCCATACATCACAGTAAAGTAGTTGCATACGCACCATACTTTGTATTCATTATATGCCGTGCTGAACCGATCGGCGCTTCCAAGAGCAGCACATCATCTAACATCTCTACCGTGTTTTTGGCTCCCATCTTGGAGGAAAAAAAAACACTAAACTTTTCAGTAGAGATTTAAATCAGTGAAAGAATGTCAAGGCTACTTTCACTTACCGGTGGACGATTTAACTGGCCGCGCCCACACACCTATGGAAGAATAACCAGGTTGCTTCCATGCACCCAAGCCCTTTCTGAGTACTTTGCACTGCTAGAATTTAAGCATTCCAATAATACTTACCTTTTTCAGTGATTTCGTCCACCACTACTCAGTTCACAATCACGATATGCCACAACTGTGCGGTTCAATCATAATGCCCAATAACCCTAACTGATCACTGGATGCCGCGATCACACTGAGAGCCGATACCTAACACAAAACAACAACTACACCTGCTGTGTGTATAGACTCCGGTATCTACTACCGAACCACTAGGCTGACACCAGGCGCCTAGCCCCTAAGGGTCCTACGATACCCCTAGCTAGGGAACATGTTACCCCTACCAACACACGTTCACTGTTACACACCTTTTTCTGCGCAGAATAAAAGTTTTCCCAGATATGGCAGCAACGACTAAGATATTTAAAACAATGCTATTACACTATCAATATCACAATGCAATCTCAACAGCTTTGTTTAAACATGTGGCAGCAATACAGGAAATACGTATACGCTATTGTGCGACTTCCCCTTATAACATAAACTTTTATCAACGAAGGAAAACAAACTTTTACCTTCCTTGTCCCTGGATTCTAATCAGCGCTCCTTGAACTCACACAATAACGGATAGTGGTCTCTCAGCAACAAAGTGGTAGCAGGTATTCGAAGGCACAATGCGTTCTTTCCTGCGTATGGCGCCTCCACCCTTTGCTGAGATATCGATAACCGTGTGTTACCGTATGAATGGTAGCGTGATTTCACTACGAGACCCCAACTATGAATTCCTACCTATCTATACACCCTAAATGTCGTTATTTTGCGTTATAAGTTGCACAAGAAATAATTGCTTTCCAGACTTTGATTGTGGTTCCAAAGCAAAAAAAGATATTATTCACCAAAAAGCAGATAGTTACACGCTGTGATCTAAATACAATTAGCGCAAACAGATTATACAATCACTAGGTACAGCCGAATACATACGCATGCGCTCTGAATCCAGATTCCCGGCATCAACTATGAAACCTCCGTCAACAGCAAAGAAAAGATGACTGACTAGCAGATTCCGGGTGCTTGCTTATAAACCCTTGCAGAGATAGGCAATACAATAGAACAAGTTGGCATAATCCCATTGGATCTTCTTCCTGGTTCACCTGTTACGATGCAGTTCATAGGTCAGTTTGTATTGTAATAGTTCAGCCTCCAACAGCTTCTTTGTGTCCATTTTCCCACCAAAGAACAAGTCTAAACTGGCTAATTACATTACATGAACAGAGTACATTTCAATGCCTACCTCTCAATGATCCATAATTCCCAGACGCATGTTGCGATTTCCTTGCCGATGGAACCAGAAATCTGCAAATAAACAGTGGTTCAGAATGGCACCAAACACGGTCTGTTTATCATGTACTAAACCTGAGATCATAAATACAGTCGCTTTATTACAAAATTAATAATGAATATAACCTTGGATATTAACCTTAAGGCTGGTGAACCTTTCTATGTAAGTGTGCAATCTGTAAGTATAAGGATATTAAGAAAAGACGCTAGTTAGCGTTCTGCGACTACGTATTTGTGGAGTACACCGTGGTACGTGTTTTGCAGGGTTGTCCATATTATATGTTTTAGTAAATGTATGTATTTATATAATGAGGACTTTTAACATTGTTCTATTGCGTGGGAATCGCATGACGCTAAATAATAGCATCGGCGTATGTACTGATATTGTGGGATTCGCTAAAATGGCGTCGTGCGGCCATTCGCAAAATGGCGTCTTGTTGCCATTCGCAAAATGGCATTGTGCAGATTTTAATTTTAACTTATTCTGTCTCAGCCAATTGTCCGGCTTCGTCAATCCGGAGCATGAAAGCAGGAGAGGGGCACCATTCTGCACAGAATCGTCACTCCCAGACACATAGTTACTGTATGTGACCCACCACACAGAAAAAACAACACCTTTAACTGTGAGGTAAATTTCCACCCTGACAGTACTGGCATCGTGAGGGCTGAGAGGAGGAAAGGTATAGGGATAGCAAAATGGCTGACAGAAAAGAAATACAGTCACAGAGCGCTAACATGTCACAAATGCATTTGGTATGATTTACCGCCGGCCGCGGTTCAAATCTCGGCAGCGGCAGCCCGACAGAGGAGGAAATCCCGATTGTCCTAAAGGTAAGTATAAACTAACCTAATTCTACCCCCTAACCCTCCTTTAGGGTGCCTATCCCTAACCTCCCCCCCTGTGCCTAACCCTAATCCCCCTCTAAGTGCCTAAACTTAACCCCCCTTTCCCCGCCGCCTAAACCCAAGTCCCCCAGGGGGGTGCCTAACATTAACCCCCCTTTTCCCTAGCCTGACCCTAATCTCCCAGAGGGGTGCCTAACCCTAAGTCCCCCCCGGGAGCCCTAAACTTAACCATCCACACACACACCCCCCCGCGCGTCTGTCCGCGCCCGGCATCCCTTCGATCGGGGCCCCGGCGTCGGTAAAATGACAGGCGTCAAGATTTAGGCACCAGTCATTTAACCCTCGCTGGGATTAAGCAGTCGGGAAGCCGGCGGTCGGCATTGCGTCCACTGGCTCCCCGAACGTATACCGTCACAAACAATGCAGAAAGACCACCTGCACTAATGGCACTACAATCAACTACACAAACCTAAAGTCTGGTAGGAATAGTGCTACATACGCTGACCTTACTGAAGGAGAGGTATGCAGGGGGACCGAGGCTCCGCACTGCTCAATGAGACCAGTGTTGTGCTCATAAAATTGCCACCAGAGAGCTCAGTGGAGGCGGGCCTGGAGGAGCAGCCCGCCAGACCACGGTGGAAAGGTGCTGTGTGCAGCTGGGGAGGAGCTGGCTGTGCTATACAGGGAAGGCACCCTCCCCTGGCATGCTTTTAACCCCTGGGATGCTGGAGTGTATTCCGCAATGCTGCAGTCCTGTATCCCTGCTGGTCTAGTGGTAGCGCAGGCTCCGTGTCTGGCTCCATGCACTGCCATCCCCTGGGAGCCCCCAGCCCTGGGGACAATAGGGGACTGTGCACCAGCGGGCGCCTACCACAGACACCTGCTGCTTACCTTGTTGCTCCCCGTGCTGTCCAGCCACAGTCCCAGGCCCCCGAGCGGAAACCCCCAGAAGCCCGCCGAGATCTTCGGATCGGTACCAGTGTCTCAGCGCTGGCAGCGTGTCGCAGCAGCACGAATGTCCATTGGACTGTCCACTCTGAAGATCCTCTGGGGTTTCAACAGCCCCTCTTGCAGTGACCCGTCTCTGGCTGGGCACCTACGAAACTGCCTCCTTCTTAATTGAACTTCCGAAGTACTCGAGGAAGAAGGGAGAATGGAGGGAGAGGTATGCAAACTGGAAGGTCCACCGGACCAATAGAGCGTCCACCAGAAGAGCCTCCTAGTCAGTTGTTGTTGACCCGAACACCGTGAGGAGACCATGAGGCTTATCTCTGGAAGGCCCCACTCGTTCACTAGGAATTATAACACCTCCTGCTGAAGAGACCATTCCCCTGGATGCATGTCCTGATGGCTGAGGAAGTCTGCTTCCCAGTTGAGGACTCCTGGTATGAACACTGCAGAGACAGCTGGGAGATTGCCTTCCGAAAAAGCCAGAACGTGGGACACCTGTGTTAGGGCTGCCTGACTTCTGGTTTCTCCTTGGCGGATTATGTAAGCCACTGTGGTGGCGTAGTCTGACTGGATTTGCACAGATTTTCTGTGAAGAACCAGTCTAGCTTGCTGAAGAGCTGTGAATACTGCTGGAAGTACCAATATGTTGATTGGAAGAGCAGATTCTGTTGTCGGTCACCTTCCCTAAAGAAGTGTGGACCTGTCACAACCCCCCAACCTCGGAAACTGGCATTCTGAGGGCCCAGTCTGAGATCCAAAAGGGGCATCCCTTGTTGAGGTGGGATGTCTGTAGCCACCAGGCCAGAGACAGCCGTACCTCTGGAGAAAGCACCATTGCCAGTGTCTTTATCCGATGGAGCAACCCATTTCATCAGAAGATCAACTTCTGCAGAGGTCTGCTCATTGCCGAGTAAATGAACACTCGGCGACTCTGAAGACAAATATAAATCTTTGCCTGTAACGCAGAGATCTTTTCCTCTGTCACAAAGATCCTTCATTGTGTGAGGAACCACTTTCAGGTTATCAGCCAGCCGTGATTCTGCAACACAGATATTGTCCATTGCAGATGGACCTGAAGTAACCCCTAGACCTTGCTAAGAGCAGAAGGTCATCCAGATAGGGTAACAGACAGATTCCCTGCATCTGCAGGTGGGATGCCATAACTGCCGTGACCCTGGTAAACACCCGAGGTGCTGGAGAGGCCAAAGGGCAGTACCTGAAATTGGAAATGTGGATTGATCACTGCGAATCTGAGGAACCATTGGTGGGCTAAAGCAACTGGGACATGCAGGGAGGCATTCTGAATGTCCAAGGACACCATAAAATCCCTAGGTTCCATAGCCAATATGATGGAATGCAGGGTCTCCATCCTGAACTAAGGGACCCTCAAAAGCTTGTTGAGGGACTTGAGGTTGTGAATAGGCCGGTAGGACCCATTGGGCATCAGAACGAGAAAGGGGTTGTGTAAAACCCTGTTCTTCCTGGAGGCAAGGAAGCACGCACCCCCACTTGGAGCATAAAGTGCCCTACTTTCTGGAATTCCAGGGCCTTGTCTTGACTTACTGAAGGCCTGTGGGAGAAATATCGTCTGGGAAGCCTTCTGCAGAAGGAGAGGGTGTACCCATGAGAGACCACCTCTACTACCCAAGTTACTGTAGCAGTCTGATACCAGCACTGGGCAAACTGAAGAAGTTGGCCTCCCACCCTGGGGTCCCCAAGGGGAGGCCCGTCCTATCAGGCTTAGGGCTTACCAGCAGATGTGACATATGGCCATCTGGTACACCAAGCCTGTTTCTTTGGCTTGGTAGACTACCTGGCCCCTGACGGTCTAGGAAAGGACTGTTCTTTGGACTTACCCTGGGCCCAATAGAGCCAATAAGGAGAAAGTCCCAGACCCTGAACAAACCTGGGCCGATGGTAGACATGAAGATTTAGCTGCTGCCAAAGTGCTCACAATCTTGTCCAGATAAGGGCCAAAGAGGACCTTACCATTAAAGGGTAAGCATTCCAACCCTTTCTTGGAGTCTGCATCAGCTCTCCATGAGCGCCACCGCAGGAAGCGTGCCACCACTGCTGCCGAGGAAATTCTAGAAGTGAGGAGACCTATAACCAAGGTTGCCTCATTAACATATATGGATCCAAGACATCTGCCCCCATTACATTCTCTGGCTACCCAGCTTAGCTGGCCTGGAAGCCCCCCCCTCTAAGGGAGTATATGGACTTCCAACAAAGCACCACTTTGCGACACGTAGCATTCGAGAGAACATAGGTAAGGTTGCAGTACTCAGTAGGCATGGAATGAACTACAGGAAATGGATAATCTGTAGTTAACCTTCCTGTGATATAATTGACGAAGGGAATTCCACAGAATACCCTTGACACATACAAGTTTCGCACCCGCGAAACCTTGCATTTGCAAAAAGGTCTCGCTTTGGCGAAAAAGTATCGCTTCTGGTGAAAAAGTTCCGCTTCTGGCGAAAAAGTATTGCGCAGGCGAATCTCAGACCACCTACCTAGCGTGGCATACACGCGAAACTACATCGCCAAAGCGAAGAGTAGGTGAAAAGCTGATTCTGCCTAACGCGTGCCCCATGTTGGCTTAAGGGAAATTCCTGCAACATGGACTGGAGGTAGCCGTCAGTCTCTGTACAAAGGTAGAGAGAGAGACACTACTGTGAACACTGTGTAAACCACCAGGGAGGGAGAATAAGCTGTATCTTCTCACAGACCTGCCTCGTAACAGGTAGAGTGGAACAGCAGGGTGTACGTCATACCTGCAGGCTCAACCGCATGGTAATCGCACACAG
This sequence comes from Taudactylus pleione, assembly GCA_031769625.1. Classification (NCBI taxonomy): domain Eukaryota; kingdom Metazoa; phylum Chordata; class Amphibia; order Anura; family Myobatrachidae; genus Taudactylus; species Taudactylus pleione. The sequence continues at coordinate 1,216,095 of JAUIMM010000482.1, forward strand.
CATGCACTGGGTATAATGCAACCACATAGCATATATATATATATATATATATATATACACACATTATAGTAGAAAGTAAAATACCAGTCCTGTCTGATGCTTGTCAAGCCGCAGAAACTTACTGCATACATATGGCAGAGTGAAATACCAATATCCACAAATACATATACTATATAAATGTGAGAAACCCTCAGTGTTCACATCACCCTCCACAAACAGTACTGAGCATGTGGTACGTTTTAGCTGAGGAGAATAATCACGTTCACTCTTAAACATGATGAGTGTGAACGGTATGTATGTGACGTGTCGAAACCAAATAATTGGATATGATCGCTTGTAATTTTTATCTGACGATTCTGTGTCAGCGCAATTGCGATATGCATAAATATGTTGGTATTGCTATAGGGTTTGATCAGAGCCTGGAAAAAACAGTCTTTGTGTCTGTGGGTGTTTGCATAAGTATTGAGAGACTCCGCATACTGATACAGTATGCCTGTAACAAATAATTGAAATGTACACAGAAACTAGGACGCTCAAAGTAAGCAATATAAATGTAAAATTAAGGGTTATTGTCAAGAACCTGCAAGCCAAATGCAATTATGTGCCTCTTTGTTCAGTACTAGTCTGGTACAAATGAACTGGCATTTAGACTGTGAATAGGTAGAGGAAAACCTTTGAATTCGTTAATTAGAATGTGGCACCTTTAAGCAGCTCTGGCTCTCTCTTCCCCCCTGTTTAGAAATAAGAAGTGGACTCCCATTTACGCCTTGCACTGTAGTTTTAAAATGTCAGAAATGGATAAAATATATTAATTCATCACAAAATACACAGAATTACATAAACGCACAAACATAGACACATATTTACATATAATCATAAATATACACACATTGATAATTGTATATATACTTATTTAAGTACCCATGGATGCATGTGAGCTGAGGTATATACACATTGTTGAGCATTCACTTAGTTTTAAAATACAGACACACATTAGCAACCACAATCATATACACATATTTACACTTATAAAAGGTTCCTGCACAATATGGTTTATGTTAGAGATATAAGTTATAATATGAAATGCATGTATTTGATATCTAAGGTATAGAACAATGTAAACACATCATGTTTAGTATCAAACTGATACTGTTTCTTTGCAAGCTTCCGGTTCTGACAACGAGGAAGATGCATCGTGTGTTCCCGAAATATGGATCATAGAGAGATTATGGTTTTATTTGGAAATGTTGTAATCAATAAAGTGGCTAGTTTAGATTAGTTATGCAGCGGGAAAACTACACAAAGGAGCAACTACAAGACCAAGCCATGCCCCTAATGACACCATATGAACTGTCCAATGAGAAGATCAAGCTGGAATAGGAGCCAATGAAACAGTGTTTGTCTGTCCCCATTGTGTTGATACATCTTGTAAGAGAATATATGTTTGCGCAATAGGCTAGGCCAGTAGTCGTCACCTGTTTGATGACCACAGACGTCTGGATTGATCGGCTGGGACCTGGTACCGGGGCACAAGCGTATGTATTTGGCTGTAACCTTGTATTATAATTGTATTTACGCTCAGTGTCTAGATCAAATCATGTATTATTTCTTTTTGTTTAATAATATAACTATTTGTGCTTTGGAAACACAATTGGGCTGGTCTGCAATTATTATTGTGTGCAACGCTAAACAGCGACTTTAGGAGTATAGAGATTATTAGAATCCATAGACGCACCACACAGAAAAACACTTTTCATTTTATCTGTGAGGCAATAAGCACCCTGCAGCACCGCACCGCAAGGGACAGAAAGACAGGGATAGTAAAATGGTTGACAGTGAGAAGTGAAAGTACAGTCAGACAGCGCTAGCATATAGTCACATACAATGCAGAAATAAATTACCTGCACTACAGGTACTATGATCAACTACACAGACACAGAGCCTGGTAGGAAACAGTGCTGCATACGCTGACCTCATCGGAGGAGAGGTATGTGGGGGACCCGGACCGCGCTGTCCCTGTATCAGAATCCAGCAGCGTTCGCCACTTGTATAAAATGGCCGCCGAGGAGCTGATAGGAGACAGGCCCGGAGGAGGAACGCTGCCACAGCCCGCCAGACCGCTGTGGAAAGGCACTGTGAAGCGGGGGAGGAGCCGCCTGTGAGACAGGGAAAGCACACACCCCTGGCATGCTATTAACCCCTGGGATGCTGGAGCTTTTTCCATACTGCTGCAGCCCGCTGTCCCTGGTGGTCTAGTGGAAGCGGAGGATCAGTACCTGGCTCCACGCACAGCCTGTCCCCAGGGAACCCCCTGCCTAGGGACAAATAAGACTGTGAATCGGCGGTAACCCACCGCGGATTCCCACCGCTTACCTGAATCCCCGTGAATCCGGCCACAGTCTGGAATACCGGGGGTCCCCGCTAGCTGAGACCCTGGTACCCGCCAGCATCTCCGGATCAGTACCGGCGTTCTGGCCCGGCGGGGTGGAGGAGCAGCAGCATGGACCTCTAATTAGCTTGTCCATGCTGCCTGCTCATATTTATCGCAGCAACGCTGCTGGAAGAAACTTCTGGTCTGTTCCAACAGCCGCACTCTGAAGAGGTGATCCGACTCCGTGCCGGGCACCTACGAAACTGATTTGCCTTGGCTCGGGGGCGGGGTATAGGAGAGGGACCCCAGTGCATACTGGGAGGCTGAAAACTTTAACTCTGTGGTGCCCGATGTCTGCCACCATCGCCTATACCCCAAGGTATCCTGTGGATACCCTACGGACCCTGAAGTAGAAAGACAGGATTTCTATACTGGTTAATAAACTGTATTTTCAACTAGAGAACTACATCAGTGCTGTTGCTTGCAATGTCCTGACTGGAACACGCATTCATTAACCTCCCCACAGAGCAACAACAACTGCCCAGCACAGGTGACGTCACATTGAGGGCGAGCTCAAGCGTCCAGGCAATTGGCCTGCGCCATTTCCGTACAGCTTACGGCATTTGCGCAGTCCATCGTTTCCCTGCTTGCGCCTGCGCACTGTCTATTGTGAAGCCGCTGGCGTCTACACCCCCGATACATAACTCAACACCGGAAGTGGTATTACCCCAGGATACAGCAGCAGCTGCAGTCCAAGTCTTCTGTCATGGAGGGCATTACATAGCACCAGGACTATGTCTGCACGGATTGCAATATTATATGTCATTCGGCAAAGGAGGTGAACGATCACGTCATGGGGAGAAGTCACAGGCAGACGCTGGCAAAGGTTCGCCCTGCAATAGTCCCACACATAAATAGCTTACAGCACTTCCTGGACACCTATGTCAAGGATGAGATCATTCTTGGCCTGGAGCACATAGTGGAACTGCAGGTGGGAGACTTCAATTACACATACGTATGCCACCTCTGCTCCGTGATAAATGACAGAAAATACATGGTCGCCCATTTATGTATGATGTCACATTTGAAGACTTATTTGGTCGCACACCACCCTGAAATGTTAGCTGCCAAGGATGAGATAAGAAAGTATGGTAGGGACACAGTAATGCACTGCTCTGCGCAAGAGATTTACCATAAGCACGGGAGGAAAAAAATTCAAGAGCTGAAAATTGCCACCGATGGCCCGACGCCGGCTAAAGTGGCCAAATATGCCTCAAACGCAAATGACCTCCCCAGCAAGAGAAACGAAGGAGCGATGAAGGTGATTCAGCATCGTGAAGGAATGAGAGATAGATGGAAATATCTGAATCCTCCGCCATTTAAGCACAATGAGGAATTTTTGGATTACATGAGACACTTTGAGATACAAAACGACGAGGACGCCATGTTTGCTAAGATCATCACTCAGAACTGTAATAAAGCGCTGGCGAAGTTTCAGGAAGAGCAAGCAAAGGCAGCGACGCAGGGATCCCCCGCCAGCAGTCACCCGGTTCCAGCGCGTGCACACTGAGCCGCTGCAGAGCGCGTCAGTCATAGTCCAGAGACTGTCGTTGAATCAGTTCCTTCTGCGGCGCAATGTGCTGACAGTTCTAGACCGGGATCGGAAACGGCCAAACAAAGTGACGCCACAGAGTTCTTCTTCAGCAGCATCAAAAATATGGAGGTTTATAGTGTTTTTGAGGGAATTGCTGCTACAAATCCTGCGTTTAAAGAGATTCATATACCAAATCTGATCAGATACTTACAGGAAACCGGGAGACTTAAAAATCCATGATCCTTTAAAATTGTATAACTAAAAATGTTTTCATTATTATTTCAGAATGAGTTCTTTCAAATTTGGGTTTATTAATGACATTTTTTTTTTTCTAAACATTTTTCAGCTGGGAGATCCAAGGTGCTGCATGTTTAGCTTGTGATTTTTGGACAATATAAATTTATGGTTATTGCCAATGGTAGCGATAACATTTGCGCTCAGATTTTCATACTACTATTTGTAGTTGTTAAAATAAACTTTAATGCAACGTGTCTGCTTTTGTAGTTCCCCTACTTGGCCAGTTACATTTGGACTTATGCTGGGTACACATTTAACGTTGCGTAACCAGCACGATCTCGCAAGCGACCAGACCAGCGGGGGTCCAAGCATCGCCAGGTTCCCTTGCTGACAATGTAGCCTGTCGGACCTGCATGCAGGCCCAACAGGCGATGTCTCTGACAATGTGCCGGAGCGTGCATCGCCAGTGACATTGAGTGTACACACTAGACGATGTTGCCGAAATGTCATCTGATCCGGACACATCGGACGACATATCGTCTAGTGTGTACCAGCCATTAGAGTCTCATACTAGTAGTAAAATGCTAAATCTGTTCCTTTTCCATAGTAATGGCCTCAGATTTCCCAATGTTTGGCTGCAAAATACTTATTTGGAAATGCTAAAGATTTTACACCCAGTTGGGGACATTAGTGTTCATTCTAGCACCCTGCACCTGTCCCAACCCGTGCAGTTTTTTTTCCTGCCTGGGGTGTCGCTCTCTGCTTTGGTGCTTCTAGCACACGCTGGTCTCTATCTCAGCAGTTTGTTGCATTAGCTGAGTGTGCTAGAAGCACCAGAGATGAGAGTGACACCCCAGGCAGGAAAGAGGAACTGCACGGGTTGTGACAGGTGCAGGGTGCTAGAATGAACACCAGACATTATACTCGTATTATAGTGGCGCTGTCACATTTGTAGTACAGTTTGTAAAATTTAAAGCAAAAGTTTGTTTTAGCATTGTTCACCCTTTAAATCCAGCAGCCAAAGACGCTGTCGCTCTGAAAAGCCCATTATGGTAAACTTAGCCCATAGAGCAGAACTGTAGGACATCAGTATGAGAGCAGAATTTCCTCTAGTGGTGCCGTGCATTGGTGAGGGAGCTGTTGTAGAGGGAGGCGTTCTAGTCAGGGCAGGAAAGAGATGTTGATTGGGGACAGAAGATATCAAGGGCGTTGAGGTTGTACTTTGTGAGAGTTGTGGTGGGAAAGGGGGAAGGTGACAGGGCTGAGGAGCGAATCAAGGAGAGTAGATGATGGCTAGAGATGAGAATGTGGAGTTGGAAAAGTCAGAAAGAGGTGGGAAAACACAAAGGGGGCGACTGCTAAAGGGGGATGGAGGGAAAGTCCATCACGATAGACAAATGTCAAGAGGTAGAGAAGTTGTGGGCAGCAGTATTGGTGGGATTGCTAATTGGGTTGTTAAGTCACCCAGAATGTAAGAGGAATGGTCAGAGGAGAAGAAGTGGGGGAGTCGGGAATCAAATTTATTCAGCGATTGGGTAATGGGACCGAGGCCTATATTTACTAAAGTGAGAGTTTTTAGAAGTGGAGTTGTTGCCCTTAGCAACCAAACAGATACCAGATATTATCTTTGAGAAGGTGCTAGAAATAAGTAAAATCTGGTTACTATTGGCAACAACTCCCACTTCTAAAAACCCGCACTTCAGTAAATATACCCCCAAGTTTGGTAGATGAGTCTCTCTGGTTTCCTCCCACATGCCAAAAACATAACTGGTAGCTTAGTTGGATTCTAACAAAAAAAACATAAACAATCAGTAATTAACCCTAATGCTTGTACTGTTGTATATGATTGAGAGGTAAACTTAACTGGAGCAGGGACTGATATATATGACTAAATATTCTCTAAAATGCTGCTGAATATGTGTGCGCTATATACATAGCTGATAACCTGTCTACATTAATATCAACTACAGCGATAGTTTCCTTCCCCTAATATAACAGGAGAACATAGGGCCACAAACTGCTTCTGCTCTGAAACTCTTCCCAAGAAAAATGCTATAGAGCAGAGGGCTCCCTAACTCTGCCATTACAGTCCAGGTTTTAAGGATATGCTTGAGCACAGGTGACTTAATTAGTACCTCAGCCAATATGATTTAACCATCTAGACTGAAGCATGAATATCCTTACAACCTGGCCTGTAATGTTTGGGAACCTCTGGTATAGGGTGTAAGCCTGCGAGCAGGGCCCTCTTACCTCTGTCTCTCTGTTATTACCCAGTCTTGTTTAATTACTGTTTTGTTCCCATTTGTAAAGCACACTGGTATATGCTGGTGCCATATCAGTAAATGTTAATAAATAAATAAGAATGAACACTACTGTAATGGAACTGGACTGTGGGTATATTTTTAGTTGATAAAACACGACCGTCCCGCTATGGTATATCCCTGTAATACGATAACTGTCTCTCACATCATACTCAGTATGTGACCTTGTAATGTAATAATTGTATTACACAATATGGGCCAGATTCAGAGATTTTCACCAATGCAATTGCAGCTGCGATTTTCGCATAATTCGCAACTGCGAAAACATGCCAATGTCTCCAAATCTTACAAGTATAGGGACGCCCGCCGCTGCCTCCTCTTATCCATCCGACGTCACGTCCCAGCTAAAACATCGATCACGTCGCAGCAGATCGAGCAGCCACGCAGCATATGCGGGAAGTCAGACCTGTCCCAAACACAGCATCTCTCCTGGCGCGCAGGGAGCTCTCGTGCTGTGACGGAGATCGCAATAGCTGATTTATGCGCTCCCAGTAAATGGCGTTTAAGTGGTCAGACATGTCTGCGGTTTTCTAACACCCTCCCCGTTCCCTCCCCCAAACACTGACTACCTGTCACTTTGTGAGTGATTCCTCTGTGCGAGCGTAATCGCAAATCATTCGCTGCACGGTGCTGCATACAGGCATGCGCAATGGCTAACAATCGCTCGATCAGCATTAATGTCGGCATTTTGTACATTTCTAAATCAGGCCTGACGTACGGAGAGGTAATTATATAGGCAGCCTGTTAACTGTAATGATAATTCCCCCCCAATAGAATATGGATGCTATATAGCCACCAAATATTGCTGCACTGGAGCTCTCCCCAAATTAAAATGATCACTACTGTGATGAAATTGAAAGCGTGTTTATTAATGGTTTATAGGGTACAGCCATCCCACTAGCACATGTTGATAATTTGTGTGTGCATGTGTATACAAATATGTCCTCACTCGTCTTTGCTGCAGTCGCGTCAAACAGACTCTTGGCGTGCCTGGTCCCGTGAGACCATACTTGCCGACTTTCTGGCTGCTCTCTCCGGGAGGGAGCAGCCAGATTGGCAGGGCAGGGGGGCGTGGCCGGCACAATGAGGCGTGGCTGGGCGGGTGACTGGCATTTGTGGGCATGACGGAGGCGGGGCCACACGATCGCGTCAATTTGGGCTCGCCCCCTACACAATGCCGATAATACAGGCGATGTGAAGCAGGGGGCGGGGCCAAAATGACGGGATTCAGCGTGAATCGTGTCACCGGCCCCCTCCGCTGCGAGGGTTTAACTGTTAATCGTGGGGGGTTCGGGGGGGGATTGCCGGCCGCCAAGAGGCTTGCCTGCCTTTCTGGGGGGCCGGGAGCTGCACCCGATTTTCGGGAGGCTCCCGGCCGAATCGGGAGGGTAGTCAAGTATGTGTGAGACTCCGCTAGCGCCAGGCGTCTTTTTGCCGAAAAGGCATATGTCGCAATGCAAAGTGACTAGGACACACCAGAAGACTGCACTGATTAATTTGATATGTGACACTAGTATTATCTGTGTGCGACTGAGTCTCTCGGCATACTAAGTTCCATTTACGGTCTTTCGGCCGGATTCAATTAGAGGCGAAAAGTGCCGTTTGGAGATAAGTTTTTGCCGATGTTGGACTTTGTGCCTGTTTTCAAAGGATTTCCATATTCAATTCCAGGACAATTTTGCCTCAGCGGAAACTCAATGCAATGTAATAGGCGGCAAAGTATCTCCTATGAATAGCAGGAGGAGAAAAGTGCAAAATCTTTATTTTGGGGTGCAAACGTGGGGGAGACGACTCGGAACCCTTGGTGCAGTCCCCCAAAGGACAAAGCCAAAAAAAAGGCGTAATTTTTGGGACGAAAAAGTAGGGGGACAACTATAAAAACTAGTGAAATAGGGTTCTTGGGGTGCTGTAAAAGGAGGGGCCAAGTGTTTTTGGGATTGCAGGTGCATGTATGAGGGTGGTTTGTCAAGTTTGTTAAATGTACACTTTAGAGACATAAGAATATGCTAGCACCCATTTTCAAGAACCCCAAATTTGACAGGACTAATTATTTTCACCAAAAAATACTGTTTTCTACCATTTTTCAGCCCTTCTAGAAATAAGCAGATATAAAGTTTTTAACACAAATTAATGAGACAAAGTACCTTTATTAGGGCTAATAGTGCACAACTGTAATGATTTCCAGTGTCAGTGCGTCTTATTTTGGGGTACAGACTAATTGCCCCAATCTATTCAGTACTTTCCGCCTGTTCCGCATTTGCTGCTTTACATTTTCGCCTGTTTTGGAATTGAATTACCTGAAAAGCGGGGACGCGCACGGAAAGATTTCACCTCCTGAAACAGGCGAATGAGGCGGAAAGTCGGACAGGCGAATCTTTTCCGTCTTTTCACCTGTAATTGAATACGGGCCTTAGTTGCATACAGATATACAAGTGTCACATATCAAATTAATCAGAACAGTCTCCTGGTGCGTCCTAGTCGCTATTCAATTTGAAGCGTTTAGTCCGGATCCGCGTTAAGTTACCGCCGATGACGTCATTATCGCCTGGTTTGGTTTTCCTCCGTATTCAATTTGAAAGACTTACCGCGTAGGCGGAAAGTCAATGCAATGTAATAGGCGGTTATGTATCGCCTATGAATGGCAGGCGGAAAAAAGTGCAGAATTGGAGTTTTGGGGTGCAACGTTTCGGTAACCCCCCTGCAGCCTTCAGACAGCCCCCCAAAGGTAATCTGTGTCCAAAAAATCTTAAAAAAAACTTAAGGACACCCCCAAAAATGAATTGGAAAAAGGTGGCGGAAAAAAAAAATGGGGTACAAACTTAAAAACTAGTGAACTTGACCCAAGTATGCCCCAGGTGGTTTTTTGAATGCAGGTGCTTGCGGCAGGTGGATTTTGAAAGATTTTTAAACTTCACTTTAGCAACTTTAAAATATGCTGACCCCCATTTTCAAGTACCCCAAATTTGCTGGGATAACTTATTTTTAGGAAAAAATACTCCAAAATACTATTCTGCATCAGGTATAGAAAAACGCTAATTACCAGCTATTGTGCTCATTTAAAAACACCAAATACCATTACCGGGTCCCGTTAACGCGTACTTTCAAATTGAATACGGTGTAAAGCGTACATGCCTATGACTTAACGCAGCCCGGACTTAACGCCGACATCGCGTGTTTGGTAGGCGTTGAAGTATCGCGCGCGTGCCCGCTTTACCCCGTATTCAATTTGAAAGTACGCGTTAACGGGACCTGGCGATACTTTAGCAAGCGGAAAGTCCTCTCATTTTTGGGGAAATCACCCTGTCACCCCTCAAATGATGCTCTGACATGGGGGTTCACTATGGTACCCCCCGATTTGGCTTGCTGATGGTATTTGGTGTTTTTAAATGGGCACAATAGCTGGTAATTAGCGTTTTTCTATACCTGATGCAGAATAGTATTTTGGAGTATTTTTTCCTGAAAATAAGTTATCCCAGCAAATTTGGGGTACTTGAAAATGGGGGTCAGCATATTTTAAAGTTGCTAAAGTGAAGTTTAAAAATCTTTCAAAATCTACCTGACGCAAGCACCTGCATTAAAAAAAACACCTGGGGCATACTTGGGCCCCCCCCCCCAGAGTCAAGTTCGCTAGTTTTTAAGTTTGTACCCCAACATTTTTTTTTTGCCCCCTTTTTCCAATTCATTTCTGGGGTGTCCTTAAGTGTTTTTTAATATTTTTTTTTACACAGATTACCTTTGGGGGACTGTCTGAAGGCTGCAGGGGGGTTACCGAAACGTTGCACCCCAAAACCCCAATTCTGCACTTTTTTCCGCCTGCCATTCATAGGCGATACATGACCCCCTATTACATTGCATTGACTTTCCGCATACGCGGTAAGTCTTTCAAATTGAATACGGAGGAAAACCAAACCAGGCGATAATGACGTCATCGGCGGTAACTTAACGCGGATCCGGACTAAACGCTTCAAATTGAATACGGGACTTAGATGCATTTTTGGTGATAAAAACCACCAGACGCTACCAAAGTTGCATGGGGAATGATGGCTTTCATGCCAGGCACATCTCGCTGCGTGGCGTATTGAGGCTCAATGAGCAAGGACGCATCTGTATATATATGTGTGTGTATATATATATATATATATATATATATATAATGTATGTATAGCAAATTCAAAGAACCAGCACATCCAGTAAATAAATGCAAAAAAAGTCTGTATTAAAAAAAATTCACAATAGCAGCAAAGAGCGGCAGCATGAATCATAACAGTCACTGATAGAGTCCAACAGAGGTGAAGCATAACTTCATAATGATATCCTTAATAAACCAGGGTGGTCACCAAACTGTCAGTATGCATCTCACCGGACCCTAGAGCAGCAAGTCTAATCTCAACAGCTGTTTCGGCGCTACATGCGCCTTTATCAAGAGCAGAAAAGACTAAGGCACAATGAGCCATATATAAAGCCACACACATTAGTAAACTCACCCACAGGTGCGCGCGTCCACCTCTCTGTATACAACGGTTCCAGGAAGTGGCTGAACGCACACGTGGGGAACAACGTGTAGTCGATCCACGTGACAAACCCGATCACATGATCGGAGATGACGTGACGGTATCCTAGACAACACAGAAGCGGTAACCACTGAGCCGCATAATCATAATAAAGCCAAATACAGGCAAGGCTAAATATAGCCAATAATGCGTGCTAGGGGAAATATCATGACCTAAACCAAGTCATACTAATCCGCTTATTTAAGTGGCTATTAATGGTTCAAGTGCACAGTCATGACAGGATGCCAGTAATAAACACAGTACAACACATATACGACACACATCAATATAACGATAGACAACACACATCAGTATAGCAATACCCAAAATAATAAAAAAATGAAAAACCCAAAAATATATACAAAGAGACATATGATGAAGAGTACAGGATATATAAATTGATCGACAGGAGCTCAACTAGAAAAATCAAAGAAAGCAGCTCAAATATTGACCCTCATTAAGCCCATTGGGTACAACAGTGTTCAAACGGTCAATCCAAAAGCTTTCCCTCTGCAGTAGGAACTTAATTCCTGTTGCCCCCTCGTCTCAGGGGAAGAATGCAATCAATCGGCATACATTTAAAATCCTTAATGAGGTGTTTGGCTGTGGCGAAATGTCTCGCAACCGGTGGCGTATTGGTATCAACCATGTGTAGGGCTTTCTTGATTGAAGAACGATGGAGGGAAATTCTCTCCTTGAGCGTATGAATAGTCTTACCCACATAGAGCAAGTTACAGCGACATTTGATTAAGTAAACCACAAAACGACTGTTACAGTCTAAATGATGTCGAATTTCATAACTGATGTTTCTTTTAGGATCCATAAAGTGAGTGCCTAGAATTAGAAACTGACAGTTGACATACCCATGGCATTTGTATGCTCCATTTTTAGAGCGTAACCAACTTTTATTGGAAATGGGTCCTATGTCAGATTTAGATAATATCTGTTTGATGTTAGTGCTTCTTTTATAACAGAAGAGCGGTTTGTCCTGACAGAGTGACCCTATGCTATCATCACACTGTAGAATGTGCCAGTGTCGTAGCACCACTTCACGAATATGCTTAGAGGCAATTGAGTACGTGGAGGAAAATATCATCCTGGTGTTTCCAACCTTCAGAACTTTGTTAACCAATGCATCCTCTCGCTTGATGTGCATACATTTATTAATAGCCTCTTCGATCTCATCGTTGTGGTAGCCCCTGTCCACAAATCTCTGGCCCATCTCCTCCAGGGCACCTGGTAAATCATTCAAATTGGAAGTGATCCGTACCACTCTAAGGAGCTGTGAAAATGGTAGCCCTCGTTTTGAAGGATATGGGTGAAAACTATCCACCAATAATAAAGTGTTCTTATCAGTATCCTTACGGTAGATTCTGGTCGATAATCCATAAATGTCATTAGTTACGCAAACATCTAAATAGTTAATAGTCACCTCACTATAGGCCAATGTAAACCTAATATTGGTCTCCAAACTATTGAGAGCATCAATGAATTGTGTCAGGAGTTCCGATCCTCCAATCCACACTACAAAAAGGTCATCGATATATCGTACGTAAAAAAAGATAAATTGTGAAAAAAAGGGGTGTGCCATAATATGCTGATTTTCATACATATGCATGTACAGGTTGGCATATGATGGGGCCATATTAGACCCCAGCATATTATGGCACACTTGCTCTATGTGGGTAAGACTATTCGTACGCTCAAGGAGAGAATTTCCCTCCATCGTTCTTCAATCAAGAAAGCCCTACACATGGTTGATACCAATACGCCACCGGTTGCGAGACATTTCACCACAGCCAAACACCTCATTAAGGATTTTAAATGTATGCCGATTGATTGCATTCTTCCCCTGAGACAAGGGGGCGACAGGAATAAGTTCCTACTGCAGAGGGAAAGCTTTTGGATTGACCGTTTGAACACTGTTGTACCCAATGGGCTTAATGAGGGTCAATATTTGAGCTGCTTTCTTTGATTTTTCTAGTTGAGCTCCTGTCGATCAATTTATATATCCTGTACTCTCCATCATATGTCTCTTTGTATATATTTTTTGGTTTTTCATTTTTTTATTATTTTGGGTATTGCTATACTGATGTGTGCTGTCTATCGTTCTATTGATGTGTGTCGTTTATGTGTTGTACTGTGTTTATTACTGGCATCCTGTCATGACTGTGCACTTGAACCATTAATAGCCACTTAAATAAGCGGATTAGTATGACTTGGTTTAGGTCATGATATTTCCCCTAGCACGCATTATTGGCTATATTTAGCCTTGCCTGTATTTGGCTTTATTATGATTATGCGGCTCAGTGGTTACCGCTTCTGTGTTGTCTAGGATACCGTCACGTCATCTCCGATCATGTGATCGGGTTTGTCACGTGGATCGACCACACGTTGTTCCCCACGTGTGCGTTCAGCCACTTCCTGGAACCGTTGTATACAGAGAGGTGGACGCGCGCACCTGTGGGTGAGTTTACTAATGTGTGTGGCTTTATATATGGCTCATTGTGCCTTAGTCTTTTCTGCTCTTGATAAAGGCGCATGCAGCGCCGAAACAGCTGTTGAGATTAGACTTGCTGCTCTAGGGTCCGGTGAGATGCATACTGACAGTTTGGTGACCACCCTGGTTTATTAAGGATATCATTATGAAGTTATGCTTCACCTCTGTTGGACTCTATCAGTGACTGTTATGATTCATGCTGCCGCTCTTTGCTGCTATTGTGAATTTTTTTGAATACAGACTTTTTTTGCATTTATTTACTGGATGTGCTTGTTCTTTGAATTTGCTGTTTACCATTATCTTATGTACCATGCACTCCTCTGCTGACTCCTCTAAGAGTGCTACTGGGACTTGAACTCATATATATATATATATATATATATATATATACACACACACACACACGTAGTGGCCGGCACTCTAATGGCTAAACGTTATTACTTGCTCCCGGTGTCCTCCTTTATACCTCTCCTTGTCTCAGTTCTATGTTCAGGAAAGAACTGAGATAAAGGTTCTGAAATGTTGATTTAATACTGCATACAAGCTCATTTATTTACTTGTCCTAGGTAGTACATGAATAAGCACTGACCACGGGTCACTCCAGGATTTTTAAATAGATATTTTTATGCAATAGGCATATATCGATGTTTCGGGACTACGCAGAGTCCCGTTCTTAAGATCACAACATTGCTGTAGTAATGCGACTCGGACTCACCAAGCCACTGTGCAGCGGGTAGCGTTTTGCAATGCGTCTCACTGCCGCTGTGGGTGGATCCGGTCACTGTATCCAGGCTCTTGCTGCATAGTATCCAGCAAGCTCCCTGTTTGGGCACCAAATGTGACAAGAATCACATAGACCGGAGTAAAAGCCAACAGATGTTTATTTTCTCACCACTGGCAGGTACACAGGTCAATGCAGTATTCACAGGCAAGATGTTTACAGCTGGTACCACAGAATCTTCCAAACAGCAACACAGTTCTTTTAGTGGACCCTCAGGTCCAGGTCCCTAACACAAGTCACCCCCCGGGCCTATAACCTGGGCGACTATTTCACCGTCGGGATCATTCTGGATTTGCACTGAGACAACTTTAAAGACATATAACAGGTGCTGCTGATTAGCCTTGCTTTGTGGCTTACAACTGAGTTCAGGAAAACCTGGATTGGATCACTATTACCATTCTGTTCACTGCTCCATCTCTGCATAAACCTGCTCCTCCGCATTAACCTCATGTGAAAGCATGCTGTCCCTGTCACTATATATATATATATATATATATATATATATATATTACCAAAATTTGCTTTAAACAAACAATGGGGGGCACTTGCCAATTTTCAGGCAAAAAAGTTTATGTTATCTCACTTCATATAGCTCGACGTTTCGACCCACTGGTGGTTTTGAGAAGACAGGTCATGAAAAGAGATACAGCACTAACAAAAGCCAGGAACATGACAAAGACCCCCAGTGGATCGACCGGTTGACCTGTATGATGATGTGGGATCACATAAATAATGTTTTTTGCCTCAAAATTGGCGAGTGCTCTCCATTGCTTGTTCAAAGCAAATATTGGACAAATTAATAGGAATCCATCCTGGGTTACACAGAGGAGCATCCCTACAGCTGTATAAGATTTGGATGTGAGTGCTGACTACCCTCCCACCCCCCCCCTTGGTATTTGTATGTGTTCTGCACTCTCATCCTAAAGTCTCCATCAATGGCTGGGGTGCTCCTCCAGGATCAGGCCACTGACAGTCCATATGGGTTGAGTATGGGATGTTGGTAGACACAATCCTGATGCCAACAACCCGACAGGGTTAGGATGCCGACACCTGTCGGCAGGTATTCTAGCCCTTCTCCAACCCCTAACTCTCCCTTCCCGTAACCCTCCCCCACCCCCCCTAGTGCCAAACCCTCTTTGTCTCCTCGCTACTTACCTTCGGGATGCCGGCGACCGGGATGCCGACAAATGTCAGGAATCCAGCACCGGTATTCTAAGCGCCGGCATCCTATTTGCCTTGATTGTGACTATATCCCATCCATATATAACAAAGTATTATCTGCTTTTGCAGAGTTAAGGGCACTCACTAGACTTCATGCAGAATAATCACATTTATTTGTAAAGTTTACACCCGTACAATAAATCGTATCAAAGCGATATTGCGGTTTCCATAAAACCTTTTTCAAGCATGGCAATATCCCTAGATACAGCAATGGTCAGACAGCGGTGGCTGGGAGCTATCGCTGTACCTGCAGGAACATGGGGCCTGATTCAGAGCCGCTCATAAGCGGCAGTACGCTTGTTCCGAGCGATGTTCGCCCATCTGCGCATGCGTACGGTTTATAATACGCATGCGCGAACCAGTCTGTGCGGCCGAAAATAGTTTGTTCGCTAGATAGCGAATGCCTGCTATTTTGAGTGACAGGAGGAGGCGTATGTGGGTGGTAACAGGGGAAGGTGCTTGAAAACGGGGAGTGGAATTCAGAACGCAGGCGTGCTTAAAGGTCAAAACGGGCGTTTTATGGGTGTGCATAATTAACACAGCAGCGTCATTGACCACGTCACTTGGTTGTCTTTTAGCCAAAACTGCTCGCAAGATTGCGGTAGGAAAAACCAACCACAAGAATAGCGAGCAGTTCATACGCTGTTCGATGTACTCGATTAATCTAATAAATAGCGGACATGACGTATGATGCGAGCGGCCAGGGGGCGTATTTTTTAAATAAACGACCGCATGTTTTGTTCGTTCGTTCAGACATGGAGGCGGCAACAGACCGCAAGGAGCGAACGGTTCATTTGAATAGCCACCCCCTTTTTCTGAACGAGCGAGCGCTAATAGCGATCAGCTCTGAATCAGGCCCATGATCCCTGGACCCACATTTCCTCATCCCCATCCTGGGATAAACATCAAAATCACTTACAATATAAACTGCCTCCTGGACCACATTATACACCTTCTGGTCTGCTCATGTGGCCTTTGCTATGTTGGTTGAACGACCAGGGCGACCAGAGAGAGAACGGCAAACCGTCTAGCTCCTATCAGGCTGGCTTTGTAGAATGGTTCCCCTGATAATCCTGAACCCAGACATTTCCTTCAAAAAAAGAAGCATCAATTAGCCACTCTGAAATGTAGACTAATAGACTGGGAACCGCCATCAAATCAGGGAAGAGATTGAGCCCCGAGACTTCATCAGACGGGAGAGTCGCTGGACAAGCAGACTGGATCCTGTAGCATCTCGGGGGTCTAAATGAGAATAACCCTTTTTGGGCTTACAATGTACCAAGAGACAGATCATGCTGCCAGAACATGTAACAAATCTGTACAATCCGGATATGAAGTATCGGCCCGCAGGTGGGGACAGCACACAGCAGGGTGCCACCATAAGGGAAGGGAGCATTTTACTGTTTTTTAAATCGGGGAGGGCACGGCGCCCTGCTAAACCAGCCTGGTTCCGTGAGACTTTGCTAGCATCGGCCATTTTTTTTTTTTTTGTTGAAAATGCATCTTAGTGGCAATGCGATCCGTCTACGATTTACCGGGAAAGTGTGCTGATTCATTTTTTCTATGTGACACTTGTATAAGATGTGCAGAGGCCTGAGTGTAGGTGAGAGGAAAAACTACAACAAAGGTAAACAAATAGACGCCAATGCATTATCTCACCATCTCTCTGCATCGCTGTGCTAAGGGGTCAGTTCCCGGAGGTGGCAGCAGAATCCTATCAATAGAGAAAGCAGATAACGATCGTTTCGCCTTACAGGCTTGGTCACATCTCGGCCGATCTTCTCTTTCTAGACTCTCGGGATTCCTCACTTTAGTAAGAGTTGCGAAATGATGCAATTGAATAACGATCGCAAAGACGCCCACTTCCCTTTACTCACATCCGTACTACTGTGCAAGACAGCGAAAAAATCGGTAACATCGGACCCATACGCACAATTACTCAAGGTCAGACCTCACTCCGAAATTGCTCAACTTCCTGCACGCAGTGAGAGCTCAGGCTGTGTACCCCATCGCAACGGCTAATTTATGCACGCCCCTGTGACGACGTTCAAACACACTGGCACGCCTGCGTTTCACTGGCCACTCCCCTGTCCCACCCCAAAATGGTCACTTTCTGTGTCAATCAATGTACGATGCCTTCCCGATCGCAGTGAAGGGTACACGCCTTGCGGTGCATGCGCAGAAGGTGATTATAGGCCGTTTGTGTGCGTATTAACACTAGCGATCCGTGCTAAACCAGGTTTATAATTGTTATTGGATTGCAAACTTGTTGATTCCACACAGATTGTATATATACTTGGTTTAATAGAAACCTCGTAGTGTGGTAAATAAAATGTAATTCTTCATGGAGTGATGCCCGGCTGTGGGCAACAAATGTTCACAATTGAAATGCTATTTTCCTGTAGCTTCAATATAACAAGGAACTAATAATGATTTATATGCCTCAGTTTTGAAATGTTAAGCTGGTCACACACTAGACCAACTTACATCCAACCAGCCAACTAATCGATTGGTTGGAATGAAAATCAGGTATGAAAGCAAATGACAATCAGCAATTTGCTCCCAAACGCCGGAAAAATGGATAAAAACTGTTGTTTGAACAAATTATTTAGATCTAAAAATTCAACAAACTTGTCTGACGACCATTTTCATCTGTTTTCTGGCATTTAGGAGCAAATTGCTGATCATCAGTTACTCCCATACGTTACCAGATTTTCATTCCAACCAATCAACTAGTTGGCAGGTTGGATGCAAGTTGGTCTAGTGATTATCGATGGAGGTTTATTCCCCTTCTTTCAGTCTCGATGGATCGAGATTGAAAGAGGGGGAATAAACCTCCAGAGGTGGGAAAAGACCAGATAAAACAGTGGGAGGGAGAGGAAGTCCATCGGGAGACACCAAAAGAGGTAGAGGACATTTGAGGCTGTAGTATTGGTGGGATTGTCAATCCTGATGTTAGACACCCAGGATATGGGAGAGAAAGTCAGTCAGGAGAAGTGGCATAGTCAGGCCTCAAAGCAATTAAGGAAGTGGGAGATGTTTGCATTACTTCAAAGGAAGACAAGGAGAGAGGGCTCAGAAGGAATGATTGAGAAGGTGCAGCAGGGGGAGAGAAGGACACCCACAACACCACCTTACTGTCGTACTGCTCTAGAGGTGTGGGGTAAGATAATAGGGATGCGTGATGTGATGTTGGAGGGAGAGGTTTGATGGAGTTGAAGATGAAGAGATTATGGTCGTGATTCAATTCAAAGTGATGCTGAAAATAACCGGGAGGGAGCTCCCGGAGCTATTCAATTCAGCGCGGTGTTTGGTCCGCCTAAAGGATTTCTTCTCGCACCCTCCTGACGGTGTGAGGAGAAATCCGACTAAAGTTCCTGGCGCGTGGCACTAACAGCTATGCAGCCGGCACTTTAGCCAGAGAATGCCGGTTCTCACGACTAAACACCCAGGTTAATTTCTCCGATTTAACATCGCACTGAATTGCATAGCTCCGGGATCTCCCTCCCGGGGCTATTCAGCATCGCTTTGAATTGAATCGCAGCCTGTAAGTGGAGACCAGTTAATTGCAGACAGATCTGACGTTTCAGAGATTGCAGAGGAGGGTGAGGGAGGAGAGCAGGGCGTTTAGGAGGATGATGGTGAGGTTGCTGGTGCACAGAGGAGACCAGGTTCTCTGCACCCAAGCAGAGTGGGTGATAAGACTTTAACCTAGTTTGGGAGAGCAGAGGGTGAAGAGAAGGGGTGGGTGTGCTGATGGAAGTGAGGGCAGGGGGCATGAAGACGTGGTCAGAGACGAGGGAGCCAGATTGAGGAAGTGATAAGAAAGGGAGGTAATGGATGAAGAGGGTCAGTGTGCAGAATGGCAGCGGGACAGTGTAGTGTGAAGAGCAGACAGATCTGTGTATGGGTGTGGGGCATAGGATAAATGATGGAGAGTCAAGGGTGGGTAGGATATAAGTAACCTGTAACCGCAAAGCGTAGCTTCCAGTTACAAAATTACGTAGCATATAGTAGGCGCCTGTGTGGCATGGACATGGATTATCCAGCTATACGAAACTGATAAATCCATTCCCTGCTTTGTAGAACTGATAAAAATGAAAAGTCTAAATATTGGATGTCTGTAATGGAATCACTATGAGAAGCCGGCGCGCGGGATGCCGGCTGTTGGAATCCCGAAAGGGTTAACATACCGACACTTGTTGGTCGGTATGCTAACCCTCTCCCTACCCTAACCCTCCCTCTCTTTGATGCCTAACCCTAATCTCCCTCCCCCCAGTCAATAACCCTAACCTCCCCCTGCCGCCTTAGTGTCTAACCCTAACCCCGCACCCTAAACTTAAGCCCTCCCTAACACACTGATACTTACCATATAATCTTATCGGGCCTCTGAGCGGCGCCGGTAATAGAAGCGTCGGCATCCAGACTGCTGGGATGCCGAACGCATACCGTCTGCAATATTTAATTGTATTGGTGGGGGGTCGGGTACCTACTGTGAGCTCCTTTGCTCGTTACAGCGGAGCCCTCAAGTGAGGTCACTAGCGTAGCCTGGCTTCCTCCCCCATGTGTGGTCTGTTGGGTGTATTGGTGCTTTGGTGCACCTCCTCGTGCTGAGCAGGGAGGAGCGCACTAGGTTATCTCTCTTCTTAGGGGTCTAGCAAATTACTGGACCCAGCGCAGAGTGTTTGACAGGAAGTGCCGTTTGTGGGTAGTGATGGGGGGGGTGGTCGGCCAAACGCGGAGGTGCCAGTGCGCAAGGGCTTGCATAAATGATCCACTGCAATGCCATATGCAGCTCTAGCACTGGTAGCGTGCGTAAGACTTAGCAGTTTCTGAGTAGGGTCTGGGCTTGTGCAAGTGTTTTGCTATTTTGCTAAAGTATACAGATGAGAGTAAGGAAGTGGGCGTCCTTATGTGAGGCTGCGATCGCATAGCTGCTTCATTCATTTGCATATCACCGCTGATGATCGCAACGGAGCTGCGTGCGTATTAGCAAAATAGCGATCCGTAGTGAATCAGGCCCTTTATCGTGTTCAGGAGAAGCATGTGTACAAGCCCTGGTATTGAGGCTGTGTGCCATGTAGATGGTTTAGTACTCTGCAATCAATGCTTCCTGAAGACTGATCAGTCACCTAATTAATTCACTGTCTTCCCTCATAACTCACTCCTATGCCCGACGCACCCTTCCCTTACAGCTCACACCAATTACTAGTCTCACCCTTCACATCCAAGCACCATAATTCTTGGGATAAAATATTTGTGTAATGAGAGTACTATTCCTCCCAACATGTGGACCCACCGCCATGATGAAGAGGTGACCCACGTGTCACTAGGTGGGGCATGGCCAGCTCACTGACACGTTTGACTATCGCCCATCCTTTTAAATGCCACGGAGTACAGCAGAGAATGGGGTTTACCCCTCCAACTGTCTGGCCGATTGGGGCAATGCAGTACCGAATGAGAAGCCAGGACAGGGCCCTCACATTTAGTCTCATCCTGCA
Source organism: Taudactylus pleione (assembly GCA_031769625.1). Lineage (NCBI taxonomy): Eukaryota > Metazoa > Chordata > Amphibia > Anura > Myobatrachidae > Taudactylus > Taudactylus pleione. The sequence goes on from JAUIMM010000482.1 coordinate 1,237,171, forward strand.
GAAATTGGGACAGTTGGGAGGGATGCGCTAATTCATTCAACACTGCCTGAGGAAGCGGCCAGGTGATGTGAAATGCGTTGCAATTTTAAGTGAGAATGTAATTTTTACTTTTATCATATTTTTTTTCCTTAACAAAGGCCAGGATTGGCCGAAACGCGTTGGGTACATAACACGCATGACAAGACCAGGACACCACACAAAGACCGCGAGCAGCCAGAAGCGACCCGTGACAGAAAGAACCTACAGATCTTCTGATACTCTCTCCACCATGTCACTGGATTGTACCAGAGCCGGCCACCCTCCTACAGGACACGGTAAGTCTCAGCGCGGGATGCCGCAGCTGGAGACTATTTATAACTTGACTCTTACCATTTGATAATTTACAAGTGCAGGGGTGATGTATGAAATCTCTTCTTATGGACAGGGCCTATCCCACTAGGTTCCCCCATTACCCCGCGCACAGCACAGAGTACTCATTGTGATGACAACAGCACTCCAACAGGTAATATAGGTACTAGTGACCCCAGGGCCGGCTCCAGGGCTAATAGCGCCCTGTGCCGGCCGAGAGGTCTGCGCCGCGTGCGTCCAAAATTGGGGTGTGTGACCTAATTACCATAGGCCACGCCTCCTTACATACGTTATCTGAGGGGCATGGCACGCTTCCAAATAACATCAGGCGGGGGGGGAGCCTCAATAGCTGGGCTTCCCCCAGCTCTCTCCATTCAGACTCCGGGGTCCCGGCACCGTTGCGGCGGTGGGGGTCCCCAACCGCCCGATTTGACCACCCGCAGGCCACTTCGGCCCGCGGGTGGAACAGCGGGACAGTACTATCCCGCTGAAATTGGGATGCTGGGGAAGGGTGCGCCCTCTATGGGTGGAGCCCCTGTTCGACCGCTAAGGTCGAACACCCCTACAGCCGGCCCTGAGTGACCCTACGGCAAAGTAACCCCCTAAGGGTTCACTCACTATTCTGCAACTCACACCATCAAATTAGAGAATCTAAAGGGGAGAGCAGCTTGTGTCCGCACCACTACTAACGTCACATCTAAACAGGCTTAGCCTTAAATAGTGATATGACCTACACAGTACCACTATCAGTATAGTTTTTTCTACCAAAGCACTGTGACTCCACTTGCAGACTATTAAATAAATCGCATTATAGATTTGAATACATTGTTGTGCAATTATTATTATCAATAGAACTTTTACTACAGGGGTACAAATGATCATCGGCTCATATATATAGGGCTTCTTCATATACAGTCAGGTCCATAAATATTGGGAAATTGACAGAATTTTTATATTTTGGCCTCTATTCACCACCACAATGGCTTTGAAATGAAACAAACAAGATGTGATTTAACTGCAGACTTTCAGATTTAATTTGAGGGTAATTACATCCAAATCAGGTAAACGGTGTAGGAATTACAACGGTTTCTATATGTGCCTCCCACTTTTTAAGGGGCCATTTCATGCACATGCTCCATGGAAACTCCACCTGGGTGCCGATGGAGCATGTGGGGGAGGGAGTAATATAAATTATATATATATATATATATATATATATATATATATATATAATTTATATGTGCGAGAGGGCGCGTCTGTTTGTCCTTTTTGCACGGCCAGAGTTTTGGACCTAGCTCCACCAAATTTGCCATGTTGGTATTGTTTGACCAGGATTAAGTTTTTGCCTAGCTTTGGACTTCGTCAGGGCCACACATTGTCCCACAAGCCCTAAAAATTGGCACACTCTTAAATTACACAGGTTCCGGGGGTGGCTCAAGTGGAAATTGTCAGTCTGCAAAAAGCCTGTGAGATAGCTTTAAAAGTATCCTTCTATCCTCACAGTCTGAATTGAATGTGAACTTGCATGAGTCATAAAGTTTGACATTTGCTCAGAGTTAGTCCTATTTAAAGTGACAATATATATTAGTCAGTCCTGTGTTTGCATGCAAGTGCGTAACTAGAACTTTGGGGGCCATATAGCAAGACCTTAAAAGGTCCCCCCCACAGTTAAAAAATAATAAAATACATACACACTGAGACACACTGTCCCACAAGCCCTAAAAATTGGGACACTCTTAAATTAGACAGGTTCCATAGGTGGCGCAAGATCTTAAAAGGTCCCCCCCCCCCCCAGAGTTAAAAAATAAATAAAAAATACATACATTTGCCCCCACACAGGGCACATTCAGGTTATGACACACAGTAGTACCCTTTATATTCATTATGCCATGCAGTATTATTGCCCTTTATAAAGGGCTATTTTTCTCGAAAAATAAGTTCAGGAACTGTGGGTGGAGCTATAGGAAAAAAATTATATATATATATATATAGCTCCGCCCCCTTTATCCTCATTATCCTTGGAGCAATAGAGGGCCCTTTCAGCCTTAATATATGTATATATATGTTAAGCTGGCCGTTCTCAGTGGCGTGTTTCAGCCCCCCTCATCCCTCAGCCACAAGATGATGCACGTGGGGAGCGGCTCCCCAGAGACTAGTCCCCTGCATCCTGCGCCAGACGGGGGATAAAAAATGGTGCCCACGATCGTTTAAAACAGCGGGGGGGTGATGGTGAGAGCCGCGCTGTAACGTGACTCCCTGCAGGATCGGATCAGCCTGGAGGAAGGCCTTCCTCCCCGGCGCTAAAGACTCAGACGGCAGTCATGAATAAAGTTTCTGACACCTGGGGAGTGGGTTTACTTATCTATAATGCTGCTTCCCCTGTGTCTACTCCCCGATGACATGCGCCTTACAACCCCTGTACAAGCAGTCGCTAGCTGCCAGCTCCAACTAACCACGCCTCTATACCCCAGTATCATAGCTTCCAGTGTCCCCTAGTGGATGAAAGAGATAGGAAGCTGCGCAGCCTCAGTTGGTGCCTTCAGCAGGTGTACTCACTATGGCTTCACTGGGGTGCACCAAGATAGCTGGTCAGTGTGGGCAGTAGCGGTGGTGGGACTCGGGTGAAGTGGATGTTAGCAGCGGCAGGGGGAGGGGGGGTAGCAGGCATTGGTGGCACGACGCGGCAGCAGACAGATGCAGGCTCGGATCAGGGATATCCGTGATGCCTGCATCTGTCTTGTGATGAAAATAAACACTGATGCATGGACAGATCAGTGACATCCGTTTGTGCTGCTGTGTTTAAAAGGCATGAAAGTGTTGACATTTAAAAATAAAAATAAAATAATGGAGTGCCCCAATACCACAAAAAAAAGAACAACCAGCAATGGGGCTTGCAGAACCAGTCCTAGTTGCCAAAAAAGGAGGAAAATTTACATAGGGGTCCCCCGTATTCAGCACAACCAACACTGGACTCTGAGCCGGTCCTGACCTTGGACATACAGGGGAAAAAAAGCGTAGGGTTACCCTGTATTATCCAGAACCAGCACCAGACTTTTTCTAGCGGGGGGCTAATTCCACAGCCAGGGGAGCCCTTTCAATGAGTCCCCCAGCCGAAGCATCAACCCTGACCGCTAGTCAGCCCAGGCCAGGGATCCCTGAGTAGCTGGAGACCCGCCAATAAAGGGGTGTCCCTCTCCAGGGCACCTCAGGCCTAGGTCAATAGCCCGGGGGCTTGAAAGTGCCACGAGAGAAGGGGGGGTTGGAGTTGCTGTGAAGGGGGGGAGAGATGGGGAGTTGGACAACAAGCCAATGGGAGAGGAGAGGAATAGTAAGTAAGTGGGGTGAGAATTGAACGGGTTGCTGCCAGTCATGGTGCTGAGTGCAGACTTGGTTGCGGGCCCAAGAGGAGGAACACCGGCCTCCGCGTGTCAGTGCGACAGGTGTTTTGACTTTGGGGAAGGGAGGGTGACAGTGGGAGGAGCTACTGCTGGACTGCTGCTGTATGATTCCTGTCTACAATCTACAGCAGCATAGCAGTTTAAAAAGTAGGTATTGCAGACCCATTTTTTTCTGTCTCCTGAATCCTCGGGCCCCCCCTGATCCTCAGGGAACCGGCACTGGTGTCCCCTTTGTCCTCCCCTGTCGCCAGGCATGGGCACGACACATTATTAGTGCTGATATAGTACACTGAGATTATTTACCAGCATATCAAAACTGTTCCTCTAAATATACAAGAAATAATTTATACAATTATGTGAAATTCCTGAAATGAAAGGATAAAATATTGGCATAGAGTTGCAAATCCCAGCGGCTAGATAAAAAGACGCAGCACTGGTCACAGATCAGACGATTATCGGCCTACGGTCACGCAGAATGGGCACAGGAACTGAGACGCCGGCACCAGTGAAACCGCTTACAAAGACGCAGCCGCTGGATCCGACACACCTATAAAATGGTTTAGACGCCAGCGTTTTTCTAACCACCGCCTCCGTCACCACCCACAAAAACAAACCTAACAATCACTCTGCATCTAAATCCTCTCTACCAGCCTCATCGCAGAGACCCCGGGATGCATGCGCCAGTTCCTGGGAAAATTATAGACTGAATATTGGTGCGTAGAATGGTGGCATGTATACTTTAATGTAATGCAATATGCCGCTTGTGTGCTCAGAACCATCGGCCCATAGCATGTACTATGATACACTTCTCTGTGAAACAATACAGGAGAGAAAAGGTCCCTGGCTGGACTTAAATTTCCCACCTGCACTGCGGTCTCACCTTTCATATGTGGTGTGATCTGGAGTTTGTATGGTCATATCTAGCTAGAAGATGGCCTAGGAAAATGCAGGGTGTGGGGGGGTTCAAGTTGCCCGGAACTTTAGCATCTCAATACAAATCCTATCGGCTGTGACATTTGCATACTGTATGTTCGTGCAACTGCTGCATACAGTATTGCAGCCGCACATGCAATAATTTCCACCTTTAAATGAAGCCCGTAGTTTTATCTACGTACTTTTATTGGTAGCAATGGAATACAAATAATATGAGATATGGTAAGAACTTACCCTTGTTATCTCTATTTCTACGAAGTCCATAGGGTTCCACAGGATACCTTGGGGTATAGGTGTGACGTCAGTCGCAGGGCACCAAAGAGTTAAGCTTTCAGCCTCCCAGGATGCACTAGGTCCCCCTCCTATACCCCGCCCCCGGGCCAAGGCACCTCAGTTAGTTACCAAGCCATAGGCCGGAGGAGGAGAAGGAAGAGAGAGAACAAAGATCTGGACACATACAAGAATCACATTCTCACCAGAGGGAGACGGAAAACCGGTGACCAGAGCAAAGCCCATCTGCAGCACAGGTGCGACAGGGCGGGAGTCCTGTGGAACCCTATGGACTTCGTAGAAATAGAGATAACAAGGGTAAGTTCTTACCATATCTCATATTTTCTACTTCAGGGTCCATAGGGTATCCACAGGATACCTTGGGGATGTCCCAAAGCAGTATCCTTTAAGGGTGGGGACGCTCCTGTGCAGAAAGGAGAATCCGCCGCCCGAAGGAAGCATCCTGAGAGGCGAAGGTGTCAAACCTGTAATACCTCACGAAGGTATGGACAGAAGACCACGTAGCAGCCTTGCAGATCTGAACTGCCGAGGCACCACGTTGAGCTGCCCACGAAGGACCCACAGACCTAGTGGAATGAGCCTTCAGAGAAGGAGGGACCGGTAGGCCTTCATGAAGATAAGCTTCAGAAATAGCCATACGGATCCAGGCTGCCAAAGTTTGCTTTGAAGCAGGCCAACCCTTTTTACAGAAGCCATAGAGGACAACAAAGCGTCCGACTTCCTAAACAAAGAAGTGCGGTCAACATAAGTCCTTAAGGCCCGCACAACATCCAAAGAGGCCTCACCCACGGAAAGACCCGGTGAGTTAAAGGCCGGAACAACTATTTCCTCGTTAACATGAAACTGGGAAACAACTTTGGGAAGAAACTCGGGCCGAGTGCGGAGCACTGCCCTGTTCCCATGAAAAACCAAGAAAGGGGGTCTACAAGAAAGAGCCCCTAACTCAGAAACACGTCTGGCTGAAGCAACGGCCAGAAGGAAAACAGTCTTAGCTGTTAGCCATTTAATATCCACTGAGCCCAGTGGTTCAAACGGCGGTCCTTGGAGAGCCCTCAGGACCACAGCCAAATCCCAAGGCGCCACAGGTGGAACAAAGGGCGGCTGAATACGGAGAACACCTTGCATAAAGGTGCGCACATCCGGGATTGTAGCAATCCTACGGTGAAACCAGACAGATAGGGCCGAAACCTGTACCTTCAAAGAAGCAAGGCGAAGCCCATGATCTAGTCCCGCTTGCAGGAAGGCGAGAATCCGAGACAGACGAAACTCCCGCGGTGCATAACCTCTCGGTCGACACCACTGGAAGAACGTATGCCACACGCGATGGTATATCCTCGCGGAAGACGGTTTCCGAGCTCGTAACATGGTACGCACCACAGAGCTGGAAAACCCCCAGGACCTCAGCATGGCCGTCTCAACAGCCACGCCGCCAAAGACAGCCGAGTCAGGTCCGGGTGAAGACAAGGACCCTGAGACAGAAGGTCCGGTCGTAGCGGCAACCGCAGAGGACTGTCCACGGACAGACCCTGAAGGTCTGAGAACCAGTGCCGTCTGGGCCACGCGGGAGCTATCAACAGGAGCGTCCCTCCTTCCTGTTTGAATTTCCGGATTACCCGTGGAAGAAGGGAGACCGGAGGGAACAGGTATGCGAACCTGAACGTCCACCGGACGGACAGAGCATCCACCAGAGACGCCCCTTCGTCTCTTGTGCGAGACCCGTACACCGGCAACTTGTTGTTGTGCCGGGACGCCATGAGGTCGATTTCTGGAAGACCCCACCTGTCCACCAGTAGTTGAAAAACGTCCGGGTGCAGGGACCATTCCCCTGGATGAACGTCCTGGCGACTTAGAAAGTCCGCCTCCCAATTTAGCACTCCCGGGATGAAGACCGCTGATATGGCCGGAAGATTGCGCTCCGCCCAAACCAGGATCCGAGAGACCTCTACGAGAGCCGCCCGACTGCGAGTTCCTCCTTGCCTGTTTATGTAGGCCACGGTGGTAGCATTGTCCGACTGGACCTGCACCGGGTGACCCTGGAGAAACCGCTGTGCCTGCAGGAGAGCATTGAAGACCACACGGAGTTCCAAGATATTTATTGGAAGCTCCGCTTCTGTCGGTGTCCACCTGCCCTGGAACAAGTGTGGACCCGAAACTGCTCCCCAGCCCCGAAGACTGGCGTCCGTTGTCAACAGGACCCAATTTGGAACCCAGAACGGACGTCCCTTGTTGAGGTGGGTCGTCTTTAACCACCACGCAAGGGACAGGCGAACCTCCGGGGTGAGCACAATCGTCTGGAACTTCAGAGACTGAGGCAGCCCGTTCCACTTGGACAGGATCAGGTGCTGCAGAGGTCTGGAGTGAAACTGGGCGTATTCCACCATGTCGAACACCGACACCATGGAGCCCAGTAACCTCATTGCCGAGTGTAAGGACACCCGGCGGCTGTGCAGACAACTGCGCACCCTTGACTGTAAAGCAGAGATCTTGTCCTCTGTCACGAAGATCCTTTGCTGTCCCGAGTCCAATAAGGCTCCAAGATGCAGAATCCTCCGAGACGGGATTAGAGTGGACTTCTGCCAGTTGATTAGCCAGCCGTGCCGTTGCAGCAGTGCAATGGTCAGGTCCAAGTGGTGTAACAGGAGCTCTGGAGATCCTGCCACCAATAACAGGTCGTCCAAGTACGGCAACATGCGGACTCCTTGCAGCCGCAGAGAAGCCGCCATGACCGCCATAGCGTCCTGTATGTCCAATGACACCATGTAGTCCCCAGGTTCCAGCGCCAGAATGATGGACCGTAGGGTCTCCATCCGAAACTTCGGGACCCGCAAAGACTTGTTGAGTGCTTTGAGGTTGAGAATCGGACGATATGACCCATTGGGTTTCTGTACCAAAAATAGATTTGAATAGAAACCCTGGCCCCTCTGGGAGAATGGAACAGGCACTATAACTCCAGCCTGGAGCATAGTGTGCAATACCTTCTGCAGCTCCGTAGCCTTGTTCCGGTCTGATGGTAGACCCGTGGTGAAGAATCGAGCCGGGGGTCTGTGCCGGAAGGAGAGGGCGTACCCGTGAGAGACCACCTCCAGAACCCAAGTGTCTGTCGTAGTGAACGACCAACACCGGGAGAACTGCAGCAGGCGGCCTCCCACCCTGGGATCCCCCAAGGGGAGACCCGGACCGTCAGGCCGCAGGCTTGTCATCTGGCTTGGGGGCCGGACGTCTGGTACTCCATGCCTGTTTCCGGGGCTTGACCGATTTCTTAGGGCCAGCCTGTCGAGGAAACGACTGTGGTTTGGGCCTGCCCTGGGCCCTAGATGACCGAAAGGACGATGGTCCAGAACCAGAAGGAGCAGCGGCCAACGGGAGACAAGCAGATTTGGCTGCCGCCAGCGTGGCCACAATCTTATCCAGATCCGGACCGAAGAGAACTTCTCCGGTAAACGGCAACGCTTCCAGACCTTTCTTGGATCTGCGTCCGCCTTCCAGGATCGCAGCCACAAGGTGCGACGAGCAGCTACCGCTGCTGAAGAAATTCTAGACACCAGAGTACTAATGTCTAGAGCCGCCTCGTTGATGTAGGTGGCTGAATCACGGAGATTGCCAATCAACTCCGCCTGTTCGGCCGGACAGTCGGATTCAAAAGAAGCCTCTAATGAATCCGCCCAGCGCTCCATCGCTCTGGCAACCCAGCAAATGGCCATAGCCGGCCGTGCTGCCCCCCCTGCAAGGGAATAAGCGGACTTCAGGCAGATTTCTACCTTGCGGTCCGTAGCATCCTTAAGGGAGGACATGGATGGCATCGGCAATGTGGCACTACGGACAAGACGGGTCACGTGAGAATCCACCTGTGGAGGGGATTCACACTTAGCAAAATAATTATCCGCGAACGGATAAGCCACCGCCAGGCGTCTCTGCGGCTGGTATCTTTTGCCAGGTTGTTTCCACGCCTCCTCTAAATGGTCCACCAACTGACCCGAAAGAGGAAAGACTGTGGCATCGCCCTTCACATCTTTGAAAAAGGCATACTTAGATTTAGCCGCTGGGGGAACTTCGTCCTCAATCACCAAGGCTGTGCGGACCGCCCGAATAAGTCCAGGAATATATACTTTGGACTTAGCATCAGCGTCCTTAGTATGGAAAGGTTCCTGATCGTAAGGATCCAGAATCTCCCCATCATCAGACGTCCCTTCGTCATCCTCATAAGGAGCGGACAGAGACGCCACCGGCCTTTTATGAGGCCGCATCACAGACTCCCCTTGCAACACATCCGACAAGTGCTGTACAGAACTCGTCAGGGAGTTAACCCACGCTGGCTCCTGAGAACCCGGGAGCGGGGAAATAGGGAGACTGTGGGGTACCACCAATTGTCGTGGGAACCCCTGCATGGGTGACGACACCACAGACTGCTGGGACAAACCCATCGGAGTAAACGCGGGCTGCGGAGCTAACTGGCCCACTAAAGCTGTTAACGCCTGAGCGAAACAAGCCCAGGGTGGCTCCTGTACCGGTGCTGTAACCGTAATAGGCCGCGCCATGGACAAACACTGCCGGCAAAGGCCCTCCGCGCTACCCTCCCCCTCCGCTAACGGTACTTTGCACGTGGTACACTGTAGCCGGAGGGGAAAATCACTTTCAGACATGATGGCACCACGTATGTGACCTCTCTCACCAATTAAGTATTAAATAGGCGAGAGACCACCCTGCAGCACCGCACCGCAAGGGCTTTAGCAGAAAGAACAGGGACAGTAATAAAGCTGACAGTTTAGAGAAGAAAAGTTACAGGCAGCGCTAGCACAGTCACATACAATGCAGAGAAATAACAATTCCTGCACTAACAGCGCTGATCACTCAACTACACAGACACAGGGCCTGGTAGGACACAGCGCTGCATACACAGACCTGAGCCACAGCGGAGGAGAGGTATGCGGGGGGACCCAGACCACGATGCTTCCTTCCAGACTTCCAGCAGCGTTCACCATGTGTTGCAGAGAAGATGGCCGCCGAGGAGCAGAGAGAAGCTGGCCTGGGGGAGGAGCGCTGACACAGGACCAGTGTGCAGCGGGGGAGGCGCCGGCTGTGAGACAGGGAAGGCGCGCTCCCCTGGCATGCATTTAACCCCTGGGACGCCGCAGCGCTACCGCTCTGCTGCGGTCCGCTGTCCCAGGGGGTAGTGGAAGCGCAGGTTGGTCGCCTGGCTCCACGCTGCAGCCAGTCCCCAGGGAGCCCCCTGCCTGGGGACTTAGGACCATGTGATCAGCGGGGACCCACCGCGGGACCCCGCTGCTTACCTCTGTCCCCCTTGAATCCGGCCATGGTCCGGAGCATCTGGGGTCACCGCTAGCTGTGACCCCAGACGCCCACCAGCATCCCCGGATCAGTACCGGCGTTCTGGTACCGGCGGGGTGTAGGGAAGACAGCATGGACGTCAGGACTGACTGTCCATGCTGTTCATCCAGATGTGCAGCCACAGCTGCATGAAGAAAAAGCTTCAGGGGCTCTTCTAGCCCCCACTCCAACAGGTGCACCCGACTCCGGCCGGGCACCAAACTAAACTGAGGTGCCTTGGCCCGGGGGCGGGGTATAGGAGGGGGACCTAGTGCATCCTGGGAGGCTGAAAGCTTAACTCTTTGGTGCCCTGCGACTGACGTCACACCTATACCCCAAGATATCCTGTGGATACCCTATGGACCCTGAAGTAGAAATTAAGAGTTGATAATCCCCCTTTTTTTGCGTGTCCCTGGAAAAGCCGTCATTACCGAGAGTTGGCAGCATTAGAGAGGGATGTTGCTGCTTCAGTGCATTGTGTGCATGGTGCACCACCAAGTTTACAGGCAGCGATGCTGCTCCAATGTACCGGTGTTAGTCCAGATGCGTCTGCTAAATAGGGTCATTTGTCCCTTCTTGGGTGGAACAGGAGGTGTGATCTGTATTGTGGAATACATTCATGCTTTTATTATATCAGAGATAGAGCGTGTGTGTGCACATATAGAGCATAGGTTCTCAAACTCGCCCTGCGTAGACAGGGCGTGACCAGCAGCTCTGGTAATTGCAGCAGTGACCAGGTGTCCTCATGACGCCCGATCAGCTACATATACAGTGCAGGGTGCCCATCTGGAGCGTCCACGGAATGCCCTGCGTGTGCTGCAGCAGGAATCCTGGCCAGGGGTGTATCTAGGGGTCCAAGCTCCCCTGGCAATGTAATGAACTGGCGCCCCCCTCCCCCCATAATTTCTAAATAATTACACTATACAATAAATAAGTACTTATAATGTCTCCCCAGCCACCCTCCTCTTCCCCCAGCCATTCCTCCTTGTTTTCCCAGTTACCCCCCTTCTGTCTCCCCAGCAATCCTCCTTCTGTCTCCCAAGCCAGCCACATTTTGTCTCTCCAGCCTCTGACCACTCGAGTACAGCCCGCAGCCCACACACATACTTACCAGGCATATCGGGTCCTCCTCTGTATAGCCATTATTGTGCCCCGTCCTATCCTGCATATCTATTATTCTGTCCCCCCACCCCCCGTATGTTTGTTTTTTGTTCCCTCCTCAATCCCCATATAACTCCCCTGCTCTCTTCTGATCTTCTCTGCTGCTCTCATCAGCTCGGTTCCTCTTTGAGTCTCACCCTTTGTAAATGCAGGTCTCAGCCTAGGTCTCCTCACTAGTCCTCAGCCTCAGCTCCTCTCTCCAGCTCAGTCCAGGTTGGCTGGCACAGCATACTGACTGGCATACCGGAAACGTCACAACATCATAACATCACGTCCTTGACATTGGCACTGCTCTACAGCCGCATTAGCTATTTGTAATGAGCGCCAGGCTCATCATCTGGCAGCCACTCATCGCTCCCTCCGGGGCAGTGGTGTACGGCTGTGGTGGCGCAGTCTGTGGCCGGCTACTCAGTGCAGCAATGCAGCGTGCATGAAACGGCTTATGTGAAAAAAAAAACCTTTGTTCATTAGTTGTACATGCCGCCAGCAAGCGCCAGCGGCTACCCGTCCCTGGACATCTGGTCCGAATAGGAGCCAGGGACGCACCCAGGACTGTAGTCCCGGCCTGATTCTACCCCATGGTCACGGGTGGCACTACCAAATGGTGCCCCCCCCTTTGCCAGCACCCCTGGTGAGTGCCATCCTGGCCAATGGGTAGATACGCCTCTGATACTGGCTGCAGGGTGCCGTTCCAGGCATCCTGCTAGACAGGAGCAAGCGCTGTGGGCCGGATCTACCCACAGAGCCCCTTCTCTCTGTGCGCCGGCACCTGGCTCTACCTGTGGGTCTTTTAAAATGTGTCAGAGAGTAATGAATACACCTGTGCACCTGCTGGGAGACCTGGAAAACATGACCTGTTTGGGTTCCTGAGGACCGAGTTTGAGAACGTCTGATATAGAGAATATACAGAGAATAAGGGGCTGCTGTGACTGCTTTAGTACCCTGTGCCGTAGCAGCGTTTGCCGTTATATGCTAATGCTGGTTTTTAGTGTACAAATGTCTGTCTACATCACAAGTATTGCCAGCCTAACACCCCACAGAGTGGCAGAAGAAAACCTGTTATGTTGCGGCTACCTCAACTGGCTGATATGTACGCAAGCGGGCATGCGGCACATCTTCCACCCTGCTCCTGAGCGCAGCCTGCTACTGACTGTACTGAGAGCTACAGGCCCTCACATATGTTAGATTAGGAACTTTAAGAAAACTTGAACTGAGTGACATCTGGATAATCTTTTAATTAAAGTATAAAATATATCTGTGTGTGACGGCAAATCTGCTTTTCGAGTATAAAACAATTATTCTCCCCATTTCTGACCCATCACCGTCACCACAATAAGCAGATAAGCAAAGTGCACTGCACACACTCTGCTCTGCATCAGTGTCTGGTGTTACGTAATCCCCTGCGCTCTGCATCAGATCAGTGTCTGGTGTTACGCAATCTGCATCAGAGTCTGGTATTCACCAGCGTGCGCCATCTCCGTACGGCTAAGGCGCCTGCGCATTACTTACTCTGAAGCCGCTGGAGTCTACACCCCACTACATAGCCCGATTCCGGAAGTGACACCACCACACGTTTGACGAATCAACACGATAACAGCACGGTTCGGTCATGTCGGAGAATAAAAAAGAGCTCCGGGAATATGTCTGCGCACATTGCAATGTTAAGACTACTTCAGCCTTAGACCTGTGCTTTCACGTCATAGGGAGTAAGCACGAAAATGTCCTGAGACTTAACTGTCCTGAAATGCTCCCACACACAAAAAGTCTCCAGCACTTCCTGGACACCTATGCGAGGGACGAGCCATTGCTGGGCTTGCAGTACATCTTGGAAGTGCAGTTAATAAATATGGGGGACTACATGTACAGGTGTCACCTCTGTGATATAGAAGCTGACAGAAAATCTATTTTCACCCATATAACTGCATCAGATCACATAAAGAAATATCTGGACGCTCACCACCCTGAGCTGCTGCCTTCCAGAACAAAAGGTCTGGAACTTGCTGGAAAAACGTTGAGAAAGACATTGAGTTCGTGCGCATCAGAGATTTTCCGTCGGCACGGGAGAAAAAAAATCACACAAACTGCCACTGAGGGCCCAATGCTAGGCTCACCGCCGGACAAAATTGCCAAAACAGACCCTCCCAGCAGGGACAGTGATCTCCCCAGAAGAGAAACGGACTCTTTAAAACCCAATCGCCAGGATTTAAACAGAGGCTCTCCCCCTTCCCAAAAAAAAGACCACCTCGGAAGGTACAGTGATCCCCCCAGAAGGGAAACTGACTTTTTAAAACCCAATCGCCAGGATTTAAACAGGGGCTCTCCTCCTTCCCGAAAGAGAGACCGCTCCAGAAGGGACAGTGATCTCCACAGAAGAGAAAAGGACACTTTAAAACCCAGTCACCAGGATTTAAGCAGAGACCCACCCTCTTCTCAAAAAGCGTTACCGGAGACGGCACTGCAACAGCGACGCAAAGCAATCAGGGACCTATTGGAGAGTACAAAATGTCTACCATTTCAACACACTGATGAATATTTGGCTTACATGAGAGACTTTGAGATACAAAACAACGAGGACGCCACGTTCGTTAAAGTCATAATTCAGAATTGTACTGAATCGCTGATGAAGTTTCAGAAAGAGGAAGCAAATGCAGCAGCGCAGGAAACACCGTCCAGCAGTCATCTGGCTCAAGTACGTGCATCTAGCGCTGTTGCAGAGTGCGGCGGTTATAATCCGGAGACTCTGGATAAACCAGTTCCTTCTGTGTTACGGTGTGCTGACAGCTCCAGCCTAGAATCGGAAGCTGTGGATAATGACGCCACACAGATCTTCTTCAGCAACATCAAAAATATGGAGGCCTCCGAGGTCAGCAGCTTTTTGGAGAAATTTGCTGCTTCAAATCCTGCGTTTAAAGGGATTGATATACCAAATGTGATGAAATACTTACAGGAAACTGGGAGACTTAAATAACCATGATGTGGAATATTCTATAGCTACAGATATATTTATTATTTCGGAATTATTACTTTTCAAATTTTCTTTTAACTACTCCCCCCCCCCAAACTTATTTCAGCTGGGAGATCCAATAAGTATTTTTACATGATAAAATTTGTACAATTTATTTGGCTTTATAAAGTTATGATATTAATTCCTATGAACGAGTCACATTTACTGTCAGATTTCCATAATACTATTTGTACTAAGGCACCATACCTTCTGTTTTCCTTCCCGAGTTGGTCAGTAATGCTGGGACTTACAGTTCCATAACAGCTGGAGAGCTGCCCGTTCTCTATAACGTGCATCATATAAGTAGTAAAATGAAAATCTGTCATTGTTTTTAATCCACAGTTCGGCTTCAGCTGCAAAATGTTCTAAATGTTTGGCTGCAAAATACTTCTTTGGAAATTATAAAGATTTTGTACCCAGTTGGGGACATTATATTATATTTGAGCTGTCCTATTTGTAGTACGTATAAAGAAATCTCCCAACGCTGACTTATGAAAATTTAATTAACAGGTTATCCATGTAAGGACTTGTTTTAAGGATAGAAATACCCCATTATTATCAGGACAATATTCTTAATACACACTTACAGAAGTGAGTTGTGCACTTAAGAAAAAAAAAATCGCCCAAACAGATATTTTGTGATTTAAAATAACAAGTCAATGTTATTATATATAACAAAAGGCAATGGTTGCCCTGGAATCAGCTCCTATTACTGGCACTACCAAAAGTTGGCTTGTAACAAAAGGGTCTATATAACAAGCACATTTTATTTAAATCATGCGGAAACTTGATTTAAGAATCCCAGCTATGCAGGAACAGGTTAACGGAGAAAATTCAATTATTTTCTCCATTAGTGCCACAGTACTGTGTACAGCAATTCTTGAAGCCTTGCCTTATATAAAGCCACACCAGAATGTTATATAGGGAAAATCCTTATGTTTGCCAAAAACTGCAGGTACAGTGGTCTCTCATCCAATCAGTCCCTGCAACCGCTGATGCTCCTCCCACTCTCCCCTCATTCAATAATTAAAAACAAAGAGGTGGTTTATTATGCTGACGTTTCAAGACCCGTTGGCCTTTTCATCAGGGTGCAAAAAGTGAAATAAGGGTAAAAATATACCTTAAGTACATGTGTTGTCCAATAGCATACCCAACTAAGACTTAATAAGTGATCATAAAATCTACATAGATATATTTATATATATTGTAGCTATAGTATCAACAGATGATAATGGACCTATTATATAGATAATAATTCTATCATAACATATTTCAACTAGTACCAGGTCACCCAAATGGTGTGAATAAAAGAATACGTGCCAAAATACAGTACAAAGGCGTTCACAGCAATGAAAATTAATATCACACAAAAGCATGCCATGACATTATTTAATTTAAACCCCTTGGTTATATAGTGTCCAAGGGAAAAATCCATTTGGACTCTGTAAGAGTTTTTTAACTCTATATCTTCCCCTACTTAAAGGGGAAACGTAGTCAATGATTTTGTAATGCAGAGAAGATAATTGGTGATTATTCACTTTAAAATACCGGGCCATCGGTTCGGATTCCCTTCCGGCTAGTGCCCACTTGATGGATGAACGATGGGTGGCCATTCGTTCTTTGAACATTCTCATTGTTTGTCCAACATAGCTGAGTCCGCATGGAGATGTGATGAGGTAGACGACAAACTTGCTTGTACAAGTAAAGCCGCATATCCACTAGCAGATACCGGCACGACAGTACGATTACGACATCAATCAGTGTAGGTACATGACTCATCTCTGAACATGGGCAATCTGTCGTTATCGGCAGATTGACCAGCATGTTCAGCAGATGATCGACGTCGAAAACGACCAGCGGGAGCGCGCATCGCTGGTCGTTTCCGACATAATAGTGCACGATTATGGAGCAACTGCACGATTACGATGTCGTAATACAATCGCTCAGTAACATCGCGTAGTGGATACGCGGCATAAGAGTGTGTTGGATTTTTATTTTCCCATATTTGGATGATTAAATGTAGATCCAGTTTCCAAGTACCCACGCGAGAAGCGCACTAACATGATTTCACTAACATTGGTCCTCTATTGCAAAAACCCAAGCCACATGTCCAATAATAAACCCCGGTTGTAATCGTTGCGCTTGTTGCATAACGTGGGCAGCGGCACGAGACGGACACTCACTGGGTCACCTATTGGACAACACTTAAGGTATGTTTTTACCCTTATTTTCACTGGTTGCACCCTGATGAAAAAGCCAATGGGCCTTGAAACGTCAGCTTAATAAACCATATTTTCTTTTCACAAAGTCCGGAGGCGTGCCACCTGGTCTATTATAATTATATAGACATCACCTCTATCATGCTTTTATAAGGAAGGCACCCAGACAGCTGCTGTATTTTACCCGAGAGTGCCATTCTACATGTACAGCCATGGCCAAAAGTTTTGAGAATAACAAGTATTGTTTTTTACAGAGTGTGCTGCTTCAGTTTTTATGATGGCAATTTGCATATACTCCAGGATGTTATTAAGAGCGATCAGATGAATTGCAATTAATTGCAAAGTCCCTCTTTGCCACGACAATGAACTTAATCCCAAAAACAACATTTCCACTGCATTTCAGCACTGCCACAAAAGGACCAACTGACATGTCAGTGATTCTCTTGTTAACACGGGTGAGAGTGTTGATGAGGACAAGGCTGGAGATCACTCTGTCATGCTGATTGAGTTAGAATAACAGACTAGAAGCTTTCAAAGGAGGGTGGTGCTTGAAAGCATTGTTCTTCCTCTGTTAACCATGTGGGGGGTTGCTTCTCAGCCAAGGGAGTGGGCTCACTCATAATTTTGCCTAAGAACACAGCCATGAATAAAGAATGGTACCAAAACTTCCTCCAAGAGCAACTTCTCCCAACCAACAGTTTGGTGAGGAACAATGCCTTTTCCAGCATGATGGAGCACCTTGCCATAAGGCAAAAGTGATAACTAAGTGGTTCGGGGAATAAAACATCAAAATTTTGGGTCCACGGCCAGGAAACTACCCAAACCTTAATGCCATTGAGAACTTGTGGTCAATCCTCAAGAGGCGGGTGGACAAACAAAAACCCACAAATTCTGACAAACTCCAAGCATTGATTAGACAAGAATGGGCGGCCATCAATCAGTATGTGGCTCAGAAGTTGATTGATGGCATGCCAGGGCGAATTGCAGAGGTATTGAAAGAGAAGGGTCAACACTGCAAATATTGACTCTTTATAAACTTAATGTAATTGTCAATAAAAGCCTTTGACGCTTATGAAATACTTGTAATGTTACTTCAGTATACCATAGTAACATCTGACAAAAAGGTCTAAAAACACTGAAGCAGCAAACTTTGTGAAAACCAATACTTGTGTCACTCTCAAAACTTTTGGCCATGGCTGTATATAGTCACTGAGCAACAATTTAACCATAAGGGTAGCATTAACATACAAGGGGCTCATGTTGAGTTGGGATGCAAAAGCAATTCACAACATTTTGTAGCTTGGATACTCCAGTTTTTAGACCACTGGATTTCCAGTAATCACCATACATCAGAGAGGGGTATTACTATAGGAAACAGTGCTCCTTACAACTGTACAGTACGGAGAGAGGAGTATCTGTCTCTGTATAAATATGTATATATATAGATTTTTATGAAATATGTTTTTATTGGGGATAAAGAACAAAGGACTCCATCAATAAATATTTGAGACTTCTTATATGAAAACACAAGTTTTCAGGGGATACCAACAAATATTTAGTATCCCCCAGATGTATTATGGAGGGACCACAGCAGATATTGGAGATATACTTGGCTCCCACAGCCAAGTATATGAATATAGTAGGCTATACTTTGTAGAATTTAGTTGGGAGCGGGTTCCTCCAAAACCCTCCCCGGCAATGGCTGCCGTGCGTGCATGGTCTGTAGACTGCGCAGGAGTCCGGAACAGGAGTGAAGAGTCGGTCTCTTCGATCCGAGCACATTGCAGAGACGGGCTGTCATAGTCCCTGGGCCCTGCATGTTCTATATCATACGTGTTGGCACTATGATCGCATTCTGCAGTGCGATCGTAGGTGCTAAAATCGCTCCCAGATTGCATTGCAAATTAAATTATTAATAAATGGGCCCTAAAACATATTTGCCGATATTTGACTCTCCTGCGATTTCTGGGAGGGTAGGCATGTATGCCACAAATTAAGAATATAAGATGAAAAATAAACACAGAAAATCACATTGTAAAATTAAATTAACACAAGCAAAGATGGTAAGAGGTACACAAAATAAATTAGGTCCAGGGTAATTTTGCAAATGTTATACTAACCTCCATACACGAGCCATCTGGGTAAAGAACCTATTACTGCCTACACGAGCCATCTGGGTAAAGAACCTATAACTGCTTACACAAGCCATCTGGGTAAAGAACCTATTACTGCCTACACGAGCCATCTGGGTAAAGAACCTATAACTGCCTACACGAGCCATCTGGGTAAAGAACCTATAACTGCGTACACGAGCCATCTGGGTAAAGAACCTATAACTGCGTACACGAGCCATCTGGGTAAAGAACCTATAACTGCTTACACGAGCCATCTCGGTAAAGAACCTATAACTGCCTAAACAGAACTTCAGGTGTAAAAGAGAACATATATGATGGGGAAATAAAGGAGAGGGAAGAAGGGAGGGGTAGGGAGCCAGAATCTGGCCGGTGTCAGGGCAATTACCATGTCCAGGAAGTAAACATGGGGGGGAGGTTTGGGGGATGACCATGACAGCGATATGAAATGGAATCAATTATCCAAAGTTTAAGTACATTAAGAAGAGTAAGGAAAGGAAAGAACGAAAACACTACAAACTTAGGCCCTGATTCAGACCCACTCGCGAGCGGCTGTCCGCTCGCAAGTGGGTCGATGTTCTGCACTGAGCATGCGCACGACGGAGGGAGCTCCATCGTGCGCATGCGCCAGACGCGACGAGCGAAGGAAAGTCCTTCGCTCGTTGTGTCTGATCAAAGGGGGCGTGCTGTCGATGTTGATTGACAGCACGCCCCCTTTGGTGGGCGTGCCTCCCTGACGGGGGCGTTCCCATGGGAACGCCTCCCGTCAGAAGCCGGCCCACTGACATCACTAGTTATGTCAGTGGGAGTGATTTTGGCTCTGATAGAGCCAAAATCACTCCGGAGCTTGCGGTTGAAAACCTCAACCGCA
This sequence comes from Taudactylus pleione, assembly GCA_031769625.1. Lineage (NCBI taxonomy): Eukaryota > Metazoa > Chordata > Amphibia > Anura > Myobatrachidae > Taudactylus > Taudactylus pleione. The sequence goes on from JAUIMM010000482.1 coordinate 1,256,853, forward strand.
GGATCCGGCTCGCAGTTTAGATGGTCGCGATGGTCAAGACCATCGCGGCCATCAAACTGCACGCTCGTATAGGCTGTGGGTGGTGACCCACAGCTATACGAGCGTCCAGGAGGACGCTCCATTTTTTAGGAGGGCGGCCCTCATTCAGAGCGTGCGCTCTGCTCAGAGCGTACGGCTCTGAATGAGGGCCATAGTTCAGTGTATGGAGGGACATCAGTAAGCCACAAATGGAAGAAAACAGAACAAACAGGCAAGAAACAAGCAATCAACAATCCCAGAAGTAATGTCTCTATTAGAGGAGTGTTGTTATCTCTTCAGGACTCTTATTCGTTAATAATATTTTATTATTAAAAACTTATTTTGATATAATGTTATTGCCCCAATATATAAATGTTTACATAATCATAATACACAATATCACATAACACATTTAAATGAAATAATTTTAAAACATACTGTAAGGAATTAAAAGATCAACTGTGGTTTACGTATAAACATCCACACAAGAACCTTTCTAAACTCCTCAAATCTTTGCAATGCAAGTAATAAACTGTAGCAGCCCCAATTTTGGAAAAATAGTTTTGTTTGTTTTTGGTTTTTTTGGGGGGGGGGTCCAGTTCCCCATTAGGTGGAGGCAGCTGTTTGGCAATAATATTCCAATTATATCTACAATTTTGTACCTGTTGTCTTTGGATGTTTTTCAGGATTCTGTTAGGTAAGATGATCTACCACTGTCCCCCAGGGCCGGTGCAAGGTTTTCTCGGCACCCTAGGCAAAATAGCCTACTGAGCTGCCCCCCACCACCGCCAGCAATAACCACTTTCCAACCCATCAGGTGAAAATGAGAAGGCATCATCTTAGTTCTACAGCTGCCACCTGCATTTAGTACAACAAGAATGTCTCTCTCAGACACATCTTAAACATTGTGATGAGCAAACTCTGTGGCGCCCCCCAAGATCCTGGCGCCCCTAGGCAGCTGCCTAATGGTAGAGCCGCCCCTGTGTCCGCCTGACATTCATTGGGAAATCTACGCATTCTGAAATAGGAAGCATCACAATCGAAAGCCTCTTAGAATTTGTCAAGGTCAGTGGGGGCTGTTGAGGCCCCCATACACGGTACGATTTGCAAACGATCCGATGTCATTTGCAATCTCCCTTGAACTCTCTCCGGCAGCTGAAGTGAACGTTGTGCAGCAAAAGCTGCACGATGTTCACCCAAACTATCGTGCACCATCTAATGATTTGCATATTCATTAGATTGTGTGCGATATTACACAGATGCAGGCTCGGACCAGGGAGATCCGTGCTACATACATTTATGTCATTGACACAGAAGCACGGACGGGATCAGTGAGACCCGTCTGTGCTGCTGTGTATTTCAATGACACAGATGCACGCACGGACCAGGAAGATCCATGTTACATGCATCTGTGTCATTGACACAGGAGCACGGACAGGGGCAGTGAGACCCCTCTGTGCTGCTGTGGTAAAAAAAAAAATGAAACCCGTGTAAAAAGAAAAGAAAAAATACAGCGTCACCCCCGACCAGCACCAGACTTTTTCTAGCTAATGCCACAGCCAGGGGAGCCCTTTCACAGGGTCACCCAGCGGAAGCATCAACCCTGACTGCTAGTCAGCTCAGGCCGGGGATCCCTGGGGAGCCGGGGACCCCCCATAAAAGCTTTCCCCCTCTCCAGGGCACCCCAGGCCTAGGTTGATAGCCCAGGGCTATCCCCGGAGCAGTGAGTACCGGGTTGATATTGTAGTGTGGTGCATTTGATAAAAGCAAAAATATTGTCAATTGCTGTGGAACTACAGGTCCCAACAAGCCTCCCTCGCATGTTAGTACTTGGAGAACCACAAGTACCAGCATGCGGGGCATTACGGGCCCGCTGGTACCTGTAGTTCCACAGCAAAAGAAGTATTAAAATAAACACAGGACGCACACCTTTGAAAGTAACATTTTATTAAAACACACATGTACACACACATGTACACACAGAGCCATAACTAGACTTTTTGGTGCCCTGTGCCAGAAAGAGCACTGGCGCACCCTCCCCCCATTTTTCAAAAAGGGACATAAGATAATGCACCCGAAAAAGGGCCATGGCCTCATGGGGAAGGGCCAGGGAAGAGATAGGAGAGGCCAGGAGAGGCTGGGGATAAAAGAAGAGGAAGCTACAAGTGAGAATGATGATCAAAAGGAAAATTGACATGCCCAAACAGCGCCCCCTGCCCTGTGTACACACACTATCTCACATACTCACCTATGTATCCCTTAAGCCCATCAGTTCCCTTCTCCAGTAGAATATCCATAGGTTACCTGTAAAAAAAAAATATCCATACTCACTGTATCCTATACGAAGTTCGGGTCCTCTTCGTTCCATGTAGGCAAGCCATAGGGTCTTGGCAAAACAAAAAAATGGAAATCCCCGGACCATCGAACTTAGGGCCTGATTCAGACCCACTCGCAACGCTGCGTTCGCCCGCAGCCATACACACCAGAGTATGCAAATCCCGTGATCGCACAGCAAGACAACAGTACGCCTGGGGCAGATGTATGAACCTCTGGGAAGTGATAAAGTGCAGAGTGATAAACAACCAACCAATCAGCTCCCAACTGTCATGTTACAGGCTGTGTTTGAAAAATGAGTTAGGAGCTGATTGGTTGGTCGTTTATCACTCTTCACTTTATCACTTCCCAGAGCTTCATGCATCTGCCTCAACTATGTCTTAACGTGCGAACGCGGGCTGGCTGCAAGACGCCCACCAGCCAGTCATAAGATGCCCCCTTCCCTTCGCAACCTAAGTCATCTCCAGGAAGTGTATAAGACAATCGGTAACATCGAGAATCATCGGAGGCATACGCAGCGCTTGTGGTTGACCATACCCTACCGCATGCACTACGATCACTGCAGCATGTTACACAGCCAGGTGACATGTACAATTACGCTACCTCTTAATTATGTACACCCAACTAACGGCGTTGAGACGTTCAGACACGCCTTTGTTTGCAGCACCACACCCCCGTTTCCTTCAGCCACCCCGTTACCACCCACAAACAGCACGTCCTGTCACTCAGTCTGACGAGGCGTCTTTGACTGGTTCGCGCACGTGCATTGCGTCTTTTGCGCAAGTGCAGACAGAGAAAATCGGCCAGCGGCGAGCTAACACAACGTTGCGAGTGGGTCTGGATCGGGCCCTTAGTACAGTATATATGCTGCTACTTTTCAGCAAAGTTCGGATGATCCAGCACAGCAGAAATACAAGACTGGCCCCTAGCAAGAGACGGATTGACAGATCCCGGGAGGAGAGGAGGTTAGGGGCAGCAGAGGAGGGAAGGAGGGACCTGCCTGTTTCATATGTACCAATAATAGCCCCGATTATCCCTTTTTTTGTGCTTTTTACACAATAATAAATGCATGAAAAGTACATTACAGTAAATGGCACTCCAGTTGTATTAGAACTACAAGTCCCAACTTGCAGGCTAGTCAGGGACTTGTAGTTCCACAACAGCTGGACATATAAACGCACTGCACTAAAAAATTGCATTGAATATAAGGTAGTGACAATGGTGACGTTCCAGCCTCAAACTTTACTGCCGTATTTCACATTGTAGAAGAGCTAACAGTACTATAAACTGCAAAGTTATAGAGCAGCACATGAAAAGAGCAAGGAAGACACATAAAAACCATGAGTTCGATTTTATGCTTCTCCCCAGCGCATGTGTGACAGAGCCCTAAAAATAATGACCGATCAGACACAGCTTTCCATGCCACCTGCTCACATCCACTGAATATTATATATTAGTGTTTGTACCCTTGTCATTCCCTGGGGTTTTTCCTTCTAAGCTGCACAGGTCCTGTGCCGCAGGAGATGATCATGCAGATCTGCAGATTGGCTGCAGAAGCACCTGGTCACACTGGCGGTATGCTGATGATGTCACTTTGCTTGATGGACAACGCCGAAGTGAGGTCTACATATAGGAGCAGCGACAAGAGTGACAGTTGTTAACTTTTATTATATAGGTCAGAAGTTCCCAAACTCCGCTGTTACAGTCCAGGTTTTCTGAATATCCCTGCTTGAGCCCAGATGGTTAAATCAAATTGATTGAGGTACTAATTAAGTCAACTGTGCTCAAGCATGGATATACTTAAAACCTGGACTGTAATGCAGCTGGGGAAACTCTGCTATAGATACTACAGAACAGTGGTTCTCAAACTCGGCCCTCAGGAGCCCACACAGTTGACGTTTTCCAGGTCACCCAGCAGGTGCACAGGTGTATCCATTACTCATCCTACACATTTTAAAATGTCCACAGGTGGAGCTAATTATTTCACTTGTGATTCTGTGAATAGACCTGGAAAACATGTACTGTTTGGGGTCTGAGTTTGAGAACCTGTGCTATAGAACATAGGTTCTCAATATCGGTCCTCAGGACCCCAAACAGTTCATGTTTTCCAGGTCTCCTCACAGAAGCGCAAGTGAAATAATTAGCTCCACCTGTGGCTCTTTTAAAATGTGTCAGTGAGTAATGAATACACCTATGTACCTGCTTGGTGACCTGGAAATCGTGACCTGTGTGGGGTCCCTAGGGGCCCAGTTTGAGAACCGCTGATGTAGAACACACTGTGATAACCGGTTGCACTCCAGTGGTAGAACTATAAATCTCAGCATGCCAGCAGTCTAATTTTCTCTATTCTACAGAACAGGTTTAGGAAATCTGTGGTGCTGCAGCTGTAGAACAAGAAGTCCCAGCATGCCACCATCTGTTCTATACTACTGTGGCACTCCAGTTGTAGAACTATAAACCCCAGCATGCCAATGTCAGCAGAATATTCTCTATACTATAGAACCGTCTAAGACAATTGCTTCAATTAGAGTACAAACAACTGCTTCAATTAGAGCTACAAGTCTCACCATGAAGGCTAGCATGGGACTTGTAGTGCCACAACTGCTGGACTGGGTGCTAGAATGGTGACAAACCTACTGATCTTTATTCTAAATAACCATGTAAATAAAATAAATGTGTGTAGTGAGACAGCTGCTGAATATTTATTCTACTTTTGAGTACAAATAATTATTCCCTCATTAAGCGCACTCTACGCGCTGTCTTTCTGTCTGGGACGCAATCCCCTGCGCCATCTCCGTAAGGCTACGTCGCTCGCGCACTCTGCAGTTTACACCCCGCGCTTGCGCACTGCTTGCCGTTTGTGAGCTGCGCCTGCGCACTGTCTATTCTGAAGCCGTTGGAGGTTACACCCTCTTACATGCACGGATACCGGAAGTGTCTGCCCAGCTAACTGAACGCCCGTTGTTCAAGTTCGTCCGTCTGTCCTGCTGCTTCCAGTCATGGGGAAGAGGAAAGGAAAGAAGAAATATGGATGCAAGCCGAGTGATGACAGGATATTTACCTGTACACATTGCAATTATACTTGCCGCTCAGTCTCAAAGCTAAACAACCACATCATAGGGTACAAGCACAGAAACGTCCTGTTACATGTTTGCCCAGAGCTGATTCCTCACATACCCAGCTTCCAGCATTTCCTGGATACTTATTTGAGTGATGAGCCCATACTGGGCCTGGAGTACATTGAGGAAATCCAGGAGGGCAGGTACGTGTCCAGGTACCTCTGTCACCTCTGCGCTGTAGAAACGGACAGACACTATGTTATCGGCCATGTAACCGATCTATATCATTCCAAACAATATCTGGACAGACACTACCCTGAGACATCCGCTTACGTAGACCAGTTTACAGATAAGGCTAGTAAGGTAGAGGCAATGCGCTTATCTGCACTGCAGATTCTCTGTTACCGTGAGAAGAAAAAAATTAAAGAAACCAAAATTTACCCCGAAGGCCCAACGCCGGTCAAAGTGGCCAAATATTCCTTCAGCAGTATCGATCTCCCCAGGAGGGAAACAGACGCTTTACAACCCAGTCACATCGACTTAAGCAGAGACTCTGCCGCTTCCCAAGGTACAAAATCGCACACGCCATCGGAGCATCTGGAAAGACAGGACGCCATAAAGAATGACATATGGAGACAGATGAATAGCCAGCAGTTTAAACACAATGATGGATTTTTGGATTACTTGAGAAACTTTGATATACAGACTGATGAGGACGCCCGGCTTGTTGCAAACATCACTCGGAATTGTAGAGAAGCGCTGTTTAAGTTTCAGAAAAAGCAGGAAAACGCAGAGGCGTTGCAGCAGGTCCTCTCCAGCAGTTGTCCGACTCCAGTACATACAGACGGGGCTGATGCAAAGGGCAAAAGTAATAATCCAGAGACTCTAGATAAATCAGCTCCTTCAACGTCACAATGTGCCAAGAGCTCCAGCCTACAGTTGGAAGCGGTAACGCAAAGTGACGCCGCACAGATCTTCTTCAGCAGCATCAAAAATATGGAGGCCTCCGAGGTCAGCAGCGCTTTTGAGATGTATGCTGCTACAAATCCTGAATTTAAAGGGATTAATATACCAAATGTGATCCGATACTTACAGGAAACTGGGAGACTTAAGAAAACATGATGCTTTGTGTAGCTGCAAATATTTTTATTCAGAAGTAGTTTCAATTTGGGTTTAATACATTTTACATTCCATTTTTTTTATTTGTATATACCAGCTGGAAGAACCAAGCTTCTATATTATTAATCTGACCATACTATACCTTAGAACAGGACACTCATGAATTATGAAGGCTCTGTGGCTGATTAAAACCAGGTGAAATGCAGACCTGAAGCCAGCCAGCCACAGAACCTGTGTAATTCATGTGTGTCCCAGTTTAAAGGAATAGTACGGTAAACCTATGTTTTATATATATTTTGTTATGTTTTTCGTATAGGTTTGGCTTTACAAAGTTATGATCACATCCAATGACAGTGGTCATGTTACCAGACAACTTTTTAATAATACTGTGTTTGGTTGTTTAAATAAACTAGTGTAACATAGCATTTTTTGTTTGCCGGTTATACTGAGACACTAGCACAACATCTGGAGAGCTGACAATGCCTCATTACTTGCATCTTACTAGGGATCACCATAGTGATGGACGATCAGTTTCGAAGATTCAATTGTTCTACGCCATCGATGGCACAGATCCACGCAATGCCCCCCCCCCTTCCCCCCCAGGTGTCGGTACAAAGAGCCTAGAAACGTCCCAGACTAGACCTACAAAGCCCTGCTCCTACTCTTTGATTGGCATGCTGCTCGGCAAGTATTAAACGAGGAATAACCATCGGTGGTCGAAACCATCAATGGTTTCCAGTTGATGGTTTCATACCATTAAGGCCAACCACCAATGGTGAACATCGATGGATAATCCACCGCTGGCCATCCCTACAACATACCTGGCGTAACACGGAAAGCTATACTAAACACACAACAAAAAGGCCATTGCTGTGTGAGATACTGTCAAAATCCTGACGCCTATTATTAGCCCCACTACGGAATCTCAACACCTGGCATACCGAACGAAGGTACCCAGGTGTTTTAGCGTTGAACCACGGGGAGGGAGGATTACGGTACGGGGGGGTTAGGGTTAGGCAACCCTACGGGAGGGTTAGGGTACTTTGCTGCAGCTGTCGGGATTTCGGCCTGCCGCTGTCTGTATTTGAGCCGGTGGTTAAACAGCCGCCAACATTACATACCGATTCCCATGGAATGGACTTAGGGGGAGATGTATCCAGCCGTCAGGAGAACTAAAGCATCAACCAATTGGCTCCTAACTGTCAGTTTTCAAGCACTGACTGTAATATGACAGTTATAATCTCATTGTTTGGTACTTTACCTCTCTCCGAGGCTTCTCTGAGCCTTTGATACATCTCCCCCTAAATACTGCAATTTATTAAAACGAATGAATGTGAAACACATAACAAATCGCGATGCCATAAAAACACATAGTACTGGTATCACACTGCAGCGGCTCCTATGGATAATAATAACACATAATACCGGTATCACACTGCAGCGGCTCATATGGTTAATAACTTATAATACCGGTATCACACTGCAGCGTCTCCTATGGATAATAACACATAATACCGGTATCACACTGCAGCGGCTCCTATGGATAATAACACACAGTACCGGTATCACACTGCAGCGGCTCCTATGGATAATAACACACAATACCGGTGTGACACTGCAGCGGCTCCTATGGATAACAACACATAATACCGGTATCACACTGCAGCGGCTTCTATGGATAATAACACAAAATACTGGTATCACACTGCAGCGGCTCCTATGGATAATAACACATAATACCGGTATCACACTGCAGCTGCTCCTATGGATAATAACGCACAATACCGGTATCACACTGCAGCGGCTCCTATGGATAATAACACATAACACCGGTATCACACTGCAGCGGCTCCTATGGATAATAACGCACAATACCGGTATCACACTGCAGCGGCTCCTATGGATAATAACGCACAATACCGGTATCACACTGCAGCGTCTCCTATGGATAATAACACATAATACCGGTATCACACTGCAGCAGCTTCTATAGATAATAACACATAATACCGGTATCACACTGCAGCGGCTCCTATGGATAATAACACATAACACCAGTATCACACTGAAGCATCTCCTATGGATAATAACACATAGTACTGGTATCACACTGCAGCGGCTCCTATGGATAATAATAACACATAATACCGGTATCACACTGCAGCGGCTCCTATGGATAATAACACATAATACCTGTATCACACTGCAGCGGCTCCTATGGATAATAATAACACACAATACCGGAATCACACTGCAGCGGCTCCTATGGATAATAACAAACAGTACCGGTATCACACTGCAGCGGCTCCTATGGATAATAACACATAATACCGGTATCACACTGCAGCGGCTCCTATGGATAATAACACATAATACCGGTATCACACTGCAGCGGCTCCTATGGATAATAACACATAATACCGGTATCACACTGCAGCGGCTCCTATGGATAATAACACATAATACCGGTATCACACTGCAGCGGCTCCTATGGATAATAACACATAATACCGGTATCACACTGCAGCGGCTCCTATGGATAATAACACATAATACCGGTATCACACTGCAGCGGCTCCTATGGATAATAACACACAATACCGGTATGACACTGCAGCGGCTCCTATGGATAACAACACATAATACCGGTATCACACTGCAGCGGCTTCTATGGATAACAACACAATACCGGTATCACACTGCAGCGGCTCCTATGGATAATAACACATAATACCGGTATCACACTGCAGCTGCTCCTATGGATAATAACGCACAATACCGGTATCACACTGCAGCGGCTCCTATGGATAATAACACATAATACCGGTATCGCACTGCAGCGGCTCCTATGGATAATAACGCACAATACCGGTATCACACTGCGGCGGCTCCTATGGATAATAACGCACAATACCGGTATCACACTGCAGCGTCTCCTATGGATAATAACACATAATACCGGTATCACACTGCAGCAGCTTCTATAGATAATAACACATAATACCGGTATCACACTGCAGCGGCTCCTATGGATAATAACACATAATACCGGTATCACACTGCAGCGTCTCCTATGGATAATAACACATAGTACTGGTATCACACTGCAGCGGCTCCTATGGATAATAATAACACATAATACCGGTATCACACTGCAGCGGCTCATATGGTTAATAACACATAATACCTGTATCACACTGCAGCGGCTCCTATGGATAATAACACACAGTACCGGTATCACACTGCAGCGACTCCTATGGATGATAACACATAATACCGGTATCACACTGCAGCGGCTCCTATGGATAATAACACATAATACCGGTATCACACTGCAGCGTCTCCTATGGATAATAACACACAATACCGGTATCACACTGCAGCAGCTCTTATGGATAATAACACATAGTACCGGTATCACACTGCAGCGTCTCCTATGGATAATAACACATAGTACCGGTATCACTCTGCAGCGTCTCCCATGGATAATAATAACACATAGTACCGGTATCACACTGCAGCGGCTTCTATAGATAATAACACATAATACCGGTATCACACTGCAGCGGCTCCTATGGATAATAACACATAATACCGGTATCACACTGCAGCGTCTCCTATGGATAATAACACATAATACCGGTATCACACTGCAGCGGCTCCTATGGATAATAACATATAATACCGGTATCACACTGCAGCGTCTCCTATGGATAATAACACATAATACCGGTATCACACTGCTGCGGCTCTTATGGATAATAATAACACATAGTACCGGTATCACACTGCAGCTTCTCCTATGGATAATAATAACACATAATACCGGTATCACACTGCAGCGGCTTCTATAGATAATAACACATAATACCGGTATCACATTGCAGCGGCTCCTATGGATAATAACACACAATACCGGTATCACACTGCAGCGCCTCCTATGGATAATAACGCATAATACCGGTATCACACTGCAGCGGCTCCTATGGATAATAACACATAATACCGGTATCACACTGCAGCGTCTCCTATGGATAATAACACATAGTACCGGTATCACACTGCAGCGGCCCCTATGGATAATAACACATAATACCGGTATCACACTGCAGCGGCTCCTATGGATAATAACACATAATACCGGTATCACGTCTCCTATTGATAACAACACATAATACCGGTATCACACTGCAGCGGCTTCTATGGATAATAACACAAAATACCGGTATCACACTGCAGCGGCTCCTATGGATAATAACACATAATACCGGTATCACACTGCAGCTGCTCCTATGGATAATAACGCACAATACCGGTATCACACTGCAGCGGCTCCTATGGATAATAACACATAGTACTGGTATCACACTGCAGCGGCTCCTATGGATAATAATAACACATAATACCGGTATCACACTGCAGCGGCTCCTATGGATAATAACACATAATACCTGTATCACACTGCAGCGGCTCCTATGGATAATAATAACACACAATACCGGAATCACACTGCAGCGGCTCCTATGGATAATAACAAACAGTACCGGTATCACACTGCAGCGGCTCCTATGGATAATAACACATAATACCGGTATCACACTGCAGCGGCTCCTATGGATAATAACACATAATACCGGTATCACACTGCAGCGGCTCCTATGGATAATAACACATAATACCAGTATCACACTGCAGCGGCTCCTATGGATAATAACACATAATACCGGTATCACACTGCAGCGGCTCCTATGGATAATAACACATAATACCGGTATCACACTGCAGCGGCTCCTATGGATAATAACACATAATACCGGTATCACACTGCAGCGGCTCCTATGGATAATAACACACAATACCGGTATGACACTGCAGCGGCTCCTATGGATAACAACACATAATACCGGTATCACACTGCAGCGGCTTCTATGGATAACAACACAATACCGGTATCACACTGCAGCGGCTCCTATGGATAATAACACATAATACCGGTATCACACTGCAGCTGCTCCTATGGATAATAACGCACAATACCGGTATCACACTGCAGCGGCTCCTATGGATAATAACACATAATACCGGTATCGCACTGCAGCGGCTCCTATGGATAATAACGCACAATACCGGTATCACACTGCGGCGGCTCCTATGGATAATAACGCACAATACCGGTATCACACTGCAGCGTCTCCTATGGATAATAACACATAATACCGGTATCACACTGCAGCAGCTTCTATAGATAATAACACATAATACCGGTATCACACTGCAGCGGCTCCTATGGATAATAACACATAATACCGGTATCACACTGCAGCGTCTCCTATGGATAATAACACATAGTACTGGTATCACACTGCAGCGGCTCCTATGGATAATAATAACACATAATACCGGTATCACACTGCAGCGGCTCATATGGTTAATAACACATAATACCTGTATCACACTGCAGCGGCTCCTATGGATAATAACACACAGTACCGGTATCACACTGCAGCGACTCCTATGGATGATAACACATAATACCGGTATCACACTGCAGCGGCTCCTATGGATAATAACACATAATACCGGTATCACACTGCAGCGTCTCCTATGGATAATAACACACAATACCGGTATCACACTGCAGCAGCTCTTATGGATAATAACACATAGTACCGGTATCACACTGCAGCGTCTCCTATGGATAATAACACATAGTACCGGTATCACTCTGCAGCGTCTCCCATGGATAATAATAACACATAGTACCGGTATCACACTGCAGCGGCTTCTATAGATAATAACACATAATACCGGTATCACACTGCAGCGGCTCCTATGGATAATAACACATAATACCGGTATCACACTGCAGCGTCTCCTATGGATAATAACACATAATACCGGTATCACACTGCAGCGGCTCCTATGGATAATAACATATAATACCGGTATCACACTGCAGCGTCTCCTATGGATAATAACACATAATACCGGTATCACACTGCTGCGGCTCTTATGGATAATAATAACACATAGTACCGGTATCACACTGCAGCTTCTCCTATGGATAATAATAACACATAATACCGGTATCACACTGCAGCGGCTTCTATAGATAATAACACATAATACCGGTATCACATTGCAGCGGCTCCTATGGATAATAACACACAATACCGGTATCACACTGCAGCGCCTCCTATGGATAATAACGCATAATACCGGTATCACACTGCAGCGGCTCCTATGGATAATAACACATAATACCGGTATCACACTGCAGCGTCTCCTATGGATAATAACACATAGTACCGGTATCACACTGCAGCGGCCCCTATGGATAATAACACATAATACCGGTATCACACTGCAGCGGCTCCTATGGATAATAACACATAATACCGGTATCACGTCTCCTATTGATAACAACACATAATACCGGTATCACACTGCAGCGGCTTCTATGGATAATAACACAAAATACCGGTATCACACTGCAGCGGCTCCTATGGATAATAACACATAATACCGGTATCACACTGCAGCTGCTCCTATGGATAATAACGCACAATACCGGTATCACACTGCAGCGGCTCCTATGGATAATAACACCGGTATCACACTGCAGCGGCTCCTATGGATAATAACGCACAATACCGGTATCACACTGCAGCGGCTCCTATGGATAATAACGCACAATACCGGTATCACACTGCAGCGTCTCCTATGGATAATAACACATAATACCGGTATCACACTGCAGCGGCTCCTATGGATAATAACACATAATACCGGTATCACACTGAAGCATCTCCTATGGATAATAACACATAGTACTGGTATCACACTGCAGCGGCTCCTATGGATAATAATAACACATAATACCGGTATCACACTGCAGCGGCTCCTATGGATAATAACACATAATACCTGTATCACACTGCAGCGGCTCCTATGGATAATAATAACACACAATACCGGAATCACACTGCAGCGGCTCCTATGGATAATAACACATAATACCGGTATCACACTGCAGCGGCTCCTATGGATAATAACACATAATACCGGTATCACACTGCAGCGGCTCCTATGGATAATAACACATAATACCGGTATCACACTGCAGCGGCTCCTATGGATAATAACACATAATACCGGTATCACACTGCAGCGGCTCCTATGGATAATAACACATAATACCGGTATCACACTGCAGCGGCTCCTATGGATAATAACACATAATACCGGTATCATACTGCAGCGGCTCCTATGGATAATAACACACAATACCGGTATGACACTGCAGCGGCTCCTATGGATAACAACACATAATACCGGTATCACACTGCAGCGGCTTCTATGGATAACAACACAATACCGGTATCACACTGCAGCGGCTCCTATGGATAATAACACATAATACCGGTATCACACTGCAGCTGCTCCTATGGATAATAACGCACAATACCGGTATCACACTGCAGCGGCTCCTATGGATAATAACACATAATACCGGTATCGCACTGCAGCGGCTCCTATGGATAATAACGCACAATACCGGTATCACACTGCGGCGGCTCCTATGGATAATAACGCACAATACCGGTATCACACTGCAGCGTCTCCTATGGATAATAACACATAATACCGGTATCACACTGCAGCAGCTTCTATAGATAATAACACATAATACCGGTATCACACTGCAGCGGCTCCTATGGATAATAACACATAATACCGGTATCACACTGCAGCGTCTCCTATGGATAATAACACATAGTACTGGTATCACACTGCAGCGGCTCCTATGGATAATAATAACACATAATACCGGTATCACACTGCAGCGGCTCATATGGTTAATAACTTATAATACCGGTATCACACTGCAGCGGCTCCTATGGATAATAACACACAGTACCGGTATCACACTGCAGCGACTCCTATGGATGATAACACATAATACCGGTATCACACTGCAGCGGCTCCTATGGATAATAACACATAATACCGGTATCACACTGCAGCGTCTCCTATGGATAATAACACACAATACCGGTATCACACTGCAGCAGCTCTTATGGATAATAACACATAGTACCGGTATCACACTGCAGCGTCTCCTATGGATAATAACACATAGTACCGGTATCACTCTGCAGCGTCTCCCATGGATAATAATAACACATAGTACCGGTATCACACTGCAGCGGCTTCTATAGATAATAACACATAATACCGGTATCACACTGCAGCGGCTCCTATGGATAATAACACATAATACCGGTATCACACTGCAGCGTCTCCTATGGATAATAACACATAATACCGGTATCACACTGCAGCGGCTCCTATGGATAATAACATATAATACCGGTATCACACTGCAGCGTCTCCTATGGATAATAACACATAATACCGGTATCACACTGCTGCGGCTCTTATGGATAATAATAACACATAGTACCGGTATCACACTGCAGCGGCTTCTATAGATAATAACACATAATACCGGTATCACACTGCAGCAGCTCCTATGGATAATAACACATAATACCTGTATCACACTGCAGCGTCTCCTATGGATAATAATAACACACAATACCGGAATCACACTGCAGCGTCTCCTATGGATAATAACACATAATACCGGTATCACACTGCAGCGTCTCCTATGGATAATAACACACAATACCGGTATCACACTGCAGCGTCTCCTATGGATAATAACACATAGTACCGGTATCACACTGCAGCGTCTCCTATGGATAATAACACATAATACCGGTTTCACACAGCAGCGTCTCCTATGGATAATAACACATAATACCGGTATCACACTGCAGCGGCTCCTATGGATAATAACACACAATACCGGTATCACACTGCAGCGGCTCCTATGGATAATAACACATAATACCGGTATCACACTGCAGCGTCTCCTATGGATAATAACACACAAAACCGGTATCACACTGCAGCAGCTCCTATGGATAATAACACATAGTACCGGTATCACACTGCAGCGTCTCCTATGGATAATAACACATAGTACCGGTATCACTCTGCAGCGTCTCCTATGGATAATAACACATAATACCGGTATCACACTGCAGCGGCTCCTATGGATAATAACATATAATACTGGTATCACACTGCAGCGGCTCCTATGGATAATAACACATAATACCGGTATCACACTGCAGCGGCTCCTATGGATAATAACATATAATACCGGTATCACACTGCAGCGGCTCCTATGGATAATAACACATAATACCGGTATCACACTGCAGCGGCTCCTATGGATAATAACACACAATACCGGTATGACACTGCAGCGGCTCCTATGGATAACAACACATAATACCGGTATCACACTGCAGCGGCTTCTATGGATAACAACACAATACCGGTATCACACTGCAGCGGCTCCTATGGATAATAACACATAATACCGGTATCACACTGCAGCTGCTCCTATGGATAATAACGCACAATACCGGTATCACACTGCAGCGGCTCCTATGGATAATAACACATAATACCGGTATCGCACTGCAGCGGTTCCTATGGATAATAACGCACAATACCGGTATCACACTGCGGCGGCTCCTATGGATAATAACGCACAATACCGGTATCACACTGCAGCGTCTCCTATGGATAATAACACATAATACCGGTATCACACTGCAGCAGCTTCTATAGATAATAACACATAATACCGGTATCACACTGCAGCGGCTCCTATGGATAATAACACATAATACCGGTATCACACTGCAGCGTCTCCTATGGATAATAACACATAGTACTGGTATCACACTGCAGCGGCTCCTATGGATAATAATAACACATAATACCGGTATCACACTGCAGCGGCTCATATGGTTAATAACTTATAATACCGGTATCACACTGCAGCGGCTCCTATGGATAATAACACACAGTACCGGTATCACACTGCAGCGACTCCTATGGATGATAACACATAATACCGGTATCACACTGCAGCGGCTCCTATGGATAATAACACATAATACCGGTATCACACTGCAGCGTCTCCTATGGATAATAACACACAATACCGGTATCACACTGCAGCAGCTCTTATGGATAATAACACATAGTACCGGTATCACACTGCAGCGTCTCCTATGGATAATAACACATAGTACCGGTATCACTCTGCAGCGTCTCCCATGGATAATAATAACACATAGTACCGGTATCACACTGCAGCGGCTTCTATAGATAATAACACATAATACCGGTATCACACTGCAGCGGCTCCTATGGATAATAACACATAATACCGGTATCACACTGCAGCGTCTCCTATGGATAATAACACATAATACCGGTATCACACTGCAGCGGCTCCTATGGATAATAACATATAATACCGGTATCACACTGCAGCGTCTCCTATGGATAATAACACATAATACCGGTATCACACTGCTGCGGCTCTTATGGATAATAATAACACATAGTACCGGTATCACACTGCAGCGGCTTCTATAGATAATAACACATAATACCGGTATCACACTGCAGCAGCTCCTATGGATAATAACACATAATACCTGTATCACACTGCAGCGTCTCCTATGGATAATAATAACACACAATACCGGAATCACACTGCAGCGTCTCCTATGGATAATAACACATAATACCGGTATCACACTGCAGCGTCTCCTATGGATAATAACACACAATACCGGTATCACACTGCAGCGTCTCCTATGGATAATAACACATAGTACCGGTATCACACTGCAGCGTCTCCTATGGATAATAACACATAATACCGGTTTCACACAGCAGCGTCTCCTATGGATAATAACACATAATACCGGTATCACACTGCAGCGGCTCCTATGGATAATAACACACAATACCGGTATCACACTGCAGCGGCTCCTATGGATAATAACACATAATACCGGTATCACACTGCAGCGTCTCCTATGGATAATAACACACAAAACCGGTATCACACTGCAGCAGCTCCTATGGATAATAACACATAGTACCGGTATCACACTGCAGCGTCTCCTATGGATAATAACACATAGTACCGGTATCACTCTGCAGCGTCTCCTATGGATAATAACACATAATACCGGTATCACACTGCAGCGGCTCCTATGGATAATAACATATAATACCGGTATCACACTGCAGCGGCTCCTATGGATAATAACACATAATACCGGTATCACACTGCAGCGGCTCCTATGGATAATAACATATAATACCGGTATCACACTGCAGCGGCTCCTATGGATAATAACACATAATACCGGTATCACACTGCAGCGGCTCCTATGGATAATAACACACAATACCGGTATGACACTGCAGCGGCTCCTATGGATAACAACACATAATACCGGTATCACACTGCAGCGGCTTCTATGGATAACAACACAATACCGGTATCACACTGCAGCGGCTCCTATGGATAATAACACATAATACCGGTATCACACTGCAGCTGCTCCTATGGATAATAACGCACAATACCGGTATCACACTGCAGCGGCTCCTATGGATAATAACACATAATACCGGTATCGCACTGCAGCGGTTCCTATGGATAATAACGCACAATACCGGTATCACACTGCGGCGGCTCCTATGGATAATAACGCACAATACCGGTATCACACTGCAGCGTCTCCTATGGATAATAACACATAATACCGGTATCACACTGCAGCAGCTTCTATAGATAATAACACATAATACCGGTATCACACTGCAGCGGCTCCTATGGATAATAACACATAATACCGGTATCACACTGCAGCGTCTCCTATGGATAATAACACATAGTACTGGTATCACACTGCAGCGGCTCCTATGGATAATAATAACACATAATACCGGTATCACACTGCAGCGGCTCATATGGTTAATAACTTATAATACCGGTATCACACTGCAGCGGCTACTATGGATAATAACACACAGTACCGGTATCACACTGCAGCGACTCCTATGGATGATAACACATAATACCGGTATCACACTGCAGCGGCTCCTATGGATAATAACATAATACCGGTATCACACTGCAGCGTCTCCTATGGATAATAACACACAATACCGGTATCACACTGCAGCAGCTCCTATGGATAATAACACATAGTACCGGTATCACACTGCAGCGTCTACTATGGATAATAACACATAGTACCGGTATCACTCTGCAGCGTCTCCTATGGATAATAATAACACATAATACCGGTATCACACTGCAGCGGCTCCTATGGATAATAACACATAATACCGGTATCACACTGCAGCGTCTCCTATGGATAATAACACATAATACCGGTATCACACTGCAGCGGCTCCTATGGATAATAACATATAATACCGGTATCACACTGCAGCGTCTCCTATGGATAATAACACATAATATCGGTATCACACTGCTGCGGCTCTTATGGATAATAATAACACATAGTACCGGTATCACACTGCAGCTTCTCCTATGGATAATAATAACACATAGTACCGGTATCACACTGCAGCGGCTTCTATAGATAATAACACATAATACCGGTATCTCACTGCAGCGTCTCCTATGGATAATAACACACAATACCGGTATCACACTGCAGCGTCTCCTATGGATAATAACACATAATACCGGTATCACACTGCAGCGGCTCCTATGGATAATAACACATAATACCGGTATCACACTGCAGCGTCTCCTATGGATAATAACACATAATACCGGTATCACACTGCAGCGGCTCCTATGGATAATAACATATAATACCGGTATCACACTGCAGCGTCTCCTATGGATAATAACACATAATACCGGTATCACACTGCTGCGGCTCTTATGGATAATAATAACACATAGTACCGGTATCACACTGCAGCTTCTCCTATGGATAATAATAACACATAGTACCGGTATCACACTGCAGCGGCTTCTATAGATAATAACACATAATACCGGTATCACACTGCAGCGTCTCCTATGGATAATAACACACAATACCGGTATCACACTGCAGCGTCTCCTATGGATAATAACACATAATACCGGTATCACACTGCAGCGGCTCCTATGGATAATAACACATAGTACCGGTATCACACTGCAGAGGCTCCTATGGATAATAACACACAGTACCGGTATCACACTGCAGCGACTCCTATGGATGATAACACATAATACCGGTATCACACTGCAGCGGCTCCTATGGATAATAACACATAATACCGGTATCACACTGCAGCGTCTCCTATGGATAATAACACACAATACCGGTATCACACTGCAGCAGCTCCTATGGATAATAACACATAGTACCGGTATCACACTGCAGCGTCTCCTATGGATAATAACACATAGTACCGGTATCACTCTGCAGCGTCTCCTATGGATAATAATAACACATAGTACCGGTATCACACTGCAGCGGCTCCTATGGATAATAACACACAATACTGATATCACACTGCAGCGGCTCCTATGGATAATAACACACAATACCGGTATCACACTGCAGCGGCTCCTATGGATAATAACACATAATACCGGTATCACACTGCAGCGGCTCCTATGGATAATAACGCATAATACCAGTATCACACTGCAGCGGCTCCTATGGATAATAACACATAATACCGGTATCACACTGCAGCGTCTCCTATGGATAATAACACATAGTACCGGTATCACACTGCAGCGGCCCCTATGGATAATAACACATAATACCGGTATCACACTGCAGCGGCTCCTATGGATAATAACACACAATACCGGTATCACACTGCAGCGGCTCCTATGGATAATAACACACAATACCGGTATCACACTGCAGCGGCTCCTATGGATAATAACACACAATACCGGTATCACACTGCAGCGGCTCCTATGGATAATAACACACAATACCGGTATCACTCTGCAGCGTCTCCTATGGATAATAATAACACATAGTACCGGTATCACACTGCAGCGGCTTCTATAGATAATAACACATAATACCGGTATCACACTTCAGCGGCTTCTATGGATAATAACACATAAAACCGGTATCACACTGCAGCGGCTCCTATGGATAATAACACATAATACCGGTCTCACACTGCAGCGGCTCCTATGGATAATAACACATAATACCGGTATCACACTGCAGCGTCTCCTATGGATAATAACACATAACACCGGTATCACACTGCAGCGGCTCCTATGGATATATTAATAACATATAATACCGGTATCACACTGCAGCGTCTCCTATGGATAATAACACATAATACCGGTATCACACTGCTGTGGCTCTTATGGATAATAATAACACATAGTACCGGTATCACACTGCAGCTTCTCCTATGGATAATAATAACACATAGTACCGGTATCACACTGCAGCGGCTTCTATAGATAATAACACATAATACCGGTATCACACTGCAGCGTCTCCTATGGATAATAACACACAATACCGGTATCACACTGCAGCGTCTCCTATGGATAATAACACATAATACCGGTATCACACTGCAGCGGCTCCTATGGATAATAACACATAGTACCGGTATCACACTGCAGAGGCTCCTATGGATAATAACACACAGTACCTGTATCACACTGCAGCGACTCCTATGGATGATAACACATAATACCGGTATCACACTGCAGCGGCTCCTATGGACAATAACACATAATACCGGTATCACACTGCAGCGTCTCCTATGGATAATAACACACAATACCGGTATCACACTGCAGCAGCTCCTATGGATAATAACACATAGTACCGGTATCACACTGCAGCGTCTCCTATGGATAATAACACATAGTACCGGTATCACTCTGCAGCGTCTCCTATGGATAATAATAACACATAGTACCGGTATCACACTGCAGCGGCTCCTATGGATAATAACACACAATACTGGTATCACACTGCAGCGGCTCCTATGGATAATAACACACAATACCGGTATCACACTGCAGCGGCTCCTATGGATAATAACGCATAATACCGGTATCACACTGCAGCGGCTCCTATGGATAATAACGCATAATACCGGTATCACACTGCAGCGGCTCCTATGGATAATAACACATAATACCGGTATCACACTGCAGCGTCTCCTATGGATAATAACACATAGTACCGGTATCACACTGCAGCGGCCCCTATGGATAATAACACATAATACCGGTATCACACTGCAGCGGCTCCTATGGATAATAACACACAATACCGGTATCACACTGCAGCGGCTCCTATGGATAATAACACACAATACCGGTATCACACTGCAGCGGCTCCTATGGATAATAACACACAATACCGGTATCACACTGCAGCGTCTCCTATGGATAATAACACACAATACTTGTATCACTCTGCAGCGTCTCCTATGGATAATAATAACACATAGTACCGGTATCACACTGCAGCGGCTTCTATAGATAATAACACATAATACCGGTATCACACTTCAGCGGCTTCTATGGATAATAACACATAATACCGGTATCACACTGCAGCGTCTCCTATGGTTAATAACACATAACACCGGTATCACACTGCAGCGGCTCCTATGGATAATAACATATAATACCGGTATCACACTGCAGCGTCTCCTATGGATAATAACACATAATACCGGTATCACACTGCTGCGGCTCTTATGGATAATAATAACACATAGTACCGGTATCACACTGCAGCTTCTCCTATGGATAATAATAACACATAGTACCGGTATCACACTGCAGCGGCTTCTATAGATAATAACACATAATACCGGTATCACACTGCAGCGGCTCCTATGGATAATAACACATAATACCGGTATCACACTGCAGCGGCTCTTATGGATAATAACACATAATACCGGTATCACACTGCAACGGCTCCTATGGATAATAATAACACATAATACCGGTATCACACTGCAGCGGCTCCTATGGATAATAATAACACACAATACCGGTATCACACTGCAGCGGCTCCTATGGATAATAATAACACACAATACCGGTATCACACTGCAGCGGCTCCTATGGATAATAACACACAATACTGGTATCACACTGCAGCGGCTCCTATGGATAATAACACACAATACCGGTATCACACTGCAGCGGCTCCTATGGATAATAACACATAATACCGGTATCACACTGCAGCGGCTCCTATGGATAATAACGCATAATACCAGTATCACACAGCAGCGGCTCCTATGGATAATAACGCATAATACCGGTATCACACTGCAGCGGCTCTTATGGATAATAACACATAATACCGGTATCACACTGCAGCGTCTCCTATGGATAATAACACATAGTACCGGTATCACACTGCAGCGGCCCCTATGGATAATAACACATAATACCGGTATCACACTGCAGCGGCTCCTATGGATAATAACACATAATACCGGTATCACACTGCAGCGTCTCCTATTGATAATAACACACAATACCGGTATCACACTGCAGCGGCTCCTATGGATAATAACACACAATACCGGTATCACACTGCAGCGGCTCCTATGGATAATAACACACAATACCGGTATCACACTGCAGCGGCTCCTATGGATAATAACACACAATACCGGTATCACACTGCAGCAGCTCCTATGGATAATAACACATAATACCTGTATCACACTGCAGCGTCTCCTATGGATAATAATAACACACAATACCGGAATCACACTGCAGCGTCTCCTATGGATAATAACACATAATACCGGTATCACACTGCAGCGTCTCCTATGGATAATAACACACAATACCGGTATCACACTGCAGCGTCTCCTATGGATAATAACACATAGTACCGGTATCACACTGCAGCGTCTCCTATGGATAATAACACATAATACCGGTTTCACACTGCAGCGTCTCCTATGGATAATAACACATAATACCGGTATCACACTGCAGCGGCTCCTATGGATAATAACACACAATACCGGTATCACACTGCAGCGGCTCCTATGGATAATAACACATAATACCGGTATCACACTGCAGCGTCTCCTATGGATAATAACACACAAAACCGGTATCACACTGCAGCAGCTCCTATGGATAATAACACATAGTACCGGTATCACTCTGCAGCGTCTCCTATGGATAATAATAACACATAGTACCGGTATCACACTGCAGCGGCTTCTATAGATAATAACACATAATACCGGTATCACACTGCAGTGGCTCCTATGGATAATAACACATAATACCGGTATCACACTGCAGCGGCTCCTATGGATAATAATACATAATACCGGTATCACACTGCAGCGGCTCCTATGGATAATAACATATAATACCGGTATCACACTGCAGCGTCTCCTATGGATAATAACACATAATACCGGTATCACACTGCTGCGGCTCTTATGGATAATAATAACACATAGTACCGGTATCACACTGCAGCTTCTCCTATGGATAATAATAACACATAGTACCGGTATCACACTGCAGCGGCTTCTATAGATAATAACACATAATACCGGTATCACATTGCAGCGGCTCCAATGGATAATAACACACAATACCGGTATCACACTGCAGCGCCTCCTATGGATAATAACACATAATACCGGTATCACACTGCAGCGGCTCCTATGGATAATAATAACACATAATACCGGTATCACACTGCAGAGGCTTCTATAGATAATAACACATAATACCGGTATCACACTGCAGCGGCTCCTATGGATAATAACACACAATACCGGTATCACACTGCAGCGGCTCCTATGGATAATAACACATAATACCGGTATCACACTGCAGCGGCTCTTATGGATAATAACACATAATACCGGTATCACACTGCAACGGCTCCAATGGATAATAATAACACATAATACCGGTATCACACTGCAGCGGCTCCTATGGATAATAATAACACACAATACCGGTATCACACTGCAGCGGCTCCTATGGATAATAATAACACACAATACCGGTATCACACTGCAGCGGCTCCTATGGATAATAACACACAATACCGGTATCACACTGCAGCGGCTCCTATGGATAATAACACACAATACCGGTATCACACTGCAGCGGCTCCTATGGATAATAACACATAATACCGGTATCACACTGCAGCGGCTCCTATGGATAATAACGCATAATACCAGTATCACACTGCAGCGGCTCCTATGGATAATAACGCATAATACCGGTATCACACTGTAGCGACTCTTATGGATAATAACACATAATACCGGTATCACACTGCAGCGTCTCCTATGGATAATAACACACAATACCGGTATCACACTGCAGCGTCTCCTATGGATAATAACACATAATACCAGTATTACACTGCAGCGGCTCCTATGGATAATAACACATAATACCGGTATCACACTGCAGCGGCTCATATGGATAATAACATATAATACCGTTATCACACTGCAGCGTCTCCTATGGCTAATAACACATAATACCGGTATCACGCTGCAGCGTCTCCTATGGATAATAACACATAGTACCGGTATCACTCTGCAGCGTCTCCTATGGATAATAATAACACATAGTACCGGTATCACACTGCAGCGGCTTCTATAGATAATTACACATAATACCGGTATTACACTGCAGCGGCTCCTATGGATAATAACACATAATACCGGTATCACACTGCAGCGGCTCCTATGGATAATAATAACACACAATACCGGTATCACACTGCAGCGTCTCCTATGGATAATAACACATAATACCGGTATCACACTGCAGCGTCTCCTATGGATAATAACACACAATACCGGTATCACACTGCAGCGGCTCCTATGGATAATAACACATAATACCGGTTTCACACTGCAGCGTCTCCTATGGATAATAACACATAATACCGGTATCACACTGCAGCGGCTCCTATGGATAATAACATATAATACAGGTATCACACTGCAGCGTCTCCTATGGATAATAACACATAATACCGGTATCACACTGCTGCGGCTCTTATGGATAATAATAACACATAGTACCGGTATCACACTGCAGCTTCTCCTATGGATAATAATAACACATAGTACCGGTATCACACTGCAGCGGCTTCTATAGATAATAGCACATAATACCGGTATCACATTGCAGCGGCTCCTATGGATAATAACACACAATACCGGTATCACACTGCAGCGCCTCCTATGGATAATAACACATAATACCAGTATCACACTGCAGCGGCTCCTATGGATAATAACACATAGTACCGGTATCACACTGCAGAGGCTTCTATAGATAATAACACATAATACCGGTATCACACTGCAGCGGCTCCTATGGATAATAACACACAATACCGGTTTCACACTGCAGCGGCTCCTATGGATAATAACACATAATACCGGTATCACACTGCAGCGGCTCTTATGGATAATAACACATAGTACCGGTATCACACTGCAGCGGCCCCTATGGATAATAACACATAATACCGGTATCACACTGCAGCGGCTCCTATGGATAATAACACATAATACCGGTATCACACTGCAGCGTCTCCTATTGATAATAACACACAATACCGGTATCACACTGCAGCGGCTCCTATGGATAATAACACACAATACCGGTATCACACTGCAGCGGCTCCTATGGATAATAACACACAATACCGGTATCACACTGCAGCGTCTCCTATGGATAATAACACACAATACCGGTATCACACTGCAGCAGCTCCTATGGATAATAACACATAATACCTGTATCACACTGCAGCGTCTCCTATGGATAATAATAACACACAATACCGGAATCACACTGCAGCGTCTCCTATGGATAATAACACATAATACCGGTATCACACTGCAGCGTCTCCTATGGATAATAACACACAATACCGGTATCACACTGCAGCGTCTCCTATGGATAATAACACATAGTACCGGTACCACACTGCGGCGTCTCCTATGGATAATAACACATAGTACCGGTTTCACACTGCAGCGTCTCCTATGGATAATAACACACAATACCGGTATCACACTGCAGCGGCTCCTATGGATAATAACACATAATACCGGTATCACACTGCAGCGTCTCCTATGGATAATAACACACAAAACCGGTATCACACTGCAGCAGCTCCTATGGATAATAACACATAGTACCGGTATCACACTGCAGCGTCTCCTATGGATAATAACACATAGTACCGGTATCACTCTGCAGCGTCTCCTATGGATAATAATAACACATAGTACCGGTATCACACTGCAGCGGCTTCAATAGATAATAACACATAATACCGGTATCACACTGCAGCGGCTCCTATGGATAATAACATATAATACCGGTATCACACTGCAGCGTCTCCTATGGATAATAACACATAATACCGGTATCACACTGCTGCGGCTCTTATGGATAATAATAACACTTAGTACCGGTATCACACTGCAGCTTCTCCTATGGATAATAATAACACATAGTACCGGTATCACACTGCAGCGGCTTCTATAGATAATAACACATAATACCGGTATCACATTGCAGCGGCTCCAATGGATAATAACACACAATACCGGTATCACACTGCAGCGCCTCCTATGGATAATAACACATAATACCAGTATCACACTGCAGCGGCTCCTATGGATAATAACACATAGTACCGGTATCACACTGCAGAGGCTTCTATAGATAATAACACATAATACCGGTATCACACTGCAGCGGCTCCTATGGATAATAACACACAATACCGGTATCACACTGCAGCGGCTCCTATGGATAATAACACATAATACCGGTATCACACTGCAACGGCTCTTATGGATAATAACACATAATACCGGTATCACACTGCAACGGCTCCTATGGATAATAATAACACATAATACCGGTATCACACTGCAGCGGCTCCTATGGATAATAATAACACACAATACCAGTATCACACTGCAGCGGCTCCTATGGATAATAATAACACACAATACCGGTATCACACTGCAGCGGCTCCTATGGATAATAACACACAATACTGGTATCACACTGCAGCGGCTCCTATGGATAATAACATACAATACCGGTATCACACTGCAGCGGCTCCTATGGATAATAACACATAATACCGGTATCACACTGCAGCGGCTCCTATGGATAATAACGCATAATGCCAGTATCACACTGCAGCGGCTACTATGGATAATAACGCATAATACCGGTATCACACTGCAGCGGCTCTTATAGATAATAACACATAATACCGGTATCACACTGCAGCGTCTCCTATGGATAATAACACACAATACCGGTATCACACTGCAGCGTCTGCTATGGATAATAACACATAATACCAGTATTACACTGCAGCGGCTCCTATGGATAATAACACATAATACCGGTATCACACTGCAGCGGCTCATATGGATAATAACATATAATACCGTTATCACACTGCAGCGTCTCCTATGGATAATAACACATAATACCGGTATCACACTGCAGCGTCTCCTATGGATAATAACACATAGTACCGGTATCACTCTGCAGCGTCTCCTATGGATAATAATAACACATAGTACCGGTATCACACTGCAGAGGCTTCTATAGATAATAACACATAATACCGGTATCACACTGCAGCGGCTCCTATGGATAATAACACACAATACTGGTATCACACTGCAGCGGCTCCTATGGATAATAACACATAATACCGGTATCACACTGCAGCGGCTCTTATGGATAATAACACATAATACCGGTATCACACTGCAACGGCTCCAATGGATAATAATAACACATAATACCGGTATCACACTGCAGCGGCTCCTATGGATAATAATAACACACAATACCGGTATCACACTGCAGCGGCTCCTATGGATAATAATAACACACAATACCGGTATCACACTGCAGCGGCTCCTATGGATAATAACACACAATACCGGTATCACACTGCAGCGGCTCCTATGGATAATAACACACAATACCGGTATCACACTGCAGCGGCTCCTATGGATAATAACACATAATACCGGTATCACACTGCAGCGGCTCCTATGGATAATAACGCATAATACCAGTATCACACTGCAGCGGCTCCTATGGATAATAACGCATAATACCGGTATCACACTGTAGCGACTCTTATGGATAATAACACATAATACCGGTATCACACTGCAGCGTCTCCTATGGATAATAACACACAATACCGGTATCACACTGCAGCGTCTCCTATGGATAATAACACATAATACCAGTATTACACTGCAGCGGCTCCTATGGATAATAACACATAATACCGGTATCACACTGCAGCGGCTCATATGGATAATAACATATAATACCGTTATCACACTGCAGCGTCTCCTATGGCTAATAACACATAATACCGGTATCACGCTGCAGCGTCTCCTATGGATAATAACACATAGTACCGGTATCACTCTGCAGCGTCTCCTATGGATAATAATAACACATAGTACCGGTATCACACTGCAGCGGCTTCTATAGATAATTACACATAATACCGGTATTACACTGCAGCGGCTCCTATGGATAATAACACATAATAACGGTATCACACTGCAGCGGCTCCTATGGATAATAATAACACACAATACCGGTATCACACTGCAGCGTCTCCTATGGATAATAACACATAATACCGGTATCACACTGCAGCGTCTCCTATGGATAATAACACACAATACCGGTATCACACTGCAGCGGCTCCTATGGATAATAACACACAATACCGGTATCACACTGCAGCGGCTCCTATGGATAATAACACATAATACCGGTTTCACACTGCAGCGTCTCCTATGGATAATAACACATAATACCGGTATCACACTGCAGCGGCTCCTATGGATAATAACATATAATACAGGTATCACACTGCAGCGTCTCCTATGGATAATAACACATAATACCGGTATCACACTGCTGCGGCTCTTATGGATAATAATAACACATAGTACCGGTATCACACTGCAGCTTCTCCTATGGATAATAATAACACATAGTACCGGTATCACACTGCAGCGGCTTCTATAGATAATAGCACATAATACCGGTATCACATTGCAGCGGCTCCTATGGATAATAACACACAATACCGGTATCACACTGCAGCGCCTCCTATGGATAATAACACATAATACCAGTATCACACTGCAGCGGCTCCTATGGATAATAAAACATAGTACCGGTATCACACTGCAGAGGCTTCTATAGATAATAACACATAATACCGGTATCACACTGCAGCGGCTCCTATGGATAATAACACACAATACCGGTTTCACACTGCAGCGGCTCCTATGGATAATAACACATAATACCGGTATCACACTGCAGCGGCTCTTATGGATAATAACACATAGTACCGGTATCACACTGCAGCGGCCCCTATGGATAATAACACATAATACCGGTATCACACTGCAGCGGCTCCTATGGATAATAACACATAATACCGGTATCACACTGCAGCGTCTCCTATTGATAATAACACACAATACCGGTATCACACTGCAGCGGCTCCTATGGATAATAACACACAATACCGGTATCACACTGCAGCGGCTCCTATGGATAATAACACACAATACCGGTATCACACTGCAGCGTCTCCTATGGATAATAACACACAATACCGGTATCACACTGCAGCAGCTCCTATGGATAATAACACATAATACCTGTATCACACTGCAGCGTCTCCTATGGATAATAATAACACACAATACCGGAATCACACTGCAGCGTCTCCTATGGATAATAACACATAATACCGGTATCACACTGCAGCGTCTCCTATGGATAATAACACACAATACCGGTATCACACTGCAGCGTCTCCTATGGATAATAACACATAGTACCGGTACCACACTGCGGCGTCTCCTATGGATAATAACACATAGTACCGGTTTCACACTGCAGCGTCTCCTATGGATAATAACACACAATACCGGTATCACACTGCAGCGGCTCCTATGGATAATAACACATAATACCGGTATCACACTGCAGCGTCTCCTATGGATAATAACACACAAAACCGGTATCACACTGCAGCAGCTCCTATGGATAATAACACATAGTACCGGTATCACACTGCAGCGTCTCCTATGGATAATAACACATAGTACCGGTATCACTCTGCAGCGTCTCCTATGGATAATAATAACACATAGTACCGGTATCACACTGCAGCGGCTTCAATAGATAATAACACATAATACCGGTATCACACTGCAGCGGCTCCTATGGATAATAACATATAATACCGGTATCACACTGCAGCGTCTCCTATGGATAATAACACATAATACCGGTATCACACTGCTGCGGCTCTTATGGATAATAATAACACTTAGTACCGGTATCACACTGCAGCTTCTCCTATGGATAATAATAACACATAGTACCGGTATCACACTGCAGCGGCTTCTATAGATAATAACACATAATACCGGTATCACATTGCAGCGGCTCCAATGGATAATAACACACAATACCGGTATCACACTGCAGCGCCTCCTATGGATAATAACACATAATACCAGTATCACACTGCAGCGGCTCCTATGGATAATAACACATAGTACCGGTATCACACTGCAGAGGCTTCTATAGATAATAACACATAATACCGGTATCACACTGCAGCGGCTCCTATGGATAATAACACACAATACCGGTATCACACTGCAGCGGCTCCTATGGATAATAACACATAATACCGGTATCACACTGCAACGGCTCTTATGGATAATAACACATAATACCGGTATCACACTGCAACGGCTCCTATGGATAATAATAACACATAATACCGGTATCACACTGCAGCGGCTCCTATGGATAATAATAACACACAATACCAGTATCACACTGCAGCGGCTCCTATGGATAATAATAACACACAATACCGGTATCACACTGCAGCGGCTCCTATGGATAATAACACACAATACTGGTATCACACTGCAGCGGCTCCTATGGATAATAACATACAATACCGGTATCACACTGCAGCGGCTCCTATGGATAATAACACATAATACCGGTATCACACTGCAGCGGCTCCTATGGATAATAACGCATAATGCCAGTATCACACTGCAGCGGCTCCTATGGATAATAACGCATAATACCGGTATCACACTGCAGCGGCTCTTATAGATAATAACACATAATACCGGTATCACACTGCAGCGTCTCCTATGGATAATAACACACAATACCGGTATCACACTGCAGTGTCTGCTATGGATAATAACACATAATACCAGTATTACACTGCAGCGGCTCCTATGGATAATAACACATAATACCGGTATCACACTGCAGCGGCTCATATGGATAATAACATATAATACCGTTATCACACTGCAGCGTCTCCTATGGATAATAACACATAATACCGGTATCACACTGCAGCGTCTCCTATGGATAATAACACATAGTACCGGTATCACTCTGCAGCGTCTCCTATGGATAATAATAACACATAGTACCGGTATCACACTGCAGCGGCTTCTATAGATAATAACACATAATACCGGTATCACACTGCAGCGGCTCCTATGGATAATAACACATAATACCGGTATCACACTGCAGCGGCTCCTATGGATAATAACACATAATACCGGTATCACACTGCAGCGGCTCCTATGGATAATAACACATAATACCGGTATCACACTGCAGCGTCTCCTATGGATAATAACACATAATACCGGTATCACACTGCAGCGGCTCCTATGGATAATAACATATAATACCGGTATCACACTGCAGCGTCTCCTATGGATAATAACACATAATACCGGTATCACACTGCTGCGGCTCTTATGGATAATAATAACACATAGTACCGATATCACACTGCAGCTTCTCCTATGGATAATAATAACACATAGTACCGGTATCACACTGCAGCGGCTTCTATAGATAATAACACATAATACCGGTATCACATTGCAGCGGCTCCTATGGATAATAACACACAATACCGGTATCACACTGCAGCGCCTCCTATGGATAATAACACATAATACCAGTATCACACTGCAGCGGCTCCTATGGATAATAACACATAGTACCGGTATCACACTGCAGAGGCTTCTATAGATAATAACACATAATACCGGTATCACACTGCAGCGGCTCCTATGGATAATAACACACAATACCGGTATCACACTGCAGCGGCTCCTATGGATAATAACACGTAATACCGGTATCACACTGCAGCGGCTCTTATGGATAATAACACATAATACCGGTATCACACTGCAACGGCTCCTATGGATAATAATAACACATAATACCGGTATCACACTGCAGCGGCTTCTATGGATAATAATAACACACAATACCGGTATCACACTGCAGCGGTTCCTATGGATAATAACACACAATACTGGTATCACACTGCAGCGGCTCCTATGGATAATAACACACAATACCGGTATCACACTGCAGCTGCTCCTTTGGATAATAACACATAATACCGGTATCACACTGCAGCGGCTCCTATGATAATAACGCATAATACCAGTATCACACTGCAGCGGCTCCTATGGAAAATAACGCATAATACCGGTATCACACTGCAGCGGCTCTTATGGATAATAACACATAATACCGGTATCACACTGCAGCGTCTCCTATGGATAATAACACATAGTACCGGTATCACACTGCAGCGGCCCCTTTGGATAATAACACATAATACCGGTATCAAACTGCAGCGTCTCCTATTGATAATAACACACAATACCGGTATCACACTGCAGCGGCTCCTATGGATAATAACACACATAGTACCGGTATCACACTGCAGCGTCTCCTATGGATAATAACACATAATACCGGTATCACACTGCAGCGGCTCCTATGGATAATAACACACATAGTACCGGTATCACACTGCAGCGTCTCCTATGGATAATAACACATAATACCGGTTTCACACTGCAGCGTCTCCTATGGATAATAACACATAATACCGGTATCACACTGCAGCGGCTCCTATGGATAATAACACACAATACCGGTATCACACTGCAGCGGCTCCTATGGATAATAACACACAATACCGGTATCACACTGCAGCGGCTCCTATGGATAATAACACATAATACCGGTATCACACTGCAGCGTCTCCTATGGATAATAACACACAATACCGGTATCACACTGCAGCGGCTCCTATGGATAATAACACATAGTACCGGTATCACACTGCAGCGGCTCCTATGGATAATAACACATAGTACCGGTATCACTCTGCAGCCTCTCCTATGGATAATAATAACACATAGTACCGGTATCACTCTGCAGCGGCTTCTATAGATAATAACACATAATACCAGTATCACACTGCAGCGGCTCCTATGGATAATAACACATAATACCGGTATCACACTGCAGCGGCTCCTATGGATAATAACACATAATACCGGTATCACACTGCAGCGGCTCCTATGGATAATAACACATAATACCGGTATCACACTGCAGCGTCTCCTATGGATAATAACACATAATACCGGTATCACACTGCAGCGGCTCCTATGGATAATAACATATAATACCGGTATCACACTGCAGCGTCTCCTATGGATAATAACACATAATACCGGTATCACACTGCTGCGGCTCTTATGGATAATAATAACACATAGTACCGATATCACACTGCAGCTTCTCCTATGGATAATAATAACACATAGTACCGGTATCACACTGCAGCGGCTTCTATAGATAATAACACATAATACCGGTATCACATTGCAGCGGCTCCTATGGATAATAACACACAATACCGGTATCACACTGCAGCGCCTCCTATGGATAATAACACATAATACCAGTATCACACTGCAGCGGCTCCTATGGATAATAACACATAGTACCGGTATCACACTGCAGAGGCTTCTATAGATAATAACACATAATACCGGTATCACACTGCAGCGGCTCCTATGGATAATAACACACAATACCGGTATCACACTGCAGCGGCTCCTATGGATAATAACACATAATACCGGTATCACACTGCAGCGGCTCCTATGGATAATAACACATAATACCGGTATCATACTGCAGCGGTTCCTATGGATAATAACACACAATACTGGTATCACACTGCAGCGGCTCCTATGGATAATAACACACAATACCGGTATCACACTGCAGCGGCTCCTTTGGATAATAACACATAATACCGGTATCACACTGCAGCGGCTCCTATGATAATAACGCATAATACCAGTATCACACTGCAGCGGCTCCTATGGAAAATAACGCATAATACCGGTATCACACTGCAGCGGCTCTTATGGATAATAACACATAATACCGGTATCACACTGCAGCGTCTCCTATGGATAATAACACATAGTACCGGTATCACACTGCAGCGGCCCCTTTGGATAATAACACATAATACCGGTATCAAACTGCAGCGTCTCCTATTGATAATAACACACAATACCGGTATCACACTGCAGCGGCTCCTATGGATAATAACACACATAGTACCGGTATCACACTGCAGCGTCTCCTATGGATAATAACACATAATACCGGTATCACACTGCAGCGGCTCCTATGGATAATAACACACATAGTACCGGTATCACACTGCAGCGTCTCCTATGGATAATAACACATAATACCGGTTTCACACTGCAGCGTCTCCTATGGATAATAACACATAATACCGGTATCACACTGCAGCGGCTCCTATGGATAATAACACACAATACCGGTATCACACTGCAGCGGCTCCTATGGATAATAACACACAATACCGGTATCACACTGCAGCGGCTCCTATGGATAATAACACATAATACCGGTATCACACTGCAGCGTCTCCTATGGATAATAACACACAATACCGGTATCACACTGCAGCAGCTCCTATGGATAATAACACATAGTACCGGTATCACACTGCAGCGTCTCCTATGGATAATAACACATAGTACCGGTATCACTCTGCAGCCTCTCCTATGGATAATAATAACACATAGTACCGGTATCACTCTGCAGCGGCTTCTATAGATAATAACACATAATACCAGTATCACACTGCAGCGGCTCCTATGGATAATAACACATAATACCAGTATCACACTGCAGCGGCTCCTATGGATAATAACACATAATACCAGTATCACACTGCAGCGGCTCCTATGGATAATAACATATAATACCGGTATCACACTGCAGCGTCTCCTATGGATAATAACACATAATACCGGTATCACACTGCTGCGGCT
This sequence comes from Taudactylus pleione, assembly GCA_031769625.1. Lineage (NCBI taxonomy): Eukaryota > Metazoa > Chordata > Amphibia > Anura > Myobatrachidae > Taudactylus > Taudactylus pleione. Next base: position 1,292,726 of record JAUIMM010000482.1, read on the forward strand.
CTTATGGATAATAATAACACATAGTACCGGTATCACACTGCAGCTTCTCCTATGGATAATAATAACACATAGTACCGGTATCACACTGCAGCGGCTTCTATAGATAATAACACATAATACCGGTATCACATTGCAGCGGCTCCTATGGATAATAACACACAATACCGGTATCACACTGCAGCGCCTCCTATGGATAATAACACATAATACCAGTATCACACTGCAGCGGCTCCTATGGATAATAACACATAGTACCGGTATCACACTGCAGAGGCTTCTATAGATAATAACACATAATACCGGTATCACACTGCAGCGGCTCCTATGGATAATAACAAACAATACCGGTATCACACTGCAGCGGCTCCTATGGATAATAACACATAATACCGGTATCACACTGCAGCGGCTCTTATGGATAATAACACATAATACTGGTATCACACTGCAACGGCTCCTATGGATAATAATAACACATAATACCGGTATCACACTGCAGCGGCTCCTATGGATAATAATAACACACAATACCGGTATCACACTGCAGCGGCTCCTATGGATAATAACACACAATACTGGTATCACACTGCAGCGGCTCCTATGGATAATAACACACAATACCGGTATCACACTGCAGCGGCTCCTATGGATAATAACACATAATACCGGTATCATACTGTAGCGGCTCCTATGGATAATAACGCATAATACCAGTATCACACTGCAGCGGCTCCTATGGATAATAAAGCATAATACCGGTATCACACTGCAGCGGCTCTTATGGATAATAACACATAATACCGGTATCACACTGCAGCGTCTCCTATGGATAATAACACATAATACCGGTATCACACTGCAGCGTCTCCTATTGATAATAACACACAATACCGGTATCACACTGCAGCGGCTCCTATGGACAATAACACACAATACCGGTATCACACTGCAGCGGCTCCTATGGATAATAACACACAATACCGGTATCACACTGCTGCGGCTCCTATGGATAATAACACATAATACCGGTATCACACTGCAGCGGCTCCTATGGATAATAACACATAATACCAGTATTACACTGCAGCGGCTCCTATGGATAATAACATATAATACCGGTATCACACTGCAGCGGCTCATATGGATAATAACATATAATACCGTTATCACACTGCTGCGTCTCCTATGGATAATAACACAAAATACCGGTATCACACTGCAGCGTCTCCTATGGATAATAACACATAATACCGGTATCACTCTGCAGCGTCTCCTATGGATAATAATAACACATAGTACCGGTATCACACTGCAGCGGCTTCTATAGATAATAACACATAATACCGGTATCACACTGCAGCGGCTCCTATGGATAATAACACATAATACCGGTATCACACTGCAGCGGCTCCTATGGATAATAACACATAATACCGGTATCACACTGCAGCGGCTCCTATGGATAATAACACATAATACCGGTATAACACTGCAGCGTCTCCTATGGATAATAACACATAATACCGGTATCACACTGCAGCGGCTCCTATGGATAATAACATATAATACCGGTATCACACTGCAGCGTCTCCTATGGATAATAACACATAATACCGGTATCACACTGCTGCGGCTCTTATGGATAATAATAACACATAGTACCGGTATCACACTGCAGCTTCTCCTATGGATAATAATAACACATAGTACCGGTATCACACTGCAGCGGCTTCTATAGATAATAACACATAATACCGGTATCACATTGCAGCGGCTCCTATGGATAATAACAAACAATACCGGTATCACACTGCAGCGCCTCCTATGGATAATAACACATAATACCAGTATCACACTGCAGCGGCTCCTATGGATAATAACACATAGTACCGGTATCACACTGCAGAGGCTTCTATAGATAATAACACATAATACCGGTATCACACTGCAGCGGTTCCTATGGATAATAACACACAATACCGGTATCACACTGCAGCGGCTCCTATGGATAATAACACATAATACCGGTATCACACTGCAGCGGCTCTTATGGATAATAACGCATAATACCGGTATCACACTGCAACGGCTCCTATGGATAATAATAACACATAATACCGGTATCACACTGCAGCGGCTCCTATGGATAATAATAACACACAATACCGGTATCACACTGCAGCGGCTCCTATGGATAATAATAACACACAATACCGGTATCACACTGCAGCGGCTCCTATGGATAATAACACACAATACTGGTATCACACTGCAGCGGCTCCTATGGATAATAACACACAATACCGGTATCACACTGCAGCGGCTCCTATGGATAATAACACATAATACCGGTATCACACTGCAGCGACTCCTATGGATAGTAACGCATAATACCAGTATCACACTGCAGCGGCTCCTATGGATAATAACGCATAATACCGGTATCACACTGCAGCGGCTCTTATGGATAATAACACATAATACCGGTATCACACTGCAGCGTCTCCTATGGATAATAACACATAGTAACGGTATCACACTGCAGCGGCCCCTATGGATAATAACACATAATACCGGTATCACACTGCAGCGGCTCCTATTGATAATAACACACAATACCGGTATCACACTGCAGCGGCTCCTATGGATAATAACACACAATACCGGTATCACACTGCAGCGGCTCCTATGGATAATAACACACAATACCGGTATCACACTGCAGCGGCTCCTATGGATAATAACACACAATACCGGTATCACACTGCAGCAGCTCCTATGGATAATAACACATAATACCCGTATCACACTGCAGCGTCTCCTATGGAAAATAATAACACACAATACCGGTATCACACTGCAGCGTCTCCTATGGATAATAACACATATTTCCGGTATCACACTGCAGCGTCTCCTATGGATAATAACACACAATACCGGTATCACACTGCAGCGTCTCCTATGAATAATAACACATAATACCAGTATTACACTGCAGCGGCTCCTATGGATAATAACACATAATACCGGTATCACACTGCAGCGGCTCATATGGATAATAACATATAATACCGTTATCACACTGCAGCGTCTCCTATGGATAATAACACATAATACCGGTATCACACTGCAGCGTCTCCTATGGATAATAACACATAGTACCGGTATCACTCTGCAGCGTCTCCTATGGATAATAATAACACATAGTACAGGTATCACACTGCAGCGGCTTCTATAGATAATAAAACATAATACCGTTATCACACTTCAGCGGCTTCTATGGATAATAACACATAATACCGGTATCACACTCCAGCGGCTCCTATGGATAATAACACATAATACCGGTCTCACACTGCAGCGGCTCCTATGGATAATAACACATAATACCGGTATCACACTGCAGCATCTCCTATAGATAATAACACATAACACCGGTATCACACTGCAGCGGCTCCTATGGATAATAACATATAATACCGGTATCACACTGCAGCGTCTCCTATGGATAATAACACATAATACCGGTATCACACTGCTGCGGCTCTTATGGATAATAATAACACATAGTACCGGTATCACACTGCAGCTTCTCCTATGGATAATAATAACACATAGTACCGGTATCACACTGCAGCGGCTTCTATAGATAATAACACATAATACCGGTATCACACTGCAGCGGCTCCTATGGATAATAACACATAATACCGGTATCACACTGCAGCGGCTCTTATGGATAATAACACATAATACCGGTATCACACTGCAACGGCTCCTATGGATAATAATAACACATAATACCGGTATCACACTGCAGCGGCTCCTATGGATAATAATAACACACAATACCGGTATCACACTGCAGCGGCTCCTATGGATAATAACACACAATACTGGTATCACACTGCAGCGGCTCCTATGGATAATAACACACAATACCGGTATCACACTGCAGCGGCTCCTATGGATAATAACACATAATACCGGTATCACACTGCAGCGGCTCCTATGGATAATAACGCATAATACCAGTATCACACTGCAGCGGCTCCTATGGATAATAACGCATAATACCGGTATCACACTGCAGCGGCTCTTATGGATAATAACACATAATACCGGTATCACACTGCAGCGTCTCCTATGGATAATAACACATAGTACCGGTATCACACTGCAGCGGCCCCTATGGATAATAACACATAATACCGGTATCACACTGCAGCGGCTCCTATGGATAATAACACATAATAGCGGTATCACACTGCAGCGTCTCCTATTGATAATAACACACAATACCGGTATCACACTGCAGCGGCTCCTATGGATAATAACACACAATACCGGTATCACACTGCAGCGGCTCCTATGGATAATAACACACAATACCGGTATCACACTGCAGCAGCTCCTATGGATAATAACACATAATACCTGTATCACACTGCAGCGTCTCCTATGGATAATAATAACACACAATACCGGAATCACACTGCAGCGTCTCCTATGGATAATAACACATAATACCGGTATCACACTGCAGCGTCTCCTATGGATAATAACACACAATACCGGTATCACACTGCAGCGTCTCCTATGGATTATAACACATAGTACCGGTATCACACTGCAGCGTCTCCTATGGATAATAACACATAATACCGGTTTCACACTGCAGCGTCTCCTATGGATAATAACACATAATACCGGTATCACACTGCAGCGGCTCCTATGGATAATAACACACAATACCGGTATCACACTGCAGCGGCTCCTATGGATAATAACACATAATACCGGTATCACACTGCAGCGTCTCCTATGGATAATAACACACAAAACCGGTATCACACTGCAGCAGCTCCTATGGATAATAACACATAGTACCGGTATCACACTGCAGCGTCTCCTATGGATAATAACACATAGTACCGGTATCACTCTGCAGCGTCTCCTATGGATAATAATAACACATAGTACCGGTATCACACTGCAGCGGCTTCTATAGATAATAACACATAATACCGGTATCACACTGCAGCGGCTCCTATGGATAATAACACATAATACCGGTATCACACTGCAACGGCTCCTATGGATAATAATAACACATAATACCGGTATCACACTGCAGCGGCTCCTATGGATAATAATAACACACAATACCGGTATCACACTGCAGCGGCTCCTATGGATAATAATAACACACAATACCGGTATCACACTGCAGCGGCTCTTATGGATAATAACACACAATACTGGTATCACACTGCAGCGGCTCCTATGGATAATAACACACAATACCGGTATCACACTGCAGCGGCTCCTATGGATAATAACACATAATACCGGTATCACACTGCAGCGGCTCCTATGGATAATAATGCATAATACCAGTATCACACTGCAGCGGCTCCTATGGATAATAACGCATAATACCGGTATCACACTGCAGCGGCTCTTATGGATAATAACACATAATACCGGTATCACACTGCAGCGTCTCCTATGGATAATAACACAATACCGGTATCACACTGCAGCGTCTCCTATGGATAATAACACATAATACCAGTATTACACTGCAGCGGCTCCTATGGATAATAACACATAATACCGGTATCACACTGCAGCGGCTCATATGGATAATAACATATAATACCGTTATCACACTGCAGCGTCTCCTATGGATAATAACACATAATACCGGTATCACACTGCAGCGTCTCCTATGGATAATAACACATAGTACCGGTATCACTCTGCAGCGTCTCCTATGGATAATAATAACACATAGTACCGGTATCACACTGCAGCGGCTTCTATAGATAATTACACATAATACCGGTATTACACTGCAGCGGCTCCTATGGATAATAACACATAATACCGGTATCACACTGCAGCGGCTCCTATAGATAATAACACATAATACCGGTATCACACTGCAGCGGCTCCTATGGATAATAACACATAATACCGGTATCACACTGCAGCGTCTCCTATGGATAATAACACATAATACCGGTATCACACTGCAGCGGCTCCTATGGATAATAACATATAATACCGGTATCACACTGCAGCGTCTCCTATGGATAATAACACATAATACCGGTATCACACTGCTGCGGCTCTTATGGATAATAATAACACATAGTACCGGTATCACACTGCAGCGGCTCCTATGGATAATAACACATAGTACCGGTATCACACTGCAGAGGCTTCTATAGATAATAACACATAATACCGGTATCACACTGCAGCGGCTCCTATGGATAATAACACACAATACCGGTATCACACTGCAGCGGCTCCTATGGATAATAACACATAATACCGGTATCACACTGCAGCGGCTCTTATGGATAATAACACATAATACCGGTATCACACTGCAACGGCTCCTATGGATAATAATAACACATAATACCGGTATCACACTGCAGCGGCTCCTATGGATAATAATAACACACAATACCGGTATCACACTGCAGCGGCTCCTATGGATAATAACACACAATACTGGTATCACACTGCAGCGGCTCCTATGGATAATAACACACAATACCGGTATCACACTGCAGCGGCTCCTATGGATAATAACACATAATACCGGTATCACACTGCATCGGCTCCTATGGATAATAACGCATAATACCAGTATCACACTGCAGCGGCTCCTATGGATAATAACGCATAATACCGGTATCACACTGCAGCGGCTCTTATGGATAATAACACATAATACCGGTATCACACTGCAGCGTCTCCTATGGATAATAACACATAGTACCGGTATCACACTACAGCGGCCCCTATGGATAATAACACATAATACCGGTATCACACTGCAGCGGCTCCTATGGATAATAACACATAATACCGGTATCACACTGCAGCGTCTCCTATTGATAATAACACACAATACCGGTATCACACTGCAGCGGCTCCTATGGATAATAACACACAATACCGGTATCACACTGCAGCGGCTCCTATGGATAATAACACACAATACCGGTATCACACTGCAGCGTCTCCTATGGATAATAACACACAATACCGGTATCACACTGCAGCAGCTCCTATGGATAATAACACATAATACCTGTATCACACTGCAGCGTCTCCTATGGATAATAATAACACACAATACCGGTATCACACTGCAGCGTCTCCTATGGATAATAACACATAATACCGGTATCACACTGCAGCGTCTCCTATGGATAATAACACACAATACCGGTATCACACTGCAGCAGCTCCTATGGATAATAACACATAGTACCGGTATCACACTGCAGCGTCTCCTATGGATAATAACACATAGTACCGGTATCACTCTGCAGCGTCTCCTATGGATAATAATAACACATAGTACCGGTATCACACTGCAGCGGCTTCTATAGATAATAACACATAATACCGGTATCACACTGCAGCGGCTCCTATGGATAATAACACATAATACCGGTATCACACTGCAGCGGCTCCTATGGATAATAACACATAATACCGGTATCACACTGCAGCGGCTCCTATGGATAATAACACATAATACCGGTATCACACTGCAGCGTCTCCTATGGATAATAACACATAATACCGGTATCACACTGCAGCGGCTCCTATGGATAATAACATATAATACCGGTATCACACTGCAGCGTCTCCTATGGATAATAACACATAGTACCGGTATCACACTGCTGCGGCTCTTATGGATAATAATAACACATAGTACCGGTATCACACTGCAGCTTCTCCTATGGATAATAATAACACATAGTACCGGGTATCACACTGCAGCGGCTTCTATAGATAATAACACATAATACCGGTATCACTTTGCAGCGGCTCCTATGGATAATAACACACAATACCGGTATCACACTGCAGCGCCTCCTATGGATAATAACACATAATACCAGTATCACACTGCAGCGGCTCCTATGGATAATAACACATAGTACCGGTATCACACTGCAGAGGCTTCTATAGATAATAACACATAATACCGGTATCACACTGCAGCGGCTCCTATGGATAATAACACACAATACCGGTATCACACTGCAGCGGCTCCTATGGATAATAACACATAATACCGGTATCACACTGCAGCGGCTCTTATGGATAATAACACATAATACCGGTATCACACTGCAACGGCTCCTATGGATAATAATAACACATAATACCGGTATCACACTGCAGCGGCTCCTATGGATAATAATAACACACAATACCGGTATCACACTGCAGCGGCTCCTATGGATAATAACACACAATACTGGTATCACACTGCAGCGGCTCCTATGGAAAATAACATACAATACCGGTATCACACTGCAGCGGCTCCTATGGATAATAACACATAATACCGGTATCACACTGCAGCGGCTACTATGGATAATAACGCATAATACCAGTATCACACTGCAGCGGCTCCTATGGATAATATCGCATAATACCGGTATCACACTGCAGCGGCTCTTATGGATAATAACACATAATACCGGTATCACACTGCAGCGTCTCCTATGGATAATAACACATAGTACCGGTATCACACTGCAACGGCCCCTATGGATAATAACACATAATACCGGTATCACACTGCAGCGGCTCCTATGGATAATAACACATAATACCGGTATCACACTGCAGCGTCTCCTATTGATAATAACACACAATACCGGTATCACACTGCAGCGGCTCCTATGGATAATAACACACAATACCGGTATCACACTGCAGCGGCTCCTATGGATAATAACACACAATACCGGTATCACACTGCAGCAGCTCCTATGGATAATAACACATAATACCCGTATCACACTGCAGCGTCTCCTATGGATAATAATAACACACAATACCGGTATCACATTGCAGCGTCTCCTATGGATAATAACACATAATACCGGAATCACACTGCAGCGTCTCCTATGGATAATATCACACAATACCGGTATCACACTGCAGCAGCTCCTATGGATAATAACACATAGTACCGGTATCACACTGCAGCGTCTCATATGGATAATAACACACAAGACCAGTATCACACTGCAGCGGCTCCTATGGATAATAACACACAATACCGGTATCACACTGCAGCGGCTCCTATGGATAATAACACATAATACCGGTTTCACACTGCAGCGTCTCCTATGGATAATAACACATAATACCGGTATCACACTGCAGCGTCTCCTATGGATAATAACACATAATACCGGTTTCACATTGCAGCGTCTCCTATGGATAATAACACATAATACCGGTATCACACTGCAGCGGCTCCTATGGATAATAACACACAATACCGGTATCACACTGCAGCGGCTCCTATGGATAATAACACATAATACCCGTATCACACTGCAGCGTCTCCTATGGATAATAATAACACACAATACCGGTATCACACTGCAGCGGCTCCTATGGATAATAACACACAATACCGGTATCACACTGCAGCGGCTCCTATGGATAATAACACATAATACCGGTACCACACTGCAGCGGCTCCTATGGATAATAACACACAATACCGGTATCACACTGCAGCGGCTCCTATGGATAATAACACATAATACCGGTATCACACTGCAGCGTCTCCTATGGATAATAACACACAAAACCGGTATCACACTGCAGCAGCTCCTATGGATAATAACACATAGTACCGGTATCACACTGCAGCGTCTCCTATGGATAATAACACATAGTACCGGTATCACTCTGCAGCGTCTCCTATGGATAATAATAACACATAGTACCGGTATCACACTGCAGCGGCTTCTATAGATAATAACACATAATACCGGTATCACACTGCAGCGGCTCCTATGGATAATAACACATAATACCGGTATCACACTGCAGCGTCTCCTATGGATAATAACACATAATACCGGTATCACACTGTAGCGGCTCCTATGGATAATAACATATAATACTGGTATCACACTGCAGCGTCTCCTATGGATAATAACACATAATACCGGTATCACACTGCTGCGGCTCTTATGGATAATAATAACACATAGTACCGATATCACACTGCAGCTTCTCCTATGGATAATAATAACACATAGTACCGGTATCACACTGCAGCGGCTTCTATAGATAATAACACATAATACCGGTATCACACTGCAGCGGCTCCAATGGATAATAACACACAATACCGGTATCACACTGCAGCGCCTCCTATGGATAATAACACATAATACCAGTATCACACTGCAGCGGCTCCTATGGATAATAACACATAGTACCGGTATCACACTGCAGAGGCTTCTATAGATAATAACACATAATACCGGTATCACACTGCAGCGGCTCCTATGGATAATAACACACAATACCGGTATCACACTGCAGCGGCTCCTATGGATAATAACACATAATACCGGTATCACACTGCAGCGGCTCTTATGGATAATAACACATAATACCGGTATCACACTGCAACGGCTCCTATGGATAATAATAACACATAATACCGGTATCACACTGCAGCGGCTCCTATGGATAATAATAACACACAATACCGGTATCACACTGCAGCGGCTCCTATGGATAATAATAACACACAATACCGGTATCACACTGCAGCGGCTCCTATGGATAATAACACACAATACTGGTATCACACTGCAGCGGCTCCTATGGATAATAACACACAATACCGGTATCACACTGCAGCGGCTCCTATGGATAATAACACATAATACCGGTATCACACTGCAGCGGCTCCTATGGATAATAATGCATAATACCAGTATCACACTGCAGCGGCTCCTATGGATAATAACGCATAATACCGGTATCACACTGCAGCGGCTCTTATGGATAATAACACATAATACCGGTATCACACTGCAGCGTCTCCTATGGATAATAACACACAATACCGGTATCACACTGCAGCGTCTCCTATGGATAATAACACATAATACCAGTATTACACTGCAGCGGCTCCTATGGATAATAACACATAATACCGGTATCACACTGCAGCGGCTCATATGGATAATAACATATAATACCGTTATCACACTGCAGCGTCTCCTATGGATAATAACACATAATACCGGTATCACACTGCAGCGTCTCCTATGGATAATAACACATAGTACCGGTATCACTCTGCAGCGTCTCCTATGGATAATAATAACACATAGTACCGTTATCACACTGCAGCGGCTTCTATAGATAATTACACATAATACCGGTATTACACTGAAGCGGCTCCTATGGATAATAACACATAATACCGGTATCACACTGCAGCGGCTCCTATAGATAATAACACATAATACCGGTATCACACTGCAGCGGCTCCTATGGATAATAACATATAATACCGGTATCACACTGCAGCGTCTCCTATGGATAATAACACATAATACCGGTATCACACTGCTGCGGCTCTTATGGATAATAATAACACATAGTACCGGTATCACACTGCAGCGGCTCCTATGGATAATAACACATAGTACCGGTATCACACTGCAGAGGCTTCTATAGATAATAACACATAATACCGGTATCACACTGCAGCGGCTCCTATGGATAATAACACACAATACCGGTATCACACTGCAGCGGCTCCTATGGATAATAACACATAATACCGGTATCACACTGCAGCGGCTCTTATGGATAATAACACATAATACCGGTATCACACTGCAACGGCTCCTATGGATAATAATAACACATAATACCGGTATCACACTGCAGCGGCTCCTATGGATAATAATAACACACAATACCGGTATCACACTGCAGCGGCTCCTATGGATAATAACACACAATACTGGTATCACACTGCAGCGGCTCCTATGGAAAATAACACACAATACCGGTATCACACTGCAGCGGCTCCTATGGATAATAACACATAATACCGGTATCACACTGCAGCGGCTCCTATGGATAATAACGCATAATACCAGTATCACACTGCAGCGGCTCCTATGGATAATAACGCATAATACCGGTATCACACTGCAGCGGCTCTTATGGATAATAACACATAATACCGGTATCACACTGCAGCGTCTCCTATGGATAATAACACATAATACCGGTATCACACTGCAGCGTCTCCTATTGATAATAACACACAATACCGGTATAACACTGCAGCGTCTCCTATGGATAATAACACACAATACCGGTATCACACTGCAGCGGCTCCTATGGATAATAACACACAATACCGGTATCACACTGCAGCAGCTCCTATGGATAATAACACATAATACCCGTATCACACTGCAGCGTCTCCTATGGATAATAATAACACACAATACCGGTATCACATTGCAGCGTCTCCTATGGATAATAACACATAATACCGGAATCACACTGCAGCGTCTCCTATGGATAATAACACACAATACCGGTATCACACTGCAGCAGCTCCTATGGATAATAACACATAGTACCGGTATCACACTGCAGCGTCTCATATGGATAATAACACACAAGACCAGTATCACACTGCAGCGGCTCCTATGGATAATAACACACAATACCGGTATCACACTGCAGCGGCTCCTATGGATAATAACACATAATACCCGTATCACACTGCAGCGTCTCCTATGGATAATAATAACACACAATACCGGTATCACACTGCAGCGGCTCCTATGGATAATAACACACAATACCGGTATCACACTGCAGCGGCTCCTATGGATAATAACACATAATACCGGTACCACACTGCAGCGGCTCCTATGGATAATAACACACAATATCGGTATCACACTGCAGCGTCTCCTATGGATAATTACACATAATACCGGTTTCACACTGCAGCGTCTCCTATGGATAATAACACATAATACCAGTATCACACTGCAGCGGCTCCTATGGATAATAACACACAATACCGGTATCACACTGCAGCGGCTCCTATGGATAATAACACACAATACCGGTATCACACTGCAGCGTCTCCTATGGATAATAACACACAATACCGGTATCACACTGCAGCAGCTCCTATGGATAATAACACATAGTACCGGTATCACACTGCAGCGTCTCCTATGGATAATAACACACAATACCGGTATCACACTGCAGCGGCTCCTATGGATAATAACACATAATACCGGTATCACACTGCAGCGGCTCCTATGGATAATAACACATAATACCGGTATCACACTGCAGCTTCTCCTATGGATAATAATAACACATAGTACCGGTATCACACTGCAGCGTCTCCTATGGATAATAACACATAATACCGGTTTCACACTGCAGCGTCTCCTATGGATAATAACACATAATACCGGTTTCACACTGCAGCGGCTCCTATGGATAATAACACATAATACCGGTATCACACTGCAGCGGCTCCTATGGATAATAACACACAATACCGGTATCATACTGCAGCGGCTCCTATGGATAATAACACAATACCGGTATCACACTGCAGGAGCTCCTATGGATAATAACACATAATACTGGTATTACACTGCAGCGTGTCCTATGGATAATAATTAATAACACATAATTCCGGTATCACTCTGCAGCGTCTCCTATGTATAATAACACATAATACCAGTATCACACTGCAGCGTCTCCTATGGATAATAATAACACATAGTACCGGTATCACATTGCAGTGGCTCCTATGGATAATAACACATAATACCAGTATCACACTGCAGCGGCTCCTATGGATAATAACACATAATACCGGTATCACACTGCTGCGGCTCCTATGGATAATAACACATAATACCAGTATTACACTGTAGCGGCTCCTATGGATAATAACACATAATACCGGTATCACACTGCAGCGGCTCATATGGATAATAACATATAATACCGTTATCACACTGCAGCGTCTCCTATGGATAATAACACATAATACCGGTATCACACTGCAGCGTCTCCTATGGATAATAACACATAGTACCGGTATCACTCTGCAGCGTCTCCTATGGATAATAATAACACATAGTACCGGTATCACACTGCAGCGGCTTCTATAGATAATAACACATAATACCGGTATCACACTGCAGCGGCTCCTATGGATAATAACACATAATACCGGTATCACACTGCAGCGGCTCCTATGGATAATAACACATAATACCGGTATCACACTGCAGCGTCTCCTATGGATAATAACACATAATACCGGTATCACACTGCAGCGTCTCCTATGGATAATAACACATAATACCGGTATCACACTGCTGCGGCTCTTATGGATAATAATAACACATAGTACCGGTATCACACTGCAGCTTCTCCTATGGATAATAATAACACATAGTACCGGTATCACACTGCAGCGGCTTCTATAGATAATAACACATAATACCGGTATCACATTGCAGCGGCTCCTATGGATAATAACACACAATACCGGTATCAAACTGCAGCGCCTCCTATGGATAATAACACATAATACCAGTATCACACTGCAGCGGCTCCTATGGATAATAACACATAGTACCGGTATCACACTGCAGAGGCTTCTATAAATAATGACACATAATACCGGTATCACACTGCAGCGGCTCCTATGGATAATAATAACACATAATACCGGTATCACACTGCAGCGGCTCCTATGGATAATAATAACACATAATACCGGTATCACACTGCAGCGGCTCCTATGGATAATAACACACAATACCGGTATCAAACTGCAGCCGCTCCTATGGATAATAACACATAATACCGGTATCACACTGCAGCGGCTCCTATGGATAATAATAACACATCATACCGGTTTCACACTTCAGCGTCTCCTATGGATAATAACACATAATACCGGTATCACACTGCAGTGGCTCCTATGGATAATAACACATAATACCGGTATCACACTGCAGCGGCTCCTATGGATAATAACACACAATACCGGTATCACACTGCAGCGGCTCCTATGGATAATAACACATAATACCGGTATCACACTGCAGCGGCTCCTATGGATAATAACACACAATACCGGTATCACACTGCAGCGGCTCCTATGGATAATAATAACACATAATACCGGTTTCACACTTCAGCGTCTCCTATGGATAATAACACATAATACCGGTATCACACTGCAGTGGCTCCTATGGATAATAACACATAATACCGGTATCACACTGCAGCGGCTCCTATGGATAATAACACACAATACCGGTATCACACTGCAGCGGCTCCTATGGATAATAACACATAATACCGGTATCACACTGCAGCGGCTCCTATGGATAATAACACACAATACCGGTATCACACTGCTGCAGCTCCTATGGATAATAACACATAGTACCGGTATCACACTGCAGCGTCTCCTATGGATAATAACACATAATACCGGTATCACACTGCAGCGGCTCCTATGGATAATAACACACAATACCGGCATCACACTGCAGCAGCTCCTATGGATAATAACACATAGTACCGGTATCACACTGCAGCGTCTCCTATGGATAATAACACATAATACCGGTATCACACTGCAGCGGGTCCTATGGATAATAACACATAATACCGGTATCACACTGCAGCGGCTCATATGGATAATAACATATAATACCGGCATCACACTGCAGCGTCTCCTATGGATAATAATAACACATAATACCGGTATCACACTGTAGCAGTTCCTATGGATAATAACACATAATACCGGCATCACACTGTAGCGTCTCCTATGGATAATAATAACACATAATACCGGTATCACACTGCAGCAGCTCCTATGGATAATAACACATAATACCGGTATCACAGTGCAGCGGCTCCTATGGATGATAACACATAATACCGGTATCACACTGCAGCGTCTCCTATCGATAATAACACATGCAGTTATACATCAGGCAAAGCATATATGGACATATTCAGCGAGTATAGTCACACCTGCCATTATTCATTGTATTCTAACATGGGTCACTGTAATAGGTCTCATACTGTAGGAGTAATTCCAAGTGACAAGCATACAATGAATCTCTGTATCTGGGGGTATATTTTACTCAAGGTCAATTTTATGCGATTTTGATCGATAATTGAATAAAAAAAACAATCGACATTGATTTTTTTTTTTAAGTATTAATAAATGTGTGATTAAGCCTCTGAAACACAACATCGATGTTGATTGAATTTGATCGATTTTTGTTTTAAATTGATTAAAAATTGACCTTTAGTAAATATACCCCATAGTCGCTGGACACTAGCTGCAATTTAAGCATGAGATGTTAGTAGCAGAAATGTACTATACAGGTAACCATACAGCTGGAGCATTATATCGGTGAACGCTGCCCCCTGAATCCTCTGATCGCTTCAGTGACCAACGTTCCCAGTGATGCAGTTTGCAAGTGACGTTATTACGTCACCCGCGATGTGAGGAGCCTGCGCACTGTTGGATTCAGCAGGCAGCGGAAGCAGCAGCGATGGCGGGATGCGGGAGCCCTGATGGCGTGGAGCGAAGACAGGTAAGTTTCTTCATAGGGGTGTGGGCCGGAAGGGGCAGCTAGTACTGGGGGCATGACTATAGGGGGCATTGGAGAAGGGGCACAACTACAGGGGTCATTAGAGAAGAGGCACAACTACTGTGGGCATTGCAGGAGGGGCACAACTACTGGGGGCATTGCAGGAGGGGCACAACTACTAGGGGCATTGCAGGAGGGGCAGAACAACTGGGGCATTGCAGAAGGGGCACAACTACTGGGGGCATTGGTGCACAACAACGGGGCATTGCAGAAGGGGCACAACAACTGGGGTATTGCAGAAGGCACAACTACTGGGGGCATTGCAGAAGGGGCACAACTACTGGGGGCATTGGTGCACAACAACTGGGGGCATTGCAGAAGGGGCACAACTACTGGGGGCATTGTAGAAGGGGCACAACTACTGGGGGCATTGCAGAAGGGGCACAACAACTGGGGGCATTGCAGAAGGGGCACAACTTCTGGGGTCATTGCAGAAGGGGCACAACTACTGGGGGTAGGCAGAATGGGCACAACTGGGGGCATTGCAGAAGGGGCACAACTACTGGAGGCATTGCTGAAGGGGAACAAGTTTGCATCCACGTTTATAGCAAAATCATGGTAGAAATAGAAAGTGTAAAAACACAAATGCTAGGCACTGCCTGAAGCCAATCTATGTGTGTGGTACACAATCCCCCAAAAATCACTAATAAAAATCAATATACAAGCATATTCAAAATATACATACAATAGGAATTCTGGCGTATAAACTGGGTAGTCCCCCAGGAAAAGTAAATTATCAAGAAAAAAACTGAAAATGGCTTTTTAGAGAATACAGCGCAAAACTGCAGTATTAAATTACCAAAAAACAACATGCATCGCGATACATACATAAATGAACACTGTGTGAGCAACCTATGAAAGTATATAAAACAAGTTTAATAAGCATAATATACAATCTGAATTTTTCAACAAGCGCATAAACTAAAGTCAAATGAATAACATTAACCCGGGTATCCACTAGGCGATTTTGACAGGCAATTGCACGATAACGACAGCGTTATCGTGCAATCGGCCGCAAATCGGGCATGTAAATGATAAAAACGACCAGCGATGAGCGTGCCCACTGGTCGTTTTTGCCATCTATCATCGCCCGTACATGCTGGTCAACCTGACAATCTCATCAGGTTCACCATGTACGGGGATGAGGGATGTGCCTGGACTGAACGAGTGACCGGTCAGTGTAGGCATATCACTAGACATACAAACGACAGCACGATTGCAATGTCGTAATCGTGCTCACGTTTGTATGTCTATTAGTGGATACTCACCTTTAAACTTAAAGGTATAAGGCGGGGGTATATTAAAACACCAGAGCAATGGACCAATCCATGTTTGCAGACACACTGTATAGCAGGGCCAGCCAGAGGGTCGATCGCGATCTACTGGTAGATCGCGGAGCTCCCGCAGGTAGATCGCGACCAACCTGCTGCAGTTCTTGGGAATGCTGGTCTCTGAAGTGATCAGAGACTAAAGAAGCCTCCGATTGCGTCAGACGCCAGCGTTCAAAGTGATGCAGTGCGCGGGAGCGTGGGTGACGTCATGATGTCACCTGCATCTCCCGTGATGTGAAGAGCCTGCGCGCCTGTTGGATCTCATTAGATCCAGCCAGCAGCAGGCAGCGTATAACGCTTCCTGCTTCGCCTCTTTACCGAGGTGCAGCAGGAAGCACTACTGACGAGATGTAAGAACATCTCATCGGCCGGAGAGAGGGGGAGCGTTTACTCCTCCATCCGGCGCTACCCGCTAGAGACCACAGCGCATCAGCCTAGTGCTTACGCCCTTTGTCTCTGTTCCTGCCGCAAGTATCGCAAGATCCCCGCGTGAAGCCTGGAGCCGACAGCGGCCCCAGCAGGGACAGCGCTGTCCCTGCTGTGGAGATAGGACAGCGCCAGGCTGTAACTGTCGATAATGACAGCTACAGTGGGCTGATCGGTCAGGCGATCTGACCGTTCATACATGGCTCAGGCTATCGGCGCTGCTATCTTGTAGATAGCAGCGCCAATAATGACAGGGGCGCATAGCGCCCCTTGCATTTACCGCCCAGACCCCCGATCATACATCGGGGAGAATCGGTATCAGCGCACCTAACGTGCGCTTATACTGCTTCTGGGCTTCATACATCTCCCCCAAAGTGAGTAGACAAGGAGCGTTGTACATGTATATTGTGACCAGACAGTCTCTAAAATACACACAGAGGGCAGCATGTAAATACTCACAGAATACAATTTAACTCAATTACTACATTAAGACTACCATCATCAGTGAACCATTCTTCCAAGTGGAACATAAACAGTATAAATTTCATTACTGTTTCTAGTTTTGGGGATAAGGTATTAATCCATCTAAACCTATAACTATACAGGAGCATGAATCACAATATCCCTTCTACATCCTGATTAGTTAAATAAGGTGAGTAGACATGGAGCTCTGTACATGTATATTGTGACCAGACAGTCCCTATTATACACGTAGATGGCAGCATGTAAATACAAAATAAATTTAGCTCAATTGCTTCATTAAGACCATCTGGAGTGATAGTGTTACACTTGTAAATCCAGGACAATTCTTGTTGACACAGCTTCTGATATCTGTCACCTCCCTTAAACGTAGTAGGTATATGTTCTATCCCTACCAATCTCAGATCCTCTACTTTGCTGTCATGGAACTCGGAGAAGTGTCTTGGTACACTATGGTTCATTATCTTATTGGTGATGTTTCTTCTATGCTCCAATAATCTCTTCTTAAGAGGTCTTGTGGTTCTGCCCACATAATATTGTGGGCAGGAGGACAGAAGGATATACACCACATAACGTGTATCACAATTGATGAAGTGTTTGATGTAAACTTTTAAATTTGGTATCTCCAAGCAGAGAGTTTTGGTTTTATTCATCGTATGTTCACATGTGATACATCGCTGTTTTCCACATTTAAAGGTCCCACAATGGTTTTTGTGAGAGCCAATCTTTATGTTCCATTTTTGCTTGCGGAAAGAGTCTTGGGTGGCTGAAATAAGGTTTTTTAGTAGGGGATCATGGGATAAGATGGAATAGTTGTGATTAATTATCTTTTTAATCTGTTGAGACAATCTAATATAGTTTGAGATAAAGATAATGGACTTATCATCTAAAAATTTACTGATTGATTAATAAGATCTTTTTGATTTAGGCTCCTGGTATCTTCCAGGGCCTTTCTTAATATTGGCTCCGGATATTGTCTATCCCTAAAGCTATTCAGCATATTTCAGCTAGTTGGTCAAACATTACTAGGGTAGGGCAATTTCTCCTTACTCTATGCAGCTGACCCTTAGGTATATTTGCTTTCCAAGGTCTATGATGTCCACTGAGGAAATGGAGATAGTTATTAGAGTCTACTGGTTTACTGAAGTTCAAACTCATAATTTTATCTTCCTGTACATAAAGGGTCACATCCAAAAAATTAACCATAAGGGGGTGAAAGGTATGTGTAAAAGTGAGATGATATAAATTAACATTAAGATAAATAATGAAAGAAAGTGCTGATTCGTGATCCCCATCCCAAATAATAAATAAATCATTGATGTATCGGCCATAGAGCACAAGGTTCGCCGCGAAAGGGCGTCTGTCCACATGGTGGGACTCAAAGCCCTCCATGTAGAGGTTGGCATAGCTCGGAGCGAACCTGGTGCCCTGAGCGGTGCCCCTCATTTGTATATAAAATGTGATATCAAACAAAAAATAATGATGTGTCAGGATTCTCTGGTATTTTAGAATACGCCACCTTATACCCTTAAGGCTAATGTTATTCATATGACTTTATTTTATGCACTTGTTGTATATTGTGCTTATTAAACTTGTTTTATATACTTTCATAAGTTGCTCACACAGTATTCATTTATTTATGTATCTATGCATTTTATTTTTGGTAAATTAATACTACAGTTTTGCGCTGTATTCTCTAAAAAGCCATGTTTAGTTGTTTCTTGAGCAAAATCATGGTACCTGCTGCATGTTGGCGCCTAGAACCAGTCACTCCCCCATATTATTTAGTTATTAACAGTTATTTATATAGTGCATACATTGAGTGCTTTAAAGAGAATATATTTGGACAACTGTCATGAGCTACAAACTCCACACAGATAAGTCAGTCTTGGTGTACATTCCTATAGGTGGCACCAGGGAGTGTGCTTGCTGGATTGCAGAGATGTGGCAGTGCCACCTCCGAACTTCCAGACCATTACATTTGTACCCGTCCCACCCTCCCTCTGTTGGCACAACTGGTAATAATGTCCTACAAGCTTTGTTCGTAGCTACTGAACAGTTGAAGAGATATTAATAAAAGTCATGCATTTGCTGTTTATATATATATATATAGTTGGTAATAATGTCCTATAAGCTTTGTTCGCAGCTACTGAACAGATGTTAATAAAAGTCATGCATTGGCTGTTTATATTTATAGTTAATACAGTACTGTGCACAAGTTTTAGACAGGTCTGCCAGCATTGGGCCATCCTGATGGGTAAGACTAGTGGCGTCTCCACGTCATGGCTGTCTGGGCGACACCATGTTATCTTTGGACATGTGATATAGCAGGCTAATTGTCTGTGAGTCACCTGCTTTCTCTGGCCTATCACGTTTTGTTGCTGGGTACTTAAGGGTGTTTGGAGCGCCCTGTAGTTGCCAGTGCAACGTGTTTCACAGCGTCAGCTGTGAGAGAGTTCCTGCGCTCCTGACCCTGAGACCTGTGCTTCGGTGCTTGCCCTAGCTCCTTGTCAGCCTCCGGCTCCCTGCAGCTTGCACTGCCTTGCACTCTGCTGGAGATCTCCCTGCACCTTCCACCAGCCCCACTCCTGCCTGAATCTGTCTCCACAGTTAACCCATTCCTGTACAGCCATCATCACAGCATTTCTGGATTCTCCTTTCAGCCATCATCACAGCATTACCTGATTCTCCTTTCAGCCATCATCACAGCATTACAGGATTTTCCCTTCAGCCATCATCTCAGCATATCCGGATTCTCCTTTCAGCCATCTTCACAGCATTTCCGGATATTCCTCTCAGCCATTACTCTGCATACCCGAATATCCATTTCACCTTTACAGTCTATCTGGATTCACCTTATTCATCTCTGTCACCGTGCAGGACATTTGTTTATTCCCACTCACTACATTTTCCTCCTGCTACAGTTATTAGTTTGTTATTACTGGACTTTAGTTTATCTGATTGTTCATGTCTACCAACATTCACCTTAAACAACTTTTCAGTTTAAACCTGTTCCGGTGTTTACTCCTGTTACCACCCCGGGTCCACAACAAACACAGACTCTAACACTGTATCTTCATGTAATCCCAGACAGACTGGATGATTTTGAGATCAGGGCTCTGTGGGGGCCATATCATCACTTCCAGGACTCCTTGTTCTTCTTTACACTGAATATAGGCCCTCATTCAGAGCCACTCGCTAGCGGCAGTACGCTCGTTCCGAGCGATGTTCGCACATCTGCGCATGCGTACGGATCGTTATACGCATGCGCGAACCAGTCAGTGCGGCTGAAATTCATGTGCTCGCAATATAGCGAATGCCTGCTATTTTGAGTGACAGAATGAGGCGTATGTGGGTGGTAACAGGGGAAGGTACTTGAAAATGGGGAGTGGAGATCCGAACGCAGGCGTGCTTAAAGGTCAAAACGGGCGTTTTATGGGTGTGCATAATTAATACAGCAGCGTCATTGACCACGTCTCTGGGTTATTTTATAGCCAGAACTGCTCGCAAGATTGTGGTAGCAAAAAC
This sequence comes from Taudactylus pleione, assembly GCA_031769625.1. Lineage (NCBI taxonomy): Eukaryota > Metazoa > Chordata > Amphibia > Anura > Myobatrachidae > Taudactylus > Taudactylus pleione. Next base: position 1,315,071 of record JAUIMM010000482.1, read on the forward strand.
CAACCACAAGAATAGCGAGCAGTTCATACGCTGGTCGATGTACTCGATTAATCTAATAAATAGCGGACATGACGTATGGTGCGAGCGGCCAGGGAGCGTTTTTAACAAATAAACGAGCGTATGTTTTGCTCGCTCATTCAGACTTAGAGGTGTGAACAGACTGCAATTTGCGAAGGGATCATTTGAATAGCCACCCCTTGTTTTTGAACGAACGACCGCAAATAGCGAACGGCTCTGAATCAGGCCCATAGTTCTTAATGACATTGGCTGTATGTTTGGGTCATTGTCCTGCTGCAGAATAAATTTGGAGCCCATCAGACGCCTGCCTGATGCTATTGCATGATGGAAAAATACCTGCCTATATTTCTAAGCATTGAGGACATCACTAATCCTTACCAAATCCCCAATCCCATTTGCTGAAATGCAGAACCAAACTTGCTAGGAACCTCCACCATGCTTCACTGTTGCCTGCAGACACTCTCCAGCTTTTGGCGAACAAACTGCCTTCTGTTAAAGCCAAATATAAAAATTTTGACTCATCAATCCAGGGCACCTGTTGCCATTTTTCTGCACCCCAGTTCCTATGTTTTCATGTATAGTTGAGCTGCTTGGCCTTGTTTCCATGTCGAAGGTATGGTTTTTTGGCCACAATTCAAACATAAGGATCAATTCTGGACAGACTTCTCCGAACATTATATGGGTGTAAAAGGTTTCTGCTAGTTTTGAGCTGATTGCACTGCTGGACATCTTCCGATTTCGAAGGGAAGTAAGCATGATGTGTCTTTCACCTGATGCAAGTTTGCTTGGTGGACCACTACGTCTACGGTCTTCAATGTTGCCCGTTTCTTTGTGCTTCTTGTAAAAGAGCTTAAACAGCATATCTTGAAACCCCAGGCTGCTTTGAAATCTTTGCCTGGGAGAGACCTTGCTGAAGCAGTATAATTACCTTGTGTCTTGTTGTGGTGCTCAGGTTTGCCAGGCGGCGGGATTCCCGTGTCGGTATTTCGGTGGCCAGCATCCCGTCCGCCGACAATTTAACTACATCCCGAACCAAGCAGCCAAAAAGTATTGCATAGTGTCTACCTAGCTTTAAGATTGTTCCAGACAGTATTTATATTGTAAACCAAGAGTCTCTTATAGTAAATTTCAAACTCATACATTTTCATGTCTGCTGGATTAAGAAAAAAAAAAAAAACAACTTTATTATGCAATAACATATTTAAGGTCATTGTAGCTCATTCACCTTTTTGTTGTTCAAACACGCTGATGTTGCTTCGGCCTTGTGCTTGGGATCGTTGTCCTGCTGAAAAGGAAACTTTCTCCAAAGACTGAGCTTCCTAACAACCTGAAGCAGGATGTCTCGCAGTATCTCCCTGTGGATTCAGCATGGCCGGCGGTTCGAATCCCGACAGCGGCATCTCGGCAGCAGTGAAAATCACGATCGTCCCCAGGTAAGTACTGACTAACCTATTCTACCCCCTAACCCTCCCTTAGGGGTGCCTACCCTAACCTCCCCCCAAGTGCCTAACCCTAATCCCCCCTCTAAGTGCCTAAAATTAACCCCCCCTTTCCCGCCGCCTAGACGCAAGTCCCCCAGAGGGGTGCCTAACCCTAACCTCCCCCGGGGGTGCCTACCCCTCCCTTCCCCTTTCCTAAACCTATCCTCCCGAGGGGGTGCCTAACCCTAAGTCCCCCCTGGGAACCCTAAACCTAACCATCCCCCCGCGGCTGTCCACGCCCGGCCTACCTTCGATCGGTAAGCCAGGTGTCGAGCTCCTGGCGTAGGGAAAATGACAGGCGTCGGGATTTTGATGCCTGTCATTTACCCCTTGCCGGGCTTAGACCGTCGGGGAAGCTGACGGTCGGATTCCGTCCATCGGCTTCCCGACTACTTCCATTCCCTGTATTTTGCACCATCCATTGGTCCTTCAATTTTAACAAGATGCCCAGTCCCTGCTGATGAAAAGCATCCCCACAATATAACACCGCCACACCCATACTTCACTGTTGACACTGGCGTAACTACCGTAGCTGCAGGGGGTGAGGCTGCTATGGGGCCCGGGTCACCTCCAGGGTGCATCCCCCCCCCTGCACCTACGGTGCCAGGCCAGATGTGTTTGCATCCTCCTTCTGACTGCTGCTGGGGGGAGCCATGCTGGCTTTGCTGGGACAACCCCAGATCACGGCCACGCCTCGTCCCAGTATCAGTCAGTGAGGAGGAACTGAGACGGAGCTGACCGGGAGAGCAGATGTGTCTGCCCTGCGCAGCACACTGCAGGGGGGAAGGAGGACGCAGCCATGGAGCAGAGGTAAGTCATTGAGAAGGAGTGGGGGAGTGCAAATTGGGAGGGGGGGACCTAGAGGGGCCCATGAAAATTTTGCTATGGGGCCCCCCTAGGTCTAGTTACTCCCCTGACTGTTGAGCTGGAGTTTGCTGAGGAGTGTTCAGTGTTAGGTGTGCGCCACTCATAGCTCTTTAAATAGGGGCAAAATAGCTATTTTTTTGGTCTCATTCGACCATAAAATGCGATAACTTCTCAGTGATCCTTTAGGAGCCCCTATCCCGACAACTCACCAATGTACCATCTGGACAAATAAAGATTCCTGATTGCTGCGAATTGCATCCATGAGGAAACTTTATTTTCGTGGACTGAATGTTTTATTCTCACAATTAGTGTTCCACCTAACTAATGCTCTTTTCTTTCATTATATATATATATATATATATATATATATATAATGGTTCCTTCCCAGTGAGTATGTCTAGTATCAGTGTCTTGCACAGCAGGATAGGTGTCAGAAGTCACTGTAGCTCATCTCAGTGGATGCAAAAAGCAGCTACCCCTGCTGGGGGACCACCAAGGGGCTGCTGAGCAGTAACTGCAGGAAATTACTTATTAAATGTGCTTAGAGAGATCAGTCACTGCCATTGTTGCTCAGTAGCCCCTTGGTAGTCTAACACTGCTCCTTTCTCAATGACCCCCTGACAGCTGACTCCCGGCGGCCAATTCTTCCATTGGCTTTAGGAGTTACTCCACTAGCCTTATTTATATGTAGTATATCTTACCTGTCCAAACCTCCCTTCTCTGTTTTTATCTCCAACTGTTCCCCCACCCGCTCTGTCCTTGGTTCCCTTCTCTTTTCTCTCTATACCTTCTCCTTGGGTGATCTCATCAGCATTTGGTATCCAGTACCAACTTTATACAAAAGATTCACAAATTTATGTCTTCTCTCCTGGCTACTCCCTCTCCACACTCTCTCCTATCTTGTACTGTCTCTCTCTACCATCTCTTCCTGGATATTCCAGCGCTTTATAAACCTCAACATGTCTAAGACTGAGCTTATCGCTTCCTTCCCACCCTAGGTCCCCTTTCGTTCCCACATCTGCCTTTCTGTTGCTAACACTATCCTCTTTTCTGTCCCTCAAGTCCGCTGCCTGGTAACATCCTTGACTCCTCCCAGTCCTTGAACCCACAAATTCATGCAGTCTGGAAATCCTGCCACTTTCCACTCGGTAACAACTTCAAGGTCAGACGCCTGTAAGCTGTGAAATCCCTTATACATGCCCTTGGCATCTTCCGTCTGGATTACTGCATCCTCCTACTCCATGGTCTTTAACTTTCCCCTCTTTAATATATTTTTAAACCATACTGCTCGTCTCATCTTCCTATGTCACTCAGATTCAACTTCTCTCCTCCATCTCCTTCCCCTACAGAATCCAATTCTAAGCTCCTCACCCTGATATTCATAAGCACTCAATCACTCCTCCCTCTTGTACATCTACGACCTTATCTCAATCCACATTCCCCCTTGCCCTCTCCACTCTTCCTTCAACTGTCACCTTGCCACACATTGATTACTCTACCAGCCTGCAGGGTTTCAAACCCACCCCTCCACACATGCTTAACTCACGCCCATGTCCTCCCTCCTCATCTCTTCCCAATTCACCTCCCACGTATTCCCCCACATCCATAGACTGCAATTTGTCACCCTCTTTGATCCTGCACTGGCAATGTCTCCAGTGTACCCCCACTCACAGTCAGTCCAGGGGTCTGAGCACCCTGTGCCGGGCCCGCCCTGTAATCTGCGCCGCGCGCAACTGAAATTGGGGGCATGGCCTCATTTGCATAGGTCACGCCCCCTGTGTGATGTTATTTAGAGGCATGCCCACATGGCACGGCTCCAAATAACAGGCTGGGGGTAAAGCCCAGCCTCCGTCTCTGCGCTTGGCATCCATTCACACTCCAGGGGTCCGGCACTGCCACACAGCTGTGGTGGTGGGGGTCCCCAACCTCCCGATTTGACCACCTGCGGGCCACTTCAGCCCATGGGTGGAATAGGGGTGTGCGACCAGTGCGGTCGCACAGAGGCGCCACCAATAGAGGGCGCACCCCTCCCCAACATCCCGATTTAATCAGGAAAGTACTTTCCCGATTAAATCGGGATGTTGGGGAGGGGTGCACCCTCTATTGGTGGCGCCTCTGTGCGACCGCACTGGTCGAACACCCCTAGAGCCGGCCCTGGATTGATCGTTACGATCATAGGATAAGATGCATAGAAGTGTATCACATTGTACTCAAAAGATCATAGATCTTTCTGCAAAACCATCTGATCTGCGATCCAACTAGAGGATGGCGGGAACGCGCATCGGGTCGCAGAACACACAAAATACACCTATTTTCATACGATTGGTCTGTCCACCCTGTCGTAACTGGCCATATCGTGTAAAAAATCGTCCCATGTATGGGCACCTTAACTCGTTGGGTCCAACAAATGTGCAGCCGGGCAGATTAGTTGAACAGACTTCAATGGTTTTTAAACAATAATTGGTCCTTAGTGCTGTGTGCAGTAATTTGACCAAGCAGCAAAAAACATGTTGCACATAGTGCAGTGGTTCCCAAACTTTCTCAGTTTGATGCACTCTTAGAGCCTTCATCATTTTTTCAAGGCAGCCCTAAACCAAAATAATTACCGAGCACTCCCGTTTTTTTAAGTAGTCGGGTCAATTGCCCCCCTCCATGTCACTTCCTTTGCCCCCGCAATGTCTCTCCCTTTGTCCCCTCCATGTCACTCCATTTGCCCCTTTCCATATCCCCCCTACTTACCTTTAGTTGTGATCGCCAGGGGTGTCGTATAAGTGATAGACAGTAATTAGATAGACAATGTCTAGGTAGACACCAGATGTTATACAGACAATAGGTTAAGAGGGAGAAAAGGTCGACACACTTAAAGATTGACATGGTCAAAAGGTCGACACAGAATGGTCGACGTATGATTTATTTTTGTTTTTTAGCCCTAATCTTCACCCTAACCCTCCCTCCTGGTGCCTTCCGCTAACCGTCGGGGTAGGTGCCTGACCCTAACCATCCCTTCTAGTGCCTAACCCTCCGGTAATAATAATAATAATCACGTGTCGACCATTTTTTTGTCGACATTTTGACCATGTCGACCATTTGTACCTGTTGACCTTCTTACATGACGACCTTTTGTCCCGGTCAACCTTTTGACTGTCTAACATCTGGGGTCTATCTAATTACTGTCTATCTACAGTCCAGAACCCGATCGTCAGAGCTGTTCTGCAGCATCTCTCAGACGCTTCAGGTCTGATCTCCCACAATGCACTACGTTGTCGGACTACATTCAGCAACAGACTATTCACGGCCTGTTGCTTTACAGTGATAGCTATCCCCCCGCTCATCGCACCCCCCATCTGCTGCTACGCCACGCTCTATTCTGCGCCACAAGCCCTCTCACACCCGAACAAAAAATATATATATTTTACTATTTTACAGTAAAAAAAAAGAAAAGTACACTGGTTGGACATTAGGCCATCGGCTGCCGTGGTTCCCTAGTTTGGGAACCACCTGCCTAGTGTGTACCTAGCTTTCAGATTGCTCCAGACAGTATTTCTACTGTAAACCAGGAGGCTCTTTCAAAATTTTCAAACTCATACATTTTCATGTCCGCGGATTAAAAAAAATAAAATAAATAAACCACCACCTTTATGCAATAACGTATTTACATCTGTCAGTATAAGTTTTTATTAAGCTTGTACACTGTTTGGGAATGATTTTTGCCCATATTCCCTATAGATTTAATCTGGGTTGGATGGCTGACGCTTGTGGACAGCAATTTTCAAATAGCGCCACAGATTCTCAATTGGATTGAGATCTTGACATTGACTTGGTCATTGTAGTTCATTCACCTTTTTGTTGTTCAAACATCAAAATAAATAGAGAGAAGGAGGTTGTCTTATACCAGGCACACAAAATTAAGTTAAAACATAACTTTTAATTTATATTCAATAAACATATATTACACAAAAAAGAGCAGCAAAATATTTAAAAGAAACAGGATGCTTCAAGACTATAGACAAACATATATTGTGTTGACTTGACAAATGAAAAGGTGTTAATAAAAAATTTAATGTCCCGCTGTGTGATTTATATAATTATAATTCAACTGTTCACAATGAACTGTGAGGGAAAATGCAACTTAAATTCTATGAATTTGTCAACAATTGCAACAATAGTATAATTTTTCAAACTCCCAGTTAAATCCACATCTTGGTAACATACTGTATGTTAGAAGGTAGATTTCCTTGAGATGGCCGTGCTTGATGTAGATACAATTTCATAACTAAATAGTTATTCTATCTATAACAGATTGAATCTATATATTGTAAATTCAATCTACTAAATATGGATTTATAATATAAATTATCACAGTATCATGATGTTATAGATAATTAAAATTTCCAGAGCACGGATAATTTATTTAATATTAGTGTTTAATGAAGTGTACAATAAAAATATAATCGTGTTGAAATAATGTGATTCACAAAAAAATAGTGATTTGTGAAATGTAATAAATGTGTGTATTATAAGCAGGATAAAAATAAAATAAATATATAAGTGAAATTATAGTAATCAATATGTGCCCTAAATATGGTTCCGAACTAAATAAATAGTGATGTGTGTGAAAAAAACTCCAATAACAATATAAGTGTATAATTCATAAGACTGTGATACTGAAGAAAAGAAGAGAAACAATGTGCTAATATATAGTAAGTGCATCTAATGTGGTCATGCTGAAACAGAATATCACCTAAAATTGTGAGTATAGGTTCATGTTGTATATTTCACAAATTATATATTATATATTCTACCATCACCAACATTCATACAAGTGATATTGTATAAAGAAAGAATATATATATATTTGATCATGTTCAACCATTAAGTATAATATCATAAGACATCATTGCTTGATAATTATATTCAGGACGATTAAAGCACAGTTAATAGCATCCTAACCTATGATGAGAGTTTAACTTAAAACCTCTTATCAAAATAAAGAAATTTGTGTTTTCAAATTCTTATAAGAAGGCTGAATAACTATTCCCCTCATTCATTACTCTCAGGGAAATGGAATCCATACTAAAAATCATTTTGGCCTCCCATTTGAGGAGCTCACGATCTATATCTTCTCCTCTGATGCCAATTAATTTGCTTCATATCATATACTTTTAATAGTATGAAGCAAATATCACTTGTATGAATGTTGGAGATGGTAGAATATATATTATGTATATAAAGCAAATTTGTGAAATATACAACATGAACTATACTCACAATTTTAGGTGATATTCTGTTTCAGCATCAACCACATTAGATGCACTTACTATATATTAGCACATTGTTTATTTTATTTTCTTCAGTATCACAGTCTTATTAATCATACACTTATATTGTTATTGTTTTTTTTTCACACACATCACTATTTATTTAATTTTTAACCAACTTTAGGGCACATATTGATTACTATAATTTCACTTAAGTACAGTATTTTATTTTTTTTCTATTGTTTATAATAACACACATTTATTACATTTCACAAATCACTATATTTTTTTTTTAATCACATTATTTCAACACGATTATATTTTTATTGTACACTTAATTAAACATTAATATTTTTTGGAATTCATCACATAAAATTTTGGATAATAATATACTAAAGGTATTTTTACAGGTTCAATATATAGTATATTTATTATTATATTTATATTAATTATGGAGTAGTTATGAATTTATTTAGATGCTAAAGGCTCAATATATTTATCGATTTTGGGAATGGATCACTCAATAAATTTCATATTTATAATTTTATTTATATTTTGTACACCTATTTAATATACATTATGTATTTCACTTTTTTGCTTAAAGGATATGTTAATTTCATTTGTATATACATAGGTAATATATGTATGAAATTTATTATTTACTTTTTATATATATTATTTTAGATTATACAGTATGTACTGTATATACTTATTTTAGATGTCTGTGTATTTATAAAGGGGAGCACGGTAATGTATTTTAGATTATTATCCATTATTTGTTGTTGCTGTATTAATTGAACAAAATATTCAGCCAATGTTACATATTTTATTAACTAATATATGTATACACCTTGCTGAAGACATCTCTATTTGGTGCATTTTAAATTCACTGCACCTATTGAATCCATGAAGACGGGAACTAGAACTGACATGAAGAAGCATAATGAAACAAGTTAAGATCAACATCAGTATTACGAATCCAGATTGGATACATGAATGAATATTAGGATACCAAACAGGGTAATCTGGTTAGCCTTGATAAAGCTAATCTCAGCGAAAAACGCGTCGGCGGCAGATCCCGCTGTGTGATCAAATGTCTGTCAATGAAATAGGCTACTAAAATATACTATCTGGTGTTTGTTTGTGAACTATTGAGAATATTAATGTATGAGCACGGAGATGTGTACAAGTACATAGTATGTGCAGCTGCTTAGTGTGTTTACAGTGCTGAACAGTGAGACAGGGACAGCGTCATACTGTGATTAACTTCTGTGACTCCAGATTTCAGTAACCCACTGTGGATGATAATAAATGTATGAAATACAGAGATATATACTCAACACATGGGATGTGCAGTGGCATAATGTATTCATAGCGCTGCATTGTGAGACAGCGACAGCTTTATATCAGTACTGACCCTTGTCATTACACTATTTATTTAATGCTGTGTGTTAAGCATAGGGAATGTATGGCTGCTTAGTGTACCTACACCGCTGAACAGTAAAGCGGGGATTACATCACACTGTGATTGATTACTGTGAATCCGGATCCCAGTAATCTTCTGTGGATGATCATAAGTGTACGAATACAGAGGTGTGTGTCTAACACATTAAATGTTTAGTGGCTTAATAGTGCTGTATAGACAGACAGTGACAATGTTATATCCAGGGGCAGAACTATGGGAGACAATGGAGGCGCCTGCCACCGGGCTCCAGCTCTGGAGGGGCACCTCCTCCATTGTCCACAACATATTCACCCCACTTAGGGCTGTAACTATTTACCCGGAATGTACCGTCACGGCCGCCCAATACATGGCACCCCTTCCCGGCACCTGAAAAGCCGCCATACACTAGTGGAGAGCTCCATGTCAGACCATCAGCTGCTGCCTTCATCTATCTATAGCCTGTCTGCATGCGAATTGCTACATTACAGTGCCAGCGGCTGTGACGGGGTGCGACCAAATTATAGGTTGTCTCCGGGCGTCTGGAATGAACTTACGCCACTGGTTATATCAATACTAACTCCTGTCCTAATACTATTTATCTAATGCAGATGATCAAAGACCACTCTTATGAAAGAGGCTCGGATATATGAATAGTATTACCAACACACACATTATTAGATGTTTGGATCAATAGAGGCTTTAAAAATAAAAGTATTATTGGAATCAATAAAACAATTATCTCGTGAGAGGAGATATTTTGTTTAAATAGGATTCTCTTAATTGGAAACAGATCCATTTAACGTTCAATAAACTATCCGTGCTCTGGAATTTTAACTATCTATAACATCATGATACTGTGATAATTTATATTATATATCCATATTTAGTAGATTGAATTTACAGTATATAGATTCAATCTGTTCTAGATAGAATAACTATTTAGTTATTTTAGGAAGATAATTGTATCTACAGCAGGCACAGTTAGCCATCTCAAGGAAATCTACCTTGCAATATATGTTACCAAGATGTGGATTTAACTGGGAGTTTGAAAAATGATACTATTGTTGCAGTTATTGAGAAATACATAGAGGGGTATTCAATATGAAACGTAAACTTCGCTGTCGAAGTTTACGTTTCATTTCGGAGATTTTACCTGCGTTAAAGTATCGGGCGCGCGCCCGCTTATCCCCATATTCAATATAAAATTAACGAAAACGGGAGCCTGCGAAGTTGAATTTGCGCAAAGTTACGAATTTTTCCTTAAAAAAATTGTAGGACCCCCTAAAGTTGTAAAAACATGGGGGATCACTATGGGTACCCCCGTTTTAGCCTTTAAATGAAAGTCGGGGATTTAAATAGCCGCAGCAGGTGTTTTTTCCCGACATTGAAGAAGTGATGCAGAAGAGCACTTATTTTTAAGTGGTGCCATCAATTTTGGAGTACATGAAAATGGGTACTAGGATATTTTTCTGTAAAGTTTTTAAAAATTCTGCATTTGTGCACCTGCCGCTATAAATCTATTCTACAAAACACCTGCCGCATCCTTGCAGGATAGCCCTGAACCTATTTCCCTGCACCCCTAAACACCAATTCTGCACTTTTTTTCGACACCTATTCAATGGTGAAAAGTTATCCCTGTTTTTTATCAAAGACTTTTCTAACCTGCGATAAGTCTTTGAAATTGAATACGGTGTAAAACTAAAACCTGCAATAATGACGTCATAGCTCCGATATTAACGCAAAAACGATGTTTTCGCTCCCATATTGAATACCCCTAATAGAATTTAAGTTGCATTCTCCCTCACAATTCATTGTGAACAGTTGAATTATAATGATATAAATCACACAGCGGGGCATTATATTTTTTATTAACACCTTTTCATTTGTCAAGTCAACACAATATATGTTTGTCTATAGCCTTGAAACATACTGTTTCCTTTAAATATTTTGCTGTTCATTTTTGTGTAATATATGTTTATTGAATATAAATTAAAAGGTATGTTTTAACTTATTTTTGTGCTCCTGGTATAAGACAACCCCCTTCTCGCTATTTATTTTGATGTAGCTATCAGGCTACACCCCCAATACAAATATAATATTATAATTTGGATATATTGTTAAATAGGAGCATATGGGGTTCTTCATAAAATGTATGTATTCAAATCACAAACTAGTGCAGTAACCTTCCTTTTAATTTTTGTTGTTCAAACATGCTGATGTTGCTTCGGCCTTGTGCTTGGGATCGTTGTCCTGCTGAGAGGGAATCTTTCTCCAAAGAATGAGCTCCCTAACAAGCTGAAGCAGGAAGTCTCGCAGTATCTCCCTGTATTTAGCACCATTGATTGGTCCTTCAATTTTAGCAAGATGCCCAGTCCCTGCTGAGGAAAAGCATCCCCACAATATAACATCGCCAGACCCATACTCCACTGTTGAGATGGAGTTTGCCAAAGAATGGTCAGTGTTAAGTTTGCACCACACATTGGACTTCATTCAGAGTCGGTCGAAGCGGCCGCACGGTCGTTCGCAGGCGATGTTCGCTGATCTGCGCATGCGTACAGTTCGCAATGCGCGTGCGCAAACTAGCGGTTACGATCAGAAATTTCTCTCTCCTTGAACACCGCCAGGTCGGTAGTTTGAGTGACAGATTGCGGCGTTTGTGGGTGGTAACATGGGAAGGTGCTTGAAAACGGGGGTGTGGAGATCCGAACGCAGGCGTGCCTCATTATGCGAACAGCGTTTTAAGGGAGTGCATAATTAACAAAGTAGCGTCATGGCACACGTGACGGGAGGTTTTACACTGACATGATCGTAGAGCTTAGGAGAGGGTCAGGTCAACCTTTAGCTCTACGACTAGTTCCTATGGCATACGATGCTCGCGATTAATCCTTATGTAGCCGGAGATGACGTGTTATGCGTACGAGAAGTTGGCGTATTTTTAGCGATCCGACCGCATCCACCCCTTGGTCGGCCAGCTAACGATCCGACCTTAGGGACGCAACATGCGTGTGCATCATTTGCATATCCGGCCCATTTTTCTATACGACCGTGCGGCCGCTTTGACCGACTCTGAATGAGGTCCATAGCGCTTTGAATAGGGGCCAAATAGCTAAATTCCAGACATGCTTTCATGTGGTTTTCGTTCAGTGGTGGCTACTCTCTAGCTACCCTCCCATACAGGCCAGTAGTATGAAGGGCTCCTCATGTGGGTGACTGGTGCACCTTCATCCCAATCTCACCCACTGAGCTCTGTAGCTCCTGCAAAGTTATAACTGGCCTCTCTGTGACTCCCTAACCAGTCTCCTTCCTGCTCTGATGCTGAGTGCTGAGGTACGGCCTTGTTAAGCCAGTGCCTGTGTGGTATGATGCAGCGAGTGGTGGACTGGAGCATGAAGAGCCCACAAGGGAACGCAATAATAGAGGCCCACAAAGGGGCGTGCTCAGTCACTGGAGGGGGTGTGGCCAACTATAATGAGTAAAAGTATTTATGATCCTATTGGCCATATTCAATTTGGAGCGAAATGTCGGAATCGGCGATAATTTATTGCCGATGACGTCATTTTCGCCTATTTCAATTATCCCCGTATTCAATTTCAAAGACTTTTTCGCAGGTTCGACAAGTTGTTTTTTTTTTTTAAAGTTTTTCTGCAAAAATGCACCTGCCGCTACCACCCGCATGCTTTTATACACTTGCAGCATACTTGTGAACCCCCCCTGAAATAATTTCGTTATTTAAAAATGTGTTCCCTATTTTTTTTTTTTTTTAACCCCAAAATTAAATTATTTTTAATAATTAATTTCCCCCCCCAAAAAATCGAAGTGCTATTCTTCACCACTTCTTCACAGACGCAAATATACACCTGCCACGGCTATTACAAATCCCAACTTCCTTCAGCAGGCAAAAATGGGGGTACCTATAGTGATCCCCATGTCTGTACATCTTTAGGGGGTCCCTGCGACATTTCCCGAAAATTCCCATTTTTTTTCGTAGATCCAATTTCGCCAGGTCCCATTTTCGCTCCTGTTAAATTGAATATGGGGATAAGCGGGCACACGCCCGATACTTTATCCCCACTCTAACCTCCGATGTGGAGCGAAAACTCCAGCATGGACTTTTCACTCCCATATTGAATATGGCCCTATATATATATTAGCGGGAGATGTCTGTGATCTGCTCCTGTGCATGGCAGTCAGTTTTGTGGGCAAGGGTGGTTGTGGTGGGCATGGAGGGGTATTATAGGCAGTGCAGTGTTTGACATGGAGGGACCAGGGAGGTAATGCAGATAGGTAGTGGTGAGTATGGAGGGGTCAGGAAGGTAGTGCAGACAGGTAGTGGTGAGTATGGAGAGGTCAAGGAGGTAGTGCAGATAGGTAGTGGTGAGTATGGAGGGGTCAGGAGGTAGTGCAGATAGGTAGTGGTGAGTATAGAGGGATCAGGAGGTAGTGCAGATAGGTAGTGGTGAGTATGGAGGGGTCAGGAAGGTAGTGCAGATAGGTAGTGGTGAGTATAGAGGGATCAGGAGGTAGTGCAGATAGGTAGTGATGAGTATGGAGGGGTCAGGGGGTAGTACAGATAGGTAGTGGTGAGTATGGAGGGGTCAGGGGGTAGTGCAGATAGGTAGTGGTGAGTATGGAGGGGTCAGGAAGGTAGTGCAGATAGGTAGTGGTGAGTATGGAGGGGTCAGGAGGTAGTGCAGATAGGTAGTGGTGAGTATGGAAGGGTCAGGAGGTAGTGCAGATAGGTAGTGGTGAGTATGGAGGGGTCAGGGAATAGTGCAGATAGGTAGTGGTGAGTATGGAGGGGTCAGGAAGGTAGTGCAGATAGGTAGTGGTGAGTATAGAGGGATCAGGAGGTAGTGCAGATAGGTAGTGGTGAGTATGGAGGGGTCAGGGGATAGTGCAGATAGGTGGTGGTGAGTATGGAGGGGTCAGGAAGGTAGTGCAGACAGGTAGTGGTGAGTATGGAGAGGTCAAGGAGGTAGTGCAGATAGGTAGTGGTGAGTATGGAGGGGTCAGGAAGGTAGTGCAGATAGGTAGTGGTGAGTATGGAGGGGTCAGGAAGGTAGTGCAGATAGGTAGTGGTGAGTATGGAGGAGGCAGGGAGGTAGTGCAGAGAGATAGTGTTTGGTAAGGAGGGGTCAGGAGGTAGTGCAGATAGGTAGTGGTGAGTATGGAGGGGTCAGGAGGGTAGTGTAGATAGGTAGTGGTGAGTATGGAGGGGTCAGGGGGTAGTGCAGATAGGTAGTGGTGAGTATGGAGAGGTCAGGGAGGTAGTGCAGAGAGATAGTGTTTGATAAGGAGGCGTCCGGAGAGTAGTACAGATAGGTAGTGGTGAGTATGGAGGGGTCAGGGAGGTAGTGCAGAGAGATAGTGATTGATAAGGAGAGGTCAGGAGGTAGTGCAGATAGGTAGTGGTGAGTATGGAGGGGTCAGGGAGGTAGTGTAGATAGATAGTGTTTAGTAGGAGGGGTCAGGGAGGTAGTGTAGATAGATAGTGTTTAGTAGGAGGGGTCAGGGAGGTAGTGCAGATAGGTAGTGGTGAGTATGGAGAGGTCAGGGAGGTAGGGCAGATAGGTGGTGGTGAGTATGGAGAGGTCAGGGAGATAGTGCAGATAGGTAGTGGTGAGTATGGAGGGGTCAGGGAGGTAGTGCAGATAGGTAGTGGTGAGTATGGAGGGGTCAGGGAGGTAGTGTAGATAGATAGTGTTTAGTAGGTGGGGTCAGGGAGGTAGTGCAGAGAGATAGTGTTTGGTAAGGAGGGGTCAGGAGGTAGTGCACATAGGTAGTGGTGAGTATGGAGGGGTCAGGGAGGTAGTGCAGATAGGTAGTGGTGAGTATGGAGGGGTCAGGAGGGTAGTGTAGATAGGTAGTGGAGAGTATGGAGGGGTCAGGGGGTAGTGCAGATTGATAGGGATTGATAAAGAGAGGTCAGGGGGTAGTGCAGATAGGTAGTGGTGAGTATGGAGGGGTCAGGAGATAGTGCAGATAGATAGTGGTGAGTATGGAGGGGTCAGGGAGGTAGTGCAGAGAGATAGTGTTTGATAAGGAGGGGTCCGGAGAGTAGTGCAGATAGGTAGTGGTGAGTATGGAGGGGTCAGGGGGTAGTGCAGATAGGTAGTGGTGAGTATGGAGGGGTCAGGAGACAGTGCAGATAGGTAGTGGTGAGTATGGAGAGGTCAGGGAGGTAGTGCAGAGAGATAGTGTTTGATAAGGAGGGGTCTGGAGAGTAGTGCAGATAGGTAGTGGTGAGTATGGAGGGGTCAGGGGGTAGTGCAGATAGGTAGTGGTGAGAATGGAGGAGTCAGGGAGGTAGTGCAGAGAGATAGTGATTGATAAGGAGAGGTCAGGAGGTAGTGCAGATAGGTAGTGGTGAGTATGGAGGGGTCAGGGAGGTAGTGTAGTGAGATAGTGTTTGGTAAGGAGGGGTCAGGGGGTAGTGTAGATAGATAGTGTTTAGTAGGAGGGATCAGGGAGGTAGTGTAGATATATAGTGTTTAGTAGGTGGGGTCAGGGAGGTAGTGCAGAGAGATAGTGTTTGGTAAGGAGGGGTCAGGAGGTAGTGCAGATAGGTAGTGGTGAGTATGGAGGGGTCAGGAGGTAGTGCAGATAGGTAGTGGTGAGTATGGAGTAGTCAGGGAGGTAGTGCAGAGAGATAGTGTTTGATAAGGAGGGGTCCGGAGAGTAGTGCAGATAGGTAGTGGTGAGTATGGAGGAGTCAGGGGGTAGTGCAGAGAGATAGTGATTGATAAGGAGGGGTCAGGGGAATAGTGCAGATAGGTAGTGGTGAGTATGGAGGGGTCAGGGAGGTAGTGCAGATAGGTAGTGGTGAGTATGGAGGGGTCAGGAGGTAGTGCAGATAGGTAGTGGTGAGTATGGAGGGGTCAGGGAGGTAGTGCAGATAGGTAGTGGTGAGTATGGAGGGGTCAGGAGGTAGTGGTGAGTATGGAGGGGTCAGGGAGGTAGTGCAGATAGGTAGTGGTGAGTATGGAGGGGTCATGGAGGTAGTGAAGATAGGTAGTGGTGAGTATGGAGGGGTCAGGAGGTAGTGCAGATAGGTAGTGGTGAGTATGGAGGGGTCAGGAGGGTAGTGCACATAGGTAGTGGTGAGTATGGAGGGGTCAGGAGAAAGTGCAGATAGGTAGTGGTGAGTATGGAGGGGTCAGGGAGGTAGTGCAGAGAGATAGTGTTTGATAAGGAGGGGTCCGGAGAGTAGTACAGATAGGTAGTGGTGAGTATGGAGGGGTCAGGAGGTAGTGCAGATAGGTAGTGGTGAGTATGGAGGGGTCAGGGAGGTAGTGTAGATAGATAGTGTTTAGTAGGAGGGGTCAGGGAGGTAGTGTAGATAGATAGTGTTTAGTAGGGGTCAGGGAGGTAGTGTAGCTAGATAGTGTTTAGTGGGAGGGGTCAGGGAGGTAGTGTACATAGGTAGTGGTGAGTATGGAGAGGTCAGGGAGGTAGTGCAGATAGGTAGTGGTGAGTATGGAGGGGTCAGGGAGGTAGTGCAGATAGGTAGTGGTGAGTATGGAGGGGTCAGGAGGGTAGTGTAGATAGGTAGTGGAGAGTATGGAGGGGTCAGGGGGTAGTGCAGATTGATAGTGATTGATAAAGAGAGGTCAGGGGGTAGTGCAGATAGGTAGTGGTGAGTATGGAGGGGTCAGGAGATAGTGCAGATAGATAGTGGTGAGTATGGAGGGGTCAGGGAGGTAGTGCAGAGAGATAGTGTTTGATAAGGAGGGGTCCGGAGAGTAGTGCAGATAGGTAGTGGTGAGTATGGAGGGGTCAGGGGGTAGTGCAGATAGGTAGTGGTGAGTATGGAGGGGTCAGGAGACAGTGCAGATAGGTAGTGGTGAGTATGGAGAGGTCAGGGAGGTAGTGCAGAGAGATAGTGTTTGATAAGGAGGGGTCTGGAGAGTAGTGCAGATAGGTAGTGGTGAGTATGGAGGGGTCAGGGGGTAGTGCAGATAGGTAGTGGTGAGAATGGAGGAGTCAGGGAGGTAGTGCAGAGAGATAGTGATTGATAAGGAGAGGTCAGGAGGTAGTGCAGATAGGTAGTGGTGAGTATGGAGGGGTCAGGGAGGTAGTGTAGTGAGATAGTGTTTGGTAAGGAGGGGTCAGGGGGTAGTGTAGATAGATAGTGTTTAGTAGGAGGGATCAGGGAGGTAGTGTAGATATATAGTGTTTAGTAGGTGGGGTCAGGGAGGTAGTGCAGAGAGATAGTGTTTGGTAAGGAGGGGTCAGGAGGTAGTGCAGATAGGTAGTGGTGAGTATGGAGGGGTCAGGAGGTAGTGCAGATAGGTAGTGGTGAGTATGGAGTAGTCAGGGAGGTAGTGCAGAGAGATAGTGTTTGATAAGGAGGGGTCCGGAGAGTAGTGCAGATAGGTAGTGGTGAGTATGGAGGAGTCAGGGGGTAGTGCAGAGAGATAGTGATTGATAAGGAGGGGTCAGGGGAATAGTGCAGATAGGTAGTGGTGAGTATGGAGGGGTCAGGGAGGTAGTGCAGATAGGTAGTGGTGAGTATGGAGGGGTCAGGAGGTAGTGCAGATAGGTAGTGGTGAGTATGGAGGGGTCAGGGAGGTAGTGCAGATAGGTAGTGGTGAGTATGGAGGGGTCAGGAGGTAGTGGTGAGTATGGAGGGGTCAGGGAGGTAGTGCAGATAGGTAGTGGTGAGTATGGAGGGGTCATGGAGGTAGTGAAGATAGGTAGTGGTGAGTATGGAGGGGTCAGGAGGTAGTGCAGATAGGTAGTGGTGAGTATGGAGGGGTCAGGAGGGTAGTGCACATAGGTAGTGGTGAGTATGGAGGGGTCAGGAGAAAGTGCAGATAGGTAGTGGTGAGTATGGAGGGGTCAGGGAGGTAGTGCAGAGAGATAGTGTTTGATAAGGAGGGGTCCGGAGAGTAGTACAGATAGGTAGTGGTGAGTATGGAGGGGTCAGGAGGTAGTGCAGATAGGTAGTGGTGAGTATGGAGGGGTCAGGGAGGTAGTGTAGATAGATAGTGTTTAGTAGGAGGGGTCAGGGAGGTAGTGTAGATAGATAGTGTTTAGTAGGGGTCAGGGAGGTAGTGTAGCTAGATAGTGTTTAGTGGGAGGGGTCAGGGAGGTAGTGTACATAGGTAGTGGTGAGTATGGAGAGGTCAGGGAGGTAGTGCAGATAGGTAGTGGTGAGTATGGAGGGGTCAGGGAGGTAGTGGTGAGTATGGAGGGGTCAGGGAGGTAGTGTAGATAGATAGTGTTTAGTAGGAGGGGTCAGGGAGGTAGTGCAGAGAGATAGTGTTTGGTAAGGAGGGGTCAGTAGGTAGTGCAGATAGGTAGTGGTGAGTATGGAGGGGTCAGGGAGGTAGTGCAGATAGGTAGTGGTGAGTATGGAGGGGTCAGGAGGGTAGTGTAGAGTATGGAGGGGTCAGGGGTTAGTGCAGATAGATAGTGATTGATAAGGAGAGGTCAGGGGGTAGTGCAGATAGGTAGTGGTGAGTATGGAGGGGTCAGGAGATAGTGCAGATAGGTAGTGGTGAGTATGGAGGGGTCAGGGAGGTAGTGCAGAGAGATAGTGTTTGATAAGGAGGGGTCCGGAGAGTAGTGCAGATAGGTAGTGGTGAGTATGGAGGGGTCAAGGAGGTAGTGTAGTGAGATAGTGTTTGGTAAGGAGGGGTCAGGAGGTAGTGCAGATAGGTAGTGGTGAGTAAGGGGGGGTCAGAGAGGTAGTGCAGATAGGTAGTGCTGAGTATGGAGAGGTCAGGGGGTAGTGCAGATTGGTAGTGGTGAGTATGGAGGGGTCAGGAGGTAGTGCAGATAGGTAGTGGTGAGTATGGAGGAATCAGGGAGGTAGTGCAGAGAGATAGTGTTTGATAAGGAGGGGTCCGGAGAGTAGTGCAGATAGGTAGTGGTGAGTATGGAGGGGTCAGAAGGTAGTGCAGAGAGATAGTGTTTGGTAAGGAGGGGTCAGGGGGTAGTACAGATAGGTAGTGGTGAGTATGGAGGAGTAAGGGAGTTAGTGCAGATAGGTAGTGGTGAGTATGGAGGAGTCAGGGAGGTAGTGCAGATAGGTAGTGGTGAGTATGGAGGGGTCAGGGGGTAGTGCAGATAGGTAGTGGTGAGTATGGAGGGGTCAGGAGGGTAGTGTAGATAGTAAGTGGTGAGTATGGAGGGGTCATGGAGGTAGAGCAGATAGGTAATGTTGAGTATGGAGGGGTCAGGAGATAGTGCAGATAGGTAGTGGTGAGTATGGAGGGGTCAGGGAGGTGGTGCAGAGAGATAGTGTTTGATAAGGAGGGGTCCGGAGAGTAGTGCAGATAGGTAATGGTGAGTATGGAGGGGTCAGGGGGTAGTCTAGATAGGTAGTGGTGAGTATGGAGGAGTCAGGGAGGTAGTGTAGAGAGATAGTGATTGATAAGGAAAGGTCAGGAGGTAGTGCAGATAGGTAGTGGTGAGTATGGAGGGGTCAGGGAGGTAGTGTAGTGAGATAGTGTTTGGTAAGGAGGGGTCAGGAGGTAGTGCAGATAGGTAGTGGTGAGTAAGGGGGGGTCAGGGAGGTAGTGCAGATAGGTAGTGGTGAGTATGGAGGGGTCAGGGAGGTAGTGTAGATGGATAGTGTTTAGTAGGAGGGGTCAGGGAGGTAGTGTAGATTGATAGTGTTTAGTAGGGGTCAGGGAGGTAGTGTAGCTAGATAGTGTTTAGTGGGAGGGGTCAGGGAGGTAGTGTACATAGGTAGTGGTGAGTATGGAGAGGTCAGGGAGGTAGTGCAGATAGGTAGTGGTGAGTATGGAGGGGTCAGGGAGGTAGTGCAGATAGGTAGTGGTGAGTATGGAGGGGTCAGGGAGGTAGTGTAGATAGATAGTGTTTAGTAGGAGGGGTCAGGGAGGTAGTGCAGAGAGATAGTGTTTGGTAAGGAGGGGTCAGTAGGTAGTGCAGATAGGTAGTGGTGAGTATGGAGGGGTCAGGGAGGTAGTGCAGATAGGTAGTGGTGAGTATGGAGGGGTCAGGAGGGTAGTGTAGATAGGTAGTGGTGAGTATGGAGGGGTCAGGGGGTAGTGCAGATAGATAGTGATTGATAAGGAGAGGTCAGGGGGTAGTGCAGATAGGTAGTGGTGAGTATGGAGGGGTCAGGAGATAGTGCAGATAGGTAGTGGTGAGTATGGAGGGGTCAGGGAGGTAGTGCAGAGAGATAGTGTTTGATAAGGAGGGGTCCGGAGAGTAGTGCAGATAGGTAGTGGTGAGTATGGAGGGGTCAGGGGGTAGTGCAGAAAGGTAGTGGTGAGTATGGAGGAGTCAGGGAGGTAGTGCAGAGAGATAGTGATTGATAAGGAAAGGTCAGGAGGTAGTGCAGATAGGTAGTGGTGAGTATGGAGGGGTCAAGGAGGTAGTGTAGTGAGATAGTGTTTGGTAAGGAGGGGTCAGGAGGTAGTGCAGATAGGTAGTGGTGAGTAAGGGGGGGTCAGAGAGGTAGTGCAGATAGGTAGTGCTGAGTATGGAGAGGTCAGGGGGTAGTGCAGATTGGTAGTGGTGAGTATGGAGGGGTCAGGAGGTAGTGCAGATAGGTAGTGGTGAGTATGGAGGAATCAGGGAGGTAGTGCAGAGAGATAGTGTTTGATAAGGAGGGGTCCGGAGAGTAGTGCAGATAGGTAGTGGTGAGTATGGAGGAGGCAGGGAGGTAGTGCAGTGAGATAGTGTTTGGTAAGGAGGGGTCAGGAGGTAGTGCAGATAGGTAGTGGTGAGTATGGAGGGGTCAGAAGGTAGTGCAGAGAGATAGTGTTTGGTAAGGAGGGGTCAGGGGGTAGTACAGATAGGTAGTGGTGAGTATGGAGGAGTAAGGGAGGTAGTGCAGATAGGTAGTGGTGAGTATGGAGGAGTCAGGGAGGTAGTGCAGATAGGTAGTGGTGAGTATGGAGGGGTCAGGGGGTAGTGCAGATAGGTAGTGGTGAGTATGGAGGGGTCAGGAGGGTAGTGTAGATAGTAAGTGGTGAGTATGGAGGGGTCATGGAGGTAGTGCAGATAGGTAATGGTGAGTATTGAGGGGTCAGGAGATAGTGCAGGTAGGTAGTGGTGAGTATGGAGGGGTCAGGGAGGTGGTGCAGAGAGATAGTGTTTGATAAGGAGGGGTCCGGAGAGTAGTGCAGATAGGTAATGGTGAGTATGGAGGGGTCAGGGGGTAGTGCAGATAGGTAGTGGTGAGTATGGAGGAGTCAGGGAGGTAGTGTAGAGAGATAGTGATTGATAAGGAAAGGTCAGGAGGTAGTGCAGATAGGTAGTGGTGAGTATGCAGGGGTCAGGGAGGTAGTGTAGTGAGATAGTGTTTGGTAAGGAGGGGTCAGGAGGTAGTGCAGATAGGTAGTGGTGAGTAAGGGGGGGTCAGGGAGGTAGTGCAGATAGGTAGTGGTGAGTATGGAGAGGTCAGGGGGTAGTGCAGATAGGTAGTGGTGAGTATGGAGGAGTTAGGGAGGTAGTGCAGAGAGATAGTGTTTGATAAGGAGGGGTCCGGAGAGTAGTGCAGATAGGTAGTGGTGAGTATGGAGGGGTCAGTGAGGTAGTACAGATAGGTAGTGGTGAGTATGGAGGAGTCAGGGAGGTAGTGCAGATAGGTAGTGGTGAGTATGGAGGGGTCAGGGGGTAGTGCAGATAGGTAGTGGTCAGGAGGATAGTGTAGATAGGTAGTGGTGAGTATGGAGGGGTCAGGGAGGTAGTGCAGATAGGTAGTGGTGAGTATGGAGGGGTCAGGGAGGTGGTGCAGATAGGTAGTGGTGAGTATGGAGGGGTCAGGGAGGTAGTGTAGATAGATAGTGTTTAGTAGGAGGGGTCAGGGAGGTAGTGTAGATAGATAGTGTTTAGTAGGGGTCAGGGAGGTAGTGTAGCTAGATAGTGTTTAGTGGGAGGGGTCAGGGAGGTAGTGTACATAGGTAGTGGTGAGTATGGAGAGGTCAGGGAGGTAGTGCAGATAGGTAGTGGTGAGTATGGAGGGGTCAGGGAGGTAGTGTAGATAGATAGTGTTTAGTAGGAGGGGTCAGGGAGGTAGTGTAGATAGATAGTGTTTAGTAGGGGTCAGGGAGGTAGTGTAGCTAGATAGTGTTTAGTGGGAGGGGTCAGGGAGGTAGTGTACATAGGTAGTGGTGAGTATGGAGGGGTCAGGGAGGTAGTGGTGAGTATGGAGGGGTCAGGGAGGTAGTGTAGATAGATAGTGTTTAGTAGGAGGGGTCAGGGAGGTAGTGCAGAGAGATAGTGTTTGGTAAGGAGGGGTCAGTAGGTAGTGCAGATAGGTCGTGGTGAGTATGGAGGGGTCAGGGAGGTAGTGCAGATAGGTAGTGGTGAGTATGGAGGGGTCAGGAGGGTAGTGTAGAGTATGGAGGGGTCAGGGGGTAGTGCAGATAGATAGTGATTGATAAGGAGAGGTCAGGGGGTAGTGCAGATAGGTAGTGGTGAGTATGGAGGGGTCAGGAGATAGTGCAGATAGGTAGTGGTGAGTATGGAGGGGTCAGGGAGGTAGTGCAGAGAGATAGTGTTTGATAAGGAGGGGTCCGGAGAGTAGTGCAGATAGGTAGTGGTGAGTATGGAGGGGTCAGGGGGTAGTGCAGATAGGTAGTGGTGAGTATGGAGGAGTCAGGGAGGTAGTGCAGAGAGATAGTGATTGATAAGGAAAGGTCAGGAGGTAGTGCAGATAGGTAGTGGTGAGTATGGAGGGGTCAAGGAGGTAGTGTAGTGAGATAGTGTTTGGTAAGGAGGGGTCAGGAGGTAGTGCAGATAGGTAGTGGTGAGTAAGGGGGGGTCAGAGAGGTAGTGCAGATAGGTAGTGCTGAGTATGGAGAGGTCAGGGGGTAGTGCAGATTTGTAGTGGTGAGTATGGAGGGGTCAGGAGGTAGTGCAGATAGGTAGTGGTGAGTATGGAGGAATCAGGGAGGTAGTGCAGAGAGATAGTGTTTGATAAGGAGGGGTCCGGAGAGTAGTGCAGATAGGTAGTGGTGAGTATGGAGGGGTCAGGAGGTAGTGCAGAGAGATAGTGTTTGGTAAGGAGGGGTCAGGGGGTAGTACAGATAGGTAGTGGTGAGTATGGAGGAGGCAGGGAGGTAGTGCAGTGAGATAGTGTTTGGTAAGGAGGGGTCAGGAGGCAGTGCAGATAGGTAGTGGTGAGTATGGAGGGGTCAGAAGGTAGTGCAGAGAGATAGTGTTTGGTAAGGAGGGGTCAGGGGGTAGTACAGATAGGTAGTGGTGAGTATGGAGGAGTAAGGGAGTTAGTGCAGATAG
Source organism: Taudactylus pleione (assembly GCA_031769625.1). Classification (NCBI taxonomy): domain Eukaryota; kingdom Metazoa; phylum Chordata; class Amphibia; order Anura; family Myobatrachidae; genus Taudactylus; species Taudactylus pleione. The sequence continues at coordinate 1,338,362 of JAUIMM010000482.1, forward strand.
GTAGTGGTGAGTATGGAGGAGTCAGGGAGGTAGTGCAGATAGGTAGTGGTGAGTATGGAGGGGTCAGGGGGTAGTGCAGATAGGTAGTGGTGAGTATGGAGGGGTCAGGAGGGTAGTGTAGATAGTAAGTGGTGAGTATGGAGGGGTCATGGAGGTAGTGCAGATAGGTAATGGTGAGTATGGAGGGGTCAGGAGATAGTGCAGATAGGTAGTGGTGAGTATGGAGGGGTCAGGGGGTAGTGCAGATAGGTAGTGGTGAGTATGGAGGAGTCAGGGAGGTAGTGCAGAGAGATAGTGTTTGATAAGGAGGGGTCCGGAGAGTAGTGCAGATAGGTAATGGTGAGTATGGAGGGGTCAGGGGGTAGTGCAGATAGGTAGTGGTGAGTATGGAGGAGTCAGGGAGGTAGTGTAGAGAGATAGTGATTGATAAGGAAAGGTCAGGAGGTAGTGCAGATAGGTAGTGGTGAGTATGGAGGGGTCAGGGAGGTAGTGTAGTGAGATAGTGTTTGGTAAGGAGGGGTCAGGAGGTAGTGCAGATAGGTAGTGGTGAGTATGGAGGGGTCAGGGCGGTAGTGTAGATAGATAGTGTTTAGTAGGAGGGGTCAGGGAGGTAGTGTAGATAGTGTTTAGTAGGGGTCAGGGAGGTAGTGTAGCTAGATAGTGTTTAGTGGGAGGGGTCAGGGAGGTAGTGTACATAGGTAGTGGTGAGTATGGAGAGGTCAGGGAGGTAGTGCAGATAGGTAGTGGTGAGTATGGAGGGGTCAGGGAGGTAGTGCAGATAGGTAGTGGTGAGTATGGAGGGGTCAGGGAGGTAGTGTAGATAGATAGTGTTTAGTAGGAGGGGTCAGGGAGGTAGTGCAGAGAGATAGTGTTTGGTAAGGAGGGGTCAGTAGGTAGTGCAGATAGGTAGTGGTGAGTATGGAGGGGTCAGGGAGGTAGTGCAGATAGGTAGTGGTGAGTATGGAGGGGTCAGGAGGGTAGTGTAGATAGGTAGTGGTGAGTATGGAGGGGTCAGGGGGTAGTGCAGATAGATAGTGATTGATAAGAAGAGGTCAGGGGGTAGTGCAGATAGGTAGTGGTGAGTATGGAGGGGTCAGGAGATAGTGCAGATAGGTAGTGGTGAGTATGGAGGGGTCAGGGAGGTAGTGCAGAGATATAGTGTTTGATAAGGAGGGGTCCGGAGAGTAGTGCAGATAGGTAGTGGTGAGTATGGAGGGGTCAGGGGGTAGTGCAGATAGGTAGTGGTGAGTATGGAGGAGTCAGGGAGGTAGTGCAGAGAGATAGTGATTGATAAGGAAAGGTCAGGAGGTAGTGCAGATAGGTAGTGGTGAGTATGGAGGGGTCAAGGAGGTAGTGTAGTGAGATAGTGTTTGGTAAGGAGGGGTCAGGAGGTAGTGCAGATAGGTAGTGGTGAGTAAGGGGGGGTCAGAGAGGTAGTGCAGATAGGTAGTGCTGAGTATGGAGAGGTCAGGGGGTAGTGCAGATTGGTAGTGGTGAGTATGGAGGGGTCAGGAGGTAGTGCAGATAGGTAGTGGTGAGTATGGAGGAATCAGGGAGGTAGTGCAGAGAGATAGTGTTTGATAAGGAGGGGTCCGGAGAGTAGTGCAGATAGGTAGTGGTGAGTATGGAGGGGTCAGGAGGTAGTGCAGAGAGATAGTGTTTGGTAAGGAGGGGTCAGGGGGTAGTACAGATAGGTAGTGGTGAGTATGGAGGAGGCAGGGAGGTAGTGCAGTGAGATAATGTTTGGTAAGGAGGGGTCAGGAGGTAGTGCAGATAGGTAGTGGTGAGTATGGAGGGGTCAGAAGGTAGTGCAGAGAGATAGTGTTTGGTAAGGAGGGGTCAGGGGGTAGTACAGATAGGTAGTGGTGAGTATGGAGGAGTAAGGGAGGTAGTGCAGATAGGTAGTGGTGAGTATGGAGGAGTCAAGGAGGTAGTGCAGATAGGTAGTGGTGAGTATGGAGGGGTCAGGGGGTAGTGCAGATAGGTAGTGGTGAGTATGGTGGGGTCAGGAGGGTAGTGTAGATAGTAAGTGGTGAGTATGGAGGGGTCATGGAGGTAGTGCAGATAGGTAATGGTGAGTATTGAGGGGTCAGGAGATAGTGCAGATAGGTAGTGGTGAGTATGGAGGGGTCAGGGAGGTGGTGCAGAGAGATAGTGTTTGATAAGGAGGGGTCCGGAGAGTAGTGCAGATAGGTAATGGTGAGTATGGAGGGGTCAGGGGGTAGTGCAGATAGGTAGTGGTGAGTATGGAGGAGTCAGGGAGGTAGTGTAGAGAGATAGTGATTGATAAGGAAAGGTCAGGAGGTAGTGCAGATAGGTAGTGGTGAGTATGGAGGGGTCAGGGAGGTAGTGTAGTGAGATAGTGTTTGGTAAGGAGGGGTCAGGAGGTAGTGGAGATAGGTAGTGGTGAGTAAGGGGGGGTCAGGGAGGTAGTGCAGATAGGTAGTGGTGAGTATGGAGAGGTCAGGGGGTAGTGCAGATAGGTAGTGGTGAGTATGGAGGAGTCAGGGAGGTAGTGCAGAGAGATAGTGTTTGATAAGGAGGGGTCCGGAGAGTAGTGCAGATAGGTAGTGGTGAGTATGGAGGGGTCAGTGAGGTAGTACAGATAGGTAGTGGTGAGTATGGAGGAGTCAGGGAGGTAGTGCAGATAGGTAGTGGTGAGTATGGAGGGGTCAGGGGGTAGTGCAGATAGGTAGTGGTCAGGAGGATAGTGTAGATAGGTAGTGGTGAGTATGGAGGGGTCAGGGAGGTAGTGCAGAAAGGTAGTGGTGAGTATGGAGGGGTCAGGGAGGTGGTGCAGAGAGATAGTGTTTGATAAGGAGGGGTCCGGAGAGTAGTGCAGATAGGTAATGGTGAGTATGGAGGGGTCAGGGGGTAGTGCAGATAGGTAGTGGTGAGTATGGAGGAGTCAGGGAGGTAGTGTAGAGAGATAGTGATTGATAAGGAAAGGTCAGGAGGTAGTGCAGATAGGTAGTGGTGAGTATGGAGGGGTCAGGGAGGTAGTGTAGTGAGATAGTGTTTGGTAAGGAGGAGTCAGGAGGTAGTGCAGATAGGTAGTGGTGAGTAAGGGGGGGTCAGGGAGGTAGTGCAGATAGGTAGTGGTGAGTATGGAGAGGTCAGGGGGTAGTGCAGATAGGTAGTGGTGAGTATGGAGGAGTCAGGGAGGTAGTGCAGAGAGATAGTGTTTGATAAGGAGGGGTCCGGAGAGTAGTGCAGATAGGTAGTGGTGAGTATGGAGGGGTCAGTGAGGTAGTACAGATAGGTAGTGGTGAGTATGGAGGAGTCAGGGAGGTAGTGCAGATAGGTAGTGGTTAGTATGGAGGGGTCAGGGGGTAGTGCAGATAGGTAGTGGTCAGGAGGATAGTGTAGATAGGTAGTGGTGAGTATGGAGGGGTCAGGGAGGTAGTGCAGATAGGTAGTGGTGAGTATGGAGGGGTCAGGGAGGTGGTGCAGAGAGATAGTGTTTGATAAGGAGGGGTCCGAAGAGTAGTGCAGATAGATAATGGTGAGTATGGAGGGGTCAGGGGGTAGTGCAGATAGGTAGTGGTGAGTATGGAGAGGTCAGGGGGTAGTGCAGATTGGTAGTGGTGAGTATGGAGGGGTCAGGAGGTAGTGCAGATAGGTAGTGGTGAGTATGGAGGAGTCAGGGAGGTAGTGCAGAGAGATAGTGTTTGATAAGGAGGGGTCAGGAGGTAGTGCAGATAGGTAGTGGTGAGTATGGAGGGGTCAGGAGGTAGTGTTTGGTAAGGAGGGGTCAGGGGGTAGTACAGATAGGTAGTTTTGAGTATGGAGGAGTCAGGGTGGTAGTGCAGATAGGTAGTGGTGAGTATGGAGGAGTCAGAGAGGTAGTGCGGATAGGTAGTGGTGAGTATGGAGGGGTCAGGGGGTAGTGCAGATAGGTAGTGGTGAGCATGGAGGGGTCATGGGGGTAGTGCAGATAGGTAGTGGTGAGTATGGAGGGGTCAGGGGGTAGTGAAGATAGGTAGTGGTGAGTATAGAAGGGTCAGGGAGGTAGTGCAGAGAGATAGTGTTTGGTATAGAGAGGTCAGGGGGCAGTGCAGATAGGTAGTGGTGAGGAATGTACCGTAGTTAAACCAGATGCATCTACTAAATAGGGTCATTTTTCCCTTCTTGGGTGGAACAGTAGGTCTGAATTGTATTGTGGAATACATTCATGCTTTTATTATATCACAGAGAGAGAGAGTGTGTATGCACATATAGGACCTGATTCGCTAAGGCGTGATTGCTCGCTCTGAGCGATTTTCGCCCATCTGCGCATGCGTGTGTGCAAGCCATTCGTTGTGATCTGATTTTAGTAGCTCGTAAGCCACTATCAGGTCGCTGCTTTGAGTGACAGATAGTGTCGTTTGTGGGTGGTAACAGGGGAAGGTGCTTGTGAACGGGGGAGTGGATGTACGAACGCAGGCGTGTCTGGCCGCCAAAATGCCGTTTAAAGGGCGTGCATAATTAGCAATGTAGCGTCATTGTACACGTCACCTACATGTATTTCAGCCTGTGCTTGCGGCAGGTTAAGGCAACCTCAAGGGCTGCGAGTAGCTCCGATGGCTCACGATGGTCTAGATCAATCCTTCATTTCCCGTAGATGACGTGTGTTGCGAGTGGCAAGGGGGCGTCGTCAGACATTTGCGAGCGCACTTTGCCATGGGAACGCCTACCGTCTGGGGCCGGCCCCACTGACATCACTAGTGATGACAGTGGGATTGCTTTTGGCTCTGATAGAGCCAAAAGCACTCCAGGGCTTGCGGCAGCGAGACCCTACCGCAGGGTCTCGTCGCAAGCCCGTTGGTCGCGATGGTCTTGACCACCGCGACCATCATTTTGGCCGCTCGCTATAGCTGTGGGTGGTCACCCACAGCTATGCGAGCGCCCAGGAGGCCGCTCCAAAAAGGAGCAGGGACGGCCCTGATTCAGAACGAGCGCTCTGTCAGAGCGTCCGGCTCTGAATCAGGGCCTATGTGCAGTGTAATGTGAATAAGATTGTGTTACTGTGTAATGTAGTTTGAATCGGGGATATTATTGTGACCACGCCCATTTCTTTTGAAACCTCGCCTTTAGCATACCTCCCAACCATCCTGATTTTAGCGAGAAAGTGTCCCAGATGGGGAGGAAATGGTGAATAGATGCCATGCGCATGCATGCGGCATCTATTGACTGGAGAAAGGGACTGGGAATATGCCCAGCAGCACCAAGAGCACTGGGCATGTACCCAGCATGATTGGAATTATGGGGTGGCGCTCATGATTATTCTTTTCCCATGAGATCACACCCCTTTCCTTTGTCAGGCGCACCTTGGTTTTGCAAATTCCGCCAGGGGGCGCCAAAATGTATCCTTGCTTACCAAAAATATTAGGCTCTGGCCGGCCCTGGATGCTCTACGTCTGCTGCAGCAGGAATCCTGGCTGCAGGGTGCTGTTCCAGGTACCCTACTATACAGGAGTAGGCACCGCCCACAGAGCCTCTGCTCTCTGGGCCTGATTCAGAGCCGCTCGTTTGCTCCGAGCGATGTTCGCACATCTGCGCATGCGTATGGGTCGTAATGCGCATTCGCCAACCAGTCAGTGCGGTCGGAAATCGTGTGCTCACAAAATAGCGAGTGCCTGCTAATCTGAGTGACAGGATGAGGCGTTTGTGGGTGGTAACAGGGGAAGGTGCTTGAAAACGGGGTGTGGAGATCCGAACGCAGGTGTGCCAAACGGTCAAAATGGGCGTTTTAAGGGTGTGCATAATTAACAAAGCAGCGTCATCGACCACGTCACTTGGTTGTCTTTTAGCCTGAATTGCTCGCATGATTGCGGTAGGAAAATGCTACCACAAGCACTGCGAGCAGTTCATACGCCTTTCGATGTACTCGATTAATCTAATAAATAGCGGAGATGACGTATGATGCGAGCGGCCAGGGGGCGTCTTTACAAAATAGCGAGCGCATGTTTTCGTTCGCTCGCTCAGACATAGAGGCGTCAACAAACCGCAAAGAGCGAGCGCTCTATTTAAATATCCGGCCCCTTTTTCTGAACGAGCGAGCGCAAATAGCGTCCGGCTCTGAATCAGGCCCTTTGTGCGCCAGCACCTGGCTCTACCTGTGGGCCTTTTAAAATGTGTCAGAGAGTAATGAATACACCTGTGCACCTGCTTGGAGACCTGGAAAACATAACCTATATGGGGTCCTGAGGACCGAATATGACAACGGCTGATATAGAGAATATACAGAGAATAAGGGGCTGCTGTGACTGCTTTAGTATCCTGTGCCGTAGCAGCGTTTTCCATTATATGCTAATGCTGGTTTCTAGTGTACAAATTTCTGTCTACATCACAAGTATTGCCAGCCTAACACCCCACAGAGTGGCAGAAGAAAACCTGTTATGTTGCGGCTACCTCAACTGGCTGATATGTACGCAAGCGGGCATGCGGCACATCTTCCACCCTGCTCCTGAGCGCAGCCAGCTACTGACTGTACTGAGAGCTACAGACCCTCACATATGTTAGATTAGGAACTTTAAGAAAACTTGAACTGAGTGACATCTGGATAATCTTTTAAATAAAGTATAAAGTATATCTGTGTGTGACGGCAAATCTGCTTTTTGAGTATAAAACAATTATTTTCCTCAATTCTGACCCACCACCGTCACCACAATAAGCAGGTAAGCAAAGTGCACTGCACACACTCTGCTCTGCATCAGTGCCTGGTGTTACGCAATCCCCTGCGTCCTGCATCAGTGCCTGGTGTTACGTAATCCCCTGCGCTCTGCATCAGTGTCTGATACGCTCCTGCTTGCGCCATCTCCGTACGGCTAAGGCGCCTGCGCACTCTGCCGTGAACACCCCTGTTGCGCCTGCGCACTACTTACTCTGAAGTCGCTGGAGTCTACACCCAGCTACATAGCCCGATTCCGGAAGTGACACCACCACACGTTTAACGAAGAAGACTCGACATGGCGTCAATGGCGCGGTCTTTGGTCACGTCGGAGGACATCAAAGAGGTCCGAGGCTATGTCTGCATACCTTGCAATGTTCAGATTACTTCAGCCTTAGACCTGTACTATCACACCATAGGATATAAACACGAAAATGTCCTGATACGTAGCTGCCCTGAAATGCTTCCACACTCACAAAGTCTCCAGCACTTCCTGGACACTTATGTGAAGGACGAGCCATTGCTGGGCTTGGAGTACATTGAGGAATTGCCGTTTATGCATATGGAGAACTACATGTACAAGTGTCACCTCTGTGATATAGCAGCTGACAGAAAATCTGTTTTCGCCCATATAACGGCACCAGATCACATAAAGAAATATCTGGACACTCACCACCCTGAGATGCTGCCTTCCAGAATACAGATTTCTGGTGTGGAAGTAAAGGGAAAAATGTTGCGAAAAACATTGCATTCAATTGCATCAGAGATTTGCAGTCAGCATGGGAGAAAAAAAATCACAGAGTCTGCCACTGATGATGGCCCACTGGCAGCCAAAGTGGCCAAAAAAGACCCTCCCAGCAGAGACAGTGATCTCCCCAGAATAGAAACGGACTCTTTAAAACCCAATCGCCAGGATTTAAACAGAGGCTCTCCCCCTTCCCAAAAAAAAGACCTCCCCAGAAGGGTCAGTGATCCCCCCAGAAGGGAAACTGACCTTTTAAAACCCAATCGCAAGGATTTAAACAGAGGTCGTCACCCTTCCCAAAAGAAAGACCTCCCCAGAAGGGACAGTGATTTTCCCAGAAGGGAAACTGACTGTTTAAAACGCAATCGCCAGGATTTAAACAGAGATCGTCCCCCTTCCCAAAAGAAAGACCTCCCCAGAAGGGCCAGTGATTTTCCCAGAAGGGAAATAGACTTTTTAAAACCCTACTACAAGGATTTAAACAGATTCACTCCTCCTTACCAAAATAAAGTCCTCCCCAGAAGGGACAGTTATCTCCACAGAAGGGAAACTGACTGTTTAAAACCCAATCGCAATGATTTAAACAGAGGCTCTCCTTCCCGAAAAAGAGACCTCAGCAGGGACAGTTATCTCCACAGAAGAGAAACAGACTCTTTAAAACCCAGTCGCATGGATTTAAGCAGAGACTCGCCCTCTTCTCAAAAAGAATTAACGGAGATGGCACTGCAGGAGCGACGCAAAGCAATCAGGGACATATTGGAGAGTACGAGAAGTCTACCATTTCAACACACTGATGAGTTTTTGGCTTACATGAGAGAATTTGAGATACAAAACGACGAGGATGCCATGTTCGTTAAAGGAATCATTCAGAATTATACTGCAGCGCTGATGAAGTTTCAGCAGGGGGAAGCAACCGCGGCGGCGCAGGGAACGCCGTCCAGCAGTCACCTGGCTCCAGTATGTGCACCTAGCGTTGTTGCAGAGCGCGGCGGTTATATTCCGGAGACTCTGGATAAAGCAGTTACTTCTGTGTTATGCTGTGCTGACAGCTCCAGCCTAGAATCGGAAGCGGTGGATAAAAGTGACGCCACACAGATCTTCTTCAGCAGTATCAAAAATATGGCGGCCTCCGAGGTCAGCAGCGCTTTGGAGAAAATTGCTGCTACAAATCCAGCATTTAAAGGGATTGATATACCAAATGTGATGAAATACTTGCAGGAAACTGGGAGACTTAAATAACCATGATGCTGGAATATTCTATAGCTACAGATATATTTATTATTTCGGAACAACTACGTTTCTAATTTTTTGTTTATTAACTACCCTACAACCCCCCCTCCTGTTTCCCCAAACTTATTTCAGCTGGGAGATCCAAGATGTATTTTTAAATTATAATTTTTGTACAATTTGTTTGACTGATGACTACAATGAACTGGTCACAAATACTGTCAGATTTCCATAATACTATTTGTACTAAGGCACCATATCTTCTGTTTCCTTCCTGAGTTGGTCAGTAATGCTGGGACTTACAGTTCCATAACAGCTTTAGAGCTGCCCGTTCTCTATAACTTGCATCATATAAGTAGTAAAATGAAAATCTGTCATTGTCCTTAATCCACGGTTCCAGTTGCAAAATGTTCTAAATGTTTGGCTGCAAAACACTTATTTGGAAATGATAAAGATTTTGTACCCAGTTGGGGACATTATATTATATTTCAGCTGTCCTATTTGTATTGCATATAAAGAAATTAAAACTGAACGCTAATTTAAGGTGGGTACACATTAGACGCTATATCGTACGATACAGACGATATCGGTCGGATCGTACGATATATCGTTCACATCGTCTAGTGCAGTGATTCCCTCGGTCATCAAGGCACACTAACAGTCCTGGTTTTAGTGATATCCATGCTTGAACACAGGTGTTAAATCAAAATAACTAAGATACTACTTAAATTACCTGTGCTCAAGTATGGCTATCCTTAAAATCTGGACTGTTAGTGTGCCTTGAGGACCGTGGTTGGGAACCCCTGGTCTAGTGTGTATGCACTATATCGTGTACGATGCGTGCTCCTGAACATTGTCAGTGACGTCGCCCGTTGGACCTGCATGCAGGTCCGAGAGGCGACATCGTCAGCGAGGGCCGTCGCGATGACGCTCCTGACATTGGCAAGTGTGTATGCACTTGCCAATGCCCGGACCCCCCAGCGGGTCCCGTTGCACGACATGTCGGCTGGGTACACATCGTTAAGTGTGTACCTAGCTTTAGGAAGACTTATTAAAATGCACTAATGGGTATACATTTAAAGACTTGTTTAAAGGGTAGAAATACCCCAATATCATCAGGATATTACTCTTTATACGCACTTACATAAATGAGTTGTGCACTAAAAAAAAAGTAAAAATAAAATAACCCGAACAGATATTTTGTGATTTAAAATAACAAGTCAATTTTATTATAAAAAAAATACAATGGTTGCCCTGGAGTCAGCTCCTATTACAGGCACTACCAAATGTTGGCTTGTAACAAAGGGGTCTATATAACAAGCAAATTTTATTTAAATCATGCAAAAACTTGATTTATGTATCATAGCTATGCAATTATTTTCTCCATTAGTGCCTGACTCCTACAACATAGCACTGTATACAGAAATCCTTAAAGCCTTACCTTATATAAAGCTATCTGAGAATGTTATATAACAAAAACCTCCCTTCTGCTCCATGGGAGGTTTTTGTCCTCCCTGAGCCGACTTAGGACACCTGCGATACGTTTTGACAGGTTTACCACCCTAGTCAAATCCTTATTTCTGCTGAATACTGCAGGGACAGATGTGTCTCGTCCAATCAATCCCTGCAGCCGGCTGATCCTCCTCCCACTCTCCCCTCAATCGGTAAGTACACTGTCAGTGTTCCCAGCAGTGTAATTATAAATGTGTGTGTGTGTATATATATGTATGTATGCCTGGGGTGTCACTCTCTGCTCTGGTGCTTCTAGCATACACTGGTCTGTATATCAGAAGTTTGTTGCAGCAGCTGAGTGTGCTAGAAGCTCCAGAGCAGATAGTGACACCCCAGGCAGGAAAGAGGAACTGCACGAGCTCTGACAGGTGCAGGGTGCTAGAATTAACACTATTTTATATATATATATATACACACACACACACACAGTCAGGTGCATAAATATTGGGACATTGACAGAATTTTCATATTTGGCCTCTATTCACCACCACAATGGCTTTGAAATGAAACAAGATGTTCTTTAACTGCAGACTTTCAGATTTAATTTGAAGGTAATTACAATCAAATCAGGTGAACGGTGTAGGAAATACAATGGTTTCTATATGTGCCTCCCACTTTTTAAGGGACCAAAAGTAATGGGATAAACTAAACAATCCTAAATCTAACTTTCACTTTTTAATACTTTGTTGCAAATCCTTTGCAGGCAATTACAGCCTGAAGCCTGGAACGCATAGACATCACCAGACGCTGGGTTTCATCCCTGGTGATGCTCTGCCAGGCCTCTACTGCAAATGTCTTCAGTTCCTGCTTGTTCTTGGGGCATTTTCCCTTCAGTTTTGTCTTCATCAAGTGAAATGCATGCTCAATCGGATTCAGGTCAGGGGATTGACTTGGTCATTGCATAACTTTCCACTTTTTAGCCTTAAAAACTCTTTGGTTGCTTTTGCAGTATGCTTCGGGTCATTGTCCATCTGCACTGTGAAGCGCCGTCCAATGAGTTCTTTCACTGAATATGAGCATATAATATTGCCCGAAACACTTCAGAATTCATTCTGCTGCTTTTGTCAGCAGTCACATCATCAATAAATACAAGGGAACCAGTTCCATTGGCAGCTATACATGCCCACGCCATGACACTGCCACCCCCATGCTTCACTGATGAGGTGGTATGTTTTGGATCATGAGCAGTTAATTTCCTTCTCCATACTCTTCTCTTCCCATCACTCTGGTACAAGTTGATCTTTGTCTCATCTGTCCATAGGATGTTGTTCCAGAACTGTAATGGCTTTTTTAGATGTTTGGCAAACTCTAATCTGGTCTTCCTGTTTTTGTGGCTCACCAATGGTTTACATCTTGTGGTGAACCCTCTATATTCACTTTTGTGAAGTCTTCTCTTGATTGTTGACTTTGACACATATACACCTACCTCCTGGAGAGTGTTCTTGATTTGGCCAACTGTTGTGAAGGGGTTTTTCTTCACCAGGGAAATAATTCTTCTGTCATCCACCACAGTTGTTTTCCGTGGTCTTCCGGGTCTTTTGGTGTTGCTGAGCTCTCCGGTGCGTTCTTTCTTTTTGAGAATGTTCCAAACAGTTGATTTGGCCACATCTAATGTTTTTGCTATCTCTCTGATGGGTTTGTTTTTATTTTTCAGCCTAATGATGGCTTGCTTCACTGATAGTGACAGCTCTTTGGATCTCATATTGTGAGTCGACAGCAACTGATTCCAAATGCAAATGTCACACCTAGAAACAACTCCAGAACTTTTACCTGCTTAATTGATAATGAAATAACGAGGGAATAGCCCACACCTGTCCATGAAATCGCTTTTGAGTTGATGGTCCCATTACTTTTGGCCCCTTAAAAAGTGGGAGGCACATATAGAAACCGTTATAATTCCTACACCGTTCACCTGATTTGCATGTAATTACCCTCAAATTAAATCTGAAAGTCTGCAGGTAAAGCACATCTTGTTTGTTTCATTTCAAAGCCATTGTGGTGGTGAATAGAGGCCAAAATCTGAAAATTCTGTCAATGTCCCAATATTTATGCACCTGACTGTATGTGTGTGTGTGTGTGTGTGTGTATATATATATATATATATATATATATATATATTATAATTTCTGTGTCAAATAAACACTGATTTTACCTCAGATTTTCTTACAATATGGTATATGGAGAGTAAAAATGTAGTCTAAGAAAAATACAACATATTTAAATATATCATGCTGTTTCCAAAATATTATGTGGAGCTAGGTCCAAAACTGGCCGTTCATAAAGAACAAACACGCACTTTTTTGCTAGCTACATATATCTCTCTCTCTCTCTCTCTCTCTCTCTCTCTCTCTCTCTCTCTCTCATATTCATATATATATATATATATATATATATTCTCTCGCAGTCCTGTAATATGAACCGGAAGCAGCACACCACTGTCCCCTGACGGAGGTGATATCCGAAACAGCTGTCTCGACTGGATTTGCTGGGTTAAGAGGCATGGCTCCCCCGTTTCTCTATTCTGGGTGTATCTGCACGTGACAATGTGCTAAGTATTGCTGTTTAGAATGATCTAAAGGATGGCATGTTTTTACCCTTGATAGTGTGAATTAAAACGGATACCTTTATTTTTTAAAGTGGTGTGCTGGTTCTGGTCCATATTACCGGACTGTTAATGTGCATGATTGCCAACCTTGCACTCGGATTGCATTTGGACCAAGTGATGTGTGCAATTTCTACTTTGTGAAAAGAAAAAAAAATATATATATATCTCAGAATTGCAGCTGCACTCAAGTATGTAAAAAATCAACACAGGAGCAGGTTGAAACTCAAATGTTTCGATGCCAAGTTTAATGCATCGTCATCGGGGTAATACATACATTAAAACAGTACATACCTATATACCATCACCGCATGTGTCACTGGCCTCCGGTGCTCGGCGTGCTGCGCCCACAGATGACGTCAGCACCCTGCGTCCGTTGCCGCGGCTACAAATATAAACAAATTACGGCATCAGGAACTAGTGTATCGCATCGAGAGACTGTGCAATACATACCAATAATGATGCAGAAACATATTGTTATAAAAAACAAATATAGTAGCTTCAAATATATAAGGAAAAGTACCTATTGTCTAAACATTATAAGCATCCAATGTATACCATATATTATTCAGTATATACATGTATTACTATATTGACACTTCAAGGTAAGTCCTATTATTAGTTATCCCAATTATGTTATAAAACATTATCAACACCGCAAGAGATCTAACTGATACACCATATACGAATCTACCATACCTACAATAATCAAATTGAAGAAAATATAGACCTACAGTATTATCAAAATATGCAAAAAAATTGTGTTCCCCCATGCTGTCAAGTAAAACAGTGCAAACCAAGGGGTCTATTTGCTAAGCAGTGTTAGGAGACAGAGTGAAAAGTGATAAGGTGCCAGCCAATCAGCTCCTAACTGTCATTTTTCAAACAGCCTGTGAGATGACAGGAGCGGATTGGCTGGCACCTTATCACTTTTCACTCTCTCCTAACACTGCTTAGAAAATAGACCCCTTAGTCCATCATTAAGCCCCCTGGGAACAAGGGTCCCCAATCTATGGATCCACCTAGATTCACATTGTAACAATCTTTTAGATCGATCCCCTCTAATAGAAGGTGGTACATGATCAATGATCATGTATCTCAAAACAGCAAGGCTGTGTCCTTCCTGCGCAAGATAGACGGGCCACAGGTTGGTAACTATGGCCGCCTGTGTCGCCGAGCGATGAAGAGCCATTCGCTCGCGAAGGGTCCTGCCGTCTTACCTACATAGTAGAGGTCACAAGGACGCTTAATCAAATATACTATTGTCAAAGTCAAAAATATTAAATACACTACAAAATATACCTAATATCCCAGACTTTTAACAAAATCCCAGTTTACATTTCAAATTGGCCTAAACAACAATATCAGATTGTTCTGTCCAAAACTTTTAAAATAGACCTTGGATTGATTGGGAGTGTAAATACCGTATGTTTGCTTAAATTGTTGCAATTGGAATTTGTTGGTGATCAAATAGACCCTGTACTGTAATTGTCTCTGGTCTGCAGAAAACCAACAAGAAGGTCAGATAACATACAAAATGCTAAGGATATGCAGATCTTTAATTGTAGCTCCTGACTGCATTTTGTTTAACACACCCTGTGCATGCCATTATCTGTGCATTTTACTATAAGTTGTATTCAATATGTAAATCTAGTACAGATCAGACATTTATATTAGAATTAATAGTGACATGTCCAATGTATTATATATATCCTGGCTTTCGTGACTCTCACACAAAACAAACCTGCCTCCTACTCAATAATTTACACATAGTAGTCACACATCCAACCAACGGTTTACACCTAAGTACAAATGTATTAAAGGGAACAAAACCAGCTAGGGATGGGACCACATATTAACATCGTGTTTGGGGTCATAATGTACAGAATTGTGTTAGCAGTAAGCTGGTGGTTGTGAATAGATTGTCGCAAATTGCGGCAAGCAGATAGCAATGCCAGATTTATGTTTAATATAGCATATAACAATGGTTAATTTGAACTAGCTTTTCGGCGGGAACTCAGAGGTGAACATCTGCAACGGCATCCTGAGCCTAGGCATCGCCCACTGTTTGAACCAACCAATGACCCCCAGTGAACTGGAAACGTCCCCCCCCTGGACCAATGGAAGACACAGCCTGCTATTATACACACCCATAATTTAACTGTATAAATTATGCTCCCCTGGTCCAGAGAGTAGTAGCTGGTGATGACTGTACTCTGGTGATGACTGTACTCTGGATCCAGGAAGCGCATGCGAATGTATGTATACTGGTTTGTAACTCTGACCTTCTTTTCCTGAATTGTTTAATGTTATATCCTTTAATACAATACCTTTGTGCGTTGGACCACAGAAACTGGTGTGTGTGTCTGTCTGGTGTGTGTGTGTCTTGTTTTCACGTAAGATTTATATACTGTGATATATATATATTGCACTAATTCACATTGTGTTTTGATACGAAGATAGCGACTATTACGCATTCTGGTGTTACAATAAGGGAAGGTATTGCGTATGCATCACACATTGTGTACACTGGGCATCCATATTTTCATATCGCCATACGCAAGGTGCGTCCACGTGGCATCAACAGCCGCAGAGATATTTAAACAGGATCACATAGCTCTGTCCGGTCCATCTCACACTCGCGAACTAACAGGACTACGCAGCCGTTGGTCTAACAACAAAGGGTGGAGACGCGTCACTATAAGGTAAAACAATTTTGTTTTAAAACTATTTAATGTTGTTAAACCACGTCTGTCTTGTATAGTCTCAGAGGTGCTGGTGCGAACCGAGGGACAACAAAGAAAAACTTTTTTTTTTTGGTCTGTTGGCGCAAAATTACTCACACTGTATAAATTATGTCCTTGTACTGTTGCCATAAGTGTTAACACTCATTTTAGGTCTGAATCAAATCGGATAAGTTTATTTGTTTGAAATTATAAAACTGTGCGAGCGTATAAGCGCATAATACGAGGGTTCAAAAAGTAATGCCTAAATGCTCACAACTCAAATTTAATTATAGATCCAGATTTGAAAATTTGCAGTAAAAAACTTTGAAGTCTTAGTAACAGAATGACTCTACTCAAAAAATTCACCATCTGCCCTCAAACATTTTCTCCACCTCTCAACCCAAGCTGTGAATTCACTTTGGAAAAATTCCAGTGGTTGGTGTTTGACCCAGGAATGTATGGCATTTTTAACAACCTCTATGTCTTCAAAATGTTAACCCCGGAGACGCTATTTGAGAGGGCCAAACAGATGAATGTCACAAGGGGGCCAAATCAGGACTGTATGGTGGATGTGGCATTATTGCCCACCCCATTTTGGCTATGGCCGCAGATGTTGCCATCGAAGTGTAAGGTCTGGCATTGTCGTGGTGTAAGATGACATTTGACAGTGGAATTGTTGACCTTTTTTGCAGATGGCTTCTTTTAGCTTCTTAAGTGTAATAATGTATCACTGTTGATTGGTTTGGTTCCAAGTGATCGATGAGAATAACACCTCGGCAATTCCAGAAAAATGTAGCCTTGACTTTGTTTTTGGATAGCTGGGATTTAAACTTTTATGGCCTAGGTGAACTTGGGTGTTTCCATTGCTTTGAATTGGGCCTTTGTTTCTGGGTCATAAAGGAGTACCCAGGTCTCATCTCCTGTAATGACATTTTCCAAAAAGTCTTAATGTTGGCTTCAAAGTTGGTCAAAAGGTCATTGCACACTTCCACCCTCTGGGCCTTATGATCCTTGGTTAATTGCTTTGGAACCCATTTAGCAAAATCATTAGTGTTTTTACAGTGCCATGGCTACATTCCAGTTCACTGATATCTCTGGTCACACGATGGTCTTTCTGAATCATGGCATCGACTTAGTGTCGGTTCTCTGCTGTCACTGCAGTTGATGGTCTGCCACCACGAGGTTTGTCGCACACAGATGATTCTCCCAATTGAAAACGCTTCATCCACCTTCTGACATTGGTATAGTCAATTGTACGCTCACCATACACTTTTTTCAGTCTTCTGTGGATTTCTGTAGCACTGCAGCCTTCTTTTTCCAGAAATTCAATGACGGTTCTTTGTTTCATCTTGGATTCCATGGTATTTGAACAACCCTCGTACTTGCATAGGCCTGAGATAACAAAAGCTCCGTTCACGTCTAAACGTTTAGATAGCATGCAGCGGAAGTTGTCCGCCTGGGTAACTTCCGGTGCTTTCGGGGAATGTGGAGGCATATAAAAGTACCAATCATCAACAGCAATAAGAATACAGTACGTTTTATTGCCAGATTTGATTGTTAATGTGTGATAGTTGTGTACACAGGCATGCAACGATACTCATGCATGCGTACACAGACACGTGGCAACGGTACGCAAGTACATGCACGGGTGCGTAGAGACGCACAAGCGGCGCAAAACGCAAGTATGGTTGAGTGCATAAATTTGCTGCACTATTAGCAATGGGTTAATACATTAAAAATTAATATATATGTATATTGACAAAAATAACTATATGATTTGAATAGGATAACTGTAATATTTTAACAAAGTGTAAAACCTCTGGGAAAGTACTATCTGTTTCTGTGAAGTGATTTTTCTTTACAGAAAATAGTTTTTTTTTGAGTGTGAACAGTTAAAAGAGAATTGCATAATTGTGTGAACCAGAAAGGTACCGCAGTAAAACGCTGAACATAGAGAGGTTCCGGTGGCGTGTAAGGATCGCAACCAAACGTTGAAAGGTGTAGGAAATGTGTCCTATTTGAAATTGATTTCCAGGTGTGAGGCTGTCCTATGAAGACCTCAGGTGAGACACATAGATTACCTAGTACCTGTGTGTCTTGCGGATGGACTTCACGTTTGTGTATTGTACGCATAGAGTAGAATACGCAAGCGTGATTTGTGTAAAAGAGAGAAAATTTCACTGATTCTCTCGGTTGAAAAGTCCTGGTTGAAGTCCACTGGATGGGGTGGTGACGTTTCCCATCCGGAATTCTAGTGGAAATAAACCAAAGTAGGTAGGGACCCCCGCTATATGTGTTGCCTGTTGTAGAACGGTCAGTTGCATATTGACGGGAAGAAGTTCTGTGGGAGTACTTAGAATCCCCCACCAGTATCCTAAACAAGCAATTTATCAGTTTGGTAAAGCCACCAAAATGGGTGCTAAATCTACTCGTAGGATGACCGAGTCAACTGTGGTTCCAGTTGAGGCTGGACCGAAAGGATCCACAGGGTACATAATACGTAACAAGTATGGTAAGTACGCAATGGCTTATGTTGATGAATGGGTATGCATGACTGGGAGTGGTAAAGTATCATTTCCAAAAATTGGTAGTTTCGATCCCGAGGTATTACATATAGTACAAAATCAAATACGCCTGTTAAAATCACGCAAATTGGGGATGAAACATGATTGTCTGAACTTGTGGCAACGAGAACGGGAAATTCAAAGAGAAATGACTAAGGAGCAGCAAACTGGTACTTTAGAAAGAGTGAAAGCAAGTGCACCACCGCCACCATATGTGGGAGGGGAAAGAGTTACAACCAGTATACCTACAAAAAATAAAAATAACTGTAACCTATACCCTATACTAACTAATTTGGAAAGTTTTTAATTAGGAAGAGATGATGACCCTACCCTGGTCTCGGCCATTTCTCATGCACTCAGCATCCAAGAAGGAAAATATTCCCAAAGTAAAGGAGAGGCTGCAGCAGATGCAGGAGAAGTGGCTGGGACCAGCGAAACAAGTATGGTGCCATCCATAGTACCGAGACGGTAAGGCCCGGAATTAATTTTTCAAAATGGTGAAGTAGCAGGAATATACCCTGTTCGCACAATAGCAGTTCCCAGTGGGAAAGCGTAAAGGCATGGGGTAATTCCTGTTACAAATGCAGACATGTATTGCCCTTGGACTAGGTCCGAATTGTGGTCCATTATCACAGATTTTCCAGACCCCAGAAAAGATTTGACAAGTTGCCAAAAATGTATCAAGGACTTGGGTAATGCTCATGACCCTACTAATAAAGATTGGCGGATAGTGCTGAGAGCTTGTCTTCCTACCAGTATCGACATCCAAAAATGTATTGAAGATTGTCGACTTGAAGAGGACAATTCTTTATCTGACGCAGACAACCAAAGTAATGTAATGCAAATAACAATCCAACTGGCCACATACTTCCCAGTTGCAGTGGACTGGAAGAAAATCTTTACTATAAAACAAAAAGATAATGAGAGTGGCTAAATATACTGGGGTAGCCGACATAAAGGATGATATACATCACCAGGAAGTAGCCGTCTCAGTACTAATGGATGGATAAAAGATAAAAGAATCTTTGAAAACAAGGGTACAAACCTCACTGCCCAATTGGAGGGGTATAGCTGTAGATGCCCTCAGGGAATCCGCCTTACAACATGATAAAAACATAAGTAAACGCAAGGAAGAAAGGGCAGAGAAGCTAATGACGGTAAGTATCCAGGCTCTGGAAAACACACACACACGACCATTACAAAATAACACATATGGGGAACAAGGGGTAAAGAGAGGCAAATGTCATAGGTGTAACAAAGAGGGACATTTCATCCGACAATGCCCGAACAAACCAGTTAGACATAACTACTAAGCACATAGAAAACACTACGAGCCACCTAGACAAGATTATGAAAACCATAAGAGGGACTTTCAACGGGTGTGATACAATTTGCCGACAAAGTTAATACCGTCATTAAACCTCGCGACAGTGGAAACCCGATTGTGTTAAACTACCGCACACCCTTAACGAAGACAGACAACATAGACCAACAATCATTATACCGAAATGTAAAATGCAGACAGTATCATCATACGTATATATTGTTATCCCGAATGTCAAGACTCAGATGGGTTATAAATTCATTATGAACGAAATAACCACAATTCATTACGCTTACAAAGTCGAAAGCCCGAAATTGCAATAAATCCGACAGCTTTAAAGACCAAAAATTAAATAATACCGACCACACTATTACCGACAAATAAATTTACCGACTGTACTCCCGACATATGTTAAAACCGACATTTATAAAACCGACAATAATACCGACCACACTATTACCAACAAATGAATTTACCGACTGTACTCCCGACATATGTTAAACCCGACGTTCAAAATCCCAACAATAAATAATACCGACACATTATTATCTATGACAATACTTATCAACATAATACTGACAAGTGAACAACCAACAAGTGACATCAGTCAGAGGAGTTGCTAAGTCCAGTTAAAACTGTCCAAACCCGCCATGTAAGAGAAGGCAATATAGATGGCTAACCCTAGGCTGATACGCGAGTCCGCCTTCACACCCCGTCTTTTAATGAAAATAGCCATCCCTTATTAGACGGAAAGTTAGACGCCCAAACTTCTGAAAATAGCCGTCCATTATTAGACGGAAAGTTAGATGACCAAACTGTTTAATCCCTGCAAAGGGGATGTAGTCATGAAGCCGACTGTCTAAATTCTGGCCGCCACCTTCCAGACTCTCTAAACCCGGCAAGGTACTAATGACAGGCGTTTATAACTCGACCCTTGTTATTAACCATACACATACCGAACTTAGGTAAGCCGGGTGCTGAAATCCCTGGAGGGGAGGGGGTAGGGGGGGCCAGTTAGGTGTCAGTGCTTCCGGGAGGGTTAGGCTAGGTTAAGGGGGGGTAGTTAGATGGGCTGAATACGGTTAGCATACAGCGATCGGGATCTTCATCTATGCCGGCCTTCTGCTCTCGGGATTGGAACCGCCTGCCGAGCGCCTGGTGGTATTACCTACTACACACATACTGTATATAAGGGATACATATCCTACAAGGGGGGTTCCTATCTAACCCCCTCCCATGCGGCTAACTTATTGTTTAAAATTTGTTAAGGATGCCGGTAGTCTGAATTTTGGCGTCTTAAAGTTAAAGATAGGCGTCGGGATATAGACCCATAATGTAATTCCAGTTCAGTGTTTTAGGCGTAAGGATATAGCGATTATTTGCCGCCATTGTATTACATCCCACTAGGAGTATATCTATATAAATAACTTTATTGTTTAATATTCATTAACCAATTGAAATATACCAAGTATTTAGTATAGATTTTTTTATTTTTTTTTAAACTTTAAATGGGATGGTGGCGTACGTAGCATTGTAGGGTTATACAATAGGAGGATTATTATTATTTTTTTTTTATGCATGGTTTTAGCTAAAATACCGCCCAAAAGATCCTGTCCAGCCCATCTACCTTTTTTGCGATATTTAGCATGAACCCAGAGGGAGGGACTTAACTAAAATCCAATAGAATTTACATTATAGAGCATGTGATTATGAATAATTATGTCAGTTACAGCCTAGGTATAAATACCACGCCTTTCACCACAAATAGTCCAAAAGAGAAATTTTTGCTTTGGAGTTGTTTAAGGATTTTAAGGACCTAAAAATGGAACAACAAGAACAACAGCAACCCTCCTGCAAGTTTGCTCCTTCACAAAAGGGAGTTATGTTGTTGAACATACATGGATATTTGTTTGCTAAAAACAAGACGAGAGGTGACACTTCTTATTGGAATTGTGTGGAGAAAAGAAGTGGCTACTGTTTGTCATATGCCAGAACCATTGATTTTGGAGAACCTGCAGTGCGTTCACATGGAGAGCACAATCATCCTCCTCGTGCCGCGCAGACTGATCTATTAATTGACAGAGCTGCTCTGAAACAAAGGGCCAGATGTACAACTGAAACTCCAGCACAAGGAATTCAGAATGTCACCACAGAAATGCCAACTACCAGTGCTATTGCCATGCCTAATCGAGATGCTTTGAGGCAAGTTATAAATAGGGCCAGAAGACAGGATTTACCTACAGAAGCCCAGTCTTTGACAGATATAAATGTGCCCCTAAATTTAAGAGAAATTGATGGCGCTGTTTTCCTGGCAAAGGATACAAGCTTTTCTGGTAACAGAATATTATTGTTTTGTACAGTAGAGAACTTAATGAAACTTCAAGAGGCGCCATCTTGGATTATGGACGGGACTTTTAAAACCTGCCCCACCCTTTTCCGTTCATGCCATGGTTGGGACAGATGAGTCCTCCCAAAGATTCCTACCTTTGGTGTATGGTTTACTCTCCAGCAAATCCTTGGAATGCTACAAGCAATTTTTTTCAGATTTTCAGGATTTTGCTGATGAAAATGAAATCCAACTGGCGCCACAATATATCATGACTGACTTCGAAATGGGTGCCATTCATGAAGCTAGGAATGAGTTTGGGAGCAGTGTACACAAATGCTGTCTTTTCCACTTGTCCCAAAATATTTGGAAAAACATACAGGGCGCCAGACTAGCAGAACAATATGGGTCAGACCCTGAATTTTCTTTAAAAATTAGATATTTATAAGCACTTGCATTCTTGACAGAAAGTGAAATCCCATCTGCCTTCATAGAATTAAAACTCAGATGCCTGCTAATGCTCAACCAGTAGTTCAATACTTTGAGGAAAATTATGTACTTGGCAAAACACGAACATGAACGAGAGCAAGAATACCTCCAACCTTTCCCCCCTCAATTTGGTTGGTAGCAGTAAACAATGAACCGGGTATATTCAGAACGCAAAATAAATTAGAAGGATGGCATAGCCGCTGGAACACTATTCACGGACACAAAAAATTGGGAATTTATAATCTGATTACACATCTAATCAAGAAACAGCGCAATACAATAATTCAATGTGAAAGAGTTGTAGCTAATGTGTCCAAACCCCCCCACGTAAAGAAAATGTCACTAAAGAAAGAGCATTGCAGAATTGCATCCGCAATAAAGATACATTGCACACAATTTGAAACCTTAAATATTTATTTTATGCTAAAATATAGCATAAATCTGCTGTAGTTTTAGAAATATGTTAAGTAAAAGTTTCTGTGTTATGCTTCAGTTCTTAGATTTTAGATTTTCTATCATAATGTGATTATAAGATAATTTCTTCACTTTAAAATATTAATATTAAGGAAGTTCTACTTTACTGAATATTGCCTAAGATATAAATACAAAATAAATTACTTTTGATTTTACTACTGTTTTTGTATTTTTTTTAAATAAACACTTACTTTAAAATATATATTTATATTTTAATATTTATTAGGATTATATTTTATTTGTAAATCATACTCCAATTTTTTTTGGTTTGTTTAAAAAAAGCAACATTATATTTTATTACCATAGCAAACATCTCTTTCTTTAATTAAATAAGTAATGCAAGGTCTGTGGACAAAATATAGGTAAATCAGTATAATTTTGTATGTATAATTTGTTTGTGTTTAATTACAAAACAACAGACTTATGTTCCCTGTTTTGCACCTACAGTACACACAAGTCTGTGTATGAGTGGAATGTAGATAATAAACCTGCACCCGAGAACCTATATCCCAGCACCTAAATCACCATTGACTACTTCAGATAGGCGTCTAAATATCCAACATGTTTTAGACGGCTAACGATAGCTATCATATTCCATTCTCTAAACCATGCATATCCTGCGTATTCTAGATGGATAACCCTAGCATCTGTACATGCAGGGTTAGTGACAATTATTTTGATCATAACCCCTCCCCCCCGGTTTCCTACACCGTGCTCGCCCCCACTACGGGCGACTGCTGTGAAGCCGCCGGTTCAAATCAAGACAAGAGGAGATCCTGATGCCGGTTGTTACGTACTGTTGAAGATTAATTTACATAATTCCATATTTACATATGCTTTATGCTGTATAATGAAGCAGTACATGAGATTTAACAGGGCATTGGTACTTCCATTTTGTTTCTCTGTCCAAACTTAGTTTTAAATGGAAATGAGTGTGATGTGTTTAAGGCCGCACCCGAGGGAAACTGTTTATCTAACACAGTGAAGAGATCATGCCCATATATGTGTCCTTGTGCTGGGGAAACTATTCAGACTAAATATGGGATGTAATACTCCATGAGTATCACTCAAAAGGAATTCAGTTTCGAGTCTGATTGTCAAGGAGGAGTTAACAAAAATAAGCTTTGTCTATTATCTGATAATGGTAGTGGGCGTTAAAGGGGCGTATTATCTGAATATTGTAATAATGTATAAGTATTGTGTGACAATGTCAATCGTTGTTATTCCTGCATTATAACCCTGGGAGAATATGTCCCAGTTAAATGGGCTTGATCTAATTATTTAATTAATTAATAAAATGACAAATTCTTAAGTATATTGGTTTGGAGAATATTACTTATTATGGAACAACACCTGTCAAAGATAATTTTAAACAGTACCCTAACCCTCCACCCCCCTCAGGGGGCCGAGGGGGGGAGCGGGTAGAGATTAACCGGGCCCGAGCTACCTGAGGGGCACGGTTCTGGCGCCACCCCCCTTCCCTCACGGCCGCCCATCACACAGCGTGTGCTGAGCTGCAGTGGGAGACTGCTAGTGGCTGCTGAGCAGCCACAGCAGTCTCCTATGCCTGCTCGGGTGAGTGATCACACTGATCGCGCCCCCCCTGGATTTGTTCCGGGCAGAGGGGGGCTCAGAGCACCCCCCTTGCCAGCGCAATTTAGTTTATTTTCTTTCCTCCTAAAGATAGGTTTGTGCATCTATCTTTAGTACTAGATGTAGTAGTAGTTGGTATTTAGATGTACAGCATCACATACGCCAGCAAATCAACTTATATGAAGTGAAATACCGACACCCTAACCTTAACCCCCCTCAACCCTAACTCTCCCCCCAGTGGCACCAAGGGTCCGTAACCCCTTAGCATCACCACTGATAAAAAATAGTTTTTGAAATCACGATGCCGTAATTTAATCATCCGCCATCCTAGCTCTTAGCTGCTGTGGTGTATGAATTATTTAGATATTACATAACTAGTATTGAAGCAAAGATTGTTAAATATTATTCACAGCACTGTTAAAATGGCCACCTGCAAACCAAACATATCAGAACATATTTTTCCTCTATCAATAATTTTTGCTGTTCCAAGGGGATGAATTAAGTGACGTTTTCTGTAGCCTGTGAGATATCCAATAAAAACGTCTGTATTTGGACAATGGGATTGTTCATATTTTCGCTCAATTTGTGTTTAATATAAAAGCTTTGACACGCCCAACATAGTTGCCATTTTCTTTGCACTGAAACTCTTGGTGACAGTGTTGAGAAAATCGGCTTTAATTGGCAAGCGATAACTGGTGACTGATCGAAATAGCGAATACCATACTGCACCTGTTATTTTTTTTCCTAAACATAAGTATTTACTGTTAATCAAAAAAAATGTTTGGAGAGTTAATACAATACTTTTAGGAATGCTACATGTATCCCCTGTAACCCACACCCACAATAAATCAAACCCCCCCACCCGGTGCCATAAAGATAGACACCGGACGCTGCTTTTGCTCTTTCGTCCTTCAGCATTTCAAGGTCGGTATTAAGGCGTCGGTATTTTGACGCTTAATCTTGATCCTCTAGAATTTAGGCATCATTAAATCTAATGTTGGCATTTATTCCAGCTGTATATTTAATACATACCCGATATGTTAGTTAATTGAAAGGTTATACTATGGAGTTAGCACCCCTTTCTGTGCCTATTTTCTAGCTTTCATAAGATAGGGTCTATTTACTAAGCAGTGTTAGGAGATAGACTGAAAAGTTATAAGAAAGTGAGAAAGTGCCAGCCAATCAGCTCCCAACTGTCATTTTTCAAAGACAGCCTGTGAGATGCCTGTTAGGATCTGATTGGCTGCTACCATATTGGCTGCTTAGTAAATAGACCCCATAATTAACTATACCTATGGATCATTTCAAATGTGTTAGTCAATGTAATGAACATATATGTGCACCTGATGATAGAAACTGTATTATGTGGTGACCCAGTTTGAGAACCATTGGTCAATATAATATCTAAATTAATATTATTTGTTTATTTTGTTGCTGGGATTATAGATTACTGTGTGTGTGTGTTTGTTTATAGATAATTAAAAGCATGTATCCAAAAATATGCTATTGATAAAAAAATATATATATTTTTTTTTTTATAATAAATGTTGAATAAAATTAGTATATTTTAGTACAAAAATAATCTTAATACTCTTTTAGAACCTGCAAAACACGTGTACTGCACTGATACATGCCTGGTAACATGTGGGAGATCTACATGGATAATTGGATAAATGTATATATTTGAAATGTAATGTAGTTATAATACTGAAGGCCAGGGTGGTGCCGTCTGTTTAAAAGAAGCCCTCAATCATCAAACCAATGTAATAGTGCTAGTTTAAAGAAAATACATAATGAAGAATTTAATAAATAATGTTTTACTTAGACAGGTAGTTAAACCATGGATATCCTTAAAATATGACCAGTATAAATACATTAAGTAATTAGTATAGTAAACAACGTTATAAGTTCAACATTGTAAAAATATATAAAAATACAATAAATTGTAGCTTGTTAGACATATTTAATGTTTGATATTGCATTTTTTTTCATCGCTTTTAAGGGATATAAATATATTTATATTTAATAGGATGTAATTTTGTATCAGGAGCACATCATAACAATGCTCACCATTATGGAGCAAGAATGTTGCTGCCAGTATAACTGTGGCTACAATCCAGTTATGTCAAATTATACTGTTAACTTTTGTGGGGAAGGATTAATCGCAAGGGTAAAGTGAAGGGTTACGTATTTATGTAAGGTTATTAAAGGTTAGTGGAATGGGATTTGTTAATTAACTTTAGACGTGTGGAATGTCAATGAGTATTCCTGGTCTTTGATCCAGTGCACTTGCATTATGTTTTATGTGATCCAGTACACAACCTTCTTTACCTTGTTTAAGGCCTTTATACTTTATTAACATGTATGTGTCATTTTAAAATTGTTAGAATAGTAATTACATTTTTTTTTTTAAATAAGTCTTTAAATCCTTTTTTTTTTTTTTTATAGCAATTTCAACCATGTCCAAGGAGGTGAAGACACAAGAAGAAACTGAGCGTGACCAGAGGAGGATCGGTGCTGAAGAAACAAACCAAGACACCTCAACAATGGAGTCTGTCAACGTTTCACATGCTGAAGATGAAGGATCAAAACTGAGAGCCCCGAATTTCAGCAGAAGGCAAATAGAGACCCTCATCAAAAAGGTAATTCTTCACACCTCTCTGCTTTTTGGTTCACAGGCAAAAAACATGCACCACAAATTCAAAGATTCCACATGGGAAAAGATTTCGCAAGCAGTTTCTTTAGTCGGTAAAACAGAACGCACACCGGAAAAATGCAAGAAAAGGCTTTGTGACTGTAAAAGGACAACTAATAACAAAATACAAGAAGGAAATGACCTGGAGACAGAATGGGAAAAGAAGATACAGACACACTTCGATATGGTACGAGAGGAAGAAGTTCCAGGCTCTAACTCACAAGGTATGTATGTATGTAATTTATAATTATAATTTTTTTTTATTTTTACAATACGGAGGTTTAAGACTTTGAATTGTGAGAACTAAATGTCCAATTTTTATTGTGGTTATTGTATAGGAACGCCAAAGAAGAGCAGTAAGAAAAGCCGATCAAGAAAGACGGAAACAATCACAAGAAAGAAATATGCAACAACACCATCAGAAACGGAAGATAAATAATATTGTAATTTACTTTGCTTTAAAAACTGTTGTAAATTATACAGAAAAGATATAAATAATTAAAAAAATATATATATAGACACTGGAAAAATGAGAAAAAGAAGAGTTTTGTTTGTTGAGGGAGAAAAGGACAGCGAAAGTGAAGCAAGGACAGCGGACGAGACTATAACCATGTTGGAGACAGGTATGCATGTTTAACCAAAATGTACAATATATTTACTTAGTAGAGACATTGAATAATTATAGATTATAAACAATTTTTAAACTATAACACTTCAAGGAGTGTTTTGTCCATTATGGTTGTGCTTGAAATAGTCAGTCAGAATTATAAGGCAAACATTACTACACATTTTGGTCGATATTATATGTCTCACCCTCTCATACTCTAAGCCTCTTTTCCTAGTGTTAGAGCCTAAAATCTCACATAGTAAGTAGAGTTAACCTAACACTCACGATACCCTATACCTACTCTGTCCCTTAGTGCCTAAATCAAACAATACCCCCAACTACATTAGTTATTTGGAGTGGGGAGCATTTATAAAAAAAATTTGATTCATCAAATTTTCATTGTGGGATTCTCCAAGAACTGATGATTACATAAAGAGAATCTGATTTAGTACATATACTACACACTACACTTGTGATTTTTCTTGGATTATCAATACTCATAACAGAATATGATTTTATGACATTGGTAAAACATTAATATGTTGGAATCTTAAAGCAGAAAACACAGTAAGAACAATTCCTTATGACCAGGAAGAAACCATAGATGAAAGGGCAGCCAGGACAATGACCACAGTTCAAGGATTTCTTGAGAGGTATGTCTGTTTTCAAATAATAAAAGACAATCAAAGTTTAATTCGTTGTACTGTTGCACATCAACATAATAACTACATACAGTTGTTATAATGTAATGTTATTTAATTGTTTATATTTTATAAAATAAAAATTTCTTTTTAAATAACATTAAATTTTAAAAAAAAAATGGTTTTAAATATATATATATAATTGGTTTTTATAATTTCAGGAGGACAAAGTACAGTAGACAGTAATGTAGATACTGCATCCTGCAAACTTTCTATCAAATGAACAAAATGCACATCGAAGAGAGATTATTAGTAAGGACCCCAAAAATATTTATAAAAATTTTTTTTTTATAATTTTTTTTTTTTTATTTAAGTTTATTTACATATTTTTACATTTTTATATATTAATAATCCAATGATAGAGCATCGTGAATGGATGGAACAGAAAATAAGAGAAGAGCACAAATGGTTTGAACAAAGGAGAAGATCGGGAATGGTTGGAACAAAGGAGAAGAGAAGATCGGGAATGGATAGAAGAATGAAGGGCAGAAGATCGTGAATTGATGGAATGAAATTTGAACAGCCTGGTGCAGAGCATGAACCAGATTTCAACTATACAGCAAAATCACTCATGCAGTTGGGAAACGGTAGGCCAGTACTTTGGTCAAATGACTACAACGATTGATGTGCTTTTTAGTAGTCTCCAACAGATGGGCAGCCGCCTTATATGGTAGTGTGGCAGCATCAAGGCAACACAAACACAAGTTTGATTGCCAACCATTTGCAGCTGTTGACGGAAGATATCAAAAGAAGATCCTCAGAAGTAGATCCACAACTACAAACTGCACAGGTTACAATGCCAGCAACGTACAGTGGAGTCCAGCAAATACATTAAGTAAAACAGAGAGCTTTGGATGAGGATGGAAATGGAACAGATGCAATTCTCAAGACAGGAAGAACAGGACCCAGAACCAAGGACTGATCAACCATAATTGTTAAAGGTAAAATCGAGTTATTAATGGAATCCTATAATTGTTTAGAATTATATTTTGGGGGAGAAGAGATTTTTTTTGGGGTATCTTTATTTTTTTTAACTTACACTGGGCGTAAGGGGTCTGTGTCCTACTTTGGTGCGCAGGACCCTGTGATGACAGCAAGAGAAGAGCGGGCAGAGAGAAGGACTTGGGGACCAGGTGCTGGGTGTATTTTCTTTGTGGAAAAGAAGGAAGTTTCATTGCACATGTTTATTTTTTCCTCCGCCTTTCAGTGTCCAGGAGAAGCGGAACGGCATGAAGGGACCAGCTGCCACTAGAAGGGGAGGAACCAACGAGGCTGGTATAGAGCTGTAAAGGACGTGGTTGGACGGTAAGTGCAATATATTCTCTGGGGCTTCCCCCACGTCCAACTTTTAAGTGTTACCTGTTACACAGCTTTTATTTTTTGGGGATTAGGCACCACAGCGGGGGAGATTAGGATTAGGCACCACTAAGGGAGGGTTCTAGTGGTGGTGGAGAAGGCTAGGGTTAGTGTATTTACTATGCACAGTCAGGATCTTCAGAGTTCGTGATTGCAACGTCAGTATTTTGTGAGAAACTTACCAACTGTCAGATTTTCATACACAAGGCTATAGAAAATAGTTAGCTAAATATTTCTTATGGAAATGTTTCAATAATTTAGGACTGTGTGCTATTATTTAAAATAAAATATTGTAGTATAGTTGTATTTTAATCTTTATTTTTTATTCACAGCTAACAAAGGAATTTGAACAAGTGAAAATGGATTGAAAAAATACAAGTCAATAAATACAAAACATTTATATAAATACAATAACAAAAAGACACAAAGAAAAAATTTTATTATTTTTAATATGTGTTAAGCAAAGTTTTTTTTTTTTTTAATTGCAAACAAAATAAATAATTTATATTTTGTTTATGGTTGTAAAATTAAAATTGTTACCGTGTGTTTATTTGCTTTGTGAATAATAAAAATATGACTTGAATTTTTATTTTTTTGAGTTTAAATTGTATTTTGATCAATATATGTAAGATCAACTTGACATTTAAAATTAAATGCGTGTGTTTGTGTTTACATACACAAATGGAGATGAACCGTGCAATTGCACGGTGCGCTCTGCCATGACCCCTGCTGACAAGAACTGTCAGCCACCAGAGGCTAAAGAACCATCCACTTCAGAGAACAGCAGCGTTCACAATAATGCACTGCAAGGGTTAAATCATTACATTACACGGGCGGTGCAGAGCCTACCCTGCGCACCTGCTGGATAAAATTACATTAAGTCAGAGGCAGAAGGTGGTAGAAGCTGTAGTGGTGCTCAGAGTCTGGAGAAGACAAAGGAAAGTGATCAGGTAAGTTATACAAAGTAGTCTGGGGGAACTGCATATGGGGCACTACTATATGGGAATAAACCAACAGGGGACATTGCATAAATGGCACTGCATAAGGGCCACAACTACAGGGGGCACTGCATAAGGGACACGACTACAGGGGGCACTGCATAAAGGACACAAATACATTTGCTATATTTGAGTCCACCAGGGATATTTAATGAAGTCACTGGGACACACTATCCATGGTGGATGGTGTGTGTGTATGTGTGTAGCCAACAGGAGAAAAGCAGGAATACATAATTTTTACTTGGAAAGCTAGAGGCAGGACTAAAGACAGATGTCTATATTGAAAAACCCATCTAGATCTAGATGACAGAAACACGACAGACTGATTACAGAACGAATTGAGCCAAAACTAGTAGTTTTTGGTCCCTCCAGGAAGTTTAAAATTAAGCTAGGCTAAGGGGGGGATTTGGTTTAGACACCCCCCTTGTAGGCAGGTCCACCAAGAGCTGAGCCGGGCATGGGTGACAGGGGGTGTGTCCTAATAGCTGGAGGAGTGACCACGCCACCGGCTAGGTAAAATAATTAAAAAAAAAAAATTAGAGCACCGCGTTGGGAGGGGGGCACTGTGGACCCCTCAGCCCAGCACACAGCCAATGGGGGGCGCGATGAGCGTGATCACTCACCCCATAGGCATAGGAGACTGCTCCAGCTGCTGCTTAGCAGCTGTGAGCAGTGTCCCACTGCAAGCCAGCACACAGCGGTGTGTCAAAAAGGGATTTTGTTAATATACTGAGAAACCAAATAGAGAATGCTATCCATCTAATTTGCCCTCTAATAAGGGACAGGTTTGGCCGTTGTAGACGGGACGGCGGACTAGGGGTTGATGGCCGGACATTATCTTAATTTTGGTCGTCTAACTTTCCGTCTAATAATGGACGGCTATTTTCAGAAGTTTGGGTGTCTAAGTTTCCGTCTAATAAGGGACGGCTATTTTCATTAAAATACGGGGTGTGAAGGCGGACTCGCGTATCAGCCTAGGGTTAGCCGTCTACATTGCCTTCTCTTACATGGCGGGTCTGGACAGTTTTAACTGGACATAGCGACTCCTCTTACTGATGTCACTTGTTGGTTGTTCACTTGTCGGTATTATGTTGATCGGTATTGTCATAGATAATGCTGTGTCGGTATTATTTATTGTCGGGTTTTTGAATGTCGGATTTAACATATGTCGGGAGTACAGTTGGTAAATTTATTTCTCGGTATTAGTGTAGTCGGGTTTCTGTCAAGGTATGGATATTGTTAATGTCGGTATTCCGTGTGATATGTGTAGTGATCTATTCTGTTTTGTGTGTTATCAGCATTTTTATTGTAGGTAAATGATTGCAGTCTGGATTCTGTGGTTGTCGGTATTTACGTTGTCGGGAATATGTTAATGTCGGCATTTCTAACTTCTATACATTGGAACTATCGTATATTAATTTGTCGGTATACAATACTGTTTGGTATTTTGTAGTTCGGGCTATCATTGACGGCATTCTCAGTTTCATTCCCACATTTGTTGGCAACTTGACTACATCCCCTTTGAACTACATAGAGGGGAAACACAAGTACCCACCCAGGAGAGACTGGCAGGACTCCGAACCATCACAGTCAGTACCCCCACATAGCATAGCTGCCAATATTCTGTGGGAAAACATAGACCAACAATAGGGACTAGGTCACACCTGTGTCATACAGCCGGTTAGATTGACTAGAGACCTTAAAGAAGAACCGGAGGTCATAGTTAATGTGGCCGGTAAAAGATAATCTTTCCTTGTGGATACAGGGGCGGCCAAATCTGTTATAACATCTTCGCTAGGTTTAAAAACTACAGGTAAAACAATTTCGGCAATGGGAGTAACGGGAAAAGTGCTACATTACCCTTTGACTAAATCTGCAGAAGTTACGATTGGGCCTCTGCATACCAAACAGCAGCCCCGACTAACTTACTCGCAGAGATCTCTTGTGTGAAATGGGATGTATAATATATTGTACACCTGATGGTGTGTTTTTAGATATCCCTGAAAATCACGTTCAGGAAGTGCAAGATGTGTTAGATACTCCTCAAAGACTAATATTGCATTCTACCATTCTAGATTCATGTCCATCGCAGGTAGAGGAAATTATCTCACAAATCCCGGGTTTCCTATGGACTAAGGATGGACAAGACACTGGATTGATGCCAGATGTAGCTCCAGTAGTTGTTCAATTAAAAGATGGTAGAGTAGCTCCAAATAATTCCACAATACCCTCTGAAACCAGAGGTGCAGTTAGGGGTGTATCCTGTCATTGAACGGCTACTGCAGCAAGGAATTCTGGTCAGGACATCCAGTAAGGCCAACAGTCCCATCTTCCCTGACCCCCCTTCCCCTAGCCTAACCCTCCCAGGGAGGGTGCCTAACCCTAAGTCCCCACGGGAGCCCCTAACCCTTTCCCCCCACGGCTGTCCAAGCCCGCTGCCCGGCTTACCTTCGTTCGGTATGCCGGACGTTGGGCTCCCGGCGGCGTACGGATAATGATAGACGTTGGAATTGTCGCGATTCAGAATTATAAGCATTTTACGGCATTCGCACATTGTTCATTGATGGCGTTTTGTCTCATGGCCTGATTCAGGTGCACTGCTGAAGGCTGATTCCAAATGTTCAGGAACGCACGCAAACTGTCAGCAGACTGTCAGTGATTGACAGTCTGCTGCCGTTTGGGGGCAGGAAGGGGGCAGCAATGCCCTCCTTTTCCCAAAACGGAGGCGTATCGCCGCCGTTGCGGGGGAGGGAAGCCAGGATCTCCGTTGGGTGACGGAGATTTCCTGGCCTTTTAATCTAAACTGCAGTGGCTGGCTGCGGGACCCCATGGTCAATAGCATGTACTATGATGCACTACTATTTGGGACTGCCCTCACCATCCCTGTAACTCATCCTCTGTCCCTGCCCTCACCCTCCCTGTAACTCCACACTGTGTCCCTGCCCTCGCCCTCCCTGTAACCCCCCTCAGTGTCTCTGAACACCCTCCCTGTAACCCCCCCTCAGTGTCCCTGCCCTCACCCTCCATGTAACTCACACTGTGTGTCCTTACCCTGTTTGTCACCTTAATCTCAATATTCCTGCTACTCATACTCACTGTCACTCTGACCGTCATTGTCCTGTCACTCAGTCACATTCACCTTTGTATCACTCACACTGACCCTCAATGTCCCTACACTCATCAATTACAGGAGTCCTGCCAGTCACACTATCACTCAAGCTAAGTACCACACAAACACCCACAATGTTACCCTAAAGGCGGGTATCCACTTGCCGACAATGAAGGACTGAACGATAATGTTATCGTTCAGTCGTTAATTATACTGTGCAGTGGATATTGTGCCCACACTGAACGATATGTCATTCAGTGCAGGCACCATCCCTCATCCCCGAACATGCACTACATGACGATATCGTCAGGTTGATCGTCATATTCGGGCGTTGAGCGATGCCGACAACGACCAGAGGGAGGGCGAATCGCTGGTTGTTTCCGGCATATCCACTGCACGATTAATGAACAATTGAACGATAACGAAGTCGGCATTGTTGAATCGTCCATTTATATCGGCAAGTGGATACGCGACTGTAACACACAATCACCATCAACGTTCTCCATCACAAATAATGAGCAGGAAAGAATGTCAGAACGGAAACAGACACAGACAGTGGAGGAGAGCGAGAGGGGGAACGTGGAAGATGGGACGGAAGAGAGAGACAAAGTGATGGGATGAGAGAAATAGGAGGAAGAATATCAGAGCAAAAAGGGAAATTGTGGAGGGAGAAAAGAGATATGGGGAAAAGACAGAGCAGAGAGGGAGAGATGGAATAAGAAGGGGGAAGAGGGGAGGAGAAACGGGGCAGGAGAGAGAGAGAGAGAGAGAAATTCAGGCAGCACTGGGGACAGCAAAAAACTAAAACGAAAGCTAGGCAACGTTGGGCATTACATTTAGATTGTGTATGTATGTATGAATGTTTTTAAATGTTAATTTTTGTGTGGATGTTTTTTTGATATAATGTGTATATTGGGAAGAGTGTATTATTCGTATCCACACTAAATTTTCACACACACACAAGATCCACACTGGGTTCTATGTAAAAAGCAAAGTGAAAGCGTCATAAAAACATATTTTTTGAGTCCAACTCAGAATCAGGCCCAATGAGGGATCCCGCCCCCCCTTGACTTGAAAACCACAAAGTTCGGTTGTGCTCAGATTTCAGCAAATCATATCTAATATCTAAGTCATATATATCTCATATTTATCTATCTTTCTCATATATCTATATATCTCATATCTATCTATCTTTCTCATATCTATCTATCTATCTCATATATCTTTCTATCTATCTCATATCTATCTTTCTCATCTATCTAATATCTATCTATATCCAGGGCCATAACTAGGGTAGTGTGACCAGTGCCATGGCACAGGGCACTGCAGGGCAGGGGGCGCTGTTTGGGCCTGTCAGTTTTCCTGTTTCTTATCATTCTCACTGGTAGATTCCGCTTCTTTTATCCCCAGCATCCCCTGGCCTCCCCTATCTCTTCCCTGGCCCGTCCCCATGAGGCCATGGCCCTTCTTCAGGTGCACTATCTTATGTCCCTATTTAAAAAATGAGGGGGGGCGCCAATGCTTTCTCTGGCACAGGGCTCCGGAAAGTCTAGTAATGGCTCTGTCTATATCATATCTATCTCATATTTATCAATCTTTCTTATCTATCTCATATCTATCCAGGGCAGGCTCCAGCATGAGCCACGCCCTGTACAGTGAGAGACCGGGACTCCCAAGCCTCGCGTGTGGCCGAAATGGGGCGTGGGCTAATCACCATAGACCATGCCCCCAAATGATGCTATTAGGGGGCGTGCATATATGGCACCCCTCCCATTTAACGTCAGGCTGGGGGCGAGCCCAGCACTTTGTCAGTAGCTGGGCTGCCCCCAGCTCTCTCCCTGCACTGAATGGATGGCGCACGCATGCGCGTGGCATCCAATCTTCCCAAGGGCCGTCACCGCTGCGGCGGTGGAGGTGCCGAACATCCCGACCGCCCGCGGGACACTTTGTCCCGTGGGTGGAACAGTGCCCGAAAAATGGGACTGTCATGCTGAAATCAAGATTGGCTGGGAGGGGTGCGCCCTCTATGGGGTGGTGCCTCTGTTCAACCGCATTACAGCGACTGTCTGAGAGGGCTGCGAGAAGCATGTGAAATCATCATTCCTGCAGCAGGGGCACCAGACCTCATCTCTTATGCTGCTATCCCGGTGTTCTCTTACAGCCGGACAAGGTTTTCTGCTGAAGCTGCTGCTATTTGCACACAGGACGAAATCAAAACATGTGATTTGTTCCTATAAGGCAACATCTGGAGGTTTTGCATGGGTTGGAAAGAACTGAAAATGATCATGTACTTGAACTGAGTGACATCTGGATAATCTTTTAATTAAAATATAAAATATATCTGTGTGTGACGGCAATTCTGCTTTTTGAGTGTACAACAATTATTCTCCCCATTTCTGACCCACCACCGTCACCACAATAAGCAGGTAAGCGAAATGCACTGACTGCACACACTCTGCTCTGCATCAGTGTCTGGTGTTACGCAATCCCCTGCGCTCTGCATCAGTGTCTGGTATTCTCCAGCTTGCGCCATCTCCGTACGGCTAAGGCGCCTGCGCACTACTTACTCTGAAGCCGCTGGAGTCTACACCCGACTACATAGCCCGATTCCGGAAGTGACGCCGCACATTAGACAAGGCGCGAACGGCACGGTCACCGCAAGTGTTCGGCCATGTCGGAGGACAACAAAAAGCAGCCGCAATATGTCTGCACACTATGCAATATTAAGCCTTCTACAGCGTCAGACCTGTACTGTCACATCCTAGGGAATAAGCACGCAAATGTCCTGAGAGATAGCTGCCCTGAGACGCTTCCACACACGCAAAGTCTCCAGGACTTCCTGGACACCTATGTGATGGACGAACCATTGCTGGGCTTGGAGTACATTGAGGAATTGCAGTTTATGCATATAGGGGGGGACTACATGTACAAGTGTCACCTCTGTGATCTAGAAGCTGACAGAAAATCTGTTTTCACCCATATAACTGCATCAAAGCACATAATGAAATATCTGAACACTCACCGCCCTGACCTGCTGCCTCCCAGAACTAAGCTTTCAGTAAAAATATTGCGTTTTATTGCATTAGAGATTTTCCGTCGGCATGGGAGAAAAAACATCACACAAACAAGGTCTGCCACTGATGAGGGCCCAATGCTAGGCCCACCGCCCGCCAAAGTGGCCAAACACGATCCTCCCAGCAGGGACAGTGATCTCCCCAGAAGAGAAACGGACTCTTTAAAACCCAATTGCGAGGATTTAAGCAGAGACCCGCCCCCTTCCCAAAAAGCGTTACCGGAGAAGACGCCGCTGCAGCGACACAAAGCAATCGGGGACATGTGGGAGAGTACGGAATGTCTACCATTTCAACACACTGATGAGTTTTTGGTTTATATGAGAGACTTTGAGATACAAAACGATGAAGACGCCATGTTCATTAAAATCATCGTTCAGAATTGTGTCAAAGCGCTGGTGACGTTTCAAGAAGAGGAAGCAAACGCAGCGGCGGAGGGAACGCCCTCCAGCAGTCACCTGGCTTCAGCTCCTGCATGCAGCGCTGTTGCAGAGTGCGGCGGTCATATTCCGGAGACTCTGGATAAACCAGTTCCTTCTGTGATATCCTGTGCTGACACCTCCAGCCTAGAATTGGAAGCGGTGGTTAAAAGTGACGCCACACAGATTTTCTTCAGCAGAATCAAAAATATGGCGGCCTCTGAGGTCCGCAGCACGTTGGAGAAATTTGCTGCTTCAAATCCCGCGTTTAAAGGGATTGATATACCAAATTTGATTAAACACCTACAGGAAACTGGGAGACTTAAATAACCATGATGCTGGAATATTCTATAGCTATAGATATATTTATTATTTCGGAATTACTACTTTTCAAATTTGGTTTTATTAACTCCCCTCCCCCAAACTTATTTCAGCTGGGAGATCCAAGATTTATTTTAAAATTATAGTTTTTGTACAATTTGTTTGGCTTTATAAAATTATGATTCCAATGAACGGGTCACATTTACTGTCAGATTTCCATAATACTATTTGTACTAAGGCACCATATCTTCTGTGTTCCTTCCCGAGTTGGCCAGTAATGCTGGGACTTACAGTTCCATAACAGCTGGAGAGCTGCCCGTTCTCTATAACTTGCATCATATAACGAGGCTGAAGTTGGTTTCTTATTCGGCCAGCTTCCTATTCATTTCTTATTCATTTTCCAGCTTCTTATTCAGAAAGTTAGATCACTAAACGTACACAATGTAAACAAAGAATTGTGTCCCTCACACAGTTTGCAATTGTTATTTTCCTGGCACAATAAGGATTTTGGCATGAATAGGGCAGTAAAGCGGGCACAGGCCCCACATTTTCTCATTTTGAATAAGAAGCTGTAGTTGTGCAGGGGTTAACTAGCTTCGATCTTCAAATGTTACACTTGAAACCCACAGAGGGTGGTCTGGTACATATGACCCACTTGCCATTTCCCTTGACCAACAATGATTTTGGCATGAATAGGGCAGCAAAGAGGGCACAGGCACCAGATTATCTCATTTTGAATAAGAAGCTGTAGTTGTGCAGGGGTTAACTAGCTTCGGTCAACAAATTTTACACTTGAAACCCACAGAGGGTGGTTAGTTACATATGATGCACCCTCCATTTCCCTTGACAAACAAGGATTTTGGCATGAATAGGGTAGTGAAGCTGGCACAGTGTTTTTTTTTTTTTTTACTGTTGTGTTTGTGTAATGGGGGCACTGCATCAGGGGGGGATGTGACCTCTACTAGGGAATACTACTAATGAGGAGGTAACTATTATTGGGGGCACTGCATTGGGGGGGGGCTCTAATGGAGACTACTACTGGGCACTGCATTGGGGAGGGACCACTTACTGGGGGCACTGCCTCTGTGGGTTTCAAGTGTAACATTTGATTACCGAAGCTTGTTAACCCTGGACAACTACAGCTTTTTATTCAAAATGAGAAAATGTGGTGCCTGACCGGCTTAGGTCTGGTTTGGCACTATGGCAGTAGAATCCCACACTGTCTGTTTTGCCGCTATAGTGCCATCAGCCCTAGGTGGCATTATTTATTTTGAATTTATATACATAATGCAAGATCCATCCTGATAATTATTAGCACCCACTAGCGATCAGTCCCCAAATAGACTGTACATTTGTTTGGTACCCAGCACCGGATGCCTTTTGAGGGAACACACCTTAACTGTATTTAGGTAGCGTCTACTTGTGCCTTCCCAACCCCAACTTGGCCCCCTCCAGTGTTACTGCTAAATTCGTGTTGGACTGCATAGTACACCGATTTGTTCTCCACTACGGAAAGACATAATTTTGTGGTTAACAACAAAAAAAACCACAAGAGGCATTTACATTAACTTCATATGGGGAAAATTCAATCCAGCGCGATGTTGAATAGCGACGGGAGGGAGCTCCCGAAGCTATTCAATACACCGCGCTGTTTGGCCGGGCTAAGGATTTTTTCTCGCACCCTCTTGGGGATGAGAGGAGAAATCCGACCAAAGTCCCGGGCGCACAGCTGTTTTTCTGCTTAGCGCGGCGCTAACAGCCGCATGCCCGGTACTTCAGTCAGAGATTGCCGGTTACCGCGCCTTAACACCCTTGATAAGGTGCGATAATCGGCATTCTTCCGACCACACAGCGCACTGAATTGGAATAGCTCCGGGAGATATTCAATTCGCGTTGAATTGAATCGCCCCCTATGAGCCCAAAACCTTTATAATTTCCAAATATATAGTATATATCAAGTATTCTGCATTTACACATTTGGAAATGTTCGCAACTGAAGCCAAACCGCGGGGAAAGCAAATGAACAGGTGACCAGTGATGGCACAAGCTGCCAGCGGCATCTCTCCGCTGGTGAGTGTATTCATTCATGACTGAACATTGGATGCGAGGAGCATTTACAGTGGTCAGGAACTGTGGGCCTGATTCAGACCCGGTCGCAAGCGATGAGCGCTCGCAACCGGGTCAATGGTGGCCCAGAGCGCATGCGCACGACAGAGCCAGGCTCCGTCGTGTGCGTGCGTGAGACCCGGATAGCAACGGGCAATCCAACGCTCCGGGTCTTGCACCAAAGGGGGCGTGCTGTCGATGTTGAGTGACAGCACGCCCCCTTTGGTGGGCGGGTCAGGGGGGTGGCTGGCCAGACGGAGGCATTCCCATGGGAACACATCATCCAGGCCGCTCGCATTAGCTGTGGTAGACGCCCTGACTCAGAGTGAGCGCTCTGTCAGAGCGTCTGGCTCTGAATCAGGGCCTCTAAACGGAAAACAGACACAGATACCATGTATGTAAACAGGCCACTTTCTAGAAGGTATCGTGTCTGCATTTGATCGACGGTATTTGTACTGTAACCAGCGTTATGCCACGGAGATGATTTGGTTGCTATTGGTGAGAAATGCCACTTTACGAGCTCTCTCACCAACGTGAATAATCGCAGTGAAACTCTCGGAGTGACTGCTCATTCTTAGGCTTACGCTGATCTGGTCAGAATTAGCATCTGACTCCCAAGCACAAAATGCGTTCCGAAAAGACACTTTTGGCTAGGCTTGCTGAGCTGGAAGTAAGATGCAGCCAAATCGGCAAGCCCAGCTCTGCAGACAACAGAAGCAAATACGCCTGGGATGCGACACGACAGAGGTTGTTGCTTCAATAACAGTAATTAAATGCTCAAAAAATCATTACAGAACTCATATCCAAAACAATACATGGCCGGACACTTTAATGGATAACTGATAAAGTCAAAGAGAGCATGTAAAACCAGGGGCCCAGTTCAGACCTGATCGCAAGGCTGCTTGCAGTCTGCGCATGCATATAAGACGCAGTGCACGTGCACGAATCAGCCACTGCGATTGTGAACGGATCGCAATTAGTACATAGACTGGCCGCAAGCTTGAGTGACAGGAAGTGGCGTTTGGAGGTGGTGACGAAGGGGGGGACGGTCGTGCGAACGCAGGCGTGTCTGCGTCTGAACGCCGTTTTATGGGCGTGCATAATTAAGATGCACGTCAGCATATAGAGGAGGCGTTCCAGTTAAACACAGAAGCTCTCGCTAAGGCTGCGGCAGGGTCAGGTCAACCACTGTTGTGCGAATGGCTCCGATGGTTCTCGATGTTCCCGCTGTCTAGCGACATGTAAGTGGTCGCATGACGTAAGGGGAAGTGGGTGGTATTATGTAGTGGTGGGCGTCTGCTTCTCTGTGATGCGTGTGCCGTGCGTATGCATTCATTGGCATATTTTCACTTCGGATGGCTATATGCGAACACAGCCTTGCGATTAGGTCTGAATCAGGCCCCAGATTCGAACAATAAAACCCTACATTTTTCCAAGCCCCATTACCTGACACTGTGCTGCCGCTTTCTGGCCCTATCTACCCCTGAGGACCGCCAAAGACATCCATGCGTGTTTTTTGGCGCAAACTCGCACCTTTTTCAAACTCGGACACTATTCCATTTCCCTCCATGTTTTTCTATGACAAGCATTGCCCTATTACATTTGCAGCCTAAACACGCCGGGAAGCACTTAGTAAATAAACCAACCCCATAGTATGAAGCTTTAACATTCAGACCTGATTCAGACCCGGTCGCAATCGCACGGCAACCGCAGCACTATACCAAGACGCCCATCACTGTATAAAGCCGCCCACTTTCCATGACATGCATCCGCAAGTCAGGGAAAACATCGGTAACATTGAGTAGCATCGGAACCACTCACACCGCTTGCGGTTGACCTGACCCTGCCGCACAAGCTGCTATACTTTATGTCGCCTGCTAGACCTCTGCCAGCGTATGCAATCGCAGTGGCTTATTTATGCACGCCCCTGTAACGGCGTGCAAACGCACAGACACTCCTGCGTTCTACCGACCACCCTCCCTCTCCAACCCTTCTCTCCATCTGACTTCATGTCAATCACTGTGAAGGCTTTGCGTGCTCACTGCGATAGATTCCCGATCGCAGCAACCAGCTCGCGCACGTGCACTGTGATGTATACGCATGCGCAGTATGCAAACATCGGCTGGCTACGTGCGAACTGTCGAAGCCGGATGGTTGGCTGAGACCTAAAGTGTAAAATTGATATTTGCCCAACGCCATTTTGCGTTGTCGGCACAACGCCATCTTGCGTCGTCTACACGATACCTTCATGTATGGCGCTATGTTCTGATTATTAGTGTCGTGTGTCTGCCACTGCACAATGTTAAAAGTCCTCACAATACCTACATTTATTAATACATATAATATGAACAACCCCACAAAGCACGTTTCATGTGGTACTCCACAAACACGTAGACGCACAACGCATACTAGCGTCTTTACTTAATATCGCCACACTTACACATGGCATACTTACACTAAAAGGTTCTTT
Organism: Taudactylus pleione; assembly: GCA_031769625.1. Lineage (NCBI taxonomy): Eukaryota > Metazoa > Chordata > Amphibia > Anura > Myobatrachidae > Taudactylus > Taudactylus pleione. Next base: position 1,380,449 of record JAUIMM010000482.1, read on the forward strand.
AGCACTAAGATTAATATTAGTGGTTTTATTCGTTATCAATTATGTTGTGAAATTAATGTATTTGATATCTAAGGGCCTGATTCAGACCCGGACGCAAGTGGCCGATCGTACGTTCGGCGTACGTGCCGAAATATGTAAATTTAAGCGCTCGCACGTAATTTCGAACGCAACTAGACTTCCTCCCCAAAGTCTACCGACCCCTCCTCTAGCTAACGAGAGAGCCAAATAGCGACCGTACATCCCCAATGTGGCTTGCAGGGAACACACGCACAAGTACAAACCGGAAGTGGGCCTGTCAGATTCCGATTACCTGCTCGTTCATTCTGCCTACCTCCTTCAATCGTATCATGCCAATCAATATATCAATTAGCTTAATTGCTCTTCACATGTTTTTTTTGTATTTTTTTTTGAATTGCAATAAACTTTACTCTTGTCCGTGTTTGTGTTTTCCCGCAGAATACGTACGGTTTAAACAATAGCTTTCTTTTGCCAAAATACATGTTTGAGCCAATTCTCCATTTGTTTTCCGTGTTTTTACCCACGCATATTTTACTGGGTTCATTTCTTTATTTAAATTAGCTTACGCATGTCACTGCATCAAGCCTATCATAACTCACAATAGATTTTTGGGCCTGTCGAACACATGACTCATACACTAACCAATAGAATGGTTCCTGTTAATTTCCCAACTACATTAGCCAATCAAAATTATTTTCTGGTCTTTATTAAAACTGTTTTATTAAAAATACACCATTGCCATCATGAGAGCCTCTGCATTCACCAAGCGAGAGCTTTTGGTTTTAACAGAGGTGATGGACAGGCGTATCACCAGCCAGCCTCCCCCCATCAGCAATCGGGAAAAGCGTGCCGCCTATGCGGAGGTTCGCGGCCGCCTGCGTTCCTTCGGCTCACGCCGACACATCGGCCAGCTGGAGCGCAGGTGGTCCGACCTTCAACGGCGGACGTCCCGCTTGCTGGCATGCTTTCGCATGCGTATAGCGGAAAGTAAGTTTTTTTTTTTTGGTTTTCATGTTTATCTTTGTGGCCCTATCTGCGTGTGCATGTTTTCTTGTTTGGCCTGTTTTTGGTTTTCACTCATCTGCGTGTGCATGTTTTCTTGTTTGGCCTGTTTATTCTTTGCACTCATATCTGCGTGTGCATGTTTTCATGTTTGGCCTGTTTATTCTTTGCACTCATATCTGCGTGTGCATGTTTTCTTGTTTGGCCTGTTTATTCTTTGCACTCATATCTGCGTGTGCATGTTTTCCTTTTTTTGTGTTAAACAATTAGCGTTTAACAAGGTGATGTTCTAAACTAACCACAATTTTTTTATCATCATTTAGGGGCCGAGCGAAGACTACGGCGTCATTGCCGGCAAAGACGGCGCTCTCGTCCTCTCTCCCCAATCCCCAGCCAAACCTCCTCTGCCCAAAATTCCCCCTCCTCCCCAGCCTGCCCCGACCCTGTCGCCCATCCCTCTTTGCAATTTCCCCTCCGTCCCAATTCCCCCTCCCCTCAACCCACCCCTCTCTTGACCACCCCATCTCCCGAATCTGTGATAACCCCTCCCACCTCCTTGGGAAATGTGACCACCTCCGAGGAGGACGATGGAGTGGTTTCGGGGCTGGCCGTCATTCATTACGGTATGTTTCCCTTTTATCCTTTTTTGTTGATGAAAATGTGTTGATCTAATCCTTTGTCTGTGCCTTTTCCTTTTTTTTTGTTTAAAAAAGTTTGGTTATATATCTCTTTGTATTTACATTTCACAGCTGATTTCCCCATACACATATCCCACATGTTAAAACAGTCAAACTTGTATGTCTGGCTTACGGTTGCTTTTTTTTAATGGTTTTTTGTTTGTACATTTTTTTATTGTTCTGGGTTTTTTTCTTAATGTGTTTTTTGCCACACTATTGTCACTTTTTGCTAAGTCTCTTTTGCTTGAGTATTTTTTGAGATTCCTAAATTATGGATTCATTGTAGTAAGCACCACAATTTTCTAACCCACAGAGGACCAGAGGCGTTTGGCGGACCTAGCCGGGAGCGTCCAACTTATGCGGGGGCACGTGATCGGCCTGCTGGTGGTCCTGGATCGGATGGCAGGGATCCTGCGTCCCTAATTTTTTTGTTTTTCCCTCAAATTATTTTTCTCAAAAAGTTAAATTTTGAATACAGTCTCATTCCTTGTCTCAAAATCTTAGATTGTTTAAACTTACATAAGTAGACTCTTGCAGCAAGTATTTGAAACTAATGTCACTAAGATTGTGTTATGTTGTTTTTTTAAAGCAGGCACATGAAACAGCTAACAATAAGTTTTGCGAGTTTCCAGATGTTTTTTTTTTTTATAATTTACATGTAAAAATTTGTTGGGAAACCTGCATAGGCCGAGATTCCAAAGCATACTGATTCTACATAATACCTTTTGGTGTTGGTTTTTACCCACAAAGCATAGTTAAATAATGTGCAAATTGCCACATTACAGGATTAACCATTAAGCAAATTTTACGTTGGGGAGCCTGCTTACACTTGCTTGTAATGTACACAAAAATTTTTGGGATTCCAAAAACCAAAAATTTATTCACCACATAAAAAAAACACAAAGTGTTGGTTCACAAACAATACACACAGTGATAACAAAATGTAAAAACCAGCAAACACCATAATAAAAAAAAACTAAAAATGAAGAACTGGTTGACGAATGAGCATGCCAACATGATTCCACAAATGTTGCGTTTCCAAATTGGGTCCAGAATATATATCCAATGTGGCCCCATGAAGTCATTTTTTGGGAGCAGGAAGTACTCATCGTTTCAGTCCAAAAGATTATGAAATAAAACACAAGATGGGAAAAAAAAACCGATTAATTTGATGGTCAAAAAAATTCCTTTCAACATTGTGTCAAATAACTTATTTTGTGCCAATAATTACCTAAAGAATCTGGCCACCACATCATTGCATATGGCCCCCCCACATACTGACCTCCGACCAACCTCGGGGGGGCCATCCACAGGCAAGGCATCCTTTGGCTGCATTGGGACACCACTCCTTATGGCGATGTTGTGAAATATCCCACACAGGACCACAATTTTCGAATCCATATCCGGCAAATACATGAGTTCGCCACCAGAGCGGTGGAGGCATCTGAATCGGCCTTTTAAAAGGCCGATACAGCGCTCCACTTGCCTGGTGGCTGTAAGTGCGGAATTAAAATTACTTTGTGGCCCTGGTGTGGGAGCAAAATAAGGAGTGAGCAGCCAGGGCGTGCAAGGGTAACCACTGTCTCCTGTGAAAAAGAAGTGACAACATCAGGAACACTGTGTACCAAGCTTAGCATTGGCATGTACTAAAGGTCTCCACTTACCCAGAAGCCACGCATCACCAGCTTGTAGGTTGTCTAATTTTTGCCATATCCCTGATTGCCGGGTGACGAATGAGTCATGTGCACTCCCGGGTAATTTTGCATTCAGGGACAGGATCTGGAGGGAGGCATCACATACCACCATTACATTCAGTGAGTGATAGTGTTTGCGGTTCCTAAAAATGGCCTCCAGCCGTGCTGGAGGCTGAAGTGGTATGTGAGTACCATCCACAACCCCTATGATGTGTGGGAAGCCAGCTATTTGGCAAAAATTGGCCTTGGCCACACTAAGGGCACCCATATCCAAAGGCATTTTAATAAAATGATGGAGGTGCTTGAAAAGGGCCTCCATCACTGCCCTCAGGATCCTTGAAAAGGAGGATTGGGATATTCCCGCGACTATTCCCACCGTGGTTTGAAAGGATCCTGAGGCACAGAAATGTAACACTGCCATAAATTGCGTAAGTGGTGGTATTGCTGTAGGACTGTCAATTTGCCACTCAAGATCACTCTCTATTAATGAGAGAGTGTCTATGATGATTTGGGGCGGAAGACGGTAGCGCCTTAACACATCATCGGGCATTCCAAAAAGGGTGACACGTGTTCTATATATCTGGGGCCTTGCACGCCTACGATGCCTACGCCTGGGACGAGATTGAGGTTGATCGGCTTCCGGGAGCATGGCCACAACAATCCGACCAAGATCAACCTGAAATGGCAAGAATTGAAGTTAAGGTTTGTTTCCCCCAAAAAAGAACGAAAAATACTTATCTTTACGATACAATCCAATGATGCTTACATGCCGGGGTATTGTCATGATTTCCCAAACCTAAAAATCAAAAGACCAGAACAAGGACAAAATTTTTGGTGTCCATTTAGGATTCTTAATTTTGTAAAAGACAAAACATAAAAGGGGATAAACACACATTTCTCCAAAGAGCAAACCGACATTGCGCAGACTTCCACAATTTGGGGCCCAAACAACAACCAAGATTGTGAACGGTAAATATCACCCAATTTAACTTGAGAAAATAAGCAGAGAAAAATGCGCTAATTAGTTCGCAATTTAACTTGAGAAAATAAGCAGAGAAAAATGCGATAATTAGTTCGCAATTTAACTTGAGAAAATAAGCAGAGAAAAATGCGATAATTAGTTTGCAATTTAACTTTAGAAAATAAGCAGAGGAAAATGCGATAATTCAGACATTTAGGAAACACAAAAACAAACAAAAAAACAGTAGTGTCCACAAAAGATGCGTAAAAAAAGACAGGAACATTTAACAAACAATTGAAAATCCAAACTTACCAATACAGGATATAGAAGTCACCGAACAAAAAGGTCGTTGGGGCAGAGCCAAAATAAACCTACAAAAGGAGAAAAATTTTAAATTTTTGGAACCCCCCCAAAAAAAGAGAGCCAAATTTAACAAAAGGAAGACGGGAAAAAACTTACCAAAAAAATACACCACAACTAAAAGAACCACACCAAAAAAAGCGAACGGAAAGATAAACACAAAAAAAACGCACAGAAAAAATCGCCAAACACCGCCAAATACAATTCCCGCCAACAATCCACTCCGACCAACGTAACCTCCAACAAACAACACCCGCCACCTAGACTCGAGTCGGCCAAAGCCATAAATAGTGTTTCTTTTCCCGCTCAAATTAAGGACGGATCATAGGAATGCAGAATCAATGATGCAGACGAATAATAAGGACGCATGTATAAATACGTCACGACCAAAAATAAACGGTCTGGTGTATTTCTTGTTTGGTTATGAGAAATGGTTACAGACCAGCCAAACAATGGCCAAGAGGCGGCAGGTAAGTTTTTCTGGAATTTCCAATCAAGGATTATTTTGAGACAGAATATAGTGAAAGTTGGCCAGCTAAAATTTACCAATTTTATTGAAAATAGGTGTTGAGGATGACATGGAAGAGGCTGCTGGGCCCAGTATTCCGGGCAAAGCTGGGGAAAAGAAAAGGCAGCCACAATTCACAAGAAAGGAGATGGAGGTTTTGGTTCAGAAGTGTGTGGACATCCTGCCACAGGCAGACAGGAATATGGGTGCAAGCCAGAAGTGGAGAATGTGGGAGGAGATAGCCAGTGCTGTCAATAGGGTGGGTGATTATGTCCGTCTAGCCCGGGATGTCAGACGGCGGTAAGTAAAAACTTGACCACCCAAAAAAAACAGGGTTAAATAATGCAGGAATAATGGCTACTTTTTCACCCACAGATGGCAAGACTTCAAATATCGCCTAAAGCAAAAAATGGCTGACAGGGCTAGGCATGCGAGGGGGACAGGTGGGGGTCCCACCCCTGTGTCATTGGAGTTTAATGATTTTGAAGAGCTGGCACAGGGGTGTGTGCAGGATGTGGAGGTGTTTGGCGTGTCCAACATGGATACGGACATGCCAGACTTTGCGGCTCCTCATGTTGTCCCAGGTAAATGTTGTGATGTTACCAACTCTGAAATGTGTTTGTGACAATATGTAGATTGTAATGTTCCTCTTTTTTCTCACAGAGACACAGGCGGATGAGTCTGCTCCAGAGGGGAGCCTTGGCCGCAGAATTTCTGCTGGCTCTGCAGGGGAGGAACCAGTACATCCGGCTGAGGACCCTGCAGAAGCCAGTCCTGGGCAATCCCCCTCGCAGGCAGTGGCACTCCTCACAGAACTCAATTTTAAATCGGATTCCCATACGGAGATTCTGCAGAGGATGGACGCCAGTCTGCTACGGGTGGCTGAGGCCCTGGAGCAAAATGCTGCGGCCAACGTGACCATTGGTCAGGCCCTGGCTGAAAATACCAGGGCCAACATCAGAATCGCCAATGCCCTGGAGCAGCTCGTTCGCCAGCACATGGTGGAGCCGACCTCCCTTCCTGCCGGAACATCAGGATCCTCCACCTCTGGCACAACAACAGCCATTCCTCCAAATGTGCCTAGCCCTGTGCCTAGTCCAGAGGCCACAACACCTGCCTCTGGACAGGCCAGCCAGAGGACATCCCGGAGCCGGTCTGGCGCCCACCCTACCCCAGCCAAACGGGGAAAGAAACGATGACAGCACTGGCTACTTTGCCCACACTCCTTCTGTGCTTGCCCCATATTCCTTTCTGGCCAAAACTTCCCTCTCCTTTCTTGTGAATTGTTTTTTTTATTTTTGTCTTTTTGGAACCAAAAATATCAATTGAAAAAAAATAATGTACCAAAGATTAGTGGTAACAATGACCCCAAAATTGTACCCGAAAATGCACATGATTTGTTGTAAAATGTGTTTTGAAAATAAAACCGACAAATTGTTCTCAACTGTATTGTGACATTAATTTCGAATTGGTTTCTAGTTAATCCTGTCCCACAAGGAAAAAACGAAATCTGAGTTTTGGAGTTCCAAAAAATCAAGGATTAAAAGAAAATGTTACTTTAAGGAACACTTTGGCAAAAAAAAAACTAAAACTCCAGGCCAATGCAAAAGGTTACAATACACACAAACATGATTACAATATTGTTACAATATCCAAAAACACTATCAAAATTGTAAAATACATTTCTACTAAAAAACGCTAATTGATTGTGTAATCCTTTAATTAGCAGCCGAGAATTTCAGCTGCGTACGGTTTTGTGCTATTCCAAAGGAAAAAAAAAACATTACAAGCTGGTTTTCAATTCAAAGTTGATTGTTTATCTGACAAGCCGTGATAAATCGATGACACATCGAGGAGGCCCGGGCCAAAGGACAAGGCCATCGCCATTGTGGTAGAGTAATCCAGACCCCAAGCTGTGCGAGCAGTTTGAACGGAAAGAGGATCAGCCAGTGACGTATGAGTTGGTACGAACACATTGGACGTTCGCATGAGCTAATTTATGTAAGCCCCAAAAACGCCTCGCCGCACCTGCGTTTTTCCATCTCCACCCCCGTCAACGCCCAAAAACGGCCTGTTCTGTCAATCACATTTGACATGTCACTTCCTGTTCGCAATTTGCCGAACGAGTGAAAAAAAACTCGCAATCTGCCGTACGCACATGCGCAGTGTTACACCGATGCATGCGCGGTTTCTCAACATCGGAACGCAACAAGCGTACTGCTGTTAACGAGCGGCTCTGAATGAGGGCCTAAGTTTTAGTACATAATAAACAGACCATGTTTGGTACCATTCTAAATCACTGTTTATTTGCAGATCTCCCTTTACATCGGCAAGGAGATCGCAACATGCGTCTGCAAGTTATGAATTATAGAGAGTTAGGTATTAGAATGTACTCTGTATGTAGTGTCTATTGACTAGTTTAGACCTGTTCTTCGGCGGGAAAAGATACACAAAGAGCCGTAGGAGGGCTGAACTATAACTGTGCAAACTGACCTATGAACTGCATCATACCAGAAGAACCAAGAGCAAGAACCAATGAAATCATGCCAGCTCGTTTCTATTGTACTGTCCACTCTCTGTAAGGTATATATTCAAGCGCTCTCTGTCCAGTAGACAGTCATCATATTCTTTCTTTTGACGGAGGCTTCACGTTTGATGCCAGGAATCTGGATCCAGAGCGCTTGTGTATGTATCGACTGTACCTTTAAATGTAATAATCTTTTGTGCTAATTGTTTTAAATCAAAGCGTGTAACTTTTTCTTTTATTTTAATAATAACTTTTTGTGCTTTGGAACCACACTCAAAGTCTGGAAAGCAAATATTTCTATGCGACTTGCAACGCTAAATAGCGACATTTGGATATAAAGATTATTGGGTATTCATAGTTGGGGGCTCGTAGTTAGGAGGCCAAGCTACCGCGAGGCCGCACGATAGCGACCGGATCTCGATTTCGCAAACAAAGGGTGTAAGGCGCCGTACACAGGAAAGAATACACTGAGGGCCTGATTCAGACCCGCTCGCGAGCGCTATGCGCTTTTAAGTGGGTCGATGGTGGCCCAGTGCGCATGCGCACGATGGAGCCGGCTCCGTCGTGCGCATGCGCGAGACCCGGATAGCGATGGGCAAACCGTCGCTCCGGGTCTCCTACCAAAGGGGGTGTGCTGTCGATGTTGAGTGACAGCATGCCCCCTTTGGTGGGCGGGCCAGGGGCGTGGCTGCCCAGACGGAGGCGTTCCCATGGGAACGCCTACCGTCTGGGGCCGGCCCTACTGACATCACAAGTGATGTCAGTGGGAGTGCTTTTGGCTCTGTTGATGTTGAGTGACAGCACGCCCCCTTTGGTGGGCGGGCCGGGGGCGTGGCTGCCCAGACGGAGGCATTCCCATGGGAACACCTACCGTCTGGGCCCGGCCCTACTGACATCACAAGTGATGTCAGTGGGAGTGCTTTCGGCTCTGTTAGAGCCGAAAGCACTCTGGGGCTTGTGGCAACGAGACCCTTCCACAAAGGTCTCGTCGCAAGCCTGATGGTCGCGATGGTCTTGACCATCGCGACCATCTTCCTGGCCGCTCGCTATAGCTGTGGGTGGTCATCCACAGCTATGCGAGCGGCCAAGAGGCTGCTCTGAAAAACAAGGACAGCCCTGATTCAGAGCGAATGGTCTGTCATAGTGTCCGGCTCTGAATCAGGCCCCGTGTTCGAAACCTGCACCATTCAGTGTTGTGAAACCGATATCCGCTATTGTGTGTTTTCAAGTAGCGCTGGCTAGAACCTGGGGCAGGGGAGAAAAGTTTGTTTCTTTCATTGTCTGTCCCGACGCTAAAGTGCGATTCACATAATAGTGTATACATATTTCCTGTATTGCTGCCACGTGTTTCAAAAAATCGTTCTGATAGTATTGTCATATTGATAGCGATTACATTGTTTAAAACCTCTGTATCCTACTGCCATACTAGTGAAAAGTTTATTTTCTGCGCAGAATACTAAAAGTGTGTGTGAGCAGACGCGTGATTGTAAAGTGAACGATAGGGACTGTGTGTCGGGACCTATAGACAAGGTACTGTGTGTCGGGCCTAAAAGACCCGGTAGGTTTCTGACGAGGCAGAAAGCTACTGGGTATGTACACATAGCAGGTGTATTGCAGCAAGGACAGGGATTTTGTACCTTGAAGAAAACAAGGGGTTTTCGAAAAGCAGCTCCCAATAGGATTCGCAGGGCCCAGTGATCAGTTAGGTTCACTGGACACTGTGACTAGACCACACGGTTGGGCAGACCGTGGTTGTAGCTTGGGGGTAGTGGATGAAATCACTGAAAAGGGTAAGTTTTATTGGAACACTTAAATTCTAGCAGGGGAGAGTAGTCAAAGAGCGTGAGCTACCGGACAAGGGCTGAAAGGTGTCCGGAAAGACAGTCTAATCGTATAAGACGTTATTCTGCACCCCGATTGTGCAAGCTGTCCATAACGGTTAGCGGGCCGGCTGTGCACAATGGGATAGGAGTGCGTGAACGTAGCTCTATTGAATTGTTTACCGGTCCACATACTAGCAAAAAGTGCTTAGCGTTTTCCCAGATGGGTGCCAGGCTGACGCTGGGTATGGTGGACGATGTGCTGCTTTTGGAAGGGCCGACGGGTTCGGCAAGGCATATAATGTATACAAAATATGGTGCGTATGGACCTGCGTACTGTGATGTATGGGTTAATATGACCAAGGAATGTGTGAAACCTTTTCCTAAGATTGGCAGTTTTGATGTAGAGGTGTTGAATAATGTTAGGGATAGCATCTGTATGGTGAAATCTCTAAAGAAACGTGTAAAGTATAATGACTGTTTGAAATTGTGGCAGCATGAGGGGAACACGTGGTTGAGTGGCGTGCTCGTGACGCTAAGTAATGTCACGAGCACGACACAAAAGAGTGTGCACGCAATGCAAAACAGCGTTGCGCAGGCACCACCAGGGAGCGCTCCCACGACGCTCATCAGCGTCGGGTGTGCGCAATCAGGGAATGTGCTCGCACTGCAAGGTAGCGTTGCCCAAGGTATTGCTGTTAGCGCATGCGCGCCTCCGCCGCCCTATGCGGCTGCAGGCCATGGTACAGTCGATACCAAAAATTATAAAAATTTAACAAGTAATTTGTACCCTATCCTGAGTAATCATAAGGAAAATGTGTGTATAGATGATGAACCTATTGAAATGTCAGCCATTGCATATGCAGTAAATCTGTTAAAGACAGCACTGAACCTAGAAAGGGAACCAACTGTATCAACAGCAGTGACCTCACCAAATGTAGCAACAGGAATGATTCCACCAGCTGTATCAGCCGTGGAAACTGATGAAGGTAATATAGTGCGCCAAAGTTAGCAGATTGAACCCCCAGAGCACCAAGTTAAAAGTTCCCCTAAGTAACCTTTAAAATAGCAAAGTGGAAGGTATGCATCCTGTCCGGACAATAACAGTTCCCAATGGGAATCCGGACGGACATGGTGTAGTACCCATAAGGAATGTAGCAATGCGTTGTCCATGGTCAAGAGCAGAGCTACATTCAATAATGACAGATTTTCCCGATCCTAGAAAAGAATTAGCTAAGTGCCAAAAATTTGTAAAAGATTTAGGTAATGCTCATGAGCCAACCCACAAAGATTGGCGAGTGGTATTACGTGCATGTCTTCCATCCAATACCGACGTGAAAAAGTTTATCACGGATTGTGTATTGGATGGAGATGGCTCTTTAACTGACGAAAATGATCAAAGTAACATCACCCATATAGTTACCCAATTGGCCGTATATTTCCCAGTTGTAGTGAACTGGAGTAAAATCTTCACCATTAGACAGAAAGAAAGTGAGTCTGCAGCAGATTATTTTACCCGATCACTGCTGACAATCACTCAATATACAAGTATAGAAGATATAAAAGATAACACCCATTCTAGGGAAGTAGCTGTCACGGTACTCATGGATGGTCTTAAAGACAATCTAAAAACCAGTGTTCAAACCTCTCAGCCTAACTGGAGGGGCATTACTGTAGATGCCCTCAGGGAATCAGCTAAATAACATGATAAAAACATCCTCAGGAAGAGAGAAATGCAGAGTGAGAAGCTAATGGCTGTTAGCATTCAAGCTTTAGAAGGATTGTGCACACAGCCACAACACCCATACCAACCTCAACAACAAAACACATATCAACATTCCCAGCCAGAAACCCCACACCACCTACAACCACAAACTCCAAACACAACAACCTGTACAGTGACAACTTTCCAATGTAAGATGTTACACATGTAACCAGAGAGAACACCTAAGTAGACACTGTCAGGAGAGGAATTGGGGAACAAATAATAAGAAAATGCATAAATTCTCACCAAAAGGATACCCATAGAATGCAGGAGATTTTAAGCAATCACCTGCTCACATAGTGGCCGTGAATACTTTATTGGAGAATGATAGTCAGCTCTAGGGGTCAGGTCATACCTGTAGTCTACAGCCAGTCAGGTTAACAGAGAGTACTATGGAAGAACCTACCATGACAGTAGATGTAGCTGGTACTAAACACACTTTTCTTGTAGACACAGGGGCGACCAGATCCATTCTAAATTCTCCATCAAATTTACAGGTGACCAACAAGACAGTACCAGCAATGGGAGTAACGGGTAAAGTGCAGCATTATCCTTTAACCAAATTCGCAGAGGTTACTATCGGGCCACTGCATACCACGCATTCTTTTCTCCTGGCAGCGGCGGCTCCTACTAACCTGCTGGGAAGGGATTTGTTATGTAAAATGGGATGTGTCATTTACTGTACACCCATGATGGTATATTCCTAGATATCCCAGAGAAGGTTGCACACGAGGTAAGGGATATATTGGACACTCCAAAAAAAAGTTAATGCTTCACTCTACCATTTCAGAACAAAGCCCAAACCAAGTAAAAGAGATGTTATCTCAAATATCGGGTTCACTTTGGACCAAGGATGGACAGGATACTGGATTGATGGCAAATGTATCTCCTGTAGTTGTAAATTTAAACAGTGGAAGGCAAGGTAGAATTAGGGGTTTATCCCATAATTGAGAGGTTATTACAACAGGGGATTTTAATTCGTACAGCTAGCCCAGCCAATAGTCCAATTTTTCCAGTAAAGGCTGGGGGAAGGCTAAAGGTTAGTACAGGACCTTAGGGGTGTAACCAAAGTTGTTGAGAGCCAATTCCCCGTAGTGCCAAATCCAGCTGTCATCCTTATGCAAATCCCACCATCTGCAACCCACTTCACTGTCATAGACCTGTGTTCTGCATTCTTCTCTGTCCCTCTTCACCCTGTCAGTACCTATTTGCATTTACATACAGAGGCATACAATACACTTGGACACGATTGCCCCAGGGCTTCATAGACAGCCCCAGTATTTTCTCCCAGTCCTTACACGACTGCAATCTTTTCAACCTGCCAAAGGATCTGTTCTAATTAAATATGTAGATGATTTGTTGTTGTGCTCTGATTCATTTATGTCATGTTTCAATGATACTAAACTATTGTTGCTTCATCTCTCACAAACAGGGCACAAGGTTGCAAAGGACAAATTACAGCCATGCCAGACTAAGGTTAAATACTTGGGACACTGTCTAACCCAGGGGTTACGACATTTGACAACTGACAGGATACAGGCCATACAGACTGTGACACTGCCGCAAAACCAGCAGCAAATCCGTACATTCTTGGGCATGTGTGGATACTGCAGATCATGGATCCTAGGTTTTTTATTTCAGCATTACCATTGCAGGAATTGATGTCATCCTCAAAACCTGACCGTGTCAAACATACTGAGGAAACAGCAGGCTTTCCTTAACCTTAAGGATAGTCTGACAAAAGCACTTGCCCTGGGATTATGAAAAACCTTTTGACTTATATTGTACGGAAGCTGAAGGATGCGAAGCAGGTGTCCTCACTCAAAAACATGGTTATGCTAGCAGAGCTGTTGCATACTACAGTGCCCAATTGGACACTGTGGCAAGGTCACTCCCAACGTGTTTAAGAAGTGTAGCAGCAACCGCACTTCTGGTTGATAAGAGTGAGGACGTAATATTAGGTCATGAAATGATTGTTTATACACCACATGCTGTGTCTGCACTGCTGAATTCTGCCCAGACCCGACATGTTTCCTAAGCTAGGTTCACGAAATGGGAACTAGCTCTAATGGCACCTGCAAATATTACCATTAAACGGTGTAATACGTTAAATCCAGCAACGTACTTGCCATATGTAAAAAGAAGATTCCCTCCAGCACACTGCAGCAATATTAGCAAAAATACTTGAATCCTACATGATAATAGAAATTCAGAGGTATTGGTTGCATACATTTGCAAATATATGATTAAGCGCCGGGCCAGCGTCAATGCTCCTCTATACCGGCGTCCCTAACGTTAAGGGGTTCACGTCCGAAAATGCAGGGCAGCCCAAAAGAACCCAGCCAAGGACCACTCCCAGGGCATCACACAAAAAATGGAAGAAAGGTGATAGTGAAGTGTAAAGTATAGATGTGTCAAGATAATCATTAAGTGTTAATATAATAAGAAAGAATTAAAATTACATAAATAATTACAAACAAATGGAAAGGTGATGAAAAAATATCTATGTGAATTAAGTGGTGATGCCCTGAAAAAGGCACAGCCAGAGCCACTCCGGGGGCCCCACGCCCAAACGCTCACCCCAAAATAATTATTGCTACAAAATAGTAGCACCCACTCTGGGTCATATAATTACAATTAATGTACTGCTTGATAACAGCACATGTATAAGCTGAGAGCTGACTCACCTAGGAGGTACCCCAAAAACCTCCAAATGGCACTATACAGACCATCACATCCTCCCAATGCTGGCTCCTTTCATGCCTCTCAGAACTGCAAATAGAAAGTATGGTGGTCGCTCACATCAGCTTAATGATATTGCTCAGGTGCAGATCATGGTGGAAAAGTTTGTGCAAAGAGGATACGACTTGGCAGAGCTAACCCGTCAAAAACAGGAGGTTTTAAATACCCCTAGGAGTGCATTGTTCGTCCCTAAGGAAAGGGATGCAGCGTTGACTATCCCGTGGAAGAGTCAATACAGTACCAGCAGCGCTGTTATTCATCGAGCCAGTCAAGCCCTCTGGCCTATTGTTACTATGGACAGAAACCTTCTATTGTTGAAGAACAAGAGACCTCTAGCTTGTTTTACTAGGGGCCGTAATATTAAAGACATGGTGGTCCATAACGACATCACCAATTTTGACAATACCAGAAGTGGCACCGAAGGTACATTCCTCCACAAAAAACGGGCTGTTACAAGTGCCTAAAGTGCACTACGTGTCAATATATGATTACAGGTAATTCTTTTACCCACCCTCAATCAAAGCGGATTTATCACATCAAACATGTACTGACGTGCACCTCAGCCTTCATTATCTATTTGATACGGTGTCCTTGTGGTCTTCTCTACATCGGGAAGTCCACCAGGACAGGGCAGCTCATCTCCTACAGATAGAAGCAAGATGGACTTTTAATTTACAGACCATCAGTCCATCTGGTCTTAATGAAAGAATCAATTTGATACGGTGTCCTTGTGGTCTTCTCTACATCGGGAAGACCACCAGGACAATGAGAGAGTGCATGGCCCTGCATTTAAAGCAGCCTTGGCTGGTAGGACCACAGACCAACCGGTGGCCAGGCACTTCTACGATATGAAACATGCCCTTAGCGATTTAAGGCATATGGCCATTGATCATGTGGCCAAAAACATCAGAGGAGATGACAGGGCAGCACGTCTCCTACAAATAGAAGCAAGATGGATTTTTCATTTACAGACCATCTGGTCTTAATGAAAGAATCAATTGGAGCGTGTTTAATTAGTTCATGTACTTCTTATGTCAGCCGGATGGGAACTCTCGTGTATTTTCATTGAGTAACATTTGTCCCCTCGGCCTATTGGGCTCATTAGACTTGTTCTTGCTGAGTTAGACATATTGGACCAGATGTCCCATCTGTTCCATGCAATTGCATGATAGATTGGATCTGCCTGTTTTACTTTTCCCATCTACCCATTATTGTGATTTACCATGTTACCAAGTGTTTGTATCAGTGTTTGTTTATGTCTCTCTCAATGGCGAGTTAATACGTTTTTGTGTTTCCTAATGTTCTTCTGCGCTATATGATACCTTGTTTATGTTTGTATCTCAGTCTGCACTTATGCAATTGCTACACTAGTGTCTTTGGGTTTTCTTATGGAGGACGGCCAGCCGCATCTGAGCGCTTGCTCACTGGTTGCCTTGGTTTCCAGTGACGCCTGTCGGGATGACGTCTTTTGTGCGGGACTCCGGCAGCATCGCGAGGGGTCCCAGGCGGCGTCCGATCTCTCACTTCTGGCGGGCTTCTCCTGGTATAAGGTAAGCTGTTTTCACCTTTTCTTTCTCTTCACACCTTGACAAAGGGGTGCGTTCCCCGAAACATTGGTGACGGTAACATGTGTTACATGCACATTAAATTATCTTTTTTCAGTCTCCAAGTGCTGCTGATTTTTTCCATTTATATATATATGTATATATATATTCCAACAGGCCTCCGGCACTCCAGTGCCATGAATTTGTATCCGACTCCGGTGCCTTCCTCAGGGAACACCGTCCCCTCAGTATGCTGAAAGATGAAAAACAGGTGGCACTCTGAGATTGGAAAATCTCAAACAGAAGACCCCATGACTGGAATGTTTATTGTCTCAGTCTACATTTCAGGGATCAAGTCCCCTTCCTCAGGACTTCTTGTCCTGAGAAAGGGGACTTGATCCCCGAAACATAGACTGAGAAAATAAACATCCCCGTCATGGGGTCTTCTGTTTGAGATTTTCAAATCTCCGAGTGCCGCCTGTTTTTCATCTTTCTATATATATATGAGATATGGTAAGAACTTACCTTTGTTATCTCTACTTCTACGAGGTCCATAGGGTTCCACAGGATACCTTGGGGTATAGGCGATGACGTCAGTCTCAGGCACCACAGAGTTAATGTTTTTCAGCCTCCCAGGAAGCACTAGGGTCCCCCTTCTATACCTCGCGCCCCGAGCCAAGGCAAATCAGTTACGTAACAAGCCCCAGGTCGGAGGAGGAGAGGAAAGAGAAAGAAGAAAGATCTGGAACACACAAGAAACACATTCTCACCAGAAGGAGAGGGAAAAACCAGTGACCAGATAAAAGCCCATCTGCAATACAGGTGCAACAGTGCGGGAGTCCTGTGGAACCCTATGGACCTCGTAGACATAGAGATAACAAAGGTAAGTTCTTACCATATCTCTTATTTTCTACTGCAGGTTCCATAGGGTATCCACAGGATACCTTGGGGATGTCCCAAAGCAGTATCCTTTAAGGGTGGGGACGCTCCTCTGTTGTAAGGAGAATCCGCAACCCGAAAGAAGCATCCTGAGAGGCGTAGGTATCAAAAGTATAATACAGTATGAACATATGGACAGATGACCACACGTGGCTGCCTTGCAAAGCTGAACTGCTGAGGCGCCACGTCGAGCTGCCCACGAAGGACCCAAAGACCTAGTGGAATGAGCCCTGACCGAAGATGGAACGGAAAGACCTACATGAGCATAAGCTTCAGAAATAGCCAGGCAAATCCATCCTGCCAACGTTTGTATAGTGGC
Source organism: Taudactylus pleione (assembly GCA_031769625.1). NCBI lineage: Eukaryota > Metazoa > Chordata > Amphibia > Anura > Myobatrachidae > Taudactylus > Taudactylus pleione. Next base: position 1,397,325 of record JAUIMM010000482.1, read on the forward strand.
AGGCCAACCCTTCTTCTGGCAGCCATAAAGGAAAAACAACGAGTCCGACTTCCAAAAAGAAGTGGTGCGGTCAACATAGAGTTTTAAGGCCCGCACCACATCCAAGGTGGCCTCACCAACCGAAAGGTCAGGTGAATTAAAGGCTGGTACAATAATTTCCTTGTTGATATGGAAACTAGATACCACCTTTGGGAGGAAACCAGGGTGAGTACGAAGCACCACCCTGTCCCTATGAAAAATGAGAAAGGGAAGTCGACATGAAAGAGCCCTAATTCTGAGACCCTTCTGGCTGAAGCAATGGCCAGAAGGAACATAGTCTTAGCCATAAGCCATTTCAAATCCACTGAGACCAGTAGTTCAAAAGGCGGTCCTTGGAGAGCCCTCAGGACCGCAGCCAGATCCTAAGGAGCCACAGGTGGAACAAAGGGAGGCTGTATATGAAGAACACCCTGCATAAAGGTGCGGACATCAGGAAGTGTAGCAATCCTACGCTGAAACCACACCGAAAGAGCAGAAACCTGCACTTTCAGAGAAGAAAGGCGAAGACCGTGATCCAAGCCCGCCTGTAGGAAAGCCAACACTTGGGATATCCGAAACACCTGAGGATCATAGCCTCTAGGGCGGCACCACTCAAAAAAAGTATGCCATACTCGATGGTAAATCCTAGCCGATGTAGGCTTCCGAGCTCTTAGCATGGTCTTAACTACAGAGCTGGAAAAAAACCTGGATGATAAAGCCACGCCGTCAAAGACAGCCGACTGAGGTCCGGGTAAAGGCAAGGACCCTGTGTCAACAGGTCCGGACGTAGAGGCAACCGCAGAGGAGCATCTACGGAGAGACTTTGAAGGTCTGAGAACCAGTGATGTCTGGGCCACCTTGGAGCTATCAACAAGAGCTTGCCACCCTCCTGTTTGAATTTTCGGATCACCCGAGGAGCAAGGGAGAATGGAGGGAAGAGATACGCAAACTGGAAGGTCCACCGGACCGACAGAGAGTCTACTAGAAATGCCTCCGTGTCTCTTGTTCTTGACCCGTACACAGAAAGTTTGTTGTTGTGACGGGAGGCCATGAGGTCTATTTCCGGAAGGCCCCACTTGTCCACCAGGAGTTGAAATACCTCCTGGCGAAGAGACCATTCTCCCGGATGTACGTCCTGCCGGCTGAGAAAGTCCGCTTCCCAGTTGAGGACTCCCGTGATGAACACCGCTGAGATGGCAGGGAGATTGCCCTCTGCCCAAGCTAGAATGCAGGATACCTCCGCCAGTGCTGGCCGACTTCTGGTTCCTCCTCGGCGGTTTATGTAAGCCAAGGAGGAGAGCATTGAACACCGCGCAAAGTTCCAAGATGTTTATTGGAAGCTCACCTGCCCTGGAACAAGTGTGGACCCGTGACCGCTCCCCAGCCTCTGAGGCTGGCGTCCATTGCCAAAAGGACCCAGTTCTCCACCCAAAAGGGACATCCTTTGTTCAGGTGAGTTGTTTGCAACCACCAGGCCAGAGACAGACGGACCTCCGGAGAAAGCACCATGGTCTGCGTCTTTATCCGCTGAGGCAACCTGTCCCATTTGGACAGAATCAATTGTTGCAGAGGTCTGGAGTGAAACTGGGCATATTCCACCATGTCGAAGAGTGACACCATGGAGCCAAGTAACCTCATCGCCGAGTGAATAGACACTCGGCGGCACTGAAGACAACTGCGTACCTTAGTCTGCAATGCAGAGATCTTTCCTCCGTCACAAAGATCCTCTGCTGTTGCGAGTCCAACAAGGCCTCCAGATGGAGAATCCTCTGTGAGGGAACCAGGGTGGATTTTTTTCCAGTTTATCAACCAGCTGTGATTCTGCAAAACTGAGATCGTCAGCTGCAGATGAAGCTGGAGGATCTCCGGAGACCTTGCTAACAACAGAAGGTCATCCAGATAAGGTATTAAGCGGACTCCCTGCATCCTCAGATGAGCCGCCATGACTGCCATGACCTTGGTGAAAACCCGAGGCGCTGTTGCTAGACCAAAAGGCAGAGCTTGGAATTGATAGTTTGTCGCGTACTGCAAACCTGAGGAATTGTTGATGCATTAAGACAATGGGGACATGCAGGTAAGCATCCTGGATGTCCAACGACACCATGAAATCCCCAGGCTCCATCGCCAGTATGATGGATCGCAGGGTCTCCATCCTGAACCGAGGCACCCTCAAAGACTTGTTGAGGGATTTGAGGTTGAGAATAGGACGGTAAGACCCATTGGGTTTCTGCACCAAAAAGAGATTGGAATAGAAACCCATGCCCCTCTGGGATAACGGGACCGGCACTATAACTCCAGCCTGGAGCATAGAGTGCAATACTTTCTGCAATTCCAGGGCATTGTTGTGATCCGACGGAAGGCCTGTTGTGAAAAACCTGCTGGGGGGACTGCACCGGAAGGATAGGGCATAGCCCTGAGAGACCACCTCGTGTACCCAAGTGTCCTTGGTAGTCAGATACCAACACTGGGCAAACCGAAGCAGGCGGCCTCTCACTTTGGGATCCCCAAAGGGAGGCCTGGGGCCATCAGCCCGAAGGCTTGTCGTCCGACTTGGTGGCAGGGCGCCTTGTACTCCAAGCTTGTTCTTTGGGCTTGGTAGACTTCTTGGAAAAGACTGTACTTTGGACCTACCCTGGGGCCTGTAGGGCCGAAAGGACGAAGTACACGACCCTGACTGGACTGGAGCCGATGGGAGACACGCTGCGGCCAAAGTAGCTACAGTCTTGTCCAGATTGGGGCCAAACAGGACCTGTCCATTAAACGGCAAACATTCCAAGCCCTTCTTGTAATCGGCATCCACCTTCCAAGAACGCAACCATAGGGTGCGACGAGCGGCCACAGCCGCAGAGGAGATTCTGGAGGTGAGGAGACTGATATCCAAGGCCGCCTCATTAATGTAAGTAGCCGAGTCTCTGAGATTACCAACTAACTCTGCCTGCTCTGCAGATGAGTCAGAGTCCAGAGACGCCTCCAAATTGTCAGCCCAGCGCTCCATGGCTCTGGCCACCCAACACACAGCCATAGCCGGTCTGGATGCCCCTCCAGCAAGGGAATAAATGGATTTAAGGCATATTTCAACCTTGCGATCCGTAGCAACCTTTCAGGACATGGAGGGCATGGGCAATGTAGCTCTCCATACTAGGCGTGTCACATGAGAATCCACCTGCGGAGGAGATTCCCACTTACAGAAATAATTATCTGCAAATGGGTATGCAAAAGCCAAACGTTTTTGAGGCTGGTACCGTTTACCCAGATTTTTCCACGCCTCCTCTAAATGGTCCACTAGCTGACCAGAAAGAGGAAAAACTGTGGCATCACCCTTAATATCCTTAAAGAAGGTGTATTTAGATTTAGCCACGGGGGGATCGTCATCCTTAATAACCAAGGCCGTACGGACTGCACGTATTAGGCCAGGTATATAGACCTTAGACTTAGAATCCGTTTCTTTAGTACGGATGGGCTCCTGGTCAGAAAGGTCAAATATCTCACCGTCATCAGACGACACACCATCCTCATCATATGGAGCAGGCTGAGATGGTAATGGACGCTTATGCGGCCGTAATGATGACTCCCCCTGTAAAACGTCCAACAGGTGTTGCACCGAAGTGGACAGGGAATTAACCCATGCAGGCTCTTGTGAGACCTAGGGGGGCGACAGCGGGAGACTCTGGGGTACCACTAACTGTCCGGGGAACCCCTGCATGGTTGACGACACCAATGACTGCTGTGAAAACCCCATATGGGGATACGCAGAGGGGGTCGCTAGCTGGTCCACAAGGGTTGTAAGTGCCTTAGCAAAACAAGCCCAGGGCGGCTCCTGCACCGGCACAGTTACCGAAATTGGGCGTGAAAGTAAATAACACGCCCTACATAACCCATCAGTTACCATCACCCTCTGCTAACGGTACATTACATGTGGTACACTTAAGGTGCGTACACACTGGACGATTAAAGTGGACGACTGAACGATAATGATATCGTTATCGTTCAGTCGTCCACTTTATCGTCCATTTTTAACTCAAAAAAGATGAACGATAACGACGACGCGCGTAACCGCGGGTCGTTCGTCATCATCGTTCATCGGGTTAACATGCAGGCCAACCTGACAATGTCATCAGGTTGCTGCATGTTGGGGAATGGGGGAGAGAGCTGTTCTGCAGCATCCCTCAGACGCTTCAGGTCTGATCTCCCACAATGCACTATGTTGTCGGACTACATTCAGCAACAGCCAGACTCAGGATTCACGGCCTGTTGCTTTACAGTGATAGCTATCCCCCCACTCATCGCAACCCCCATCTGCTGCTCCGCCACGCTCTACTCTGCGCTGCCAGCCCTCCCCCACCCCTACCAAAAATATATATATTTTACACTAAAAAGCTGAAAAGTACACTGGCTGGACTTCAGGCCATCGGCTGCTGCAGCTCCCTAGTTTGGGAACCACCTGCCTGGTGTGTACCTGGCTTTCAGATTGTTCCAGACAGTATTTGTATTGTAAACCAGGAAGCTCATAAGGTGCGTACACACTGGGCGATTAAAGTGGACGACTGAACGATAACGTCGTCCACTTTATCGTCCATTTTTACACCAAAACGATGAACGATAACGACGACGCGCATTCCCGCGGGTCGTTCGTCATTATCGTTCATCGGGTTAACATGCAGGCCAACCTGATGACGTCGTCAGGTTGCTGCATGTTGGGGAGTGGGGGAGAGAGCCCGGCGCTGAACGATATCGTTAATGATATCGTTCAGCGGGTGTGCTCAATGTCATGAACGACATTGAGCACACCCTGCCGGGGACACACTACACGATATCGCTCAGGGAGCATATCGTGTAGTGTGTACGCACCAATAAGCTGGAGAGGAAAGTCACGTTCACTCTCAGACATGATGAGTGTAACAGAACTGTATGTGACAGACCTCACAGGTAAATACTTGTACAGTGAGGCAATAAGCACCTTGCAACACCGCACCGCAAGGGCTTTAGCAGAGGAAGTCAAGGATAGTAAAATGGCTGACAGGAAAAAGTGAAAGTACAGGCAGCAGCGCTAGCTAGAAGTCACATACAATGCAGAAGAATCCCTGCACTATCAGCGCTGACTCAACTACACAGACACAAGTCTTTTAGGAAAACAGCGCTACAAACACGGACCTTTTGTAATGGAGGATAGTTATGCAGGGGGACCCGGACCACACAGCCACCGGTGATGTTTCCAGCAGCGCTTGCCAAGCTCTGAAGATGGCTGCCGAGGAGCAGAGGAGGCGGGCCCCGGGGAGGAGCGCTGCACAGACGGACCAGACCGCTGTGGAGAGGCTGTGTGCAGCGGGGGAGGCGCCGGCTGTGAACAGGGAAAGCGCGCTCCCCCGGCTTGCAATTAACCCCTGGGACACCGGACGAGTTTGCCTCACAGCCGCAGGCCCCTGTCCCATGGGCATAGTGGAAGCTCAGGTTAATACCTGGCTCCACGCTGCAGCCAGTCGCCAGGGAGCCCCCTGCCTGGGGACTTTGGACTGTGTTGCCGGCGGGGACCCACCGCGGAACCCCGCCGCTTACCTGCCCCTTGGATCCGGCCACAGTCCAGGTATCCGGGGTCACCGCTAGCTGTGACCCCAGATACCTACCAGCATCCCCGGATCGGTACCGACGTTCTGGTACCGGCGGGGGTGTAGGAGAGACAGCATGGACGTCAGTACTGACAGTCCATGCTGTACACTCAGATGTGCAGCCACAGCTGCATTGTTAGAAAACTTCAGGGGCCATAGAAGCCCCCCTCTGTTAAAAGGTGCTCAGACTCCGAGCCAGGCACCAACTAAACTGATTTGCCTTGGCTCAGGGGCGGGGTATAGAAGGGGGACCCCAGTGCATCCTGGGAGGCTGAAAAAACATTAACTCTGTGGTGCCTGAGACTGACGTCATCACCTATACCCCAAGGTATCCTGTGGATACCCTATGGAACCTGCAGTAAAAATATATATATAAATAAAAAGGGCTGGGACTATATCACAAAGTAAATATTCAGACTGACATAATGGTAGGCACAAAGAGGAACTGTACGGGATGATAGAGGTGCTAAATGCTGGAATGAACACTAACAACCCGTACAGTTCCTCTATTCCTGCCTGGGGCGTCACTCTCTGCTTTGGAGCTTCTAGCACACTCAGCTGATGCTACAAACTTCTGATATACAGACCAGTGTGTGCTAGAAGCACCAGAGCAGAGAGCGACATCCCAGGCAGGAAAGAGGAACTACAAGGAATGTGACAGGTGCAAGAATGAAGATATATTATACACACATACATACATGTAGAATAGCACTCTCAGGTCAAATACAGCAGCTGCCGGGGTGCATTCCTTATAAAAGCATGATAGAAGCGATGTCTATATAATAATAATAGACCAGGTGGCACTCCTCCGGAAATTGTAATAAGCAAAGATGTGGTTTATTAAGCTGTTTCAAGGCCCATTGGCCTTTTCATCAGGATGCAAACAGTGTAGTAATGGTAAAATATGAGATATGGTAAGAACTTACCCTTGTTATCTCTATTTCTACGAAGTCCATAGGGTTCCACAGGATACCTTGGGGTATAGGCGATGGCGGCAGACATCCAGGCACCACAGAGTTAAATTTTCAGCCTCCCAGGATGCACTGGGGTCCCTCTCCTATACCCCGCCCCCGAGCCTCAGGCCACTCAGTTTCGTAACAAGCCATAGGCCGGAGCAGGAGCAAAAACGAGAGAGAAGACAGTCTGGAACACACAAGAATCACATTCTCACCAGAAGGAGACAGAGAAACCGGTGACCAGATCAAAGCCCATCTGCAGTACAGGTGCGACAGGGCGGGAGTCCTGTGGAACCCTATGAACTTCGTAGAAATAGAGATAACAAGGGTAAGTTCTTACCATATCTCATATTTTCTACTTCAGGGTCCATAGGGTATCCACAGGATACCTTGGGGATGTCCCAAAGCAGTATTCTTTAAGGGTGGGGACGCTCCTGTGCTGTAAGGAGAATCCGCCGCTGAAAGGAAGCATCCTGAGAGGCGAAGGTATCAAAAGCATAATACCTTACAAAAATATGGACAGATGACCACGTGGCTGCCAATCACCGCTGAGGCGCCACGTCGAGCTGCCCACGAAGGACCCACAGACCTAGTGGAAGAGCTTTAATAGAGGATGGAACAGGAAGACCTGTGAATCCATCCTGCCAAAGTTAGCGTAGTGGCAGGCCAACCCTTTTTATGGAAACCAGAAAGGACAAAACCGAGAGTCTGATTTCCTAAATGGACTGGTACGGTCAACTTAAATTCTTAGCGCCCGTACCACAGCCAAATAGGCCTCACCAGCAGACAGGACTGGGGAAGTAAAGGCAAGCACTGCCCTGTTCCTAGGAAAGATGAGAAAAAGGGAGGTCTACATGACAGAGCCTCCCATTCTGAGAACCTACTGGCCAAATTAAGAGCCAGAAGGAATACAGTCCTAGCCGTAAGCCATTTGAAATCCACTGAGCCCAGTGGATCAAATGGCGGTCCTCAGAGAGCCCTAAGGACCACAGCCAAATCCCAAGGAGCCACAGGCGGAACAAAGGGATGCTGAATATAACGTACACCCTGCACAAAGGTGCGGACATCAGGAAGAGTAGCAATCCTACACTGAAACCATACTAACAGGGCAGAAACCTGCACCTTCAGGTAAGCAAGGCGAAGACCGTTATCTAAGCCCACCTGTAGGAAAGCCAACCTCTGGATATCCGGAATACCCGAGGAGCCTAGCCTCTAGGGCGACACAACTGAAAGAAAGTATACCATACCTAATGGTAAATTCTTGCAGATAAAAACTTCCGAGCTCTTAGCATGGACAGAGCCCCTGTTAACTATAGAGCTGGAAAAACTCCTAGACCTTAAGAGGGCAGTCTCCACCGCCACACCGTCAAGGACAGACAACCCAGGTCTGGGTATCAGCCAGGATCCTGAGACAACAGGTCCGGGCGTAGAGGCAACAGCTTCGGAGTGTTAACTGAGAGCCTCCGAAGATCTGAGTAATAGTGCCTTCTGGCCTACGCTGGAGCTATCAGCAGGAGCGTGCTTCCTTCTTGCTATTACTGGAGGAAGAAGAGATAACGGAGGGACGAGGTACACTACTTGGAAGGTCCACTGGACCTACCTGCGTCTATCAGAAGAGTCTCATCTCTGAAAGGCTCCACTTGTTCACCAGAAGATTGAACACCTCCTGATAAAGAGGACATTTCCCTGAATGCACGTCTTGATGGCTGAGAAAGCCTGCTTTCCATCTGAGGATTCCTGAATGAACACTGCCGATGACGGCAGGGATATAGCCTTCCACCCAAGCCAGAATTCGGTATACTGCTGTTAGTGTCGCCTGACTTCGGGAACCTCCTAGGTGGTTTACATAAGCCATCATGATGGCGTTGTCCGACTGTACCTGCACGGTATTTCCGTGGAGGACCTGTCCTGCATGCTGGAGACCCTTGAATACTGCTCAGAGTTCTCAGATGTTTATGGGAAGCGCAAAAACTACTGGTGTCCACCTGCCCTGGAACAAGTGTGGACCCGTCACTGCTTCCCAGCCACGGATACTGGCGTCCGTCGTCAGAAGAACCCTGTCCGCAATCCCAAAGGGGGTGCCCCTTGTTTAGGTGAGCTTTCTGCAGCCACCAGGCCAGAGAGAGACAAACCTCCGGGGAAAGCCTATTGACTTTATCCTATGGGGCAACCCATCCCATCCGGAGAGGATCAAGTTCTTTAGAGGTTTAGAGTGAAGCTGGGTACTCTCCACCATGTCGAACAGCGACACCCTGGAACCCAGGAACCACATTGCCAAGTGAATAGACACTCGGCGACTCTGCAGGCAACTGCGTACCTTTGCCTGTAATGCAGAGATCTTTTCCTCAATCACAAACATCCTCAGATGTTGGCATATGGAGCATCCTCTGTGAAGAATCAGAGAGGACCATTTCCAGTTTATCAGTCAGCCCTAACGTAGCAACACAGATATTGTCCGTTGCATATGGCACTGAAGTATCTCTGGAGACCGTGGTAACAACAGGAGGTCACTCGGATAGGGTAACAAGCGGACCCCCTGCATCCGCAGGTGGGCTGCCATAACTACCATGACCCTGGTAAACCGTGAGGCGCGTAGGCCAGACCAAGGGGCAATGCCAGAAACTGGAAATGCTTATCGACCACTGCAAACCTGAGGAAAACACTGTTGTGCTAAGAAAAGAGGGATATTCAGGTAGTCACCCTGAATATATCCAACGACACCACAAAATTCCCAGGCTCCATTGAATGATGGAATGCAGGGTCCCCCTCCCGAACCGAGGAACCCTTAAGAATTTGTTGAAGGATTCGAGGTTGAGAATGTCCTGGTAAGACCCATTGGGTGTCTGTACCAGAAAGAGGATGGAGTAATACCTCGTTCCCCTTTGGGGCAACGGAATAGGTACTATAACTCCTGCCTGGAGCATAGAGTGTAACACCCTCAAAAATTACAGGGCCTTGTCCTGAATTGACAGAAGACCTGTAACGAAAAACCGTCTGGGAGGCTTTTACCGAGAGGAGAGGACATACCTTCAAGAAAATACTTCTCTTACCCCAGTGTCCGTGGTGGTCAGACACCAGCACTGGGCAAACTGGAGAAGCCGGCCTCCAACTCTGGAGGCTCCCGAGAGGAGGCCCGTCCCGTGAGGCTGAAGGCTTATAGTCCAACTTGGGAGTAGGACGTCTTGTACTCCAAGCCTGTTCTTATGGCTGAGCAGATTTCCTGGCTACTGACTGTCTTGGAAAGCTGTATTTTAGACTTACCCTGGCCTCACAGGGCCGAAAAGACAAAGCCCCAGACCCTGATGGGACTGTAGCCGATGGCAGACACGCAGACGTAGCTGCTGCCTGCAGGGCCACAACTGCGTCCAGACGAGGGCCAAACAGGACTTGTCCCGTAAAAGGCAAAGCATTCCAAATGGAATCTGCGTCCGCTTTCCAAGAGCGCAACCACAGGGAGCGGCAAGCCGCTATTGCTGCCGAGGAGATCCTGGAAAGGAGTAGGCTATATGTAAGACCGTCTCATTATGAACATGGCAAAGTCTCTGAGAATTTGCCACTATCCACCTGCTCTGCTGGAGAGTCAGTGTGCAGAGATCCAGTTACCTACTCAGTGTTCCATGGCTCTGGCCCCCCAGCACACGGCCATAGCCGGCCTGGAAGCCCCTCCAGCAAGGGAATATTGGATTTTAGATATATTTGCACCTTGCAATCTGGAACCGCCTTCAAAGAGGACCTGGAGGGCATGGGCAACGTAGCACTCCTCACTAGGCGTGTAACATGAGAATCTACCCGTAAAGGTAACTCCCATTCGGAAATGTAATTATCCGCAAAAGGGGTATGCAAAAGGTCAACCGTTTTTGAGTCTGGAACCGCTTACCCGGATTTTCCACGCCTCCTCTAAATGATCCACCTGACCAGATAGAGGAATTACAGTGGCAACACCCTTATCCTTAAAGAAGGCATATTTGGATTTAGCCACGGAGGATATGTAATAACCAAAGCCGCACGGACTGCCCGTAGAAGGCCAGGTATATAGACATTAGACCCAGACTACGCCTCCTTTGCACTAAGGGGCTCGTGTCTGAAAAAGCCAATAATGTCACCGTCATCAGACGTCATGTTTTTACCCGTCTGAGACCCGAAAGGCCGTTTAGAAGGCCGAAATGGTGACTCCCCCTGTAAAACGTCCATCAGGTGCTATACCATTTGGACAATAAATTCACCCACACAGGCTCCTGCGAGACCTGGGGGGGCGAAAAACAGGATACACTGGGGTACCATCAACTGTCCAGGGACCCCTGCATGTGATGAGACCACCACAGGCTGCGATAACCCCTATGGGGAAACGCAGGGGGCGTTGCCCACAAAGGCTGTAAGCATCTTAGCCAGCCGAGGGCGGTCCCCTTTTTTTGTGCAGGCACAGTGACAGAAATGGGGCGTGATATATAATACAACATGCCCTCCATAAACCCTCAGCATCTACATATCCCTCCGCTAACTGCACATGATATCAGTACATTATAGCTGGAAGAGGATATCCTCGTTCACTTTCCGACATGAGGAGTGTGAACGGAGCGTATGTGACCTCCCACACAGAAAAACCATGTTTACTGTGAGGTAATAAACACCCTGCAACACCGCACCGCAAGGGCTGTAGCAGAAGAACAGGGATAGGAAAAAGGCTGACAGTCAGAAATGAAAGTACAGGCAAACAGCGCTAGCATTTAAGTCACATACAATGCACAGATAACATCCTGCATTACAAGCACTGCGATCAACTACACAGACCAGAGCCTGGTAGGAAACAGTGCTGCATACACTGACCTTAATTGAAGGAGAGGTATGCGGGGGACCCGGACCGCAATGGCATCTGTATCAGCTTCCAGCAGCGTTTGCCATCCCCAGCACATGTAGTGAGAAAATGGCCACCGAGGAGCAGAGAGAAGGCAGGGCCCGGGGGAGGAGCGCTGACACAGCCCGCTCAGACCGCTGTGGAATGGCACTGTGCAGCGGGGGAGACGCCGGCTGTGAGACAGGGAAGGCGTTCTCCCCTGGCCTGCTATTAACCCCTGGGACGCCGCGCTGTACCGCACATGCTGCGGCCCGCTGTCCCTGGTGGTCTAGTGGAAGGCGCAGGATCAGTACCTGGCCCCACACGCAGCCGGTCCCCAGGGAGCCCCCTGCCTGGGGACCAAAAAGGACTGTGTTACCGGCGGGTGCCCACCGCGGGACCCCGCCGCTTACCTTGTTCCCCGTGCATCCGGCCACAGTCCAGGTAGCCGGGATCACCGCTAGCTGTGACCCCAGCTACCTACCAGCATCCCCGGATCGGTACCGGCGTTCTGGTACCGGCGGGGTGTAGGAGTGACAGCATGGACGTCAATACTGACTGTCCTATGTTGGAGCACTCTAGTTGTGCAGCCACAGCTGCGAAGAAATATTCAGGGGCCTTAAAAAGACCCCCCTCTGTACGGTGCGACTGGTCCTGCCAGGCACCTACGAAAACTGAGTGGCCTGAGGCTCGGGGTATAGGAGAGGGACCCCAGTGCATCCTGGGAGGCTGAAAATTTAACTCTGTGGTGCCTGGATGTCTGCCGCCATCGCCTATACCCCAAGGTATCCTGTGGATACCCTATGGACCCTGAAGTAGAAATACATACCTTAGGTTGTCCAATAGGTGACACGATGAGTGTCCGTCTCCCGCCGCCGCCCACGTAATGCAAGAAGCGCAACGATTATAACCGGGTTTTTTATTGGACATGTGGCTCGGTTGTTGCAATAGAGGACCAATGTTAATGAAATCATGTTAGTGCACCATTTGCGTGGGTACTTGGATACTGAATCTACATTTAATCATCCACATACGGGAAAGAAAATAAAAATCGTGATGTCAGTAGGTGGACTTCCTGCTCTATTAGAGCTGGAAGTCCACTGGGGCTTTCGGCCACAAGACCCTATCGCAAGGGTCTCGTCGCAAGCCCGATGGTCTTGACCATCACCTGGCCGCTCGCATAAGCTGCGGATGGTCACCCACAGCTATGCGAGCAGTCAGGAGGCTCCACTGGGGCTTTCGGCCACGAGACCCTATAGCAAGGGTCTCGTCGCAAGCCCGATGGTCTTGACCATCACCTGGCCGCTCGCATAAGCTGCGGATGGTCACCCACAGCTATGCGAGCAGTCAGGAGGCCACAATTTAAAAAACATGCGCCCGCCCTGATTCAGAGCCACTGTTGCATTTCTTCAGGATTTCACAGTTCTGCAACCTAGTAACATTTCTTTCACAAAATGTTATCACAATTCACATAATAGAGGAATTTCTGGTTCACTAAGCTCTGTCATTGTGACTTTTTAAACTTACCAGCCACTGTCTTTCCCTATAGGAAAGATCACATTGCACTTTTAATAGGAATTGAATGTTTGTTATCTGAATATACTGTGATGTTCTAATGCTGGGACCCATGCATTTATATTAATTTTATGTTTGAATAAATAATTCTGTTTATTATATATGCTGATTGATTAAGCGCAGTTCCTTATTTAGGAATTTATTTTGGTTACAACCGCTTTTGTATGTAGCCCACAAATACTGCACAGCTTTATTATTACACTGCACTTTAGATGTTAGTTTCAACACCTCCCTCCCAAATCTAAGGGGTATTCAATATGGGAGCGAAAAGTCCATGCTGGACTTTTCGCTCCACATCAGAGATTTTCCTGGGATAAAGTATCGGGCGCGCCCGCTTTATCCCCGTATTCTATATAAAACCTACGAAAATGGGAAGGTGCGAAGTGGGATCTGCGTAAAAAAAACGAAATTTTCCTGGAATAAATTGTAGGACCCCCCAAAAGTTGTAAAAACATGGGGGATCACTATGGGTACCCCCGTTTTAGACTGCAAATGAAAGTCGGGGATTTAAATAGCTGCAGCAGGTGTTTTTTCCCGACATTGAAGAAGTGTTGAAGAAAAGCACTAAGGTTATTTTTTTCATTTTTTTAAGTGGTCCCATCAAATTTGGGGTACATGAAAATGGGTACTAGCATATTTTTATGTCCCTAAAGTAAGTTTTTAAAAATTCTGCAACTATGCACCTGCCGCTAATAGCCTATTCTAGAAAACACCTGCCACATACTTGCAGAATAGCCCTGAACCTATTTCCCTATTTTTAAACACTTTTTTCCCCATTTTTTGTTTTCACCCCAATTTTTTAATTCATTTTTTGGGGTGTCCCTATTTTTTTTGAAACTTTTTTTGACAGTTCTTTTTAAAATGTCATTCCCAGGGGTGCAGGCTATTTTTTTTTAAGCCTGCACCCCTAAACCCCAATTCTGCACTTTTCTCGCCACCTATTCAGTGGTGAAAAGTTATCCCCGTTTTTTTTCAAAGACTTTTCAAACCTGCGAAAAGTCTTTGAAATTGAATACGGTGTAAAACCAAAACTTCCGAAAATGACGTCATCGGTGCGAAAACATCGCAAAAACTGAGTTTTCGCTCCATATTGAATACCCCTAAGAATCTCTGCACATTTTAAATCTGCTCCCCCCCCCCCCCCACCAGCAGCATGGTTTCACCAAGATGATCAGTTAGGTGCTAAATCTCACTATATCCAAAGCTGAATCAGGCCCTGAGTTCATTGTCATGGCACAGAGGGACTGTGCAATTAATTGCAATTCATCCGATCAGTCTTCATGACATTCTGGAGTATATGCAAAATGCCAGCATAGACACTGAAGCAGCACTTTGTGAAAACTAATACTTGTGTCATTCTCAAAACTTTTGGCCATGGCTGTAAACCCCTTTGTTTAAAAGCCAACATTTTGTAGTGCCTGTAATAGGAGATAACTCCAGGACAACCATTGTCTTTTGTTATTATAACATTGACTTGTTATTTTAAATCACAAAATATCTGTTTGGCTATTAAAGTGCACAACTCACTTATGTAAGTGTGTATAAAGAATAGTATACTGCTGAGATTGGGGTATTTCTATCCTTAAACCAAGTCCTTACATGGATAACCTGTAGTGCCTTTTATTACGTTTTCTTAAATCAGCGTTGGGAGATTTAATTTCTTTATATGCAATACAAATAGGATAGGTCACATATAATATAATGTCCCCAACTGGGTACAAATCTTTATAATTTCCAAATAAGTATTTTGCAGCCAAACATTTAGAACATTTTGCAACTGAAGACGAACCGTGAATTAGGGACAATGGGCCTGATTCAGAGCCGGACGCAATTAGCGCTCGCTCGTCCAGAAAATAGGGGTGGCTATTCAAATGAACCATTCGCTCTTTGCGGTCTGTTCACGCCTCTAGGTCTGAACGAGCGTACAAAACTTGCGGTCGTTTTTTGGGAAACTACGCCCCCTGGCCGCTCGCATCCTACGTCATGTCCGCTATTTATTAGATTAATCGAGTACATCAAACAGGGTATGAGCTGCTCGCTATTCTTGTGGTTGGTTTTTGCTACCACAATTTTGCGAGCAGTTCTGGCTATAAAATAACCCAGTGACGTGGTCAATGACGCTGCTGTTTTAAATATGCACACCCATAAAACGCCCGTTTTGACCTTTAAGCACGCCTGCGATCGGATCTCCACTCCCCGTTTTCAAGCACCTTCCCCTGTTACCACCCACATACGCCTCTTTCTGTCACTCAAATTAGCAGGCATTCGCTATTTTGCGAGCACATGAATTTCGGCCGCACTGACTGGTTCGCGCATGCGTATAACGATCCGTACGCATGCGCAGTTGGGCAAACATCGCTCAGAGCGAACGAGCTGCCGCTTACGAGTGGCTCTGAATCAGGCCCAATGACAGATTTTCATTTCACTACTTATATGATGCAAGTTATAGAGAACGGGCAGCTCTCCAGCTGTTATGGAACTGTAAGTCCCAGCATTACTGACCAACTCGGGAAGGAAAACAGAAGGTATGGTGCCTTAGTACAAATAGTATTATGGAAATCTGACAGTAAATGTGACCAGTTCATTGTAATTAATCATAACTTTATCAAGCCAAATTGTACAGAAATTATAATTTTTAAATACATCTTGGATCTCCCAGCTGAAATTAGTTTGGGGGAGGGGGGGGGGGGGGGGAGTAGTTAAACAAAAATGTGAAAAGTAGTAATTCTGAGATAAATATATCTGTAGCTATAGAATATTCCAGCATCATGGTTATTTAAGTCTCCCAGTTTCCTGTAAGTATCGGATCACATTTGGTACATCAATCCCTTTAAATGCTGGATTTCTAGCAACAATTTTCTCCAAAGTGCTGCTGACCTCGGAGGCCGCCATATTTTGGATGTTGCTGAAGATCTGTGTTGCGTCATTTTTATCCGCCACTTCCGATTCTAGGCCGGAGCTGTCAGCACATCGTGACGCAGAAGGAACTGGTTTATCCAGAGTCTCCGGAATATGACAGACGAGCTCTGCAACAGCGCTAGGTGCACATGCTGGAGCCAGGTGACTGCTGGAGGGTGTTCCCTCCGCCGCCGCCGCGTTGCCTTCCTCTTCCAGAAAAGTCATCAGCGCTTTAATACAATTCTGAACAATGATTTTAATGAACGTGGCGTCCTCATCGTTTTGTATCTCAAAGTCTCTCATGTAAGCCAAAAACTCCTCAGTGTGTTGAAATGGTAGACATTCCGTACTCTCCCACATGTCCCCGATTGCTTTGTGTCGCTGCAGCGGCGCCTTCTCCGGTAACGCTTTTTGGGAAGGGGGCGGGTCTCTGCTTAAATCCTCACAATTGGGCTTTAAAGAGTCCGTTTCTCTTCTGGGGAGATCACTGTCCCTGCTGGGAGGATCGTGTTTGGCCACTTTGGCGGGCGGTGGGCCTAGCATTGGGCCCTCATCAGTGGCAGACCTTGTTTGTGTGATGTTTTCTCTCCCATACCGACGGAAAATCTCTGATGCCATTAAATGCAATGTTTTTACCGGAAGCTTATAACCTGAACTCTTTGTTCTGGTACGCAGCAGCCCATGGTGGTGAGTGTACAGATATTTCGTCATGTGCTTTGATGCAACTATATGATTCAAAATAAGTCTTCCGTTAGCTTCTAGATTACAGAGGTGACACTTGTACATGTAGTTCTTGTTCTCCACGTGCATAAACTGCAATTCCTCAATATACTCCAAGCCCAGCAATGGCTCGTCCCTCACATAGGTGTCCAGGAAGTCCTGGAGACTTTGTCTGTGTGGAAGCTTCTCAGGGCAACTATCTCTCAGTACAAATTTGTGCTTATTCCCTACGACGTGACCGTACAGGTCTGAGACTGAAGAAGGTTTAACATTGCAATGTGTGCAGACATATTCCCGCTGCTCTTTGTTGTCCTCCGACATGGCCGAACACCTGCGGTGACCGTGCCGTTCACACCGTGTCCAGTTGTCTAATGCTCCGCGTCACTTCCGGAATCGGGCTATGTAGCCGGGTGTAGTCTTCAGCGGCTTCAGAGTAAGTAGTGCGCAGGCGCAGGGTGTACATGATCATTTTCAGTCCTTTCCATTTCATGCAAAACCTCCAGATGTTGCCTTATAGAAACTAGAAACTAGTACTGGGGGCACAATACTCGGGTGGCATTATTACTGGGGCATATATATAGGGGGTACGACTACTTGGGGCAATACTTGGGGAACATTTATACAGGGGGCACTACTTCTGGGGCATTACTTCTGGGGGCATTTATACAGGGGGCACTACTAGAGGGGACATTACTACTGGGGCACTACCACAGGGGGCATTACTATTGAGAGCACTACTACTGGGGGGCATTACTCAGGGGACATTACTACTTGGGGCATTACTACTGGGGCACTACTACAGGGACCATTACTAATGGGGGTACTAGGGGCATTACTACTGGGGAACTACAACAGGGGGCATTACTACTGGGGACATGAGTACAGGGAGCATTACTACTGGGGGCACTACTAATGGGGGTATTGCATAGGGGGCACTGCATAAAGCGAACCACTCTTTGGGGCACTGCATAAAGGGCACCACTACTGTGGGCTCTGCATGAGTTCCCCATTGCGCATACCCCCAGTTTGTCCACATTTAATAGGGGTCCCCACATGTTTGTTGCCCAGGGGCCCCCACAGACCTTAATCCGGCCCTGTGCACCCTCTATAGACCGCTGTATTTCTATCTGGTTTATCTTCAGACATACCTTCGGTGGCACCATTGAAACTTGCACCATCCCTATGATAAGTGGGGTTTCTCTGTCTGACCATGGTTTACAATTCTTGATGCTTCAGAGAATATCAAGACTAAAATTAATGCAGGAGCGAGCTGGGATGGGTAAGAGTCAACCCGCACAATATATCCAGTGAACTGTATCAGCCTCTCAGAGACTCTCATAGCACCAGAACTGCACCCGGCCCGGCTGTAGGCTGCGATTGTATGTGCACACCATTCAGTATCGATATTTACAAATATTGATATTCTCCAAGATAGGGTTTTTTTTTTATGATCACTTTAAATATGGCGACCCTATATTGATCTAGAATATCGATACAGGACCGCTGATTGGCCATCCCTAGTCCGATCTCTGCGAATGAACAATATAGAAGTTACATTGCACTGAGGGCCTGATGCAGACCCGGTCGCAAGGCTGCGTTCTATGAATACCCAATAATCTTTATACCCAAATGTCTCTATTTAGCGTTGCAAGTCGCATAAGAAATAATTGCTTTCCAGTCTTTGAGTGTGGTTCCAAAGCACAAAAAGTTATTATTACAATAAAAGCAAAAGTTACAAGCTTTGATTTAAAACAATTAGCGCAAAAGATTATTACATTTAAAGGTACAGTCGATACATACGCAAGCGCTCTGGATCCAGATTCCCGGCATCAAACGTGAAGCCTCCATCAAAAGAAAGAATATGATGACTACTGGACAGAGAGCTCTTGAATATATACCTTACAGAGAGTGGACAGTACAATAGAAACGAGCTTGCATAATTTAATTGGTTCTTGCTCTTGGTTCTTCTGGTATGATACAGTTCATAGGTCAGTTTGTACAGTAATAGTTCAGCCCTCCTACGGCTCTTTGTGTATCTTTTCCCGCTGAAGAACAGGTCTAAACTAGTCAATAGACACTACATACAGAGTACATTCTAATACCTAACTCTCTATAATTCATAACTTGCAGACGCATGTTGCGATCTCCTTGACGATGGAACTGCAGATCTGCAAATAAACAGTGATTTAGAATGGTACCAAACATGGTCTGTTTATTATGTACTAAACCTTAGAAATCAAATACATTCATTTCACAACATAATTGATAACGAATAAAACCTCTAATATTAATCTTAGTGCTAAAGAACCTTTTAGTGTAAGTATGCAATGTGTAAGTGTGGGGATATTAAGTAAAGACGCTAGTATGCGCTGTGTGTCTACGTGTTTGTGGAGTACCACATGAAACGTGCTTTGTGGGGTTGTTCATATTATATGTATTAATAAATGTACGTATTGGTATTGTGAGGACTTTTAACATTGTGCAGTGGCAGACGCACAACGCTAATAATCATAACATAGCGCTGTACACAAAGGTATCGTGTAGACGACGCAAGATGGCGTCATGCCGACAACACGAAATGGCGTCGGGCAGATATCAATTTTAAAATGTAGGTCTCAGCCAACCATCCGGCTTCGACAGTTCGCACGTAGCCAGCCGATGTTTGCATTCTGCGCATGCGTATACATCACAGTGCACGTGCGCGAGCTGGTTGCTGCGATCGGGAATCTATCGCAGTGAGCACGCAAAGCCTTCACAGAGTGATTGACATGAAGTCAGATGGAGAGAAGGGTTGGAGAGGGAGGGTGGTCGGTAGAACGCAGGAGTGTCTTGCGGATGCAGGTCATGGGAAGTGAGCGGCTTTATACAGTGATGGGCGTCCTGGTATACTGCTGCGGTTGCCGTGCGATTGCGACCGGGTCTGAATCAGGTCTGAATGTTAAAGCTTCATACTATGGGGTTGGTTTATTTACTAAGTGCTTCCCGGCGTGTTTAGGCTGCAAATGTAATAGGGCAATGCTCGTCATAGAAAAACATGGAGGGAAATGGAATAGTGTCCGAGTTTGAAAAAGGTGTGAGTTTGCGCCAAAAAACACGCATGGATGTTTTTGACGGCCATCAGGGGTAGAAAGGGCCAGAAAGCGGCAACACAGTGTCAGGTAATGGGGCTTGGAAAAATGTAGGGTTTTATTGTTCGAATCTGGGGCCTGATTCAGACCTAATCGCAAGGCTGCGTTCGCATATAGCCATCCAAAGTGAAAATATGCCAATGAATGCATACGCACGGCACCCGCATCACAAAGAAGCAGATGCCCACCACTACATAATACCACCCACTTCCCCTTACGTCGTGCGACCGCTTACACGTCGCTAGACAGCGGGAACATCGAGAATCATCGGAGCCATTCACACAACAGTGGTTGACCTGACCCTGCCGCAGCCTTAGCGAGAGCTTCTGTGCGTTCAGATGCACAGACATGCCTGCGTTCGCACGACCGCCCCCCTCCGTCACCACCTCCAAACGCCACTTCCTGTCACTCAAGCTTGCGGCCAGTCTATGTACTAATTGCGATCCGTTCACGATCGCAGTGGCTGATTCGCGCACGTGCACTGCATCTTATACGCATGCGCAGACTGCAAACATCGGCCGGCTGCGTGCGAACGCAGCCTTGCGATCAGGTCTGAATTGGGCCCCTGGTTTTACATGCTCCCTTTGACTTTATCAGTTATCCATTAAAGTGTCCGGCCATGTATTGTTTTGGATATGAGTTCTGTAATGATTTTTTGAGCATTTAATTACTGTCACTGAAGCAACAACCTCTGTCGTGTCGCATCCCAGGCGTATTTGCTTCTGTTGTCTGCAGAGCTGGGCTTGCCGATTTGGCTGCATCTTACTTCCAGCTCAGCAAGCCTAGCCAAAAGTGTCTTTTCGGAACGCATTTTGGCCCTGATTCAGAGCCGGACGCTCTGACCAGAGCGCTCGCTCTGAATCAGGGCCTACCTCCATAAATATGGAGCGTCCTCCTGGACGCTCGTATAGCTGTGGGTCACCACCCACAGCCTATACAAGTGTGCAGGATGATGGTCGCGATGGTCTTGACCATCGCGACCATCGCCACTGCGAGCAGAAGCCTGCGGTTGAGTTTCTTAACCGCAAGGCCAGGAGTGATTTTGGCTCTATCAGAGCCAAAATCACTCCCACTGACATCACTAGTGATGTCAGTGGGGCCGGCTTCTGACGGTAGGCGTTCCCTTGGGAACACCTCCGTCTGGCGCAGGCACGCCCACCAAAGGGGGCATGCTGTCAATCAACATCGACAGCACGCCCCCTTTGATCAGACACAACGGGCGAAGGAAAGTCCTTCGCTCGTCGCGTCTCGCGCATGCGCACGACGGAGCTCCCTCCGTCGTGCGCATGCGCAGTGCACACCATCGACCCACTTGCGAGCGGACAGCCGCTCGCGAGTGGGTCTGAATCAGGCCCTTTGTGCTTGGGAGTCAGATGCTAATTCTGACCAGATCAGCATAAGCCTAAAAATGAGCAGTCACTCCGAGAGTTCCTCTGCGATTATTCACGTTGGTGAGAGAGCTCGTAATGTGGCATTTCTCACAAGTAGCAACCAAATCATCTCCGTGGCATAACGCTGGTTACAGTACAAATAGCGTCCATCAAATGCAGACACGATACCTTCTAGAAAGTGGCCTGTTTACATACATGGTATCTGTGTCTGTTTTCCGTTTACAGTTCCTGACCACTGTAAATGCTCCTCGCATCCAATGTTCAGCGATGAATGAATACACTCACCAGCCGAGAGATGCCGCTGGCCGCTGGCGCCATCACTGGTCACTTGTTCATTTTCTATCCCGCGGTTTGGCTTCAGTTGCGAACATTTCCAAATGTGTAAATGCAGAATACTTAATATATACTATATAATATATATTTGGAAATTATAAAGGTTTTGGGCTTATAGGGGGTGATTCAATTCAACGCAAATTGAATAATGCCGGGAGCGAGCTCCCGGAGCTATTAAATTCAGTGCGCTGTGTTGTCTAAGAATGCCAGTTACCTCACCTTATCAAGGGTGTTAAGGCCCGGTAACCGACATTCTCTGACTAAAGTGCCGGGCATGAGGCTGTTAGCACCACGCTAAGCAGAAAAACAGCTGCGCGCCCGGCACTTTGGTCGGATTTCTCCTCTCATCCCCAAGGGGGTGTGAGAAAAAATCCTTAGCCCGGCCAAACAGCGCGGTGTATTGAATAGCTTTGGGAGCTCCCTCCCGTCGCTATTCAACATCGCGCTGAATTAAGTTTTCCCCATATGAAGTTAGATGTAAGTGCTTTTTGTGGTTTTTTTTGTTGTTAACCACAAAATTATGTCTTTCCGTAGTGGAGAACAAATCGGTGTACTAAATACAGTTAAGGTGTGTTCCCGCAAAAGGCATCCTGTGCTGGGTACCAAACAAATGTACAGTCTATTTGGGGACTGATCGCTAGTGGGTGCTAATAATTATCAGGATGGATCTTGCATTATGTATATAAATTAAAAATAAATAATGCCACCTAGGGCTGATGGCACTATAGCGGCGAAACAGACAGTGTGGCATTCTACTGCCATAGTGCCAAACCAGACCTAAGCCGGTCAGACCGGGTCAGGAACCACATTTTGTCATTTTGTATAAGAACTGTAGTTGTGCAGGGGTTAACCAGCTTCGGTCATCAAATATTACACTTGGAACCCACAGAGGGTGGTCAGGTACATGTGACCCACCTGTCATTTGCCTTGACCAATAAGGATTTTGGCATAAATAGGGCAGTAATATGGGCATAGGCACCAGATTTCTTCATTTTGAATAAGTACCTGTAGTTTTACAAGAGTTAAATAGCCTTGGTTAACAAATTTGACATTTGGGGTCTTTGCCTAAATTAGTAAAAGCCCCACAATTCTGAGCATGGTCTATTATTGGAATACAGGAATAAAAATTGGTGTGGGGTTCACCTTTTATTCCGATAGCCAGCACTAGGCTGGTTATAGGGAGGATGGGGGTAAAACTATAGCAGGGAGACACACTTAGCATGGTGTTCTCCTGCCATCACATTATCCAGCACTAGGCTGGTTTAAGGTAGGAAGGGGGTAACATTATAGCAGGGAGACACACTTAGCATGGTGTCCTCTGTCATCACATTATCCAGAACTAGGCTGGTTATAGGGAGGAAGGGGTAACACTATAGCAGGTAGACACACTTAGCATGGTGTCCTCCTGCCATCACATTATCCAGCGCTAGGCTGGTTATAGGGAGGAGGGGGGGTAACACTATAGCAGGGAGACACACTTAGCATGGTGTCCTCCTGCCATCACATTATCCAGCACTAGGCTGGTTATAGGGAGGAAGAGGGTAACACTATAGCAGGGAGACACACTTAGCATGGTGTCCTCCTGCCATCACATTATCCAGCACTAGGCTGGTTATAGGGAGGAGGGGGGGTAACACTATAGCAGGGAGACACACTTAGCATGGTGTCCTCCTGCCATCACATTATCCAGCACTAGGCTGGTTATAGGGAGGAAGGGGGTAACGATATAGCAGGGAGACACACAGCAATGGTGTCCTGCCATCACATTATCCAGCACTAGGCTGGCTATAGGGAGGAGGGGGGTAACACTATAGCAGGGAGACACACTTAGCGTGGAGTCCTCCGCCATCACATTATCCAGCACTAGGCTGGATATAGGGAGGAAGGGGTAACACTATAGCAGGTAGACACACTTAGCATGGTGTCCTCCTGCCATCACATTATCCAGCACTAGGCTGGTTATAGGTAGGAAGGGGGTAACATTATAGCAGGGAGACACACTTAGCATGGTGTCCTCCGTCATCACATTATCCAGCACTAGGCTGGTTATAGGGAGGAAGGGGTAACACTATAGCAGGTAGACACACTTAGCCTGGTGTTCTCCTGCCATCACATTATCCAGCACTAGGCTGGTTATAGGGAGGAGGGGGTAACACTACAGCAGGGAGACACACTTAGCGTGGTGTCCTCCTGCCATCACATTATCCAGCACTAGACTAGTTATAGGGAGGAAGGGGGTAACACTATAGCAGGGAGACACACTTAGCATGGTGTCCTCCTGCCATCACATTATCCAGCACTAGGCTGGTTATAGGGAGGAGGGGGGTAACACTATAGCATGGAGATACTCTTAGCCTGTGTCCCCCTGCCATCACATTATCCAGCACTAGGCTGGTGATAGGGAGGAAGGGGTTAACACTATAGTAGGGAGACAAACTTAGCATGGTGTCCTCCTGCCATCACATTATCCAGCACTAGGCTGGTTATAGGGAGGAGGGGGGTAACACTATAGCAGGGAGACACTTAGCGTGGTGTCCTCCGCCATCACATTATCCAGCACTAGGCTGGTTATAGGAAGGGGGGTAACACTATAGCAGGGAGACAGACTTAGCGTGGTGTCCTCCGCCATCACATTATCCAGCACTAGCCTGGTTATAGGGAGTTAGGGGTAACACTATAGCAGGTAGACACACTTAGTCTGATGTCCTCCTGGCTTCACATTATCCAGCACTAGGCTGGTTATAGGGAGGAGGGGGTAACACTATAGCAGGGAGACACACTTAGCATGGTTTCTTCCTGCCATCACATTATCCAGCACTAGGCTGGTTATAGGGAGGAGGGGGTAATACTATAGCAGGGAGACACACTTAGCGTGGTGTCCTCCTGCCATCACATTATCCAGCACTAGGCTGGTTATAGGGAGGAAGGGGTAACATTATAGCAGGGAGATACACTTAGTTTGGTGTCCTCCTGCCATCACATTAACCAGCCCTACACTGTTCAGCACATTTCTGGAATCTCTCGGAAAGCTGGTACAACGGCAGTGGCGTAATAAGGGAGTTTGTGTGGGGCACCTTGCCCGGGGCACCTTCTGACAGGCCCGGCAGAGGGGGGAGCTGATGGCCAGGGCGATGTCCAGTGCTCAGTGGCATAACTAGGGCAGGGCCGCCACGGCCGGCGACACCCCCCGCACCGCCGGCCATGGTACTGGCCCATCCTAGTAAGCCAGTGTAGTACCGACCGCAGTGAGTGCGGTAAGCACTACAAATTTACTCAGGACCGGCGCTAGGCTTCCCTGCGCCCTGCACTTTCTTGTACTGCACAGCCGTGCCCCTTCTCTACCCCTGAGCGCTTCCCTAATAGCGCCAGGTGAAGGGTGGCAGGCGGGCTCAGGCTAGCCCGTAGAGCCGCCAGTGCATGTACAGCAGCCAATGAGAGTTAGACAGACTCTTACAGTATTGGCTACTGCTGTGCCCACTGCAAGAGCCGGGCTGGAGCTCACTCATGAGCTCCGCCTTCCGGCTCCTGCAGGGGTTATGGGAGAGACGTCATGACTTCTCTTCCATAATGTAGAGTGCGCCAGCCCGGGAGGACTGCGGTGGTGCAGACAGCGGCGGGAGCAGGAGCTGGAGCGGGGATTCAGGTAAGTGTTTTTTTTTTTTACTCTTGTGTTTTTCTAATTGAGGCACTGCATCAGGGGGGGATGTGACCTCTACTAGGGAATACTACTAACTGGGTTAGGTAACTACTATAGGGGCACTGCATTTGGGGGGCTCTACAGGAGACTACTACTGGGGGGGCTACTACTGGGGGCACTGCATCGGGGAGGGACCACTACTGGGTGCACTACTGGGGAGGGGACTACTTATAGGGCACTGCATCGGGGGGCCACTACTTGAGGGCACTGCATGGGGGGCTACTACTGGGGGCACAGAATAGGGATGACCACTACAGAGGGCACTGTATAAGGGGCACTGTATAGGGGGATCACTACTGGGTGCCTGCATAAGTGGTACCACTACTGTGATCTGCATAAGGGGGACCACTACTGGGGGTACTGTATAAGGGGCACTACTGAGGGCCTGCATAAGAGGGATCACTACTGGGGACATTGCATACTGGGGGTACTGTATAAGGGGCACTACTGGGGGCCTGCATAAGGGGGACCACTATTGAAGGCCCTGCATAGGGGGGACTGTGTAAGGGGCACTGAATTAAGGTGCATATGGAATGGAAAGGAATGTTCAGAGCACATGGGGGCTCCATTTTTAAATTTGTCCAGGGCTCCATATACCCTAGTTACGCCGCTGCCAGTGCTGTGACCAAGTGCTTGATCCCAGCGCCTTACTCCTGCAGTCCGGTGAGATGTATGTATCCCCAGCAGGACACATAAGTGTCTGGTGCTGGGACAGTATGTCTGTTTTCAGTGCCGGCCAAGGACCAGCAGCGGCAGACATATGGTGCCGGCTGCTAACTGAGCGCAGCTCATGGACCGCTGGCCATTGAAGAGAGGTGACAATTTGAATTTGAGCCAATCACAGTGGTGACAATTTTGACAATCTGAGCCACTCACGGCACACACCGGCAGCCAATAGAAAGCAGCAACAGTGAGCCAATCATTGTGAGCCGCGTCATGGCTGGCTACGCCCGTGGTGTCTAAAGTCAGATGTCCATGGAAGGAAGTCAATTTGTCGGAAATGGGTGAAGAGCTCCAGTGGCCGAGGAAGAGTCCAGAACACACCAGGCTCAAAAGAGAAGAACTCCAGCAGCTGCAGAAGACACCGGGCTCAATAGAGAAGAGCTCCAGCGGCGCCGCTACTGACCAGAATGGGCCAGCGACAGAAGAGTGCAACTGAGAACCGGAGAGTACTGCAGTGGTTGGGAAGTAAAAGAGTGAATGAAGCTCCTCACTGCAGCCTCTCCCACAGGACAGGTAGACCCTCTTTGAGGCCTTACCATCATTAACCTCTCCCTAGACCACCAAGTTGTCAGGCAGTAGGCACGTAGGGGTCATTAGGCCTTAAACCTTTGGCACAAAAAGGCGGGCATTAGGCCCATGCTCCTAAGGCTATAATTGATCCTGAGCAATAGGCCCAGGTCACATAAATAAGCAAAGTGCCAACTTCTCATCTTGCCCTGGGCGCCAAACACCATAGTTATGCCCCTGGACCTTGGTCACAGATAATTGGGTGAAGACTGCTGTGGCAGTGGGAGTTTGCCAGCTCAAGGTGAAGACTACAGGAAGCACTGAGATCGTGGGAGTCGGCCCACCTCAGGTGAAGAATACATAGTAATTGTGGATGAACTAGGCTTAGTTCAGCCAAAGATTACTGGACTGGTAAGTCTAAGGGCATTGTAGTTCATGCTATTTTCAGGGGTGTATCTAGGGATCCTAGCTCCCCTGGCAAGGTAATGGACTGGCGACCCCTCCCCCCATAATTTCAGGAAGTGTCCCCCAGTAGTAGTCCACCCTATGCAGTGCCCCCAGTAGTAGTCCCCCCTATACAGTGCCCCCAGTAGCAGCCATTCCCCCCATAATGTGTCCCCAGTAGTGGCACTGCCAGATGGCGCCCCACTTTGACCCGGCACCCCTGGCGATTGCCATCCTGGCCAATGGGTAAATATGCCCCTGGCTATTTTAATTTTCAGGCATTAAGCCCATGGCCACTGTGGGCATTAAGCTCTAATCAGCAGGGACAGCCTTTGTTAGGCAGACAATAAGCCTGAGCCAGAGAGGGCACTAGTACCACAAGGTATAAGGGGCATTAAGCAATATAGGGTTCATTTGTGATCCACGTCATTAACCCATTGTTACGTGGGCAATAGGCCCTACATAGTGTCATTGTTCCCCTAGAAGGCAGGCACTAGGCCTAAGGCAGCAGTAGATCATTAAGCCCTGTAGTACTGTTGTTTTGATTTGATAAGAATGTATTGTGGTTTGTAACCTTGTTACCTCGTCATCTCAGCTACTACAATCAGGCCTCCATTAAAAGGTAGGCTGTAGTAAGGTACCTATTTGTGATTATTGTAATGCTTTGTAACTGCATTATTCCATTGTTGGGGAGCATAGGGGTAGCATGGTGATATGGAGTGCACTAAATCCAGCCTGTATTGCTGTTGGCAGGGTGCTGGTGTATGTACGAGTAGTCAGGTTGGTGTGTGTGGTCAGAGGCGTCACCTACCTTGGTGACACCTGGTGCGGACGCTCTTAGTCCTCCTGCGCACCGTAGGCGAGAGTTCCCGGAAGGGGGTGTGGCTTTGCAGGAAGGGGTGTGACCTCGCCTGTAAAGCCACACCCCTTAAGTGAGCCGATTTTGGGGGCGTTACCGCCTCCCGTTCTTGGCACACAGTGGGCTTCCCCAGCGCTCCTGCAGCTGCTGGGGCAGCCCACAGTCTCTCCCTGCCTCTTTCCGCATCCTGGCGTTACGGTGACACCATCCGACGGGTTGACACCAAAATAGCAGAGCAGCTCTTCTATTTTGGTGTCACCCCCTTCGGATGGTGTCACCCAGTGTTGTCCGCACCCCCCTTGTGACGCCAGTGTGTGTGGTACACACTAAAGAAAGAATTCAGTATAGTGAAGCCGTGTAGTTGGCTGTTTTTTTGTGTTTATGTGCAGGTACCGAGATCCGGATCATTTGTCCATTGCCCAAATTATTCATGCCAAAATCCTTGTTGGTCAAGGCAAATAGCAAGTGGGTCATACAGTCAGGTGCATAAATATTGGGACATAGACAGAATTTTCATATTTTGGCCTCTATTCACCACCACAATGGCTTTGAAATGAAACAAACAAGATGTGCTTTAACTGCAGACTTTCAGATTTAATGTGAGGGTAATTACATCCAAATCAGGTGAACGGTGTAGGAATTACAACGGTTTCTATATGTGCCTCCCACTTTTTAAAGGGCCAAAAGTAATGGGACAAACTAAACAATCCTAAATCAAACTTTCACTTTTTAATACTTTGTTGCAAATCCTTTGCAGGCAATTACAGCCTGAAGTCTGGAATGCATAGACATCACCAGACGCTGGGTTTCATCCCTGGTGATGCTCTGCCAGGCCTCTACTGCAAATGTCTTCAGTTCCTGCTTGTTCTTGGGGCATTGTCCCTTCAGCTTTGTCTTCATCAAGTGAAATGCATGCTCAATCGGATTCAGGTCAGGGGATTGACTTGGCCATTGCATAACATTCCACTTTTTAGCCTTAAAAAACTCTTTGGTTGCTTTTGCAGTATGCTTCGGGTCATTGTCCATCTGCACTGTGAAGCGCTGTCCAATGAGTTCTGAAGCATTTGACTGAATATGAGCATATAATATTGCCCGAAACACTTCAGAATTCATTCTGCTGCTGTTGTCAGCAGTCATATCATCAATAAATACAAGGGAACCAGTTCCATTGGCAGCCATACATGCCCACACCATGACACTACCACCACCATGCTTCACTGATGAGGTCATATGTTTTGGATCATGAGCAGTTCCTTTCCTTCTCCATACTCTTCTCTTCCCATCACTCTGGTACAAGTTGGTCTTTGTCTCATCTGTCCATAGGATGTTGTTCCAGAACTGTAATGGCTGTTTTAGATGTTGTTTGGCAAACTCTAATCTGGTCTTCTTGTTTTTGTGGCTCACCAATGGTTTACATCTTGTGGTGAACCCTCTATATTCACTATTGTGAAGTCTTCTCTTGATTGTTGACTTTGACACGTATACACCTACCTCCTGGAGAGTGTTCTTGATTTGGCCAACTGTTGTGAAGGGGTTTTCTTCACCAGGGAAATAATTCTTCTGTCATCTACCACAGTTGTTTTCCGTGGTCTTCCGGGTCTTTTGGTGTTGCTGAGCTCTCCGGTGCCTTCTTTCTTTTTAAGAATGTTCCAAACAGTTGATTTGGCCACACCTAATGTTTTTGCTATCTCTCTGATGGGTTTGTTTTGATTTTTCAGCCTAATGATGGCTTGCTTCACTGATAGTGACATCTCTTTGGATCTCATATTGAGAGTCGACAGCAACTGATTCCAAATGCAAATGTCACACCTAGAATCAACTCCAGACCTTTTACCTGCTTAATTGATAATGAAATAACGAGGGAATAGCCCACACCTGTCCATGAAATCGCTTTTGAGTTGATAGTCCCATTATTTTTGACCCCTTAAAAAGTGGGAGGCACATATAGAAACCGTTGTAATTCCTACACCATTCACCTGATTTGGATGTAATTACCCTCAAATTAAATCTGAAAGTCTGCAGTTAAAGCACATCTTGTTTGTTTCATTTCAAAGCCATTGTGGTGGTGAATAGAGGCCAAAATATGACAATTCTGTCAATGTCCCAATATTTATGCACCTGACTGTATGTACCTGACCCCCCTCTGTGGGTTCCAAGTGTAACATTTGTTGACCGAAGCTAGTTAACCCCTGCACAACTACAGCTTCTTATTCAGAATGGCAAAATGTGGTGCCTATGCCCGCTTTACTGCCCTTTTCATGCCCAAATCCTTATTGTGCCAGGAAAGTAACAATTGTAAACTGTGAGAGGGACACAATTCTTTGGTTACACAGTGTTAGTTTAGTGATCTAACTTTATTTAAATGTTGTAATATAACATTTTCTGAATAAGAAGCTGGAAAATGAATAAGAAGTGAATAAGAAACCAACTTCAGCCTCG
Source organism: Taudactylus pleione (assembly GCA_031769625.1). Taxonomy (NCBI): domain Eukaryota; kingdom Metazoa; phylum Chordata; class Amphibia; order Anura; family Myobatrachidae; genus Taudactylus; species Taudactylus pleione. The sequence goes on from JAUIMM010000482.1 coordinate 1,427,447, forward strand.
TTATATGATGCGAGTTATAGAGAACGGGCAGCTCTCCAGCTGTTATGGAGCTGTAAGTCCCAGCATTACTGACCAACTCGGGAAGGAAAACAGAAGGTATGGTGCCTTAGTACAAATAGTATTATGGAAATCTAACAGTAAATGTGACCAGTACATTGTAATTAATCATAACTTTATAAAGCCAAACAAATTGTACAAAAATTGTAATTTAAAAATACATCTTGGATCTCCCAGCTGAAATAAGTTTGGGGAAGCGGGGTAGGGAAGTTAATAAACCAACATTTGAAAAGTAGTAATTCCGAAATAATAAATATATCTGTAGCTATAGAATATTCCAGCATCAGGGTTATTTAAGTCTCCCAGTTTCCTGTAAGTATCGGATCACATTTGCTACATCAATCCCTTTAAATGCTGGATTTGAAGCAGCAATTTTCTCCAAAGCGCTGCTGACCTCGGAGGCCGCCATATTTTTGATGTTGCTGAAGATGATGTGTGGCGTCACTTTTATCCGCCGCTTCCGATTCTAGGCCGGAGCTGTCATCACATCGTAACACAGAAGTAACTGGTTTATCCAGAGTCTCCGGAATATAACCACTGCGCTCTGCAACAGCGCTAGATGCACGTACTGGAGCCAGATGACTGCTGGACGGTGTTCCCTGCACCACCACGTTTCCTCCCTCTTTCTGAAACTTCATCAGCGCTGCAGTAGAATTCTGATTGATGATTTTAGTGAACATGGCGTCCTCATCGTTTTGTATGTGAAAGTCTCTCATGTAGGCCAAAAATTCATCAGTGTGTTGAAATGGTAGACTTCTCGTACTCTCCAATATGTCCCTGATTGCTTTGCGTCGCTGCTGCAGTGCCGTCTCCGGTAATTCCTTTTGGGAAGGGGGCGGGTCTCTGCTTAAATCCTGGCGATTGGGTTTTAAAGAGTCTGTTTCCCTTCTAGGGAGATCACTGTCCGTGCTGGGAGGGTCGTTTTTGGCCACTTTGGCCGGCGTTGGGACTAGCATTGGGCCCTCATCAGTGGCAGACCTTGTTCGTGTTTTTTTTTTCTCCCATACCCACAGGAAATCTCTGATGCGCTTAAACGCCATGTTTTTCGCAATGTTCTTTCCATATCTTCCAGACCTGAAATCTGTGGTCTGATAGGCAGCATCTCAGGGTGGTGAGTGTCCAGATAGTTCTGTACGTGATCTGATGTAGTTATATGGGCGAAAACATTTTATCTGTCAGTTGCTACATCACAGAGGTGACACTTGTACATGTAGTTCTCCTTGTATATAAAATGCAATTCCTCAATGTACTCCAAGCCCAGCAATGGCTCGTCCTTCACAAAGGTGTCCAGGAAGTGCTGGAGACTTTCTGTGTTTAGAAGCATCTCAGGGCAGCTCTCTCTCAGGACATTTTGCTTACATCCTAAGGTGTGATAGTACAGGTCTAAGGCTGAACTAGTCTTAACATTGCAATGTGCGCAGACATAGCTCCGGAACAAGTTTTTGTTCTCCGACATGACTGAACCGTGCTGTTAACGTGTCGAATCATCAAACATTTGGTGGCGTCACTTCCGGAATCGGGCTATGTAGCCGGATGTAGACTCCAGCGGCTTCAGAGTAAGTAGTGCGCAGGCGCAAGAGGGGTGTTCACGGCAGAGTGCGCAGGCGCCTTAGCCGTACGGAGATGGCGCAAGATGGGGAATACCAGACTCTGATGCAGGGCGCAGGGGATTGCGTAACACCAGACACTGATGCAGAGCGCAGGGGATTGTGTAACAACAGTCACTGATGCAGAGCGCAGGGGATAACGTAACACCAGACACTGATGCAGAGCGCAGGGGATTGCGTAACAACAGTCACTGATGCAGAGCGCAGGGGATTACATAACAACAGTCACTGATGCAGAGCGCAGGGGATTACGTAACACCAGACTCTGATGCAGAGCGCAGGGTATTGCGTAACAACAGTCACTGATGCAGAGCGCAGGGGATTGCGTAACACCAGACACTGATGCAGAGCGCAGGGGATTACGTAACAACAGTCACTGATGCAGAGCGCAGGGGATTACGTAACACCAGACACTGATGCAGAGCGCAGGGGATTACGTAACACCAGACACTGATGCAGAGGGCAGGGGATTACGTAACAACAGTCACTGATGCAGAGCGCAGGGGATTGCGTAACAACAGTCACTGATGCAGAGCGCAGGGGATTACGTAACACCAGACACTGATGCAGCGCGCAGGGGATTACGTAACAACAGTCACTGATGCAGAGCGCAGGGGATTACGTAACACCAGACACTGATGCAGAGCGCAGGGGATTACGTAACACCAGACACTGATGCAGAGCGCAGGGGATTACGTAACACCAGACACTGATGCAGAGCGCAGGGGATTACGTAACACCAGGCACTGATGCAGAGCGCAGGGGATTGCGTAACACCAGACACTGATGCAGAGCGCAGGGGATTACGTAACACCAGACACTGATGCAGAGCGCAGGGGATTGCGTAACAACAGTCACTGATGCAGAGCGCAGGGGATTGCGTAACACCAGACTCTGATGCAGGGCGCGGGGGATTGCGTAACACCAGATACTGATGCAGAGCGCGGGGGATTACGTAACACCAGACACTGATGCAGAGCGCGGGGGATTACGTAACACCAGACACTGATGCAGAGCGCAGGGGATTGCGTAACAACAGTCACTGATGCAGGGCGCAGGGGATTACGTAACACCAGACACTGATGCAGAGCGCAGGGGATTGTGTAACACCAGACACTGATGCAGAGCGCAGGGGATTACGTAACACCAGACACTGATGCAGAGCGCAGGGGATTGCGTAACAACAGTCACTGATGCAGAGCGCAGGGGATTACGTAACACCAGACTCTGATGCAGGGCGCGGGGGATTACGTAACACCAGACACTGATGCAGAGCGCAGGGGATTGCGTAACAATAGTCACTGATGCAGGGCGCAGGGGATTACGTAACACCAGACACTGATGCAGAGCGCAGGGGATTGCGTAACAACAGTCACTGATGCAGGGCGCAGGGGATTACGTAACACCAGACACTGATGCAGAGCGCAGGGGATTGTGTAACACCAGACACTGATGCAGAGCGCAGGGGATTACGTAACACCAGACACTGATGCAGAGCGCAGGGGATTGCGTAACAACAGTCACTGATGCAGAGCGCAGGGGATTACGTAACACCAGACTCTGATGCAGGGCGCGGGGGATTACGTAACACCAGACACTGATGCAGAGCGCAGGGGATTGCGTAACAATAGTCACTGATGCAGAGCGCAGGGGATTACGTAACACCAGACACTGATGCAGAGCGCAGGGGATTGCGTAACAACAGTCACTGATGCAGGGCGCAGGGGATTACGTAACACCAGACACTGATGCAGAGCGCAGGGGATTGCGTAACACCAGACACTGATGCAGAGCGCAGGTGATTGCGTAACACCAGACACTGATGCAGAGCGCAGGGGATTGCGTAACAACAGTCACTGATGCAGAGCGCAGGGGATTACGTAACACCAGACACTGATGCAGAGCGCAGGGGATTGCGTAACAACAGTCACTGATGCAGAGCGCAGGGGATTGCGTAACACAAGACACTGATGCAAAGCGCAGGGGATTGCGTAACACCAGACACTGATGCAGAGCGCAGGGGATTGCGTAACACCAGACACTGATGCAGAGCAGAGTGTGTGCAGTGCACTTTGCTTATCTGCTTATTGTGGTGACGGTGGTGGGTCAGAAATGGGGAGAATAATTGTTTTATACTCAAAAGGCAGAATTGCCGTCACACACAGATATATTTTATACTTTAATTAAAAGATTATCCAGACGTCACTCAGTTCAAGGTTTTTTTTTAAATTCCTAATCTAACATATGTGAGGACCTGTAGCTCTCAGTGCAGTCAGTAGCTGGCTGCGCTCAGGAGCAGGGTGGAAGATGTGTCGCATGCCCGCTTGCATACATATCAGCCAGTTGAGGTAGCCGCAACATAAGAGGTTTTCTCCCTAAGGTAAGTACTTACTAACCTAACCAACCCCCCTAACCCTCCTTAGGGGTGCCTAACCCTAACCTCCCCTCCAAGTGCCTAACCCTACCCTTCCCCGCTGCCTAAACCTAAGTCCCCAGGGTGCCTAACCCTAAATCCCCCCCGGGGGTGCCTAACCCTCCCTCCCCCTAGCCTAACCCTCCCGGCGCCGGGAAAATGACAGGCGTCTAGATTTTAGACGCCGATCTCACTCTGCAACAAAATTAACCTACGCTTCAGAGAACGTCAGGCTGAAAAGCACAGAACTGACCGGCAAAGGTCATTTACGCCTCCCTTGCCTACCCGTCCACCCCGTCCTCCTATAGATGAGGAGCCCATGCAGGTGAACCAAACCCATCTCTCCAAAAAGGAACGTCAGAGAAGGATGCTAAAAAACCTCTGTCTGTACTGCGGAGATTCGGGTCACCTGGTGGCCTCCTGCTCCCGCCAGTCGGGAAACGCCCGTTCCTAACTGACCTTGGGGACATCAAGTTAGGAGTTATCTGGCCATCCCCAAATACTAACGATTTCAAGATTTCCTTAGCTTTGGATCTCAAGCCCAATCCTGTCTTCGTCTCTGCTCTATTAGACTCTGGAGCAGCCGGAAACTTCATGACTTCCAGCCTAGTTGATAAACTACAGATTCCTTGTTCATCCCAAAATACGACCTGTAAGAAAGACAGCTTTGTTAAACTCTCCTGATATTCCCAAGGAGTACCAGATCTTCTCTGATGTTTTTTCTGAGCAACAGGTGAATGTCTTACCTCCCCACAGAGAATGGGACTCTCCTATCGAGCTGCTATCTGACAAGATGCCACCTCATGGTCGCACCTATCCTCTATCCATGCCTGAGACTCAAGCCATTTCAGAGTACATTCAGGACAACCTGGCAAAGGGGTTTATTCATCCTTCCACCTCTCCCACTGGAGCCGGTTTCTTTTTCGATGGCAAGAAAGACGGAGGCCTAAGACCTTGTATAGATTATCGGGGCCTTAATGATATAACGATTAAGAATCGATATCCTCTTCCCCTGATCACAGAATTGTTTGACAGAGTTAAAAGGTCCATCATATTCTCAAAGCTGGATCTGAGAGGGGCTTATAATCACATCCGCATTCGTGCTGGTGATGAATGGAAGACCGCCTTTAATACTAGAGATGGACAATTTGAATACCTTGTGATTCCCTTTGAGTTGTGCTATACCCCTGCCGTGTTTCAGGGCTTTGTTAATGAGATTTTCCGGGACCTGTTGTACGTCTCGGTTGTAGTTTACCTGGACGATGTATTGATTTTATCGTCTTCTGTAACAAAACATCATGAACATGTGAAGGAAGTATTGTCCCGCCTGAGAAAGAACCACCTTTACTGCAAACTGGAGAAATGTGTCTTTGGGGTTCCCAGTGTGCCATTCCTTGGTTACGCCACCTCTGGCTCCAGTTTAGAAATGGATCCCAAGAAGGTGCAGGCGATTTTGGATTGGTCCCGTCCTCAAACTTTGAAAGCCATCCAGAGATTGCTTGGGTTCGCGAACTACTATAGACATTTTTTTAAAGGATTTTCATCATTACTGGCTCCCATTACCACGTTGACTCGAAATGACGCTAACCCTGCCCTATGGCAACCTGCGGCAGAGACTGCCTTCCAACTATTAAAACAGGTGTTTATTTCAGCTCCAGTCTTACCACAACCAGATCTGGATAGGCCGTTTCTAGTGGAAGTGGATGCGTCATCAGAGGCCGTGGGTGCAGTTCTTTCCCAGCGTTATGATGATAATCGAGTTCATCCCTGTGGGTTCTTCTCCAAGAAGTTTTCTCCTGCCGAGAGAAATGATGCCATTGGTGAACAAGAACTTTTAGCAGTAAAGTTAGCATTAAAAGAATGGAGATACCTGCTGGAAGGGGCCAAGTTTCCCTTCACGGACCATAGAAATCTTCTCTTCCTCAAGAATCTTCAGTGCGAGTCCTCGTTTGGCCCGATGGGAGATATTTTTTGCTCGGTTCCAGTTAACCCTGATCTTCTGGTCTGGAGCCCTTAATCAAAAGGCAGATGCCCTGTCCAGATCTTTCCGCTGTGATGACAAATCAGAGAATCAACAAAATACCCCTGTTTTGGAGTCAAGAGTCTTTGCCACCTTACAGTTACAATCCCCTACAGGGAAGTCCTTTGTGGCCCCGGAGTTAAGGAAGCAGCTCCTCACCTGGGCTCATTCCTCTCACTTTGCAGGTCACTCAGGTACCCGGAAGACCTTGGAGTTTTTAAAGAGAGGCTATTGGTGGACATCCATGAAAGCAGATGTGTCGGAATTTATTTCTTCTTGTTCTTCGTGTGCCCAGCATAAATCTTCACGACAGGCACCGGCTGGCGAGTTGTTGCCACTACCTGTTCCATCACATCCATGGACGCATCTCTCCATGGACTTCGTCACAGATCTGCCGAATTCTCAAGGGTTCACTACCATCTGTGTCGTAGTAGACCGATTCTCTAAAATGGTCCATTACATACCACTAAAGAAATTGCCTTCTGCTCCTGACTTGGCTCACTTGTTCGTTCAACATATTTTCCGTCTCCATGCTGAGATAGTCTCTGACCGTGGTGTTCAGTTCACAGCGAAATTTTGGAGAGCCTTATGTTCTGTATTGCAAGTAAAGCTAAATTTTTCTACGACTTATCACCCACAAAGCAACGGTTCCACTGAGAGGGTTAATCAAGACCTTGAGACCTTCCTGAGGATTTTTATGACATCTTCCCAAGACAATTGGTCTGTATTGCTGCCATGGGCTGAATTTGCTCATAACGCCTCCTACCACTCTTCCACGAACCAAACACCATTCCAAGTGGTCTACGGCCTTCATCCTCGGGTCCCTGAATTTCAAAGCCTGCCCGTCTTTGATGTCCCAGCTGTAGAAGACACTGTACGGAAATTTGCTTCAATCTGGTCTCAAGTTTGTACTGACCTGGAGAAGGTGTCCTCCCGTTACAAATTTCAATCTGATAAGAAGCGTAGGAAAGTGCCACGTATGCAAGTTGGAGACCAGGTCTGGTTGTCCACCCGGAATCTACGACTTAGAGTACCATCTATGAAATTTGCTCCACGCTTCATCGAGCTCTTCTCCATCATAGAAGTCATTAACCCCGTGGCTTATCGCCTTCAGCTACTCCCCTATCTGAAAATTCCCAATTCCTTTCATGTCTACCTGTTGAAAACCCTGGTGCTAAACAAATTCCACAGAGTCCTGCCTGCTTCTCCCCGAGTCCAGACTGAAAGGGGTGTAGCGTTTGTGGTCTCCCAGGTCTTGGATTCCCGTGCTCCCACTGCCCCCCTCCACACTCTGTGTGTTCACTCTGCTCCCACTGCCCCCCCCTCTCCACTGTGTGTGTTCACCCTGCTCCCACTGCCTCCCCCTCTCCACTGTGTGTGTTCACTCTGCTCCCACTGCCCCCCCCTCTCCACTGTGTGTGTTCACCGTGCTCCCACTGCACCCCTCCCCACTGTGTGTGTTCACCCTGCTCCCACTAACCTCCCGCTCCCTACTGTGTGTGTTCACCCTGCTCCCACTGCCCCCCCCCCACTCTGTGTGTTCACCGTGCTCCCACTGCCTCCCCCTCTCCACTGGGTGTGTTCACTCTGCTCCCACTGCCCCCCCCAATCTGTTCACCCTGCTCCCACTGCCCCCCTCTCTATTGTGTGTGTTCACCCTGCTCCTACTGCCTCCCCCTCCCCACTGTGTGTTTTCACCCTGCTCCCACTGCCTCCCCCTCTCCATTGTGAGTGTTCACCCTGCTCCCACTGCCTCCCCCTCCCCACTGTGTGTTTTCACCCTGCTTCCACTGCCTCCCCCTCTCCATTGTGAGTGTTCACCCTGCTCCCACTGCCTCCCCCTCCCCACTGTGTGTGCTCACCCTGCTCCCACTGCCCCCCTCCCTACTGTGTGTTTTCACCGTGCTCCCACTGCCCCCCTCTCCATTGTGAGTGTTCACCCTGCTCCCACTGCCTCCCCCTCTCCATTGTGAGTGTTCACCCTGCTCCCACTGCCTCCCCCTCCCCACTGTGTGTGCTCACCCTGCTCCCACTGCCTCCCCCTCTCCACTGTGTGTGTTCACCCTGCTCCCACTGCCTCCCCCTCCCCACTGTGTGTTCACCCTGCTCCCACTGCCTCCCCCTCCCCACTGTGTGTTCACCCTGCTCCCACTGCCTCCCCCTCCCCACTGTGTGTTCACCCTGCACCCACTGCCTTTCCCCCCCCACTGTGTGTTCACCCTGCTCCCACTGCCTCGCTATACTGTGTGCTTTCACCCTGCTCACACTGCCCCCCTCCCCACCCCACTGTGTGTTCACCCTGCTCCCACTGCCCCCCCCCTCCCCACCCCACTGTGTGTTCACCCTGCTCCCAGATGGGCAGGAAGGGGCTTGGCTAGGGGTGTGGCATCTGCTACAGGAAGAGGGGTTGCTGGGAGTTTTGCACCCATGGTGGTGGTGGGGGGGTTAGGGTGTATAGGGGGGTGAGTTCCACCACCTCTCTAGGACCACTTTAAGCACTGCTTTTAACCATTATAGTTGGCCACACCCCCTCCAGTGACTGACCACGCATCGTTGTGGGCCTCTATTATTGCGTCCCCCTGCGGGCTCTTCATGCTCCAGTCCGCCACTCGCTGCATCATACCACACAGGCACTGGCTAACAAGGCCGTACCTCAGCACTCAGCATCAGAGCAGGAAGGAGACTTGTTAGGGAGTCACAGAGAGGCCAGCTATAGCTTTGCAGGAGCTACAGAGCTCAGTGGCTGAGATTAGGATGAAGGTGCACCAGTCACCCACATGAGGAGCCCTGCATACTACTGGCCTGTATGGGAGGGTAGCTAGAGAGAAGCCACCACTGAAAGAAAACCACATCAAAGCATGTCTGGAATTTGGGAGAAGTCACCAGTGACCCAGATAAAATGTGGGATAAGGTTTTATGGTCAAATGAGACAAAAATAAAATAGCTATTTGGCCCCTATTCAAAGCGCTATGTGTGGTGCAAACTTAACACTGACCATTCTTTGGCAAACTCCATCTCAACAGTGGAGTATGGGTGTGGTGGTGTTATATTGTGGGGATGCTTTTCCTCAGCAGGGACTGGGCATCTTGCTAAAATTGAAGGACCAATCAATGGTGCTAAATACAGGAAGATACTGTGAGACTTCCTGCTTCAGCTTGTTAGGAAGCTCAGGACCTGATACAGACCCGCTCGCAAGTTGTGGCCGCTCGCTGTCAAAAAGGGGCCGGATATTTAAATTAAGCGATTGCACTGCGTCTTGTAAGGATGCCCTCTATGTCTTAGCGAGCCCCGGCAATGAGCGCTCACAAATGGATAAAGACACCCCTTTGCCACTCGCAACACACGTCATCTCCGGTATTTGAAGGATTAATCGGTAATATCGAGAGCCATCGGAGCTGCTCGCAGCGCTTGAGGTTGCCTTTCCCCACCGCAAGCACTGCGAACAGTTCAGGGTAAAAAACAACCAAGTGACGTGTTCAATGACGCTACTTTGCTAATTATGCACTCCCATTAAACTCCGTTCTGATGGTCAGACACGCCTGGGGTCACACATCCACTCCCCCGTTCACATGTACCTTCCCCTGTTACCACCCACAAACGGCCTCTCCTGTCACTTATTCCACTGGGCAGTCTTTTCAGGGCGAGCGAACAAAATCCGATCGCTCGTACTGTGGACTACACGCATGCGCATATTAGCGAACATCGGCCCTGATTCAGAGCCAGATGCTCTGACAGAGCGCTCGCTCTGAATCAGGGCCGGCCTTCTGATTTTTTAGAGCGGCCTCCTGGCCGCTCGTATAGCTGTGGGTGACCACCCACAGCTATAGCGAGCGGTCAAGAAGATGGTCTCGTTGCCGCAAGCCCCAGAGTGCTTTCGGCTCTAACAGAGCCGAAAGCACTCCCACTGACATCACTTGTGATGTCAGTGGGGCCGGCCCCAGACGGTAGGCGTTCCCATGGGCCACGCCCACGGCCCACCCACCAAAGGGGGTGTGCTGTCACTCAACATCGACAGCACGCCCCCTTTGTTGCGAGACCCGGAGCAACAGTTTGCCCGTTGCTATCCGGGTCTCACGCATGCACACTGGGCCACCACACTGGGCATAGCGCTCGCGAGCGGGTCTGAATCAGGCCCATCATCTGTAACGAGCGGCCACTTGCTAGCGAGCGGGTCTGAATCAGGCCCTCAGTCTTTGGAGAAAGTTTCCCTTTCAGCAGGACAACGATCCCAGTCACAGGGTTGAAGCAACATCAGCGTGTTTGAACAACAAAAAGTTGAATGAGCTACAATGACCAAGTCAATGTCCAGATCTCAATCCAAATGAGAATCTGTGGCGATATTTGAAAATTGCTGTCCACAAGCGTCATCCATCCAACCCAGATTATATCTAAAGGGAAGATGGGCAAAAATCATTCCCAAACAGTGTAGAATCTTAGTAAAGACTTATCCCGGCAGATGTAAAGACGTTATTACATAATAAAGGTGGTGGTTTATTTATTTTATTTTCTTTAAACCGCAGACATGAAAATGTATGAGTTTGAAAATTTATGATAATGGTGCGTACACACTAGACGATATGCTCCCTGAGCGATATCGTGTAGTGTGTCCCCGGAAGGCTGTGCTCAATGTCGTTCAAGACACTGAGCACAGCCGCTGAACGATATCATTAACGATATCGTTCAGCGCCGGGATCTCTCCCCAATTCCCCAACATGCAGCAACCTGACGACGTCGTCAGATTAGCCTGCATGTTAACCCGATGAACGATAATGACGAATGACCCGCGGGAACGCGCGTCGTCGTTATCGTTCATCGTTTTGGTGTAAAAAATGGACGATAAAGTGGACGACTGAACAATAACGATATCATTCAGTCATCCACTTTAATCGCCCAGTGTGTACGCACCTTATGAGCCTCTTGGTTTACAATAGAAATACTGTCTGGAACAATCTGAAAGCCAGGTACACACCAGGCAGGTGGTTCCCAAACTAGGGAGCCGCAGCAGCCGATGGCCTGAAGTCCAGCCAGTGTAATTTTCAGTTTTTTAGTGTAAAATATATATATTTTTGGTAGGAGTGGGGGAGGGCTGGCAGCGCAGAGTAGAGCGTGGCGGAGCAGCAGATGGGGGGTTGCGATGAGTGGGGGAATAGCTATCACTGTAAAGCAACAGGCCGTGAATCCTGAGTCTGGCTGTTGCTGAATGTAGTCCGGTAATGTAGTGCATTGTGGGAGATCAGACCTGAAGCGTCTGAGGGATGCTGCAGAACAGCTCTGACTTTCGGGTTCCGGACTGTAGATAGACAGTAATTAGATAGACACCAGATGTTAGACAGTCAAAAGGTTGACAGGTACAAAAGGTCGTGATGTAAGAAGGTCGACAGGTACAAATGGTCGACATGGTCAAAATGTCGACAAAAATGGTCGACACGTGATTTTTATTTTTTTTGTTAGTATTAGGTTTAGGGTTAGGCACTAGAAGGGATGGTTAGGGTCAGACACCTACCCCGACGGTTAGGCTTAGGCACCAGGAGGGAGGGTTAGGGTGAAGATTAGGGCTAAAAAAAGAAATGTGTCGACTTTTTGATCATGTCAACCTTCTTATATGTCGACCTTTATGTGTGTCGACCTTTTGTCCCTGTTGACCTATTGTCTGTATAACATCTGGTGTCTACCTAGACATTGTCTATCTACTTACTGTCCATCACTTATACCACACCCCTGGCAATCACAACTAAAGGTAAGTAGGGGGGATATGGAAAGGGGCAAATGGAGTGACATGGAGGGGACACAAGGAGAGACATTGCAGGGGCATAGGAAGTGACATGGAGGGGACACAAGGAGAGGCATTGCAGGGGCATAGGAAGTAAAATGGATGGGACACAAGGAGAGGCATTGCAGGGGCATAGGAAGTGACATGGAGGGAACACAAGGAGAGGCATTGCAGGGGCATAGGAAGTGACATGGAGGGGACACAAGGAGAGGTATTGCAGGGGCAAATGGGGTGACATGGAGGGGACACAAGGAGAGGCATTGTAGGGGCATAGGAAGTGACATGGAGAGGACATAAGGAGAGGCATTGCAGGGGCATAGGAAGTGACATGGAGGGGACACAAGGAGAGGCATTGCAGGGGCATAGGAAGTGACATGGAGGGGACACAAGGAGAGGCATTGCAGGGGCATAGGAAGTGACATGGAGGGGACACAAGGAGAGGTATTGCAGGGGCATAGGAAGTGACATGGAGGGGACACAAGGAGAGGCATTGCAGGGGCATAGGAAGTGACATGGAGGGGACACAAGGAGAGGTATTGCAGGGGCAAATGGAGTGACATGGAGGGGACGCAAGGAGAGGCATTGCAGGGGCATAGGAAGTGACATGGAGGGGGGCAATTGACCCAACTACTTAAAAAAACAGGAGTGCTCGGTAATTATTTTGGTTTAGGGCTGCCTTGAAAAAATGATGAAGGCCCTAAGAGTGCATCAAACTGAGAAAGTTTGGGAACCACTGCACTATGTGCAACATGTTTTTTGCTGCTTGGCCTAATTACTGCACACAGCACTAAGGACCAATTATTGTATTAAAACCATTGAAGTCTGTTCAACTAATCTGCCCGGCTGCACATTTGTTGGACCCAATGAGTAATAGACAAATATTTATATGGATATACAGTAACTTGTATAAGTATTACACCTCCTAGAAAATAACAGATTTGTCTGTATTACAAAAACACTAGTGTAGTGCACACTATAAAACACAAATATTGTCACTCAAAGGGGTGTATTTACTAAAGTGGAGTTGTTGCCCATACAACCAGATTCTAGCTATTATCTTCTCGCAGGTGTTAGATAAATGATATGTAGAATCTGACTGGTTGCTATGGGCATCAACTTCACTTCTAAAAACCCGCACTTTAGTAAATATACCCCTAATTACCAGCTCCATGAAGGCAGAATATTAAGAATCTTAAATAGGACTTTTGCAGTATGAAAATGTTAGTTTCATCATGTGCGCTATAAATATATTATTATTTATTATTAACAGTTTCTTATATAGCGCAGCATATTCCGTTACGCTTTATAATTGTAAACATTAATAGAACAAAACTGGGTAATAACAGACAGATATATAGGTAGGAAGGCCCTGCTCGTAAGCTTACAATCTATAGGGAAATAGGCATTGATACACAAGGATAGGTGCTATATATATTGCATTTTGGTCCGGCCAGAATGCACAGTTTCTTGGTTGGCTGCATGATCCAGTCACACAGGAATGTCGACCAAATGCATGAGGATGTGAGAGAAAGACAATGTGTGAGATTGTGTGTGGACTGTAAAAAGGGGATGTAATTAGATATGGAAGCTATGAAGGTTATGTGGGAGGTTCTGGAATTTGATAAGTTTGCCTGAAGAGGTGAGTTTTCAGGGATCGCTTGAAGGATTGGAGACTAGATGAAAGTCTTATCGTGCGAGGTTGTTCATTCCATAGAGTGGGTGCAGCGCGAAGAAAGTCCTGTAACCGTGAATGGGAGCAAGTAATGAATGGGGATGAGACGCAGATCTTGTGCTGAGCGGAGAGGTCAGGTTGGGAGATATTTTGAGATGAGTGAAGAGATGTATGTTGGTGTGGTTTTGTTAATAGCCTTATGTGTAAGTGAAAGTATTTTGTATTGAATACGGTAGAAAACCGACAACCAATGGAGGGACTGACAGAGCGGGGCAGCAGAAGAAGAACGTTTTGCAAGGAAGATAAGTCTCGCAGCTGCATTCATAATGGATTGTAATGGTGATAGCCTGTTTTTGGGAAGACCAGTAAGGAGGCTATTGCAATAGTCAATGCGGGAAATAATATATATGTATTTGCTTTTATATGGCACCTACTGATAAAGATGTTCAGCACTGAAACAGCTGCCAGATTTGTCACCAGGCTTGTCCCCGCTTAGATGAGTGTATATATATATATTCAGTGCTGTGCAGTTAATTTCTATCAATTAACAAAATGCAAAGTGAATGAACAGAAGAGAAGGAACTCGGCAGGGAGGTTGTTCCAAACATCTTGGAGAACTAATCACAGATCTGTGGATGTAGCTGGCTCATATATCCTTCTGTCTCTTCATGTAATCCCAGACAGACTCCATGATGTTGAGATCAGGGCTCTGTGGGGGCCATATCATCACTTCCAGGACTCCTTGTTCTTCTGTAGTCGGTATGTAATGCCGCCAATCTATTTCCAGTGGTCCAAATACCGACACTGGAAGCCCGAACAGTGAAGATTCATACTAGAGCTGATAGGTACCCTAACCTTCCTCTGTTCCCCCTCCCCCAAGTTCTAGACAATAAATGCTGACTCACTTAAAAAAAGAAAAATTGTCATCAATAACAACAACCTTATTGTTGGTTGACAATAACTAAAGCTGGGTACACATTTAACGATGTGTACCCAGCCAAACTGTTGCGCGAAAGGGCCGGCCAGTGTTCCCGGCATCGGCAAGTGTATACATTTCTGCTACTAACATCTCATGCTTAAACTGCAGCTAGTGGGCCTGATTCAGCAACGAACGCAATGGAGAGAACGCACGCACTTGGCCGATGTTTGCGCACTGCGCATGTGCGAACTAGCCAGTGCGAACGGGATAGGGCACGCAGACTACACGCAGTGTGTATGCAGGCCCCCTCCGATATTGGATGACAGGAAGCGCCGTTTGTGGGTGGTGACAGGGGGGTGGCAGGCGAATGCAGGCATGCCTGTGCGTTGGGACGCCGTTATAGGGGCATGCATAAATAAGGCAGCACGGCGGCATACGCAGCCATACCGTAAGCTGTACACAGGAAGCGGCCAAAATTCTGAGGCAGGTCAGGTCAACCTCTATTGTGCGTATGGGTCTGATGGTTCCGATGTTTACGCTATCTTGCGTACTGATCAGGTTGTTTCAGTAAATGGAGATGGGCGGCTTAATATGGAGCTGACCATCTGCATCTTATGCTGTGGTCTCCGTGCGTATGCATTGATTAACATAATCTCGCAGTGGCCGGGTGCGTGCGACTGCTAGCGTGCGTTCCTTGCTGAATCAAGCACAGTGTCCAGTGACTAATATGCTGAGATTCATTGTATGCTTCACTTGGAATTACTTCTACAGTGTGAGGCCCTAACATTTAATACATTTTACAGTGGATACATTTTGCAATACAATTAATAATGTTAGGTAGATCCTGGATAAATTTACATAATGTGTTAGTACTAGGGATGTTAGGGACCCATCTTCTGCGGCAGGGCCGGATTATAGGGAGGGCGACAGGGGCGGTCATCCCGGGGCCACCTATGTGGTCAACATAAGTTGCCCCCTGCACTGTCCCAGGCCCCATCCCAAGATGAACTGTTTTTGTTTTTTATCAGAGCTGCCTGCCGTGGCCCACGATTAAGCCCTGCCCATTCTGGCATTTGGCTCCGCCCCTTCTACTGCTGCTGGCTTGCTGCATCTGAAGTAAGCAGCAGTGGCATAACTAGGGCAGGGCGAGCGGGGCACGTGCCCTGGGCGCCGTGGGACCGGCGGCGCGGGAGGAGCACTGCCAGCCATGGTACCGGCCCATCCTAGTTACCCAGTGTAGCGCCGACCGCAGTGAGTGTGGTCAGCGCTACACATATACACAGGACCGGCACTAGGCTTCCAGCGCCAATCCTGTGCTGCACAGCTGAGCCCCTTCCCTCCCCCTGAGCGCTTGCCCAATAGCACCAGGAGGAGGGTGGCAGGCGGGCTCAGGCTGTGCTAACAAACACATCACCGCCGCATGGCGGCGATGTGTGTGTTAAACAGCAGCCAATGAGAGTCAGATAGACTCTCTTTGGCTGCTGCAGCGCCCACTGGAAGACCGGCTCCTGCAGTGGGTAATGGGAGAGACGTCATGACGTAATGACGTCTCTCCCATAATGCAGAGCGTGCCAGCCCGGGAGGGTTGATGTGCAGATGTCGCGGCGGCGGGAGCCGGGCAAGGAGCGTGGGTGCAGGCAAGTTTTATTTTTATTTTATTTTTTTGCTATGTTTTTTTTGGGGGGGGCACCTCTACTGGGGGCTGTAATCGGGGGGACTACTACTGGGGGCAGTAATCAGGGGGACTACTACTGGGGGCAGTAATCAGAGGAACTACTACTGGGGGCAGTAATTGGGGGCACCACTGGGGGGAACCTCTAGGGGCAATAACTGGGGGGACTACCACTGGAGGCACCACTGGAGGGACCTCTACTGGGGGCACTAATCAGGGGGACTACTACTGGGAAAAGTAATTGGGGGCACCACTTGGGGGAACCTCTACTGGGTGCACTAAATGGGGGGACTACTAGTGTGGCACTCCATCAGGGACCACTACTGGGGAGACTACTACTGGTGGCACCATATAAAGGGCACTGCATAGGGGGGAGACTACTACTGGAGGCACCACTGGGGGGACCTCTACTGGGGGCACTAATCTGGGGGACTACTGGGGCACTATATAAAGGGCACTGCATAGGGGGGAGACTACTACTGGAGGCACCACTGGGGGGACCTCTACTGGGGGCACTAATCTGGGGGACTACTGGGGCACTATATAAAGGGCACTGCATAGGGGGGGACTACTACTGGGGGCACTATATAAAGGGCACTGCATAGGGGGAATACTACTGGGGGCACTATATAAAGGGCACTGCATAGGGGGGGACTACTACTGGGGGCACTATATAAAGGGCACTGCATAGGGGGGGAATACTACTGGGGGCACTATATAAAGGGTACTGCATAGGGGGGGACTACTACTGGGGGCACTATATAGAGGGCACTGTATAGGGGGGGACTACTACTGGGGGCACTATATAAAGGGCACTGCATGGGGGGGACTACTACTGGGGGCACTATATAAAGGGCACTGCAAAGGGGGGGGACTACTACTGGGGGCACTATATAAAGGGCACTGCATAGGGGGGCCTATTACTGGGGGCACTATATAAAGAGCACTGCATAGGGGGACCACAACTGGGGGCACTGCATGGGGGGGACTGCTAGCTGAGGCACTATATAAGGGGCTTACTACTGGAGGCACAAGGGACACTGCACTGGGGGCACTTGATAGTGGGGACCACTACTGGGGGGCTGCATAAAGGGGATTACTACTGGGGGCACTGTATAAGGGGCACAACTGGGGGCCTGCATAAGGGGGACCACTACTGGGGGCACTGTATAAGGGGAACTAATGGGGAGCTGAACAAGGGGGACCACTACTGGGGTTGCTGTACAAGGGGCAGTACTGGGGAACTGCATAAGAGCCACCACTACTGGGGACATTGTATACTCGGGGTACTGTACAAGGGGCACTACTGTGGGCCTGCATTATAGGGACCACTACTGGGGGCACTGCATAGGGCGGACTGTATAAGGAGCACTACAGGGATTAAGGTGCATATGGAAAGGAATGTTAAGAGTGACGAGAGAGGGGTATATGTGTCCTGTTGACACACCCCATTGTTAAGTGACCCCGCCCCTTGTGACCACGCTCATTTTTTGCCATGCGTGCATATGGGGGGGGGGCTCTATTTTTAAATTTGCCCTGGGCTCCAAATACCCTAGTTACACCACTGGTAAGCAGTAATGTATATATGCAGGGGTGGATTGGCCGTTAACTTCAGCGGGATAAATCCTGATGGGCCGATTGGTCTGTGGGGCCGCTTGTTATGTGTGGCCCCGCCCCCTGAATCACGTCACAGGCTGTCCCTGTTTTGTCTATGTATGACAGGCAGCCCATCGGCTGCCTGTCACAACTAGCGGCCCGCTAGCGGCCCGCCTCTCTTTTCTTTCCTTTTAAGCCTGGGTGCTGCTTCATTCATACGCAATGCACCACGGAGGGGCAGTCCGCGGACGGTGGCGGCAGGTAAGTCATGGAGGTAGGAGGGAGGTCCACCATGCCTGCCAGCCAGCCCCGATTGTGCCCTTCCACTCTGTCCCCTCCCCTGGCTGTGAAGTTTAACAGTTAAGGTGCCCACACACATAGCGATCTGCTTACGATCCGATATCGTGTACAATTTCCCGTTAACTCTCCATGTGAACTCCCTTGCCATCGTGATTACGATTTTGGAAAAAAGACACCCAATCTGTTTTACGATCTCACAATATATCGGATTGTACGCATCGTGAAATTGGGCATAACAAATCGTGAGTATGTAAAAAAAAAAAAACAGGCTCTTGACTATTGGTGGGAAATTTAAATAGTCATAACAATGGGAGGGGCTATCTAGGGAGTATAAAAAGCAGGCACCCTAAACTCTGTGCACATTCTGCTCTGCTACTAGATGAGGCTAGGTGTATTCCTGCTGAATCCTGTACATTGCTACTGTGCTCTTTGTATTTGGCTTGCCTTATACAAAGTTTATTCTACCTGCAAGTGTGTGCTACCTACCTGCATTCTATCCTGTTCCCGAATTCTGTACTGATGCGTCCCTATCATTATAGAGTGTTGGTCACTGAAGCTGGGGTCCGGGAGATTAGGAAGAGGGCCCAGCAAAGAAGGACGAGAGCATGCTGGACCAAGGAGTGGCTTCTACAAAGGGATACCCGCCCTCACATGTCCCTGCTGATGGAGATCAAGGAGAACAACCCGGAGGACTATCGGAACTACCTGCGCATAGATGACGCCACCTTCCAAGAATTGCTGACTATGGTGATCCCCCACATCCGGAGACAGGACACATGGTGGCAGAGGGCAATCCCTGCTGAAGAGAGACTGGTGGCTACCCTGAGGTACCTGGCTACAGGAAGGTCACTGGAAGACCTGAAGTTTGGGACCCTTATCTCCCCTCAGTCCTTGGGCGTCATCATTCTGGAGACCTGCAAGGCTATCGTTAAAGTGCTGCAGTACCAGTATTGCAAGGTAAGAAGAAAAACACACCACACATTGGTTTCTTGTTTAAAGAAAACATTTTTTTTCACAACAAATAGCAAAAAATAGCCGGCATTAAGTACAATGTGCACTGACCTGCAAGCAACTGAAAGTGTGCACTAAACTGTGTGCAATATATATATTGCAATAACAATTTTATAACATTATCATCCTACATGATAATAGAAATTCAGAGGTATTGGTTTACATACATTTGCAAATATATGAATAAGCGCTGGGCCAATGTCAAGGCTCCTCTATAGGTATAGGTAGCAACAATTATTTTGGGGTGAGCACTTTTTGTTTGCAGTTTTGTGAGGCATGAAAGGAGCCAGCATTGGGAGGATGTGTTGGTCTGAATAGTGCCATTAGGAGGTTTCTGGGGTACCTTCTAGGTGAGTCTGCTCTCAGCTTATACATTTACTGTTATTATGCAGTACATTAATTTGTAATTATATGACCCAGAGTGGGTGCTACTATTAGGTAGCAACAATTATTTTGGGGTGAACGTTTGGGCGTGGGGCCCCCGAAGTTGCTCTGGCTGGGCCTTTTTTCAGGGCATCACCACTTAATTCACATAGATATTTTTTTATCACCTTTCTATTTGTTTGTCTATTATTTATGTAATTTTAACCCCTTACCATTAACACTTATTGATTTATCTTTACACAACTATACTTTACACTTCACTTTCACCTTTTTTCCATTTTTCGTGTGATGCCCTGGGGATAGTCCTTGGCTGGATTCTTTTGGGGTTCCCTGCGTCTCGGACGTGAATCCCATAATGTTAGGGACGCTGGTAAAGAGGAGCCTTGACGTTGGCCCAGTGCTTATTCATATATTTGCAAATGTATGTAAACCAATACCTCTGAATTTCTATTATCATGTAGGATTCAAGTATTTTTGTTGATTTTGCTGCAGTGTGCTGGAGGGAAAATCCCTTTTTTTTCTGTAGCTCAGTGTAATCCCCACCCTTTACAAGCACCTGTGCAATGTCATTAAGTTGATGTGAGTGACCACCATACTTTTTGTTTGAAGTCATCTATGGCATCAGGATGTTTTTGCAGCAGCCGTTCTGCATTTTGTAAAAATTTGTTTTCACGTTCCGTAAGGTTCTCCTTTCTCCCCTGTTTTTTTTCTTTTTTTTGTGGTTGTTGGGAAGAAGATGAGGGTCCAGGTGGAAGATGAGTTTCCACTAGTGTGGTATTCTCCACCTCACTGTCACTACCGAGCAGATTGAGGTCATGTGTTGATCCTAAATCAGGGTTTTGGGTGGGGGTCTATATAGGAAAAAAAGAAAAAAATTATAGTCATGTTTTAACCCCTGTTTTATTATTTTTACAGTTTCCTAACATCGTGGAGGAGTGGACCAGCATCGCTGAAGATTTTGAACAACATTGGAATTTCCCTAACTGTGGAAGAGCCATCGATGGGAAACACATCCGCATCAACCCACCTGCCAACACCGGATCATATTACTACAACTACAAAGGATTCTTCAGCATCGTTCTAATGGCAGTGGTGAATGCCAACTACAAATTTCTGTTTGTGGATGTTGACAAGAATGGCCGTGCTTCAGATGGTGGGTCCTTCAAACAGACAACTTGCGTGCCCCCAGGTAAAAGTACATTGCTGATGCAGACCTGAAAACTGTCCGGCACAAGATTCAAAACCTCAGGACAGTGTACATAAAAGAAAAAAAGAAGGTGGATGACTCCAAAAGATCAGGAGCGGGCACAGATGATATATATGAGCCCACGCACTGGTACTACCGTATGATGTCATTCATCAGTGATCAGGAGCCTCAAAGGGAATCTATCATCTTGATGGCTGAGCGCGAGGGAGAAGAGGAGGTTGCAGAAGTGCCTGGACCGTCTGCAGAAGTCTTGGTAAGAAGTGACACAGTTTAAACCAAAATTCTTGTTTTTGTTGTTAAATCCCAAATGTCCAATTTAGTCAGTAGTTCACAGACAGTCCTCCTGCATAACGGTGGGTTTCGTTCTGATCGAAATGAATAGTTACACATGTGACCAAAATGAGTGAGTACAAATAAACACACTTTATTTACAAGTAACAAACAAATAACAAACAATTAACATACAAAGTATACTGTATACTCAACTTTTGTCTATGTATTCAGATGACACCGGTAATTCATCTTCTTCAGCATAAGATGTTCTTCATCTTATCTTTCGGGGAGCCCTCGTTTCAATAACACCCAGGTAGTTCAATTTACATTGCAGGCACCTTTCTGCAGACTTAGATTCATGCACGAGCCGAGAGCCTTTGTCTACCTCTGATTTATATACCCTAGTCTATGGGGTTGTGGCTGTCCGGATATTAAGCCCATATTAGTTATATACAGTACTAGGTATCAAGCACTCATTGGTCCAGCATAGCATGAACCATGCTTATCTCCTGCACATGCTCTGTAAGCACTAACATATATTCAGACAAAGACATACAGTAATGACGTATCCTAATGTCTGGAGATGAACTCTATTTCAAAACTCCTTTGTGCAGAGTCTCAGATTACCCATAGTACTTAGCCACTCTGCACAGCTTACAATGGCATTGTGACTGTCTACTGATAAAACCATGTAAGCTATGAATGGCTCATTATACTTCTACTAATGGTAATGGCAGGTACAAACTAGGCCTCTCAATTTATCTTATTTGACCTCAAAAGGTTATATCTAACCATTCTATGGAAAGACTGCAACTATATGAATACAATCTCTTTGCAAACCTCATTGAGGCCTAGCATAGGGTATATGTGTTACATCTTATATGCCTATGTAGAAATTGACTATTCAACACACTGGTTACACATGGTACAGTACCTGGTCCATTGAAATAGGCCATGTACTCCTCCCTCACTTCTTTGGCACGTGCGGTGGATGTTGTTGTAATTGGTGGTGCACACACAGATGTAAAATGTCCAATGTCCTCCAGGGGTCCTACATCTTCTGGTCTAGCTGGGACTGGTCCTCGTTGGGTAGATTTTCTTCGCAGAAATTTGTGCAGCACACAGCATGCTATCATGACCCAGTCTATCTTCTCCACACGTAGGTTGATGGTGGTGTGGAAAATGCGGAACCGGTAGCTGAGTATTCCAAATGCATTTTCCACAATGCGCCGTGCCCAGGATAGACGGTAGTTATAGATCCTCTTCTCTCTGGTCAGGTCCCTCTGTGCAAATGGCTTCATCACATGTTCATGTAATGCAAAAGCCTCGTCTGCGACGAAAACGTATTTTAGGCCTTGCTTTGTTTGGTCCAGTGAGGGCAAGTTAAGGGTTTTGTTTGTGAGACTCTGGTAGAAAGTCGTCTGTTTGAAGGACCCACCATCCGAAGCACGGCCATTTTTGCCGACATTGACAAACAGAAATTCGTAGTTGGCATTCACCACTGCCATGAGAACGATGCTGAAGAATCCTTTGTAGTTGTAGTAATATGATCTGGTGTTGGCAGGTGGGTTGATGCGGATGTGTTTCCCATCGATGGCTCCTCCACAGTTAGGGAAATTCCAATATTGTTCAAAATCTTCAGCGATGCTGGTCCACTCCTCCACGGTGTTAGGAAACTGTAAAAATAGTAAAAAAAGGGGTTAAAACATGACTATCATTTTTTTTTTTTTTTTTCCTATATAGACTCCCACCGAAGACCCTGATTTAGGATCCACACCGGACCTCAGTCTGCTTGGTGGTGACAGTGAGGTGGAGAATACCACACTAGTGGAAACTCCACTTCAACCTGGACCCTCATTTTCTTGCCAACAACCCCAAAAAAATAAAAAAAAACAGGGGAGAAAGGAGAATCTTACGGAACGTGAGGACAAATTTTTACAAAATGCAGAACGGCTGCTGCAAAAACCTCCTGATGCCATAGATGACTTCACAGCTCATGTGAACAGCACTTTGAGAAATATGTATACAGATACCCCAAAAAATTTCCTCAGGTTAAACTACGACCTATTGAGTCGCTGTATGAGCAAAAATACCCACAATTCAACATATATAGCAGACCCAATGCTATTTTCCCCTGCCCCAAACAGGTATGTCCACCCCCCCCCCAGCCCAGTTAGATATTACTCCCCCACGAGCACCCCAAGCACCACCAGCACAACCTTGTTTAATGCTCTGCTGGATGCAGCGGATGAATCGCCCCATTATACAGAGATGTAATTTTTTTCTTGCTTTTAATATCACCAAAGTTTATGACTCCCAATAGGTGCTTGCTGCATGGGATAGGGTGGTGATGACGCTGTTTGGACAAGGTCACTACACACATGGCACAAGTACACATTGCTGGAAGCCAGAGCCACAATGTATACTTGTGCCATGTGTGTATTGGCCTGTTCAAACTGGCGTCTGACCCACCCTATCACATACAGCCGGCTACCTATTGGGATTCATAAAATTTGGTAATAATGTTGTATTGTAAAATTGTTATTGCAATATATATATCACACAGTTTAGTGCACACTTTCGGTTGCCTACAGGTCAGTGCACATTGTACTTAATACAGGCTATTGTTTGCTATTTGTTGTGAAAAAAAAAAAAATTTCTTTAAACAAGAAACAAATGTGTGGTGTTTTTTTTTTTACTTACCTTGCAATACTGGTACTGCAGCACTTTAACGATAACGATAGCCTTGCAGGTCTCTGGAATGATGATGCCCAAGGACTGAGGGGAGATGAGGGTCCCAAACTTCAGGTCTTCCAGTGACCTTCCTGTAGCCAGGTATAAACTTTGTAAAAGGCAAGCCAAATACAAAGAGCACAGTAGCAATGTACAGGATTCAGCAGGAATACACCTAGCCTCATCTAGTAGCAGAGCAGAATGTGCACAGAGTTTAAAGGGCGCCTGCTGTTTATACTCCCTAGATAGCCCCTCCCATTGATATGGCTATTTAAATTTCCCACCAATAGTCAAGAGCCTGTTTTTTTTTTATACTCACGATTTGTTATGCCCAATCTCACGATGCATACTATCCAATAAATCGTGAGATCGTAAAACAGATTGGGTGTCTTTTTTCCAAAATCGTGATCACGACGGCAAGGGAGTTCACGTGGAGAGTTCACGGGGAAATCATACACGATATCGGATCGTAAGCATATCGCTATGTGTGTGGGCACCTTACCTGTTTAACTTCACAGCCAGGGTGTGAGGTTCTGGTTTTGTTGTGGACCCAGGGTGGTAATAGGAGCAGACACTGAAGCAGGTTTAAAAGAAGATGTGGAACTTTTAATAAGTGGTTTAGTAGACATGAATATGGTAAAATAAAAGTCCAGGTAGTACTTAGGTGCTCTTGGTAACTGTAGTGTGGTAATGGGAAAAAGTCCAGAAAGTGACAGGCAGGGGCAGTCCAGTATTGCAGGTTGTGCAGGCTTGAAGAAGTAATCTGGAGGAGTGCAAGTGGAGGAAAGGTGCAGGGCAACAGGAGACTCAGGTGCTCAGGCACGTACCTGAGCCCAATTTGACGCAAACCTCCATACAGTATCATCCACGGCTGGAACATCAAAGACAGGAAGGCTCTGGAACTCAGGAACTCGGGGATGGAGACCATATACAATCTGGAACGGGGTTTGATTTGTGGAAGAATGATAGGAGGCATTATGTGCAAATTCAGCCCAGGGCAATAATAGGAGGCAGTGGGAATCCAGCAGGGTAAGGAGCAGGTTAGGTGAAGCAGGTTTAGGCAGAGATCCAACAGGCAGATGGACAAGCTCAGGAACTCTCTCTCAGCTTGCGCTGAGAAACATGTTGCACTGGCAATGCAAGGGAGCTCTTAAATCCCTAGTGCTCAGCCGTGACTGGTCAGAGAGTGAGCATGTGACACACCAGGATTGGGCGACTAGGTCACATGGCCAAAAGCAAGATGGCGGTGCCCATGCCGGAGCAGAACGGAAGCACCGCCAGGCCTAACCAGCACAGAGTGACAATACGCCTATACAGGACCATGCACAGCCAATGCTCCCCGCCAGGCACCAGCACCACCACCAGACACCCCCCGTCACAGCATCCTCACAGGTATCACCCGCTGACCACCATGCCGAGAAACCCTGGTTGTGACAGTACCCCTCCCCCACTAATGGGTGGCCTCAGGACACTCATCAGGCTTTTCAGGATGAGCAGCATGAAACTTCCTGATGAGTGCGGGAGCATGGATGTCCCAGGCATCGGTCCAGCAGCATTCTTCTGGGCCATTACCCCTCCAATCCAGGAGTTACTGTAAATGACCCTTGCGGACACGGGAATCCAGGACCTGGGAGACCTCAAACTCCACGCCTTTCTGTCTGGACACGAGGAGAATCTTGCGGAATTTGTTCAGGACCAGAGGTTTGAGTAGGGAAATGTGAAAGGAATTTGGGACTTTCAAATATGAAGGCAGCTGAAGGCGATAAGCCACAGGATTGATTATTCCAGTGATGTAGAAGGGTCCGATGAAACGTGGAGCAAACTTCATTGAGGGTACTCTGAGCCATAGGTTCTGGGTAGACAACCAAACCTGATCTCCAACTCCGTCATGCGCATGCGCATTTGGGTGACATCGACCTGCTTGTGAGCGTACAGCACTCGCGAGCGGGTCTGAATGAGACCCCTAGTCCCTATGCTTAGTACTATACGGAGATCGTGACCATTATTACTAGATCTAAAATCTACATTTACTATAATTGAGGTACTGTTGAAATGAGGAATAGATGTCCCTGTGGTTATCTAAGTATATAACAAATGAGCTACCTAAGAATTGTAGAGAATATAATACTCTTTGACAGTTAAAATACAACACGTGGATAGGCTATCGATTAGTTGAGTCTTATTCACATCAATTAATTCTGGACTCGATTAGGGCATCCTGAATTGGTTTGGATATAGTAGTCAGCCGAAGGGTGGTGGGCGGGGCCGCCATGACGCCTCCTAGCGCTAATGGTCACTCTAAACGAGGACATCTCCGGATTGGTTGAGGACAATACATCCGGGTATATTAGGATACCCCGATGTGAGATTCGGCTTGCCTTGACAAAGCCAGTGTAGCGAAACGCCGCGACGGTAGCGGCGCCTGTGACCTGACCTCATGTCTTATTAACAATATATATGATTAATACGTGGTGTTTGTGCACGTGAATCCCGATTCTGGGGCAGAGATTACTGTGCCTGAACTGCAAAGATTAATATAGAACAACATTAGTGCTCATACAGAGGCCCTCATTCAGAGCCTCTCGCAATTAGCGCTCGCTCGTTCAGAAAAAGGGGGTGGCTATTCAAATGAACCGTATGCTCCTTGCGGTCTGTTGCCGCCTCCATGTCTGAACGAGCGAACAAAACATGCACTCGTTTATTTGATAAAAACGCCCCCTGGCCGCTCGCATCATACGTCATGTCCGCTATTTATTAGATTAATCGAGTACATCGAACAGCGTATGAACTGCTCGCTATTCTTGTGGTTGGTTTTTCCTACCACTATATTGCGAGCAGGTCTGGCTATAAAACAACCAAGTGACGTGGTCAATGACGCTGCTGTATTAATTATGCACACCCATAAAACGCCCGCTATGACCTTTAAGCACGCCTGCGTTCTGATCTCCACTCCCCGTTTTCAAGCACCTTCCCCTGTTACCACCCACATACGCCTCATTCTGTCACTCAAAATAGCAGGCACTCGCTATATAGCGAACAAACAATTTTCGGCCGCACTGACTGGTTCGCGCATGCGTACTAAAAACCGTACGCATGCGCAGATGTGCGAACATCGCTCGGAACGAGCGTACTGCCGCTAACGAGCGGCTCTGAATGAGGGCCAGAGAGTGATTCATTTCCAAATTTCCCAGCAATACCTAGCAGGATAGGAAAACTGTTTCCAGAAGCTGTGGGAGGATGTGTTAATGTACTATTATTACTGTGAATAATACTGTGAATAATTGTTTCGAGATACTTCCATTAATGAATAAAGGAATAATATGTGACACTGAAATAGTTTTCCCGCAGTTAAATTTAATTCACCTTAACCATCCCAGCACATTATGAGAACTACTTCCTGAGGATTTGTAATTACTGGATGTAAAAGAATAGGATACATTCTGATAAATTGTATTAATACACTTTCCAGTATTACCAATTCCAAGCTAACCCATGGTCTGCCGGATACGCAGAAACCAAGGGAATATATAAGCTCCTCAGTATTTGATACTGCTAAAATAAGCAGAGCTCTCTGGGTTCTTATGTAATCCTTATGCAGTTATACAGGCACACACACTATCTGGCTGTATTCTGATAGTATTAACGATGTGAATTGAAAGATAATATTCAGCCATCTTCTGTGACATGATAGAGGCAGATACATGCACCGCAATCAGTTTTTAATCACATTTTCTTTATCTTTGTGATACACTTATGTATTTTTTAACCAATTTTCGCTGTTCTTTCTTTGATATTCGATATTAATCTTATAATAATAAATGTTAAGTTTTATTAATTAGTGCACCACTTATGACATTTCATCTTTCCTCTTTTGTTTCCAATATAATATAGATGTCTGTGGTAGCACCCCTCAATCTCGATATTTGATTCTTATAATATAGAATATGAGGGTCCTCGCCTTCTTTCTTTTGAGTAGAAATATATTTTCTATTGTGCGACTGTAATTGCTTTAAAGGTTAGGGTACCTATCAGCTCTAGTATGAATCTTCACTGTTCGGGCATCCGGTGTCGGTATTTGGACCACCGGAAATAGATTGGCGGCATTACATACCGACTCCAGAAGAACAAGGAGTCCTGGAAGTGATGATATGGCCCCCACAGAGCCCTGATCTCAACATCATGGAGTCTGTCTGGGATTACATGAAGAGACAGAAGGATATATGAGCCAGCTACATCCACAGATCTGGGGTTAGTTCTCCAAGATGTTTGGAACAACCTACCTGCCAAGTTCCTTCTCTTCTGTTCATTCACTTTGCATTTTGTTAATTGATAGAAATTAACTGCACAGCACTGAATATATATATATATTATTATTATTATTATTATCCTTTATTTATATGGCGCCACAAGTGTTCCGCAGCGCCTTACATAGTACATAAAACGAATAAGTTCAACATACATACCTTAAATACTCCACAACCCGTGTACCAACACCATGCAGCTCCGTCCCGACGGGAGTCCCGATGGGAGTCCAATGACGTCACATGTGGCGCCTCAGCGCCGGCGTCATCGTCATCCTTAAGGGGCGTGTCTAACCACCGAGTGCAACCATCACCATGACAACCTGAATATACAAGAACAGATAATGGGGCCTATTCATTAAACGTAAAAATTCAATGGAGATAATTAGCTTTAGAACTCTCATGGAGTTCTAGCTAATTATAAGTGGAATTCATCATTCCACCTCTCCATAAGTATCTATTCCGAAAAGCTGTCATTTTTGCGATGACAGCTTTTCGGGAAATAGATACTTTTCCCTCTCTACACTACCTTATCGCATCTGGAAACAGTGCTGCGCATGCGCTGTTACATCTGTAAAAGTGGGCATGGATAAAGGTTATTCACACAAGCCAGATATATCCAATCTCACTGAAACGTTGACTCTCAGCACAGTTGCCTTCTTGTGGTTCATTTATGGAGTCTCACTGAGTGCCGTCCGTTCTTCTACCTTCTACATTTCCCCTGTTTGGAAGGGCACCGGAGCATTGCCTATACAGATTGAGTGCCGGGTACTCTGTGGTTGCTATATATATATATATATATATATACATATATATATACACACTCATCTAAGCAGGGACAAGCCTGGTGACAAATCTGGCAGCTGTTTCAGTGCTGAACATCTTTATCAGTAGGTGCCATATAAAAGAAAATGCATATATTTATAGCGCACATGATGAAACTAACATTTTCATACTGCAAAAGTCCTAATTAAAATTCTTAATATTCTGCCTTCATGGAGCTGGTAATTAGGGGTATATTTACTAAAGTGCGGGTTTTTAGAAGTGAAATTGATGCCCATAGCAACCAGTCAGATTCTACATATCATTTATCTAACACCTGCGAGAAGATAATAGCTAGAATCTGGTTGTATGGGCAACAACTCCACTTTAGTAAATACACCCCTTTGAGTGACAATATTTGTGTTTTATAGTGTGCACTACACTAGTGTTTTTGTAATACAGACAAATCTGTTATTTTCTAGGAGGTGTAATACTTATATAAGCTACTGTATATATCCATATAAATATTTGTCTATTACTCATTGGGTCCAACAAATGTGCAGCCGGGCAGATTAGTTGAACAGACTTCAATGGTTTTAATACAATAATTGGTCCTTAGCGCTGTGTGCAGTAATTAGGCCAAGCAGCAAAAAACATGTTGCACATAGTGCAGTGGTTCCTAAACTTTCTCAGTTTGAGGCACTCTTAGGGGCCCATTTATTAATGATCGCATTTTGCAACGCAATCAGGCCATGCAGTACCGCCCATGATCGCATTGCAAAATGCAATCATAGCGGCCGGATGCCCGAACCTGCGATGTGGCCGGACTGCAGTGCATGCGCAGTCCCGCGGACTGGACATGAGCGGTGCCCATTGACGGCGGAGGGATCTGGGAGATCCCTACGCCAGGTAAGTTGCCATAGACTACAGCAGCTAACGCTATCTTCAGATGGCGTTAGCTGCTGGGGCCAATAACGGGAATGCGAAGCATTCCCAATATTGATAAATTTTTCAGCATCGTATCCCCCATAGAAACCTATGGGGGAGGCAGCTGCCAGTGGCAATGGAGGGATCGCAGCAGGTATCGGAGAAAGCTGCTGCGGTCCCTCCTTCATACATCCGGGGGATACTTAGTATTTGAGGTAAACCACCGAAAATGTGTGTTTTCGGGGATTTTACCTCAAATATTGAATGATAAATGGGCCCCTTAGGGCCTTCATCATTTTTACAAGGCAGCCCTAAACCAAAATAATTACCGAGTGCTCCCGTTTTTTTAAGTAGTTGAGTCAATTGCCCCCCTCCATGTCACTTCCTATGCCCCTGCAATGCCTCTCCTTGTGTCCCCTCCATGTCACTTCCTATGCCCCTGCAATGCCTCTCCCTTTGTCCCCTCCATGTCACTCCATTTGCCCCTTTCCATATCCCCCCTACTTACCTTTAGTTGTGATCGCCAGGGGTGTGGTATAAGTGATAGACAATGTCTAGGTAGACACCAGATGTTATACAGACAATAGGTCGACAGGGAAAAAAGGTCGACACACTTAGAAGTCGACATGTAAGAAGGTTGACATGATCAAAAGGTCGACACATGATTTCTTTCTAGCCCTAACCCTCCCTCCTGGTGCCTAAGCCTAACCGTGAGGGTAGGTGTCTGACCCTAACCATCCCTTCTAATGCCTAACCCTAAACCTAATACTAACAAAAAAAATAATAATCACGTGTTGACCATTTTTTGTCGACCTTTTGACCATGTCGACCATTTGTACCTGTCAACCTTCTTAAATCACGACCTTTTGTCCCTGTCAACCTTTTGACTGTATGACATCTGGTGTCTATCTAATTACTGTCTATCTGCAGTCCGGAACCCGAAAGTCAGAGCTGTTCTGCAGCATCCCTCAGACGCTTCGGGCCAAATGTAATAGGTAGTCTGTTTTGGTAAATGGCGAGTTTGGTGCTAAACTCGCAATTTTTCACAACTGTCCAATGTAATCGGTGTCTGTTCACTAAAACTTGCATTTTTCAGAGTTACTAAAACTCTCCATTCTCAAACTCGCATCCAGATGTTTTCACATTGAAAACAATCAACTCGCCCAATGTAATAGAGTGTCTGTTTCAGACTCGCAAAAAAAAGATTACCAAAAGTCCCCAAATAATAGACCTGCTTCAGGCTAGCGAGTACATCCTGAGCAGGTCAGATTAACACTGAAACATGCACATATCCATGAGATATGTACATGTTTCTGTGTGTACTTATGTAAAATGTGTTTAAATAAAAAAAAAATGACGTGCACCCCCTCCCCAAAAGCATAACCAGCCCCGGGCTTTATAAAGCCTGTTCTGGTTATAAAAATACAGGGGCCAAAATGCGTAGGGAGCCCCTGTATATTAAGAACCAGCACAGGGCTTTGTTGAGCTGGTCCTGGTTCTGGAAAATCAGGGGACAAAACGAGTAGGGGTCCCCTGAAAATTCCTGAACCAGCACCGAACTCTTTCTAGCGGGGGGATAATGCCACAGCCAGGGAAAACCTTTCACCGGTTTCCCCGGCCAAAGCATTATCCCTGACCGCTAGTCAGTCCAGGCCGGGGATCCCTGGGGAGTTGGGTACCCCCCCAATAAAGGGGTACCCCTCTCCAGGGCACCCCAGGCCTAGACTGATAGCCCGGGGCTATCCCCGGCACCCTAGGGCGGTGGGTGCCGGGTTGATAGTGTAAAGTGAAAGTGTAAAATTAAATTTTCCATATTGTCTTTATTTGTAGAACCACAAGTACCAGCAAGCCTCCCCTGCATGCTGGTATTTGGAGAACCACAAATACCAGCATGCGGGGCATTACGGGCCCGCTGGCACTTGTAGTTCCACAACTAAAGAAATACGTAAAAAAATGTCGCGACATTGTATCATTGATGTAAACCACAAGATTAACATCAATTAATCTTGCGGTTACTATGTAGCGGCTCTCACCATAGACGGGCTATGGGGATTTCTCACCATAGACGTCTAAGGGAGACAGAGGCTGGCCGCATTCAGCTAATCAGGGAGCTGCTCCGACGGAGATGCTCCCTGATTGGCTGGCGGCCCCTGCACTGATGGGGCACACGTGTGCTCCGGTCATTTACGCGGAGTAAAGGTATGTGTACACACATACCTTTGCTCAGTCCGGCATGGATCGGGTTTTTTTTCGTTTTTTTTTTTTTAACCCCTGGATTGCCTACTTGGAGAAGAGGACGTGATCTACGCATAGGAGAGGTGAGTATGGATTTTTTTTTCAGGTACACCCCTATGGATTACTTCGGATAATAGGTGAGTATGTGTGAGTGTGAGTGTGAGTGTGCATGTATGTTTTATTAAAATTATACTTTCACGGTGTAAGTGTTTTTTTACGTATTTCTTTAGTTGTGGAACTACAAGTGCCAGCGGGCCCGTAATGCCCCGCATGCTGGTATTTGTGGTTCTCCAAATACCAGCATGCAGGGGAGGCTTGCTGGTACTTGTGGTTCTACAAATAAAGACAATATGGAAAATTTAATTTTACACTTTCACTTTACACTATCAACCCGGCACCCACCGCCCTAGGGTGCCGGGGATAGCCCCAGGCTATCAGTCTAGGCCTGGGGTGCCCTGGAGAGGGGTACCCCTTTATTGGGGGGGTACCCAACTCCCCAGGGATCCCCGGCCTGGACTGACTAGCGGTCAGGGATAATGCTTTGGCCGGGGAAACCGGTGAAAGGTTTTCCCTGGCTGTGGCATTATCCTCCCGCTAGAAAGAGTTTGGTGCTGGTTCAGGAATTTTCAGGGGACCCCTACTCGTTTTGTCCCCTGATTTTCCAGAACCAGGACCAGCTCAACAAAGCCCTGTGCTGGTTCTTAATATACAGGGGCCCCCTACGCATTTTGGCCCCTGTATTTTTAGAACCAGAACAGGCTTTATAAAGCCTGGGGCTGGTTATGCATTTGGGGAGGGGGTGCACGTTTTTTTTTTTTTTAACACACACAGAAGCCATCACGGATCTCACGGATCTGTGATGGCTTCTCTAAAACTCGCACCTTTTAATGCTACTCGCATTAAAAGGTGTCAGTTTACATAGTCCTAAACTCGCCTGCACTCGCAAATGCAATAGCCTCGAGCTGAAAAGTTCGCAGGCTATTGAATTTGCGAGTTTCAGTACAAACTCGCACTTTTTAAAAGTGCGAGAAAGTGCGAGTTTGTACTGTTACTAAAACTGACTACCTATTACATTTGGCCCTTCAGGTCTGATCTCCCACAATGCACTACATTGCCAGACTCCATTCAGCAACAGCCAGACTCAGGATTCATGGCCTGTTGCTTTACAGTGATAGCTATTCCCCCACTCATCGCAACCCCCCATCTGCTGCTCCGCCACGCTCTACTCTGCGCTGCCAGCCCTCCCCCACACCTACCAAAAATATATATATTTTACACTAAAAAACTGAAAAGTACACTGGCTGGACCTTAGGCCATCGGCTGCTGCGGCTCCCTAGTTTGGGAACCACCTGCCTAGTGTGTACCTGGCTTTCAGATTGTTCCAGACAGTATTTCTATTGTAAACCAGGAGGCTCTTATAGTAAATTTTCGAACTCATAAATTTTCAAGGCTGCGGTTTAAAAAAAATAAAATAAATAAACCACCGCCTTTATTATGTAATAACATATTTACATCTGCCGGGATAAGTCTTTACTAAGATTGTACACTGTTTGGGAATGATTTTTGCCCATCTTCCCTTTAGATTTAATCTGGGTTGGATGGATGACGCTTGTGAACAGCAATTTTCAAATATCGCCACAGATTCTCATTTGGATTGAGATCTGGACATTGACTTGGTCATTGTAGCTCATTCACCTTTTTGTTTTTCAAACACGCTGATGTTGCTTCAACCCTGTGACTGGGATCGTTGTCCTGCTGAAAGGGAAACTTTCTCCAAAGACTGAGGGCCTGATTCAGACCTGCTCGCTAACAAGCGGCCGCTCGTTACAGATGATGTTTGCTAATGTGCGCATGTGTGTAGTCCACAGTACGAGCGATCGGATTTTGTTCGCTCGCCCTGAAAAGACTGCCCAGTGGAATAAGTGACAGGAGAGGCCGTTTGTGGGTGGTAACAGGGGAAGGTGCATGTGAACGGGGGAGTGGATGTGTGACCCCAGGCGTGTCTGACCATCAGAACAGAGTTTAATGGGAGTGCATAATTAGCAAAGTAGCGTCATTGAACACGTCACTTGGTTGTTTTTTACCCTGAACTGCTCGCAGTGCTTGCGGTGGGGAAAGGCAACCTCAAGCGCTGCGAGCAGCTCTGATGGCTCTCGATATTACCGATTAATGACGTGTGTTGCGAGTGGCAAGGTGGCATCTTTATAGACCTGTGAGCAATGATTGCCGGGGTTCGCTAAGACGTAGAGGGCGTCCTTTACGAGACGCAGTGCGAGCGCTTAATTTAAATATCCGGCCCCTTTTTGACAGCGAGCAGCCACAACTTGCGAGCGGGTCTGAATCAGGTCCTGAGCTTCCTAACAAGCTGAAGCAGGAAGTCTCACAGTATCTCCATGTATTTAGCACCATTGATTGGTCCTTCAATTTTAGCAAGATGCCCAGTCCCTGCTGAGGAAAAGCATCCCCACAATATAACACCGCCAGACCCATACTTCACTGTTGAGATGGAGATTGCCAAAGACTGGTCAGTGTTAACTTTGCACCACACATAGCGCTTTGAATAGGGGCCAAATAGCTATTTTATTTTTGTCTCATTTGACCATAAAACCTTATCCCACATTTTATCTGGGTCACTGGTGACTTCTGCCAAATTCCAGACATGCTTTGATGTGGTTTTCTTTCAGTGGTGGCTTCTCTCTAGCTACCCTCCCATACAGGCCAGTTGTATGAAGGGCTCCTCATGTGGGTGACTGGTGCACCTTCATCCCAGTCTCAGCCACTGAGCTCTGTAGCTCCTGCAAAGTTATAACTGGCCTATCTGTGACTCCCGAACAAGTCTCCTTCCTGCTCTGATGCTGAGTGCTGAGGTACGGCCTTGTTAGCCAGTGCCTGTGTGGTACGATGCAGCGAGTGGCGGACTGAAGCATTAAGAGCCCACAGGGGAACGCAATAATAGAGGCCCACAAAGAGGCGTGGTCAGTCACTGGAGGGGGTGTGGCCAACTATAGTGGGTAAAAGCAGTGCTTACAATGGTCCTAGAAAGGTGGTGGAACTCACCCCCCAATACACCATAACCCCCCCACCACCACCATGGGTGCCAAACTCCCAGCAACCCCTCTTCCTGTAGCATATGCCACACCACTACCCAAACCCCTTCCTGCCCATCTGGGATCAGGGTGAATATACAGTGGGGAGGGGAGGGGGGGGGGGGTCATTGGGAGCAGGGTGAATTCACAGTGGGGAGGGTGAGGCAATGGGAGCAGGGTGAACACACAATGGAGAGGGGGAGGCAGTGGCAGCAGGGTGAACACACAGTGGAGAGGGGGAGGCAGTGGGAGCAGGGTGAACACACAGTGGAGAGGGGGAGGCAGTGGGAGCAGGGTGAACACACACAGTGGAGAAGGGCAGACAGTGGGAACACGGTGAACACACACAGTGGAGCGGGGGAGGCAGTGGGAGCAGGGTGAACACACACAGTGGAGAAGGGCAGACAGTGGGAACACGGTGAACACACACAGTGGAGCGGGGGAGGCAGTGGGAGCAGGGTGAACACACACAGTGGAGAAGGGCAGACAGTGGGAACACGGTGAACACACACAGTGGAGAGGGGGAGGCAGTGGGAGCATGGTGAACACACACAGTGGAGAGGTGGAGGCAGTGGGAGCATGGTGAAAACACACAGTGGAGAGGGGGAGGCAGTGGGAGCACAGTCAACACACACAAAAGAGAGGGGGAGGCAGTGGAAGCATGGTGAACACACACAGTGGAGAGGTGGAGGCAGTGGGAGCACGGTGAACACACACAGTGGAGAGGGAGAGGCAGAGGGAGCAGGGTGAACACTCACAATGGAGAGGGGAAGGCAGTGGGAGCACGGTCAACACACACAAGAGAGAGGGGGAGGCAGTGGGAGTAGCGTGAACACACACAATGAAGAGAGGGAGGCAGTGGGAGCAGGGTGAACACACACAGTGGAGAGGGGGAGGCAGTGGGAGCAGGGTGAACACACACAGTGGAGAAGGGGAGGTAGTGGGAGCATGGTGAACACACACAGTGGAGAGGGGGAGGCAGTGGGAGCAGGGTGAACACACACAGTGGAGAGGGGGGGCAGTGGGAGTAGGGTGAAAACACACAGTGGAGAGGGGGAGGCAGTGGGAGCAGAGTGAAAACACACAATGGAGAGGGGGAGGAAGTGGGAGCACGGTGAACACACACAGTGGAGAGGGGGAGGCAGTGGGAGCAGGGTGAACACACACAGTGGAGAGGGGGAGGCAGTGGGAGCAGGGTGAACACACACAATGGAGAGGTGTAGGCAGTGGGAGCAGGGTGAACACACACAGTGGAGAGGGCGAGGCAGTGGGAGCAAGGTGAACCCACAGTGAAGAGGGGGAGGCAGTGGGAGCAGGGATAATACACACAATGGAGTGGGGGAAGCAGTGGGAACACGGTGAACACACACACACAATGTAGAGGGGGAGGCAGTGGGAGCAGCGTGAATACACACATTGGAGAGGGGGAGGCAGTGGGAACACGGTGAACACACACACAGTGGAGAGGGGAGGCAGTGGGAGCATGGTGAACACACACAGAGGAGATAGGGAGGCAGTGGGAGCAAGGTGAACACACACAGTGGAGAGGGGGAGGCAGTGGGAGTAGGGTGAACACACACACAATGGAGAGGGGGAGGCAGTGGGAGCAGGGTGAACACACCCAGTGGAGAGGGGGAGGCAGTGGGAGCACGATGAACACACACAATGGAGAAGGGGAGGCAGTGGGAGCAGGGTGAACACACACAGTGGGGAGGGGGAGGCAGTGGGAGCATGGTGAACACACACAGTGAAGAGGGGAAGGCAGTGGGAGATTGGTGAAAACACACAGTAGAGAGGGGGGGCAGTGGGAGCAAGGTGAACACACAGTGGAGAGGGGGAGGCAGTGGGAGCAGGGTGAACACACACAATGGAGAGGGGGAAGCAGTGGGAACACGGTGAACACACACACACTCGAGAGAGAGAGGCAGTGGGAGCAAGGTGAACACACACAGTGGAGAGTGGGAGGCAGTGGGAGCACAGTGAACACACACAGTATAGAGGGGCAGTGGGAGCAGGGTGAACACACACAATGGAGAGGGGGAGGCAGAGGGAGCAGGGTGAACACACATAGTGGAGAGGGGGAGGCAGTGGGAGCAAGGTGAAAACACAGTGAAGAGGGGGAGGCAGTGGGAGCAGGGTGAATACACACAATGGAGTGGGGGAAGCAGTGGGAACACAGTGAACACACACAGTGGAGAGTGGGAGGCAGTGGGAGCAAGGTGAACACACACAGTGAAGAGGGGGAGGCAGTGGGAGCACATTGAACACACAGAGTATAGAGGGGCAGTGGGAGCGGGGTGAACACACACAATGGAGAGTGGGAGGCAGTGGGAGCAGGGTGAACACACACAATGGAGAGCGGGAGGCAGTGGGAGCACGGTGAACACAGAGTGGGGAGGGGGAAGCAGTGGGAGCATGGTGAACACACACAGTGGAGAGGGGGGGACAGTGGGAGCAGGGCGAACACATACAATGGAGAGGGGGAGGCAGTGGGAGGAGGGTGAACACACATAATGGAGAGGCGGAGGCAGTTGGAGTACGGTGAACACACACAGTGGGGAGGGGGAGGCAGTGGGAGCAGGGTGAACACACACAGTGGAGAGGGGGAGGCAGTGGGAGCAGCGTGAGCACACAATGGAGAGGGGGAGGCAGTGGGAGCAGGGTGAACACACACAGTGGAGAGGGGGAGGCAGTGGGAGCAGGGTGAAAACACAAAGGAGAGGGTTGAGGCAGTTGGAGCAAGGTGAACACACACAGAGGAGAGGGGGAGGCAGTGGGAGCAGGGTGAACACACACAGTGAAGAGGGGGGGCAGTGGGAGCAGGGAGAACACACACAGTAGAGAGGGTGGGGCAGTGGGAGCAGCGTGAACATACACAGTGAAGAGGGGGAGGCATTGGGAGTAGCGTGAACACACACAATGGAGAGAGGGAGGCAGTGGGAGCAGGGTAAACACACACAGTGGAGAGGGGGAGGCAGTGGGAGCAGGGTGAAAACACACAATGGAGAGGGTTGAGGCAGTTGGAGCAAGGTGAACACACACAGTGGAGAGGGGGAGGAAGTGGGAGCAGGATGAACACACACAGTGGAGAAGGGGAGGTAGTGGGAGCAGGGTGAACACACACAGTGGAGAGGGGGAGGCAGTGGGAGCAGGGTGAACACACACAATGGAGAGGGTTGAGGAAGTAGGAGCAAGGTGAACACACACAGTGGAGAGGGGGAGGCAGTGGGAGCAGGGTGAACACACACAGTGGAGAAGGGGAGGTAGTGGGAGCAGGGTGAACACACACAGTGGAGAGGGGGAAGCAGTGGGACAACGGTGAACACACAATGGAGAGTGGGAGCAGGGTGAACACACACAGTGGAGAGGGGAGGCAGTGGGAGCACGGTGAACACACACAGTGGAGAGGGGGGGCAGTGGGAGCTCGGTGAACACACACAGTGGAGAGGGGGGGCAGTGGGAGTAGGGTGAAAACACACAGTGGAGACGGGGAGGCAGTGGGAGCAGAGTGAAAACACACAATGGAGAGGGGGAGGAAGTGGGAGCACGGTGAACACACACAGTGAAGAGGGGGAGGCAGTGGGAGCAGGGTGAACACACACAGTGGAGAGGGGGAGGCAGTGGGAGCAGGGTGAACACACACAATGGAGAGGGGGAGGCAGTGGGAGCAGGGTGAACACACACAGTGGAGAGGGGGAGGCAGTGGGAGCAAGGTGAACACACAGAGAAGAGGGGGAGGCAGTGGGAGCAGGGTGAATACACACAATGGAGTGGGGGAAGCAGTGGGAACACGGTGAACACACACACACACAATGGAGAGGGGGAGGCAGTGGGAGCAGGGTGAACACACCCAGTGGAGAGGGGGAGGCAGTGGGAGCACGATGAACACATACAATGGAGAAGGGGAGGCAGTG
Source organism: Taudactylus pleione (assembly GCA_031769625.1). Taxonomy (NCBI): domain Eukaryota; kingdom Metazoa; phylum Chordata; class Amphibia; order Anura; family Myobatrachidae; genus Taudactylus; species Taudactylus pleione. The sequence continues at coordinate 1,466,306 of JAUIMM010000482.1, forward strand.
GGAGCAGGGTGAACACACACAGTGGAGAGGGGGAGGCAGTGGGAGCAGGGTGAACACACACAGTGGAGAGGGGGAGGCAGTGGGAGCAGGGTGAACACACACAATGGAGAGGGGGAGGCAGTGGGAGCAGGGTGAACACACACAGTGGGGAGGGGGAGGCAGTGGGAGCATGGTGAACACACACAGTGAAGAGGGGGAGGTAGTGGGAGCTTGGTGAAAACACACAGTAGAGAGGGAGGGCAGTGGGAGCAAGGTGAACACACAGTGGAGAGGGGGAGGCAGTGGGAGCAGGGTGAATACACACAATGGAGAGGGGGAAGCAGTGGGAACACGGTGAACACACACACACTCAAGAGAGGGAGGCAGTGGGAGCAAGGTGAACACACACAGTGGAGAGGGGGAGGCAGTGGGAGCACATTGAACACACAGAGTATAGAGGGGCAGTGGGAGCAGGGTGAACACACACAATGGAGAGGGGGAGGCAGTGGGAGCAGGGTGAACACACACAATGGAAAGCAGGAGGCAGTGGGAGCACGGTGAACACACAGTGGGGAGGGGGAAGCAGTGGGAGCATGGTGAACACACACAGTGGAGAGGGGGGGACAGTGGGAGCAGGGCGAACACATACAATGGAGAGGGGGAGGCAGTGGGAGGAGGGTGAACACACATAATGGAGAGGGGGAGGCAGTTGGAGTACGGTGAACACACACAGTGGGGAGGGGGAGGCAGTGGGAGCAGGGTGAACACACACAGTGGAGAGGGGGAGGCAGTGGGAGCAGCGTGAGCACACAATGGAGAGGGGGAGGCAGTGGGAGCAGGGTGAACACACACAGTGGAGAGGGGGAGGCAGTGGGAGCAGGGTGAAAACACAATGGAGAGGGTTGAGGCAGTTGGAGCAAGGTGAACACACACAGTGGAGAGGGGGAGGCAGTGGGAGCAGGGTGAACACACACAGTGAAGAGGGGGGGCAGTGGGAGCAGGGTGAACACACACAGTGGAGAGGGGGAGGCAGTGGGAGCAGCGTGAACACACACAATGGAGAGAGGGAGGCAGTGGGAGCAGGGTGAACACACACAGTGGAGAGGGGGGGCAGTGGGAGCAGGGTTAAAACACACAATGGAGAGGGTTGAGGCAGTTCGAGCAAGGTGAACACACACAGTGGAGAGGGGGAGGCAGTGGGAGCAGGGTGAACACACACAGTGGAGAAGGGGAGGTAGTGGGAGCAGGGTGAACACACACAGTGGAGAGGGGGAGGCAGTGGGAGCAGGGTGAACACACACAATGGAGAGGGTTGAGGCAGTTGGAGCAAGGTGAACACACACAGTGGAGAGGGGGAGGCAGTGGGAGCAGGGTGAACACACACAGTGGAGAAGGGGAGGTAGTGGGAGCAGGGTGAACACACACAGTGGAGAGGGGGAAGCAGTGGGAAAACGGTGAACACACAATGGAGAGTGGGAGCAGGGTGAACACACACAGTGGAGAGGGGAGGCAGTGGGAGCACGGTGAACACACACAGTGGAGAGGGGGGGCAGTGGGAGCTCGGTGAACACACACAGTGGAGAGGGGGGGCAGTGGGAGTAGGGTGAAAACACACAGTGGAGACGGGGAGGCAGTGGGAGCAGAGTGAAAACACACAATGGAGAGGGGGAGGAAGTGGGAGCACGGTGAACACACACAGTGGAGAGGGGGAGGCAGTGGGAGCAGGGTGAACACACACAGTGGAGAGGGGGGAGGCAGTGGGAGCAGGTTGAACACACACAATGGAGAGGGGGAGGCAGTGGGAGCAGGGTGAACACACACAGTGGAGAGGGGGAGGCAGTGGGAGCAAGGTGAACACACAGTGAAGAGGGGGAGGCAGTGGGAGCAGGGTGAATACACACAATGGAGTGGGGGAAACAGTGGGAACACCGTGAACACACACACACACAATGGAGAGGGGGAGGCAGTGGGAGCAGCGTGAATACACACAATGGAGAGGGGGAGGGCAGTGGGAACACGGTGAACACACACACAGTGGAGAGGGGAGGCAGTGGGAGCATGGTGAACACACACAGTGGAGATGGGGAGGCAGCGGGAGCAGGGTTAAAACACACAGTGGAGAGGGGGAGGCAGTGGGAGCACGGTGAACACACACAATAGAGAGGGGGAGGCAGTGGGAGCAGTGTGAACACATACAATGGAGAGGGGCAAGCAGTGGGAACACGGTGAACACACACAGAGGAGAGGGGGGGCAGTGGGAGTAGGGTGAAAAGACACAGTGGAGAGGGGGGGGCAGTGGGAGCAGGGGTGAAAACACAATGGAGAGGGTTGAGGCAGTTGGAGCAAGGTGAACACACACAGTGGAGAGGGGGAGGCAGTGGGAACAGGGTGAACACACACAATGGAGAAGGGGAGGCAGTGGGAGCAGGGTGAACACACACAGTGGAGAGGGGGAGGCAGTGGGAGCAGGGTGAACACACACAATGGAGAGGGTTGAGGCAGTAGGAGCAAGCTGAACACACACAGTGGAGAGGGGGAGGCAGTGGGAGCAGGGTGAACACACGCAGTGGAGAGGGTGAGGTAGTGGGAGCAAGGTGAACACACACAGTGGAGAGGGGGAAGCAGTGGGAAAACGGTGAACACACAATGGAGAGTGGGAGCAGGGTGAACACACACAGTGGAGAGGGGAGGCAGTGGGAGCACGGTGAACACACACAGTGGAGAGGGGGGGCAGTGGGAGCTCGGTGAACACACACAGTGGAGAGGGGGGGCAGTGGGAGTAGGGTGAAAACACACAGTGGAGACGGGGAGGCAGTGGGAGCAGAGTGAAAACACACAATAGAGAGGGGGAGGAAGTGGGAGCACGGTGAACACACACAGTGGAGAGGGGGAGGCAGTGGGAGCAGGGTGAACACACACAGTGGAGAGGGGGGAGGCAGTGGGAGCAGGGTGAAACACACACAATGGAGAGGGGGAGGCAGTGGAGCAGGGTGAACACACACAGTGGAGAGGGGGAGGCAGTGGGAGCAAGGTGAACACACAGTAAAGAGGGGGAGGCAGTGGGAGCAGGGTGAATACACACAATGGAGTGGGGGAAGCAGTGGGAACACGGTGAACACACACACACACAATGGAGAGGGGGAGGCAGTGGGAGCAGCGTGAATACACACAATGGAGAGGGGGAGGCAGTGGGAACACGGTGAACACACACACAGTGGAGAGGGGAGGCAGTGGGAGCACGGTGAACACACACAGTGGAGAAGGGGAGGCAGCTGGAGCAGGGTGAAAACACAAAGTGGAGAGGGGGAGGCAGTGGGAGCACGGTGAACACACACAATAGAGAGGGGGAGGCAGTGGGAGCAGCGTGAACACATACAATGGAGAGGGGCAAGCAGTGGGAACACGGTGAACACACACAGTGGAGAGGGGGAGGCAGTGGGAGCAGGGTGAACACACACAGTGGAGAGGGGAGGCAGTGGGAGCAAGGTGAACACACACAATAAAGAGGAGGAGGCAGTGGGAGCAAGGTGAACACACACAGTGGAGAGGGGGAGGCAGTGTGAGCAGGGTGAACACACACACAATGGAGAGGGGGAGGCAGTGGGAGCACGATGAACACACACAATGGAGAAGGGGAGGCAGTGGGAGCAGAGTGAAAACACACAATGGAGAGGGGGAGGAAGTGGGAGCACGGTTGAACACACACAGTGGAGAGGGGGAGGCAGTGGGGAGCAGGGTGAACACACAAAGTGGAGAGGGGAGGCAGTGGCAGCAAGGGTGAACACACACAATGGAGAGGGGGAGGCAGTGGGAGCAGGGTGAAACACACACAGTGGAGAGGGGGAGGCAGTGGGAGCAGGGTGAACACACACAGTGGGGAGGGGGGAGGCAGTGGGAGCAGGGTGAACACACACAGTGTAGAGGGGTGGCAGTTGGAGCAAGGTTAACACACACAGTGGAGAGGGGGAGGCAGTGGGCAAGCAGGGTGAACACACACAGTGGAGAAGGGGGAGGCAGTGGGAACACGGTGAACACACAATGGAGAGTGGGAGCAGGTTGAACACACACAGTGGAGAGGGTGGAGCAGTGGGAGCACGGTGAACACACACAGTGAAGAGGGGGAGGCAGTTGGAGCTTCGTGAAAACACACAGTAGAGAGGGGGGGCAGTGGGAGCAAGGTGAACACACAGTGTAGAGGGTGGGGCAGAGGGAGCATGGTGAACACACACAGTGAAGAGGGGGAGGCAGTGGGAGCTTAGTGAAAACACACAGTAGAGAGGGGGGGCAGAGGGGAGCAAGGTGAACACACGGTGGAGAGGGGGAGGCAGTGGGAGCAGGATGAATACACACAATGGAGAGGGGGGAAGCAGTGGGAACACGGTGAACACACACACACTCGAGAGAGAGAGGGAGGCAGTGGGAGCAAGGTGAAAACACACAGTGGAGAGGGGGAGGCAGTGGGAGCACTGTGAACACACACAGTATAGAGGGGCAGTGGGAGCAGGGTGAACACACACAATGGAGAGGGGGAGGCAGTGGGAGCAGGGTGAACACACACAGTGGAGAGGGGGAGGCAGTGGGAGCAAGGTGAAAACACAGTGAAGAGGGGGAAGCAGTGGGAGCAGGGTGAATACACACAATGAGTGGGGGAAGCAGTGGGAACACAGTGAACACACACACACAGTGGAGAGAAGGAGGCAGTGGGAAGCAAGGTGAACACACACAGTGAAGAGGGGGAGGCAGTGGTAGCACATTGAACACACACAGTATAGAGGGGGCAGTGGGAGCAGGGGTGAACACACACAATGGAGAGGGGGAGGCAGTGGGAGCAGGGTGAACACACACAATGGAGAGCGGGAGGCAGTGGGAGCACGGTGAACACACAGTGGGGAGGGGGAAAGCAGTGGGAGCATGGTGAACACACACAGTGGAGAGGGGGGGACAGTGGGAGCAGGGTGAACGCATACAATGGAGAGGGGAAGGCAGTGGGAGGAGGGTGAACACACACAATGGAGAGGGGGAGGCAGTTGGAGTACGGTGAACATACACAGTGGGGAGGGGGGAGGCAGTGGGAGCAGGGTGAACACACACAGTGGAGAGGGGGAGGCAGTGGGAGCAGCGTGAGCACACAATGGAGAGGGGGAGGCAGTGGGAGCAGGGTGAACACACACAGTGGAGAGGGGGAGGCAGTGGGAGCAGGGTGAAAACACAATGGAGAGGGTTGAGGCAGTTGGAGCAAGGTGAACACACACAGTGGAGAGGGGGAGGCAGTGGGAGCAGGGTGAACACACACAGTGAAGAGGGGGGGCAGTGGGAGCAGGGTGAACACACACAGTTGAGAGGGGGAGGCAGTGGGAGCAGCGTGAACATACACAGTGGAGAGGGGGAGGCAGTGGGAGCAGGGTGAACACACACAATGGAGAGCGGGAGGCAGTGGGAGCACGGTGAACACACAGTGGGGAGGGGGAAGCAGTGGGAGCATGGTGAACACACACAGTGGAGAGGGGGGGGACAGTGGGAGCAGGGTGAACGCATACAATGGAGAGGGGAAGGCAGTGGGAGGAGGGTGAACACACACAATGGAGAGGGGGAGGCAGTTGGAGTACGGTGAACATACACAGTGGGGAGGGGGAGGCAGTGGGAGCAGGGTGAACACACACAGTGGAGAGGGGGAGGCAGTGGGAGCAGCGTGAGCACACAATGGAGAGGGGGAGGCAGTGGGAGCAGGGTGAACACACACAGTGGAGAGGGGGAGGCAGTGGGAGCAGGATGAAAACACAATGGAGAGGGTTCAGGCAGTTGGAGCAAGGTGAACACACACAGTGGAGAGGGGGAGGCAGTGGGAGCAGGGTGAACACACACAGTGAAGAGGGGGGGCAGTGGGAGCAGGGTGAACACACACAGTTGAGAGGGGGAGGCAGTGGGAGCAGCGTGAACATACACAGTGGAGAGGGGGAGGCAGTGGGAGTAGCGTGAACACACACAATGGAGAGAGGGAGGCAGAGGGAGCAGGGTGAACACACACAGTGGAGAGGGGGAGGCAGTGGCAGCAGGGTGAAAACACACAATGGAGAGGGTTGAGGCAGTTGGAGCAAGGTGAACACACACAGTGGAGAGGGGGAGGCAGTGGGAGCAGGGTGAACACACACAGTGGAGAAGGGGAGGTAGTGGGAGCAGGGTGAACACACACAGTGGAGAGGAGGAGGCAGTGGGAGCAGGGTGAACACACACAATGGAGAGGGTTGAGGCAGTAGGAGCAAGGTGAGCACACACAGTGGAGAGGGGAAGGCAGTGGGAGCAGGGTGAACACACACAGTGGAGAAGGGGAGGTAGTGGGAGCAGGGTGAACACACACAGTGGAGAGGGGGAAGCAGTGGGAAAATGGTGAACACACAATGGAGAGTGGGAGCACGGTGAACACACACAGTGGAGAGTGGGGGCAGTGGGAGCTCGGTGAACACACACAGTGGAGAGGGGGGGCAATGGGAGTAGGGTGAAAATACACAGTGGACACGGGGAGGCAGTGGGAGCAGAGTGAAAACACACAATGGAGAGGGGGAGGAAGTGGGAGCACGGTGAACACACACAGTGGAGAGGGGGAGGCAGTGGGAGCAGGGTGAACACACACAGTGGAGAGGGGGAGGCAGTGGGAGAAGGGTGAACACACACAATGGAGAGGGGGAGCCAGTGGGAGCAGGGTGAACACACACAGTGGAGAGGGGGAGGCAGTGGGAGCAGGATGAAAACACAATGGAGAGGGTTCAGGCAGTTGGAGCAAGGTGAACACACACAGTGGAGAGGGGGAGGCAGTGGGAGCAGGGTGAACACACACAGTGAAGAGGGGGGGCAGTGGGAGCAGCGTGAATACACACAATGGAGAGGGGGAGGCAGTGGGAACATGGTGAACACACACACAGTGGAGAGGGGAGGCAGTGGGAGCACGGTGAACACACACAGTGGAGATGGGGAGGCAGCGGGAGCAGGGTGAAAACACACAGTGGAGAGGGGGAGGCAGTGGGAGCACGGTGAACACACACAATAGAGAGGGGGAGGCAGTGGGAGCAGCGTGAACACATACAATGGAGAGGGGCAAGCAGTGGGAACATGGTGAACACACACAGTGGAAAGGGGGAGGCAGTGGGAGCAAGGTGAACACACACAATAAAGAGGAGGAGGCAGTGGGAGCAAGGTGAACACACACAGTGGAGAGGGGGAGGCAGTGGGAGCAGGGTGAACACACACACAATGGAGAGGGGGAGGCAGTGGGAGCAGGGTGAACACACCCAGTGGAGAGGGGGAGGCAGTGGGAGCACGATGAACACACACAATGGAGAAGGGGAGGCAGTGGGAGCAGGGTGAACACACACAGTGGAGAGGGGGAGGCAGTGGGAGCAGGGTGAACACACACAGTGGAGAGGGGGAGGCAGTGGGAGCAGGGTGAACACACACAATGGAGAGGGGGAGGCAGTGGGAGCAGGGTGAACACACACAGTGGGGAGGGGGAGGCAGTGGGAGCAGGGTGAACACACACAGTGGAGAGGGGGGGCAGTTGGAGCAAGGTTAACACACACAGTGGAGAGGGGGAGGCAGTGGCAGCAGGGTGAACACACACAGTGGAGAAGGGGAGGCAGTGGGAACACGGTGAACACACAATGGAGAGTGGGAGCAGGTTGAACACACACAGTGGAGAGGGTGGGGCAGTGGGAGCACGGTGAACACACACAATGGAGAGGGGGAGGCAGTGGGAGCAAGGTGAAAACACAGTGAAGAGGGGGATGCAGTGGGAGCAGGGTGAATACACACAATGGAGTGGGGGAAGCAGTGGGAACACAGTGAACACACACACACAGTGGAGAGAGGGAGGCAGTGGGAGCAAGGTGAACACACACAGTGAAGAGGGGGAGGCAGTGGGAGCACATTGAACACACACAGTATAGAGGGGCAGTGGGAGCAGGGTGAACACACACAATGGAGAGGGGGAGGCAGTGGGAGCAGGGTGAACACACACAATGGAGAGCGGGAGGGAGTGGGAGCATGGTGAACACACAGTAGGGAGGGGGAAGCAGTGGGAGCATGGTGAACACACACAGTATAGAGGGGCAGTGTGAGCAGGGTGAACACACACAATGGAGAGGGGGAGGCAGTGGGAGCAGGGTGAACACACACAGTGGAGAGGGGGAGGCAGTGGGAGCAAGGTGAAAACACAGTGAAGAGGGGGAGGCAGTGGGAGCAGGGTGAATACACACAATGGAGTGGGGGAAGCAATGGGAACACAGTGAACACACACACACAGTGGAGAGAGGGAGGCAGTGGGAGCAAGGTGAACACACACAGTGAAGAGGGGGAGGCAGTGGGAGCACATTGAACACACACAGTATAGAGGGGCAGTGGGAGCAGGGTGAACACACACAATGGAGAGGGGGAGGCAGTGGGAGCAGGGTGAACACACACAATGGAGAGCGGGAGGGAGTGGGAGCATGGTGAACACACAGTGGGGAGGGGGAAGCAGTGGGAGCATGGTGAACACACACAGTGGAGAGGGGGGGACAGTGGGAGCAGGGTAAACACATACAATGGAGAGGGGGAGGCAGTGGGAGGAGGGTGAACACACACAATGGAGAGGGGGAGGCAGTTGGAGTACGGTGAACACACACAGTGGGGAGGGGGAGGCAGTGGGAGCAGGGTGAACACACACAGTGGAGAGGGGGAGGCAGTGGGAGCAGCGTGAGCACACAATGGAGAGGGGGAGGCAGTGGGAGCAGGGTGAACACACACAGTGGAGAGGGGGAGGCAGTGGGAGCAGGGTGAAAACACAATGGAGAGGGTTGAGGCAGTTGGAGCAAGGTGAACACACACAGTGGAGAGGGGGAGGCAGTGGGAGCAGGGTGAACACACACAGTGAAGAGGGGGGGCAGTGGGAGCAGGGTGAACACACACAGTGGAGAGGGGGAGGCAGTGGGAGCAGCGTGAACATACACAGTGGAGAGGGGGAGGCAGTGGCAGTAGCGTGAACACACACAATGGAGAGAGGGAGGCAGTGGGAGCAGGGTGAACACACACAGTGGAGAGGGGGAGGCAGTGGGAGCAGGGTGAAAACACACAATGGAGAGGGTTGAGGCAGTTGGAGCAAGGTGAACACACACAGTGGAGAGGGGGAGGCAGTGGGAGCAGGGTGAACACACACAGTGGAGAAGGGGAGGTAGTGGGAGCAGGGTGAACACAAACAGTGGAGAGGGGGAGGCAGTGGGAGCAGGGTGAACACACACAATGGAGAGGGTTGAGGCAGTAGGAGCAAGGTGAACACACACAGTGGAGAGGGGGAGGCAGTGGGAGCAGGGTGAACACACACAGTGGAGAAGGGGAGGTAGTGGGAGCAGGGTGAACACACACAGTGGAGAGGGGGAAGCAGTGGGAAAACGGTGAACACACAATGGAGAGTGGGAGCAGGGTGAACACACACAGTGGAGAGGGGAGGCAGTGGGAGCACGGTGAACACACACAGTGGAGAGGGGGGGCAGTGGGAGCTCGGTGAACACACACAGTGGAGAGGGGGGGCAGTGGGAGTAGGGTGAAAACACACAGTGGAGACGGGGAGGCAGTGGGAGCAGAGTGAAAACACACAATGGAGAGGGGGAGGAAGTGGGAGCACGGTGAACACACACAGTGGAGAGGGGGAGGCAGTGGGAGCAGGGTGAAAACACACAGTGGAGAGGGGGAGGCAGTGGGAGCAGGGTGAACACACACAATGGAGAGGGGGAGGCAGTGGGAGCAGGGTGAACACACACAGTGGAGAGGGGGAGGCAGTGGGAGCAAGGTGAACACACAGTGAAGAGGGGGAGGCAGTGGGAGCAGGGTGAATACACACAATGGAGTGGGGGAAGCAGTGGGAACACGGTGAACACACACACACAATGGAGAGGGGGAGGCAGTGGGAGCAGCGTGAATACACACAATGGAGAGGAGGAGGCAGTGGGAACACGGTGAACACACACACAGTGGAGAGGGGAGGCAGTGGGAGCACGGTGAACACACACAGTGGAGATGGGGAGGCAGCGGGAGCAGGGTGAAAACACAGTGGAGAGGGGGAGGCAGTGGGAGCACGGTGAACACACACAATAGAGAGGGGGAGGCAGTGGGAGCAGCGTGAACACACACAATGGAGAGGGGCAAGCAGTGGGAACATGGTGAACACACACAGTGGAAAGGGGGAGGCAGTGGGAGCAGGGTGAACACACACAGTGGAGAGGGGGAGGCAGTGGGAGCAAGGTGAACACACACAATAAAGAGGAGGAGGCAGTGGGAGCAAGGTGAACACACACAGTGGAGAGGGGGAGGCAGTGGGAGCAGGGTGAACACACACACAATGGAGAGGGGAAGGCAGTGGGAGCAGGGTGAACACACAGTAGGGAGGGGGAAGCAGTGGGAGCATGGTGAACACACACAGTATAGAGGGGCAGTGTGAGCAGGGTGAACACACACAATGGAGAGGGGGAGGCAGTGGGAGCAGGGTGAACACACACAGTGGAGAGGGGGAGGCAGTGGGAGCAAGGTGAAAACACAGTGAAGAGGGGGAGGCAGTGGGAGCAGGGTGAATACACACAATGGAGTGGGGGAAGCAATGGGAACACAGTGAACACACACACACAGTGGAGAGAGGGAGGCAGTGGGAGCAAGGTGAACACACACAGTGAAGAGGGGGAGGCAGTGGGAGCACATTGAACACACACAGTATAGAGGGGCAGTGGGAGCAGGGTGAACACACACAATGGAGAGGGGGAGGCAGTGGGAGCAGGGTGAACACACACAATGGAGAGCGGGAGGGAGTGGGAGCATGGTGAACACACAGTGGGGAGGGGGAAGCAGTGGGAGCATGGTGAACACACACAGTGGAGAGGGGGGGACAGTGGGAGCAGGGTAAACACATACAATGGAGAGGGGGAGGCAGTGGGAGGAGGGTGAACACACACAATGGAGAGGGGGAGGCAGTTGGAGTACGGTGAACACACACAGTGGGGAGGGGGAGGCAGTGGGAGCAGGGTGAACACACACAGTGGAGAGGGGGAGGCAGTGGGAGCAGCGTGAGCACACAATGGAGAGGGGGAGGCAGTGGGAGCAGGGTGAACACACACAGTGGAGAGGGGGAGGCAGTGGGAGCAGGGTGAAAACACAATGGAGAGGGTTGAGGCAGTTGGAGCAAGGTGAACACACACAGTGGAGAGGGGGAGGCAGTGGGAGCAGGGTGAACACACACAGTGAAGAGGGGGGGCAGTGGGAGCAGGGTGAACACACACAGTGGAGAGGGGGAGGCAGTGGGAGCAGCGTGAACATACACAGTGGAGAGGGGGAGGCAGTGGCAGTAGCGTGAACACACACAATGGAGAGAGGGAGGCAGTGGGAGCAGGGTGAACACACACAGTGGAGAGGGGGAGGCAGTGGGAGCAGGGTGAAAACACACAATGGAGAGGGTTGAGGCAGTTGGAGCAAGGTGAACACACACAGTGGAGAGGGGGAGGCAGTGGGAGCAGGGTGAACACACACAGTGGAGAAGGGGAGGTAGTGGGAGCAGGGTGAACACAAACAGTGGAGAGGGGGAGGCAGTGGGAGCAGGGTGAACACACACAATGGAGAGGGTTGAGGCAGTAGGAGCAAGGTGAACACACACAGTGGAGAGGGGGAGGCAGTGGGAGCAGGGTGAACACACACAGTGGAGAAGGGGAGGTAGTGGGAGCAGGGTGAACACACACAGTGGAGAGGGGGAAGCAGTGGGAAAACGGTGAACACACAATGGAGAGTGGGAGCAGGGTGAACACACACAGTGGAGAGGGGAGGCAGTGGGAGCACGGTGAACACACACAGTGGAGAGGGGGGGCAGTGGGAGCTCGGTGAACACACACAGTGGAGAGGGGGGGCAGTGGGAGTAGGGTGAAAACACACAGTGGAGACGGGGAGGCAGTGGGAGCAGAGTGAAAACACACAATGGAGAGGGGGAGGAAGTGGGAGCACGGTGAACACACACAGTGGAGAGGGGGAGGCAGTGGGAGCAGGGTGAAAACACACAGTGGAGAGGGGGAGGCAGTGGGAGCAGGGTGAACACACACAATGGAGAGGGGGAGGCAGTGGGAGCAGGGTGAACACACACAGTGGAGAGGGGGAGGCAGTGGGAGCAAGGTGAACACACAGTGAAGAGGGGGAGGCAGTGGGAGCAGGGTGAATACACACAATGGAGTGGGGGAAGCAGTGGGAACACGGTGAACACACACACACAATGGAGAGGGGGAGGCAGTGGGAGCAGCGTGAATACACACAATGGAGAGGAGGAGGCAGTGGGAACACGGTGAACACACACACAGTGGAGAGGGGAGGCAGTGGGAGCACGGTGAACACACACAGTGGAGATGGGGAGGCAGCGGGAGCAGGGTGAAAACACACAGTGGAGAGGGGGAGGCAGTGGGAGCACGGTGAACACACACAATAGAGAGGGGGAGGCAGTGGGAGCAGCGTGAACACATACAATGGAGAGGGGCAAGCAGTGGGAACATGGTGAACACACACAGTGGAAAGGGGGAGGCAGTGGGAGCAGGGTGAACACACACAGTGGAGAGGGGGAGGCAGTGGGAGCAAGGTGAACACACACAATAAAGAGGAGGAGGCAGTGGGAGCAAGGTGAACACACACAGTGGAGAGGGGGAGGCAGTGGGAGCAGGGTGAACACACACACAATGGAGAGGGGGAGGCAGTGGGAGCAGGGTGAACACACCCAGTGGAGAGGGGGAGGCAGTGGGAGCACGATGAACACACACAATGGAGAGGGGGAGGCAGTGGGAGCAGGGTGAACACATACAGTGGAGAGGGGGAGGCAGTGGGAGCAGGGTGAACACACACAGTGGAGAGGGGGAAGCAGTGGGAGCAGGGTGAACACACACAATGGAGAGGGGGAGGCAGTGGGAGCAGGGTGAACACACACAGAGGGGAGGGGGAGGCAGTGGGAGCAGGGTGAACACACACAGTGGAGAGGGGGGGCAGTTGGAGCAGGGTGAACACACACAGTGGAGAAGGGGAGGCAGTGGGAACACGGTGAACACACAATGGAGAGTGGGAGCAGGTTGAACACACACAGTGGAGAGGGTGGGGCAGTGGGAGCACGGTGAACACACACAATGGAGAGGGGGTGGCAGTGGGAGCAAGGTGAAAACACAGTGAAGAGGGGGAGGCAGTGGGAGCAGGGTGAATACACAGAATGGAGTGGGGGAAGCAGTGGGAACACAGTGAACACACACACACAGTGGAGAGAGGGAGGCAGTGGGAGCAAGGTGAACACACACAGTGAAGAGGTGGAGGCAGTGGGAGCACATTGAACACACACAGTATAGAGGGGCAGTGGGAGCAGGGTGAACACACACAATTGAGAGTGGGAGGCAGTGGGAGCAGGGTGAACACACACAATGGAGAGCGGGAGGGAGTGGGAGCATGGTGAACACACAGTGGGGAGGGGGAAGCAGTGGGAGCATGGTGAACACACACAGTATAGAGGGGCAGTGTGAGCAGGGTGAACACACACAATGGAGAGGGGGAGGCAGTGGGAGCAGGGTGAACACACACAGTGGAGAGGGGGAGGCAGTGGGAGCAAGGTGAAAACACAGTGAAGAGGGGGAGGCAGTGGGAGCAGGGTGAATACACACAATGGAGTGGGGGAAGCAGTGGGAACACAGTGAACACACACACACAGTGGAGAGAGGGAGGCAGTGGGAGCAAGGTGAACACACACAGTGAAGAGGGGGAGGCAGTGGGAGCACATTGAACACACACAGTATAGAGGGGCAGTGGGAGCAGGGTGAACACACACAATGGAGAGGGGGAGGCAGTGGGAGCAGGGTGAACACACACAATGGAGAGCGGGAGGGAGTGGGAGCATGGTGAACACACAGTGGGGAGGGGGAAGCAGTGGGAGCATGGTGAACACACACAGTGGAGAGGGGGGGACAGTGGGAGCAGGGTAAACACATACAATGGAGAGGGGGAGGCAGTGGGAGGAGGGTGAACACACACAATGGAGAGGGGGAGGCAGTTGGAGTACGGTGAACACACACAGTGGGGAGGGGGAGGCAGTGGGAGCAGGGTGAACACACACAGTGGAGAGGGGGAGGCAGTGGGAGCAGCGTGAGCACACAATGGAGAGGGGGAGGCAGTGGGAGCAGGGTGAACACACACAGTGGAGAGGGGGAGGCAGTGGGAGCAGGGTGAAAACACAATGGAGAGGGATGAGGCAGTTGGAGCAAGGAGAACACACACAGTGGAGAGGGGGAGGCAGTGGGAGCAGGGTGAACACACACAGTGAAGAGGGGGGGCAGTGGGAGCAGGGTGAACACACACAGTGGAGAGGGGGAGGCAGTGGGAGCAGCGTGAACATACACAGTGGAGAGGGGGAGGCAGTGGCAGTAGCGTGAACACACACAATGGAGAGAGGGAGGCAGTGGGAGCAGGGTGAACACACACAGTGGAGAGGGGGAGGCAGTGGGAGCAGGGTGAAAACACACAATGGAGAGGGTTGAGGCAGTTGGAGCAAGGTGAACACACACAGTGGAGAGGGGGAGGCAGTTGGAGCAGGGTGAACACACACAGTGGAGAAGGGGAGGTAGTGGGAGCAGGGTGAACACACACAGTGGAGAGGGGGAGGCAGTGGGAGCAGGGTGAACACACACAATGGAGAGGGTTGAGGCAGTAGGAGCAAGGTGAACACACACAGTGGAGAGGGGGAGGCAGTGGGAGCAGGGTGAACACACACAGTGGAGAAGGGGAGGTAGTGGGAGCAGGGTGAACACACACAGTGGAGAGGGGGAAGCATTGGGAAAACGGTGAACACACAATGGAGAGTGGGAGCAGGGTGAACACACACAGTGGAGAGGGGAGGCAGTGGGAGCACGGTGAACACACACAGTGGAGAGGGGGGGCAGTGGGAGCTCGGTGAACACACACAGTGGAGAGGGGGGGCAGTGGGAGTAGGGTGAAAACACACAGTGGAGATGGGGAGGCAGTGGGAGCAGAGTGAAAACACACAATGGAGAGGGGGAGGAAGTGGGAGTACGGTGAACACACACAGTGGAGAGGGGGAGGCAGTGGGAGCAGGGTGAACACACACAGTGGAGAGGGGGAGGCAGTGGGAGCAGGGTGAACACACACAATGGAGAGGGGGAGGCAGTGGGAGCAGGGTGAACACACACAGTGGAGAGGGGGAGGCAGTGGGAGCAAGGTGAACACACAGTGAAGAGGGGGAGGCAGTGGGAGCAGGGTGAATACACACAATGGAGTGGGGGAAGCAGTGGGAACACGGTGAACACACACACACAATGGAGAGGGGGAGGCAGTGGGAGCAGCGTGAATACACACAATGGAGAGGGGGAGGCAGTGGGAACACGGTGAACACACACACAGTGGAGAGGGGAGGCAGTGGGAGCATGGTGAACACACACAGTGGAGATGGGTAGGCAGCGGGAGCAGGGTGAAAACACACAGTGGAGAGGGGGAGGCAGTGGGAGCACGGTGAACACACACAATAGAGAGGGGGAGGCAGTGGGAGCAGCGTGAACACATACAATGGAGAGGGGCAAGCGGTGGGAACACGGTGAACACACACAGTGGAGAGGGGGAGGCAGTGGGAGCAGGGTGAACACACACAGTGGAGAGGGGGAGGCAGTGGGAGCAAGGTGAACACACACAATGGAGAGGAGGAGGCAATGGGAGCAAGGTGAACACACACAGTGGAGAGGGGGAGGCAGTGGGAGCAGGGTGAACACACACAGTGGCGAGGGGGAGGCAGTGGGAGCAGGGTGAACACACACAGTGGAGAGGGGGAGGCAGTGGGAGCAGGGTGAACACACACTGTGGAGAGGGGGAGGCAGTGGGAGCACGGTGAACACACACAGTGGGGAGGGGGGGCAGTGGGAGCAAGGTGAACATACACAGTAGAGAGGGGGAGGCAGTGGCAGCAGGGTGAACACACACAGTGGAGAAGGGGAGGCAGTGGGAACACGGTGAACACACAATGGAGAGTGGGAGCAGGTTGAACACACACAGTGGAGAGGGTGGGGCAGTGGGAGCACGGTGAACACACACAGTGAAGAGGGGGAGGCAGTGGGAGCTTCGTGAAAACACACAGTAGAGAGGGGGGGCAGTGGGAGCAAGGTGAACACACAGTGGAGAGGGGGAGGCAGTGGGAGCAGGGTGAATACACACAATGGAGAGTGGGAAGCAGTGGGAACACGGTGAACACACACACACTCGAGAGAGGGAGGCAGTGGAAGCAAGGTGAACACACACAGTGGAGAGGGGGAGGCAGTGGGAGCACAGTGAACACACACAGTATAGAGGGGCAGTGGGAGCAGGGTGAACACACACAATGGAGAGGGGGAGGCAGTGGGAGCAGGGTGAACACACACAGTGGAGAGGGGGAGGCAGTGGGAGCAAGGTGAAAACACAGTGAAGAGGGGGAGGCAGTGGGAGCAGGGTGAATACACACAATGGAGTGGGGGAAGCAGTGGGAACACAGTGAACACACACACACAGTGGAGAGAGGGAGGCAGTGGGAGCAAGGTGAACACACACAGTGAAGAGGGGGAGGCAGTGGGAGCACATTGAACACACACAGTATAGAGGGGCAGTGGGAGCAGGGTGAACACACACAATGGAGAGGGGGAGGCAGTGGGAGCAAGGTGAACACACACAATGGAGAGCGGGAGGCAGTGGGAGCACGGTGAACACACAGTGGGGAGGGGGAGGCAGTGGTAGCATGGTGAACACACACAGTGGAGAGGGGGGGACAGTGGGAGCAGGGTGAACACATACAATGGAGAGGGGGAGGCAGTGGGAGGAGGGTGAACACACACAATGGAGAGGGGGAGGCAGTTGGAGTACGGTGAACACACACAGTGGGGAGGGGGAGGCAGTGGGAGCAGGGTGAACACACACAGTGGAGAGGGGGAGGCAGTGGGAGCAGCGTGAACACACACAATGGAGAGGGGGAGGCAGTGAGAGCACGGTGAACACACAGTGGAGAGGGGGAGGCAGTGGGAGCAAGGTGAACACACAATGCAGAGGGGGAGGCAGTGGGAGCAGGGTGAACACACACAGTGGAGAGTTGGAGGCAGTGAGAGCAGGGTGAACACGCACAGTGGAGAGGGGGAGGCAGTGGGAGCAGGGTGAACACACACAATAGAGAGGGGGAGGCAGTGGGAGCAGCGTGAACACATACAATGGAGAGGGGCAAGCAGTGGGAACACGGTGAACACACACAGTGGAGAGGGGGAGGCAGTGGGAGCAGGGTGAACACACACAGTGGAGAGGGGGAGGCAGTGGGAGCAAGGTGAACACACACAATGGAGAGGAGGAGGCAATGGGAGCAAGGTGAACACACACAGTGGAGAGGGGGAGGCAGTGGGAGCAGGGTGAACACACACAGTGGAGAGGGGGAGGCAGTGGGAGCAGGGTGAACACACACAGTGGAGAGGGGGAGGCAGTGGGAGCAGGGTGAACACACATAGTGGAGAGGGGGAGGCAGTGGGAGCAGGGTGAACACACACTGTGGAGAGGGGGAGGCAGTGGGAGCAGGGGGAACACACACAGTGGGGAGGGGGGGCAGTGGGAGCAAGGTGAACACACACAGTGGAGAGGGGGAGGCAGTGGCAGCACGGTGAACACACACAGTGGAGAAGGGGAGGCAGTGGGAACACGGTGAACACACAATGGAGAGTGGGAGCAGGTTGAACACACACAGTGGAGAGGGTGGGGCAGTGGGAGCATGGTGAACACACACAGTGAAGAGGGGGAGGCAGTGGGAGCTTGGTGAAAACACACAGTAGAGAGGGGGGGCAGTGGGAGCAAGGTGAACACACAGTGGAGAGGGGGAGGCAGTGGGAGCAGGGTGAATACACACAATGGAGAGTGGGAAGCAGTGGGAACACCGTGAACACAGACACACGAGAGAGAGGGAGGCAGTGGGAGCAAGGTGAACACACACAGTGGAGAGGGGGAGGCAGTGGGAGCACAGTGAACACACACAGTATAGAGGGGCAGTGGGAGCAGGGTGAACACACACAATGGAGAGGGGGAGGCAGTGGGAGCAGGGTGAACACACACAGTGGAGAGGGGGAGGCAGTGGGTGCAAGGTGAAAACACAGTGAAAAGCGGAGGCAGTGGGAGCAGGGTGAATACACACAATGGAGTGGGGGAAGCAGTGGGAACACAGTGAACACACACAAACAGTGGAGAGAGGGAGGCAGTGGGAGCAAGGTGAACACACACAGTGAAGAGGGGGAGGCAGTGGGAGCACATTGAACACACACAGTATAGAGGGGCAGTGGGAGCAGGGTGAACACACACAATGGAGAGTGGGAGGCAGTGGGAGCAGGGTGAACACACACAATGGAGAGCGGGAGGCAGTGGGAGCACGGTGAACACACAGTCGGGAGGGGGAAGCAGTGGTAGCATTGTGAAGACACACAGTGGAGAGGGGGGGACAGTGGGAGCAGGGTGAACACATACAATGGAGAGGGGGAGGCAGTGGGAGGAGGGTGAACACACACAATGGAGAGGGGGAGGCAGTGGGAGGAGGGTGAACACACACAATGGGGAGGGGGAGGCAGTGGGAGCAGGGTGAACACACACAGTGGAGAGGGGGAGGCAGTGGGAGCAGCGTGAGCACACAATGGAGAGGGGGAGGCAGTGGGAGCAGGGTGAACACACAGTGGAGAGGGGGAGGCAGTGGGAGCAGCGTGAACACACACAATGGAGAGGGGGAGGCAGTGAGAGCACGGTGAACACACAATGGAGAGGGGGAGGCAGTGGGAGCAAGGTGAACACACAATGCAGAGGGGGAAGCAGTGGGAGCAGGGTGAACACACACAGTGGAGAGGTGGAGGCAGTGGGAGCAGGGTGAACACACACAGTGGAGAGGGGGAGGCAGTGGGAGCACGGTGAACACACACAGTGGAGAGGGGGAGGCAGTGGGAGCAGGGTGAACATACACAGTGGAGATGGGGAGGCAGTGGGAGCAGGGTGAACATACACAATGGAGAGGGGGAGGCAGTGGGAGCAGGGTGAACACACACAGTGGAGAGGGGAAGGCAATGGGAGCAGGGTGAACACACACAGTGGAGAGGGGGAGGCAGTGGGTGCACGGTGAACACACAATGGAGAGGGGGAGGCAGTGGTAGCACGGTGAACACACACAATGGAGAGGGGGAAGCAGTGGGAGCAGGGTGAACACACACAGTGGAGAGGGGGAGGCAGTGGGCGCACGGTGAACACACACAGTGGAGATGGGGAGGCAGTGGGCGCACTGTGAACACACACAATGGAGAGGGGGAGACAGTGGGAGAACGGTGAACACACACAATGGAGAGGGGGAGGCAGTGGGAGCACGGTCAACACACACAATGGAGAGGGGGAAGCAGTGGGAGCAGCGTGAACACACACAATGGAGAGGGGGAGGCAGTGAGAGCACGGTGAACACACAGTGGAGAGGGGGAGGCAGCGGGAGCAAGGTGAACACACAATGCAGAGGGGAAGGCAGTGGGAGCAAGGTGAACACACACAGTGGAGAAGGGGAGGCAGTGGGAGCAGGGTGAACACACACAGTGGAGGGGGGAGGCAGTGGGAGCAGGGTGAACACACACAGTGGAGGGGGGGAGGCAGTGGGAGCAGGGTGAACACACACACAATGGAGAGGGGGATGCAGTGGGAGCAGGGTGAACACACACAGTGGAGAGGGGGAGGCAGTGGGCACACGGTGAACATACAAAATGGAGAGTGGGAGGCAGTGGGAGCACGGTGAACACCCACAATGGAGAGGGCGAAGCAGTGGGAGCAGGGTGAACACACACAGTGGAGAGGCGGAGGCAGTGGGCGCACGGTGAACACACACAGTGGAGAGGGGGAGGCAGTGGGCGCACGGTGAACACACACAATGGAGAGGGGGAGACAGTGGGAGCACGGTGAACACACACAATGGAGAGGGGGAGGCAGTGGGAGCACAGTGAACACACACAATGGAGAGGGGGGAGCAGGGTGAACACACACAGTGGAGAAGGGGAGGCAATGGGAGCAGGGTGAACACACAATGGAGAGGGGGAGGCAGTGGGAGCAGGGTGAACACACAATGGAGAATGGGAGGCAGTGGGAGCAGGGTGAACACACACAGTGGAGAGGGGGAGGCAGTGGATCGGGTTTTTGTTTTGTTTTTTTACCAAGTCCAGGGATGCCTACTTTGGAACGAAGAGGACAGAACCTCGTTTAGGAGATGGTGAGTATGGACTGATGCTACAGGGTTACATAGGTGAGTATGTATGTGTACATGTGTGTGTATGTATGTTTAATAAACTTATACTGTCACGGTGTGTGTCTCCTCTGTTTTTTTTAAACATTTTTTTACAGGTGAACTACAGGTACTAGTGGGCCCTTAATGCCCTGCATGCTGGTACTTGTGGTTCTCCAAGTACCAGCATGCGGGGCAGGCTTGCTGAGACCTGCAGTTCTACTTGTAAAGACAATGTTTGATATTCTTTATTTACATCACACCACACTATCAACCCGCCACCCACCTCCACCAGGGGTGGCGGCGATAGCCCCGGGCTATCAGCCTGGGGTGCCCTGGAGAAGTTGACTCCTTTATTGGGGGGGGTCCCCAGCTCTCCAGGGATCCCCATCCTGGGCTGACTAGCGGTCAGGGCTGATGCTGCGGCTGGGGGGCCCGGTGAAAGGGCTCCGCTGGCTGTGGCATCAGCCCCCCACTAGAAAAAGTCCAGTGCTGGCTCTGGAAGATACAGGGGAACCCTACTCATTTTTTTCCCCTGTATTTCCAGAACCAGGACCGGATCAGAGCCCAGAGCTGGTTGCGCAGAATATGGGGGACCCCTACGTCGTTTGTCCCCCGTATTTTGGCAACCAGTGCTGGTTCTGACTAGCCCAGTGCTGGTTATTATTATTATTATCCTTTATTTATATGGCGCCACAAGTGTTCTGCAGCACCTTACATAGTACATAGAACTAATAGGTGAACAAGAAACAAGTAACTTACAGTACATTACAGTGCAGGACAAGGACACAACTTATATACATTGCTGAAAGAGTGATTAAAGCACTCACAATAAGCTGCCGGGAGTTAGCAGTCACGTGTTAGGTGCCCTATGGGGAGTAGAGAGTAGAAGAAAATGTAAAGAGAAGCACATGAGGGAAGAGGTCCCTGCTCATGAGAGCTTACATTCTAAGGGGAGGGGCAGACAGACAGGCATGACACAGAAGGGGAAGATAGGAAGGAAAGAGCATGAGGTGGGTTAGGATGAGTGCTGGAAGGCCTTGATGAAGTAGTGGGTCTTGAGAGCCCGTTTGAAGATTAGTAGAGAGGTGGAGAGTCTGATGGGGAGAGGGAGAGCATTCCAAAGGTAGGGAGCAGCATGGGCAAAATCTCGGATGCGGGAGTGGGAGGAAGTAATCAGTTGGCAAGAGAGGCGGCATGCATTAGTTGAGCGAAGTGGGCGGGCGGGAGTGTGAAGGGAGAGAAGGTCAGAAATGTATGCGGGAGAGGATTTGGTGAGGGCTTTGTAGGCGAATGTAAGAACCTTGAATTGGCATCTGAAGGGGAAGGGGAGCCAGTGTAGGGCTTGAAGGAGAGGGGAAGCAGATATAGAACGTCTGGAGAGGAAGATGAGCCGAGCAGCAGCATTAAGAACAGATTGTAGTGGAGAGAGATGAGAGACTGGGAGGCCAGCTAGGAGAAGGTTACAGTAGTCCAATCTGGATATGACCAGTGAGTGGATGAGGGTTTTAGTGGCATCCTGGGTGAGGAAGGATCTAATCCTGGAGATATTTTTTAGGTGAAAACGGCAGGACTGCGAGAGGTGCTGAATGTGCGGTTTAAAGGAGAGGGAGGAGTCTAAGATAACTCCAAGACAGCGCACTTTGGGGCTAGACGAGATAGTTGTGCCATCAATAGATAATGAAATTGTGGAAAGTGATGTAGTGGAAGAGGGTGGGAAGATGATCAGCTCAGTCTTAGACATGTTAAGCTTAAGAAAGCACTGGGACATCCATGAAGAGACAGCCGAGAGACAGTTGGAGATACGGGTAAGGAGCTCAGGGGTGAGCTCAGGGGTGGAAAGGTAAATTTGAGTATCATCTGCATAGAGATGATATTGGAGGTCAAAGGAGTTAATGAGTTCACCTAAAGAGGATGTATATAGGGAGAAAAGGAGAGGTCCAAGAACAGAACCTTGGGGAACTCCTACCTTTAGTGGAAGTGGAGGGGAAGAGGAGTCATGAGAGGACACAGCGAAGGAACCATCAGAGAGGTAGGAGGAAAGCCAGGAGAGGGCAGTGTCACATAGACCGAGAGAGTAAAGGATTTGCAGGAGGAGAGGGTGGTCTACAGTGTCAAATGCAGCAGAGAGGTCAAGGAGAATGAGCAGAGAGTAGTGGCCCTTGGATTTGGCAGCAAGGAGGTCATTGCTGACTTTCGTGAGGGCAGTTTCAGTAGAGTGGAGAGATCGGAAGCCAGATTTAAATTAGTCAAGCAGGGAGTGGGAGGAAAGAAAGGTGGTAAGGCGGTTGTAGACAATACGCTCAAGGAGTTTGGAAGCAAAAGGGAGAAGAGAGATGGGTCGATAGTTGGAAAGTATGTTAGGATCAAGAGTAGGATTTTTAAGAATGGGGGAGACAAGAGCATGTTTGAATGCAGAAGGGACAGTACCAGATGATAGGGAGAGAATAAGGAGATGAGCCAGATGGGAACAGGCAGAAGGAGACAGGTGGGAGAGGAGACGGGAAGGGATAGGGTCAAGAGGGGAGGTGGAAGGAGGGGAGGACCGGATGAGGGCCATGACTTCCTCTCCAGAAGCAGGTGAGAAGGATGTCAGAGTTGGTGAGACAGAAGGGGAGGGGTGGTAAGGGCGAGGACGGGGAGGAGTGCCGAGGGTCTGGGATATGATGTCCTCACGTATGGAGTCAATTTTAGATGTAAAGTAGGTGGCAAAATCAAGGGCAGAGAGCGAGGAGGGAAGGCAAGGAGGGGAAGGGCAGAGTAGGGAGTTGAAAGTGGCAAAGAAACGCCGGGGGTTTGAGGACTGGGAAGAGATGAGGTTCTTGAAATATGTTTGTTTGGAGAGAGACAGGGCAGCACTGTAGGAAGAGAGAATAAATTTGAAATGGAGGAAGTCAGCCTTAGAGCGTGACTTTCTCCACTGACGCTCTGCAATTCTTGAACACTTTTGTAGGTATCTGGTGCATTTGGAATGCCAGGGTTGTGGTGTGGATCTGCGAGGGTGAGTGGTTATTGCTGGAGCAACAGAATCAAGAGCAGAAGCAAGGGAGGAATTGTACAGGGAAGTAGCTTGTTCAGGACAGGAGAGAGAAATGATAGGGGAGAGAAGAGAGTCCAGCAGGGAGGAAAAAGCAACAGTGTCAATAGCCTCAATATTACGCTTAGTAATTGTAGCCTTAGGAGTTAGAGGAGGGGAAGGAGAGAGGGATAGGTTAAAAGAGAGAAGGTGATGGTCAGAGAGGGGGAATGGGCAATTGGAGTAATCAGAAATATCACAATGGTGAGTAAAGACCAGGTCAAGTGAGTGCCCACTCACATGGGAGGGTGAGGAGGTCCATTGGGCGAGACCAAATGAAGAGGTGAGGGTAAGGAGTTTACCTGCAGAGGATTCTGTGGGAATGTCAATAGGAATGTTAAAATCACCTAGGATAATGGAGGGAAGATCTGAGGAGAGAAAGTGAGGGAGCCAGGAAGCGAAGTTGTCAAGGAATTTGGAGGGAGAGCCAGGGGGACGGTAAATGACAGCTACTCTAAGGTTTACTGGTTGGAAGAGGCGTATAGCATGAACCTCAAATGTGGGGAATGTAAGGGATGGTTCAGAGGGTATTAGCTGGTAGGAGTAACTGGTGGATAGAAGGACCCCAACACCACCACCATGGCGAACCCCAGGCCGGGGGGTGTGGGAGAAGGTGAGGCCCCCAGAGGATATAGCAGCAGGAGAAGTGGTGTCAGAGGGTGAGATCCAAGTTTCAGTGATGGCTAGAAGATTCAGAGAGTTGGAGATAAAAAGGTCATGGGTGGGGACCAGTTTATTACAGACTGACCTGGTATTCCAGAGGGCACAGGATAGAGAGATAGCATTTGTGGGGGAGATGTGAATAAGATTATCCGGGTTGCTGTAACGTGGAGGTAAGCTTAATTTGGGGGACCGATATGAAGCGAGTTTAGTGATGGTGCGGGCACCTGAGCTAGCAAGGAAACCTATAGGAGGTGGGCAGGGAGGGAGATGTGGATGGCAGTGGGGTGAAGTGACAGGGAGAGGAGTGTAGGAGGAGGGTTTGGTGGTGGGGTAGTAGGACAGAGGGGGGGTAGAACAGGAAGAAAGTGGAGTAATGGGAGAGGAGGGAAGAGTAGGCAGACAGAAGAGAGGGGAGAAGGGGAGGAGGAGGTGGAAGAGATAAGGGGGAAAGGATAAAGGTGGAAGCAGGGGGCAGAATAGAGGATTAGGTAGAGACTGAGTGAAGGAGGGAGTTGATGAAAACCTTGTCATGGTGTTTATAAGTAAACAAGAGGAATGAAATTTGGAATTGTAAATGAGATATGAGTGCAAGAGATTTGTATGAATGCAAGTGAAAAAAACAGTGTATCAATATGTGCGCAGATTAACAAGACTGTTATAGGGAGTATTAAAAGTGGGGTTCTAATGTGTGCAGAATTTGAAAAATAATGCAGATTGTAAGCAGATAGAGGATGTGAGGCTAGGAAAGAGAGCTGGGATAAAGGACAGTGTTTCAAAGTAGATAGATGTAAACTGACATGGGAAAAAGTACGATAAGCATTGAATTGTAAGCGAGAATCAGAAGGCCAGTATTATTAATAGCAATAGAAGTGTTCTTGCCGTGAATGTACAGGGAGTCCAGTTATGGTCTGAGTCTTTAGATTGTTGAGGTTTGTTGCTTGATGGACCTTTATCTCCTTCTGTTTCTCCTCGATTTAACGCAGGTCTAATGCTAGTTATGCACTTAAAAACACTGCACTTAGAAAAGCTGCACCCAGCCAAGGCGATACCAGCCAAACTACTGACACTTAAACAGGGATGCAAGCAAGTGTGGACACTAATTAATGAAAACCCCCAATTGGCCAGCCAGAGAAAGCTAGCAATAAAGATGGCTTAAGTCAACAATGACCACATACCATACATCTAAGGCTACAAATAAATCAAGCATTCAATTTAGTCAATAGACCGAGAGAATCCTTAATACAATTTAACTATTTCAAATCATAAGGCATTAAAAACTATAGCATAAGGATTCAGTAAAGAATAAGCTAGTTACCTATGATTATAATTAATAAAGGAGGCACAGGAGGTGAAATACTTTGCAGTCACAGTCAACTTCAGTTACCTATGATTATAATAAAGG
The DNA here is from genome assembly GCA_031769625.1 of Taudactylus pleione. Taxonomy (NCBI): domain Eukaryota; kingdom Metazoa; phylum Chordata; class Amphibia; order Anura; family Myobatrachidae; genus Taudactylus; species Taudactylus pleione. The sequence continues at coordinate 1,491,731 of JAUIMM010000482.1, forward strand.
AGGCACAGGAGGTGAAATACTTTGCAGTCACAGTCAACTTCAGTTACCTATGATTATAATTAATAAAAGAGGCACAGGAGGTGAAATACTTTGCAGTCACAGTCAACTTCAGTTACCTATGATTATAATTAATAAAGGAGGCACAGCAGGTGAAATACTTTGCAGTCACAGTCAACTTCAGTTACCTATGATTATAATTAATAAAAGAGGCACAGGAGGTGAAATACTTTGCAGTCACAGTCAACTTCAGTTACCTATGATTATAGTTAATAAAGGAGGCACAGGAAGTGAAATACTTTGCAGTCGCAGTCAACTTCAGTTACCTATGATTATAATTAATAAAGGAGGCACAGGAGGTGAAATACTTTGCAGTCACAGTCAACTTCAGTTACCTATGATTATAATTAATAAAAGAGGCACAGGAGGTGAAATACTTTGCAGTCACAGTCAACTTCAGTTACCTATGATTATAGTTAATAAAGGAGGCACAGGAAGTGAAATACTTTGCAGTCACAGTCAACTTCAGTTACCTATGATTATAATTAATAAAAGAGGCACAGGAGGTGAAATACTTTGCAGTCACAGTCAACTTCAGTTACCTATGATTATAGTTAATAAAGGAGGCACAGGAAGTGAAATACTTTGCAGTCACAGTCAACTTCAGTTACCTATGATTATAATTAATAAAGGAGGCACAGCAGGTGAAATACTTTGCAGTCACAGTCAACTTCAGTTACCTATGATTATAATTAATAAAGGAGGCACAGGAGGTGAGATACTTTGCAGTCACAGTCAACTTCAGTTACCTGTAGATAGGGAGAGAGGCGGTGTCAATTCATTCAAGATCAGCAGAAGAATTAACTAATAAAAATAGCGCAGATCTAACGCTAGTTATGCACTTAAAAACACTGCACTTAGAAAAGCTGCACCCAGCCAAGGCTATACCAGCCAAACTACAGTGCTTAAGTACAGGGGACCCTTATGTCATTTGTCCCCTGTATTTAAGCACACCCAGCACTGGGTCACTAATGCCTGGGGCTGGTTGCTCTTTTTTGGGGGGGGGCACACCATTTTTTTCCTTTTACACAGGTTTTTTTTTTTTTTTTTACCACAGCAGCACAGACGGGTCTCGCGGACCCGTCAGTGCTCTGTGTCAATGACAGATGCAAGTAGCACGGATCTCCTGGTCCGTGCGTGCATCTGTGTCATTGAAATACACAGCAGCACAGATGGGGCTCACTGGCCCATCTGTGTTCTGTGTCACTGTCAATCACACAGATGCATGTAGCACGGATCTCCCGAGTCCGTGCTACATGCAAATGGGCACCATAATGCAGATTGGCTGAGAGCCATGACAGATAGCTCTGTCAGCCAATCAGCACTTTGCCCATTAAAGGCAAAGGCATTTTTTTAAAATGGCCGCTCGAGGCAAAACCTCGAGATCCGACAGCAGATCTCGAGGTTTTGCCTCGGGAGAGGGATCCGGGGCAGACAGGGAGATCCGAGCTTGGGCTCGGATCGCATAGGATCCCCGAAGTGCGGGTGGGTTTGGTTCTCAGGGAACCGAACCCGCTCATCCTTACTTATAACACACAGAAAACTAACCTCTTACATCACCAGCAGAGACATCACTCCCCATCTCTGCTGTTAAAACGTTTTTAGCTGACCCTCTGTGTGTGTCTGTGAGTGACAGTAGCTGTAGGGCCAGGGCTGTACACTGATTGGCTCTCTTAGACAGTGAGAGCCAATCAGAGCTAGCAGAGAGGGGTGGGCAGGCCAGGTCTGAGGCAGTGAGAGACAGCCTCCAATGATCCCAGCAACAAGAGCCAGAAACGTTATCAGAGGCAGAGACACAGCAAACAGCAGTCAGGGGAGGCAGAGCTTTTAGTTTTTAAAGAACACCATTGAATGATTACCATTCAGTGGCAACAAACATCGGAATGCTGCCATCGAATGGTGAAAACACTAATATCGGAAAAAAAACATCTATGGTCGGCAAACATCGACCATCGATGTCCATCCCTAGTGTTTGGTAAGTAGGGATCAGGAGGTAGTGCAGATAGGTAGTGGTGAGTATGGAGGAGTCAGGGAGGTAGTGCAGAGAGATAGTGTTTGGTAAGGAGAGGTCAGGGGATAGTGCAGATAGGTAGTGGTGAGTATGGAGGGGTCAGGGAGGTAGTGGTGAGTATGGAGGGGTCAGGGAGGTAGTGGTGAGTATGGAGGGGTCAGGGAGGTAGTTCAGTGAGATAGCGTTTGGTAAGGAGACGTCAGGGAGGTAGTGCAGATAGGTAGTGGTGAGTATGGAGGGGTCAGGGGGTAGTGCAGATAGGAAGTGAGTATGGAGGGGTCAGGGAGGTAGTGCAGATAGGTAGTGGTGAGTATGGAGGGGTCAGGGGGTAGTGCAGACAGGTAGAGGTGAGTATGGAGGGATCAGGGAGGTAGTGCAGTGAGATAGTGTTTGGTAAGGAGGGGTCAGGGAGGTAGTGCAGATAGGTAGTGGTGAGTATGGAGGGGTCAGGGGGTAGTGCAGACAGGTAGAGGTGAGTATGGAGGGGTCAGGGAGGTAGTGCAGAGAGGATAGTGTTTGGTAAGCAGGGGTCAGGAGAGTAGTGCAGATAGGTAGTGGTGAGTATGGAGGAGTCAGGGAGGTAGTGCAGAGAGATAGTGTTTGGTAAGGAGGGGTCAGGAGAGTAGTGCAGATAGGTAGTGGAGAGTATGGAGAAGTCAGGGAGGTAGTGCAGTTAGGTAGTGGTGAGTATGGAGGAGTCAGGGAGGTAGTGCAGATAGGTAGTGGTGAGTATGGAGGAGTCAGGGAGGTAGTACAGTGAGATAATGTTTGGTAAGGAGAGGTCAGGGGGTAGTGCAGATAGCTAGTGGTGAGTATGGCGGGATCAGGGAGTAGTACAGATAGGTAGTGGTGAGTATGGAGGGGTCAGGGGGTAGTGCAGATAGGTAGTGGTGAGTATGGAGGAGTCAGGGAGGTAGTGCAGTGAGATAGTGTTTGGTAAGGAGGGGTCAGGAGGGTAGTGCAGATAGGTAGTGGTGAGTATGGAGGGGTTAGGGAGGTAGAGCAGTGAGATAGTGTTTTTTAAGGAGAGGTCAGGGGGTAGTGCAGACAGGTAGTGGTGAGTATGGAGGGGTCGGGGTAGTGCAGATAGGTAGTGGTGAGTATGGAGGGGTCGGGGTAGTGCAGATAGGTAGTGGTGAGTATGGAGGGGTCTGGGGGTAGTGTAGATAGGTAGTGGTGAGTATGGAGGGATCAGGGAGGTAGTGCCTTAAGATAGTGTTTGGTAAGGAGGGGTCAGGGGGTAGTGCAGATAGGTATTGGTGAATATGGAGGGGTCAGGGAGGTAGTACAGAGAGATAGTGGTGAATATGGAGGGGTCAGGGGGTAGTGCAGATAGGTAGTGGTGAGTATGGAGGGGTCATGGAGGTGGTGCAGTGAGATAGTGTTTGGTAAGGAGGGGTCAGGAGAGTAGTGCAGATAGGTAGTGGTGAGTATGGAGGGGTCAGGGGGTAGTGCAGATAGGTAGTGGTGAATATGGAAGGGTCAAGAGGTAGTGCAGAGAGGTAGTGGTGAGTATGGAGGGGTCAGGGGGTAGTGCAGAGAGGTAGTGGTGAGTATGGAGGAGTCAGGGGGTAGTGCAGATAGGTAGTGGTGAGTATGGAGGGGTCAGGGTGGTAGTGCAGTGAGATAGTGTTTGGTAAGGAGGAGTCAGGGAGGTAGTGCAGATAGGTAGTGGTGAGTATGGAGGGGTCAGGGGGTAGTGCAGATAGGTAGTGGTGAGTATGGAGGGGTCAGGGGGTAGTACAGATAGGTAGTGGTGAGTATGGAGGGGTCAGGGAGGTAGTGCAGATAGGTAGTGGTGAGTATGGAGGAGTCAGGGAGGTAGTGCAGATAGGTAGTGGTGAGTATGGAGGAGTCAGGGAGGTAGTGCAGATAGGTAGTGGTGAGTATGGAGGTGACAGGGAGGTAGAGCAGTGAGATAGTGTTTGGTAAGGATGGGTCAGGAGGGTAGTGCAGATAGGTAGTGGTGAGTATGGAGGGGTCAGGGGGTAGTGCAGATAGGTAGTGGTGAGTATGGAGGGGTCAGGGAGCTAGAGCGGTGAGATAGTGTTTGGTAAGGAGGGGTCAGGAGGGTAGTGCAGATAGGTAGTGGTGAGTATGGAGGGGTCAGGGGGTAGTGCAGATAGGTAGTGGTGAGTATGGAGGGGTCAGGGGGTAGTACAGATAGGTAGTGGTGAGTATGGAGGGGTCAGGGAGGTAGTGCAGATAGGTAGTGGTGAGTATGGAGGAGTCAGGGAGGTAGTGCAGATAGGTAGTGGTGAGTATGGAGGAGTCAGGGAGGTAGTGCAGATAGGTAGTGGTGAGTATGGAGGTGACAGGGAGGTAGTGCAGTGAGATAGTGTTTGGTAAGGAGGGGTCAGGAGGGTAGTGCAGATAGGTAGTCGTGAGTATGGAGGGGTCAGGGAGGTAGTGCAGATAGGTAGTGGTGAGTATGGAGGAGTCAGGGAGGTAGAGCAGATAGGTAGTGGTGAGTATGGAGGAGTCAGGGAGGTAGTGCAGTGAGATAATGTTTGGTAAGGAGAGGTCAGGAGGGTAGTGCAGATAGGTAGTGGTGAGTATGGAGGGATCAGGGGGTAGTACAGATAGGTAGTGGTGAGTATGGAGGGGTCAGGGGGTAGTGCAGATAGGTAGTGGTGAGTATGGAGGAGTCAGGAAGGTAGTGCAGTGAGATAGTGTTTGGTAAGGAGGGGTCAGGAGGGTAGTGCAGATAGGTAGTGGTGAGTATGGAGGCGTCAGGGGGTAGTGCAGATAGGTAGCGGTGAGTATGGAGGAGTCAGGGAGGTAGTGCAGTGAGATAGTGTTTGGAAAGGAGGGGTCAGGAGGTAGTGCAGATAGTTAGTGGTGAGTATGGAGGGGTCAGGGAGGTAGTACAGATAGGTAGTGGTGAGTATGGAGGGGTCAGGGGGTAGTGCAGATAGGTAGTGGTGAGTATGGAGGGGTCAGGGAGGTAGTGCAGATTGATAGTGGTGAGTATGGAGGGGTCAGGGAGGTAGAGCAGTGAGATAGTGTTTTTTAAGGTCAGGGGGTAGTGCAGATAGGTAGTGGTGAGTATGGAGGGGTCGGGGTAGTGCAGGTAGGTAGTGGTGAGTATGGAGGGGTCAGTGGGTAGTGTAGATAGGTAGTGGTGAGTATGGAGGGGTCAGGAGGTAGTGCAGATAGATAGTGGTGAGTATGGAGGAGTCAGGGAGGTAGTGCAGTGAGATAGTGTTTGGTAAGGAGGAGTCAGGAGGTAGTGCAGATAGGTAGTGGTGAGTATGGAGGGATCAGGGAGGTAGTGCCTTAAGATAGTGTTTGGTAAGGAGGGGTCAGGGGGTAGTACAGAGAGATAGTGGTGAATATGGAGGGGTCAGGGGGTAGTGCAGATAGGTATTGGTGAGTATGGAGGGGTCAGGGGGTAGTACAGAGAGATAGTGGTGAATATGGAGGGGTCAGGGGGTAGTGCAGATAGGCAGTGGTGAGTATGGAGGGGTCATGGAGGTGGTGCAGTGAGATAGTGTTTGGTAAGGAGGGGTCAGGAGAGTAGTGCAGATAGGTAGTGGTGAGTATGGAGGGGTCAGGGGGTAGTGCAGATAGGTAGTGGTGAATATGGAAGGGTCAAGAGGTAGTGCAGATAGGTAGTGGTGAGTATGGAGGGGTCAGGGGGTGGTGCAGATAGGTAGTGGTGAGTATGGAGGAGTCAGGGGGTAGTGCAGATAGGTAGTGGTGAGTATGGAGGGGTCAGGGTGGTAGTGCAGTGAGATAGTGTTTGGTAAGGAGGAGTCAGGGAGGTAGTGTAGATAGGTAGTGGTGAGTATGGAGGGGTCAGGTAGGTAGAGCAGTGAGATAGTGTTTGGTAAGGATGGGTCAGGAGGGTAGTGCAGATAGGTAGTGGTGAGTATGGAGGGGTCAGGGGGTAGTGTAGATAGGTAGTGGTGAGTATGGAGGGGTCAGGGAGGTAGAGCGGTGAGATAGTGTTTGGTAAGGAGGGGTCAGGAGGGTAGTGCAGATAGGTAGTGGTGAGTATGGAGGGGTCAGGGAGGTAGTGCAGATAGGTAGTGGTGAGTATGGAGGGGTCAGGGGGTAGTACAGATAGGTAGTGGTGAGTATGGAGGGGTCAGGGAGGTAGTGCAGATAGGTAGTGGTGAGTATGGAGGGGTCAAGGGGTAGTGCAGATAGGTAGTGGTGAGTATGGAGGTGACAGGGAGCTATTGCAGTGAGATAGTGTTTGGTAAGGAGGGGTCAGGAGGGTAGTGCAGTTAGGTAGTCGTGAGTATGGAGGGGTCAGGGAGGTAGTGCAGATAGGTAGTGGTGAGTATGGAGGAGTCAGGGAGGTAGTGCAGATAGGTAGTGGTGAGTATGGAGGAGTCAGGGAGGTAATGCAGTGAGATAATGTTTGGTAAGGAGAGGTCAGGAGGGTAGTGCAGATAGGTAGTGGTGAGTATGGAGGGATCAGGGGGTAGTACAGATAGGTAGTGGTGAGTATGGAGGAGTCAGGAAGGTAGTGCAGTGAGATAGTGTTTGGTAAGGAGGGGTCAGGAGGGTAGTGGAGATAGGTAGTGGTGAGTATGGAGGCATCAGGGGGTAGTGCAGATAGGTAGCGGTGAGTATGGAGGAGTCAGGGAGGTAGTGCAGTGAGATAGTGTTTGGAAAGGAGGGGTCAGGAGGTAGTGCAGATAGGTAGTGGTGAGTATGGAGGGGTCAGGGAGGTAGTGCCTTAAGATAGTGTTTGGTAAGGAGGGGTCAGGGAGTAGTGCAGATAGGTAGTGGTGAATATATAGGGGTCAGGGAGGTAGTGCAGAGAGATATTGGTGAATATGGAGGGGTCAGGGGGTAGTGCAGATAGGTAGTGGTGAGTATGGAGGGGTCATGGAGGTGGTGCAGAGAGATAGTGTTTGGTAAGGAGGGGTCAGGAGAGTAGTGCAGATAGGTAGTGGTGAGTATGGAGGGGTCAGGGGTTAGTGCAGATAGGTATTTGTGAGTATGGAGGAGTCAGGGGGTAGTGCAGATAGGTAGAGTTGAATATGGAGGGGTCAGGGTGGTAGTGCAGTGAGATAGTGTTTGGTAAGGAGGAGTCAGGGAGGTAGTGTAGATAGGTAGTGGTGAGTATGGAGGGGTCAGGGAGGTAGAGCAGTGAGATAGTGTTTGGTAAGGAGGGGTCAGGAGGTAGTGCAGATAGGTAGTGGTTAGTAAGGAGGGGTCAGGGAGGTAGTACAGATAGGTAGTGGTGAGTATGGAGGAGTCAGGTGGTAGTGCAGATAGGTAGTGGTCAGTATGGAGGGGTCAGGGAGGTAGAGCAGTGAGATAGTGTTTGGTAAGGAGGGATCAGGAGGGTAGTGCAGATAGGTAGTGGTGAGTATGGAGGGGTCAGGGGGTAGTGCAGATAGGTAGTGGTGAGTATGGAGGGGTCAGGGGGTAGTACAGATAGGTAGTGGTGAGTATGGAGGGGTCAGGGAGGTAGTGCAGATAGGTAGTGGTGAGTATGGAAGAGTCAGGGAGGTAGTGCAGATAGGTAGTGGTGAGTATGGAGGGGTCAGGGAGGTAGTGCAGTGAGATAGTGTTTGGAAGGAGGAGTCAGGGAGGTAGTGTAGATAGGTAGTGGTGAGTATGGAGGGGTCAGGTAGGTAGAGCAGTGAGATAGTGTTTGGTAAGGATGGGTCAGGAGGGTAGTGCAGATAGGTAGTGGTGAGTATGGAGGGGTCAGGGGGTAGTGCAGATAGGTAGTGGTGAGTATGGAGGGGTCAGGGAGCTAGAGCGGTGAGATAGTGTTTGGTAAGGAGGGGTCAGGAGGGTAGTGCAGATAGGTAGTGGTGAGTATGGAGGGGTCAGGGGGTAGTGCAGATAGGTAGTGGTGAGTATGGAGGGGTCAGGGGGTAGTACAGATAGGTAGTGGTGAGTATGGAGGGGTCAGGGAGGTAGTGCAGATAGGTAGTGGTGAGTATGGAGGAGTCAGGGAGGTAGTGCAGATAGGTAGTGGTGAGTATGGAGGAGTCAGGGAGGTAGTGCAGATAGGTAGTGGTGAGTATGGAGGTGACAGGGAGGTAGTGCAGTGAGATAGTGTTTGGTAAGGAGGGGTCAGGAGGGTAGTGCAGATAGGTAGTCGTGAGTATGGAGGGGTCAGGGAGGTAGTGCAGATAGGTAGTGGTGAGTATGGAGGAGTCAGGGAGGTAGTGCAGATAGGTAGTGGTGAGTATGGAGGAGTCAGGGAGGTAGTGCAGTGAGATAATGTTTGGTAAGGAGAGGTCAGGAGGGTAGTGCAGATAGGTAGTGGTGAGTATGGAGGGATCAGGGGGTAGTACAGATAGGTAGTGGTGAGTATGGAGGGGTCAAGGGGTAGTGCAGATAGGTAGTGGTGAGTATGGAGGAGTCAGGAAGGTAGTGCAGTGAGATAGTGTTTGGTAAGGAGGGGTCAGGAGGGTAGTGCAGATAGGTAGTGGTGAGTATGGAGGCGTCAGGGGGTAGTGCAGATAGGTAGCGGTGAGTATGGAGGAGTCAGGGAGGTAGTGCAGTGAGATAGTGTTTGGAAAGGAGGGGTCAGGAGGTAGTGCAGATAGTTAGTGGTGAGTATGGAGGGGTCAGGGAGGTAGTACAGATAGGTAGTGGTGAGTATGGAGGGGTCAGGGGGTAGTGCAGATAGGTAGTGGTGAGTATGGAGGGGTCAGGGAGGTAGTGCAGATTGATAGTGGTGAGTATGGAGGGGTCAGGGAGGTAGAGCAGTGAGATAGTGTTTTTTAAGGTCAGGGGGTAGTGCAGATAGGTAGTGGTGAGTATGGAGGGGTCGGGGTAGTGCAGATAGGTAGTGGTGAGTATGGAGGGGTCAGTGGGTAGTGTAGATAGGTAGTGGTGAGTATGGAGGGGTCAGGAGGTAGTGCAGATAGATAGTGGTGAGTATGGAGGAGTCAGGGAGGTAGTGCAGTGAGATAGTGTTTGGTAAGGAGGAGTCAGGAGGTAGTGCAGATAGGTAGTGGTGAGTATGGAGGGATCAGGGAGGTAGTGCCTTAAGATAGTGTTTGGTAAGGAGGGGTCAGGGGGTAGTACAGAGAGATAGTGGTGAATATGGAGGGGTCAGGGGGTAGTGCAGATAGGTATTGGTGAGTATGGAGGGGTCAGGGGGTAGTACAGAGAGATAGTGGTGAATATGGAGGGGTCAGGGGGTAGTGCAGATAGGCAGTGGTGAGTATGGAGGGGTCATGGAGGTGGTGCAGTGAGATAGTGTTTGGTAAGGAGGGGTCAGGAGAGTAGTGCAGATAGGTAGTGGTGAGTATGGAGGGGTCAGGGGGTAGTGCAGATAGGTAGTGGTGAATATGGAAGGGTCAAGAGGTAGTGCAGATAGGTAGTGGTGAGTATGGAGGGGTCAGGGGGTGGTGCAGATAGATAGTGGTGAGTATGGAGGAGTCAGGGGGTAGTGCAGATAGGTAGTGGTGAGTATGGAGGGGTCAGGGTGGTAGTGCAGTGAGATAGTGTTTAGTAAGGAGGAGTCAGGGAGGTAGTGTAGATAGGTAGTGGTGAGTATGGAGGGGTCAGGTAGGTAGAGCAGTGAGATAGTGTTTGATAAGGATGGGTCAGGAGGGTAGTGCAGATAGGTAGTGGTGATTATGGAGGGGTCAGGGGGTAGTGCAGATAGGTAGTGGTGAGTATGGAGGGGTCAGGGAGGTAGAGCGGTGAGATAGTGTTTGGTAAGGAGGGGTCAGGAGGGTAGGGCAGATAGGTAGTGGTGAGTATGGAGGGGTCAGGGAGGTAGTGCAGATAGGTAGTGGTGAGTATGGAGGGGTCAGGGGGTAGTACAGATAGGTAGTGGTGAGTATGGAGGGGTTAGGGAGGTAGTGCAGATAGGTAGTGGTGAGTATGGAGGAGTCAGGGAGGTAGTGCAGATAGGTAGTGGTGAGTATGGAGGAGTCAGGGAGGTAGTGCAGATAGGTAGTGGTGAGTATGGAGGTGACAGGGAGCTATTGCAGTGAGATAGTGTTTGGTAAGGAGGGGTCAGGAGGGTAGTGCAGATAGGTAGTCGTGAGTATGGAGGGGTCAGGGAGGTAGTGCAGATAGGTAGTGGTGAGTATGGAGGAGTCAGGGAGGTAGTGCAGATAGGTAGTGGTGAGTATGGAGGAGTCAGGGAGGTAGTGCAGTGAGATAATGTTTGGTAAGGAGAGGTCAGGAGGGTAGTGCAGATAGGTAGTGGTGAGTATGGAGGGATCAGGGGGTAGTACATATAGGTAGTGGTGAGTATGGAGGAGTCAGGAAGGTAGTGCAGTGAGATAGTGTTTGGTAAGGAGGGGTCAGGAGGGTAGTGGAGATAGGTAGTGGTGAGTATGGAGGCGTCAGGGGGTAGTGCAGATAGGTAGCGGTGAGTATGGAGGAGTCAGGGAGGTAGTGCAGTGAGATAGTGTTTGGAAAGGAGGGGTCAGGAGGTAGTGCAGATAGGTAGTGGTGAGTATGGAGGGGTCAGGGAGGTAGTGCCTTAAGATAGTGTTTGGTAAGGAGGGGTCAGGGAGTAGTGCAGATAGGTAGTGGTGAATATGGAGGGGTCAGGGAGGTAGTGCAGAGAGATATTGGTGAATATGGAGGGGTCAGGGGGTAGTGCAGATAGGTAGTGGTGAGTATGGAGGGGTCATGGAGGTGGTGCAGAGAGATAGTGTTTGGTAAGGAGGGGTCAGGAGAGTAGTGCAGATAGGTAGTGGTGAGTATGGAGGGGTCAGGGGTTAGTGCAGATAGGTATTTGTGAGTATGGAGGAGTCAGGGGGTAGTGCAGATAGGTAGAGTTGAATATGGAGGGATCAGGGTGGTAGTGCAGTGAGATAGTGTTTGGTAAGGAGGAGTCAGGGAGGTAGTGTAGATAGGTAGTGGTGAGTATGGAGGGGTCAGGGAGGTAGAGCAGTGAGATAGTGTTTGGTAAGGAGGGGTCAGGAGGTAGTACAGATAGGTAGTGGTGAGTATGGAGGAGTCAGGTGGTAGTGCAGATAGGTAGTGGTCAGTATGGAGGGGTCAGGGAGGTAGAGCAGTGAGATAGTGTTTGGTAAGGAGGGATCAGGAGGGTAGTGCAGATAGGTAGTGGTGAGTATGGAGGGGTCAGGGGGTAGTGCAGATAGGTAGTGGTGAGTATGGAGGGGTCAGGGGGTAGTACAGATAGGTAGTGGTGAGTATGGAGGGGTCAGGGAGGTAGTGCAGATAGGTAGTGGTGAGTATGGAAGAGTCAGGGAGGTAGTGCAGATAGGTAGTGGTGAGTATGGAGGGGTCAGGGAGGTAGTGCAGTGAGATAGTGTTTGGAAGGAGGAGTCAGGGAGGTAGTGTAGATAGGTAGTGGTGAGTATGGAGGGGTCAGGGACGTAGAGCAGTGAGATAGTGTTTGGTAAGGAGGGGTCAGGAGGGTAGTGCAGATAGATAGTGGTGAGTATGGAGGGGTCAGGGGGTAGTACAGATAGGTAGTGGTGAGTATGGTGGGGTCAGGGAGGTAGTGCAGTGAGATAGTGTTTGGTAAGGATGAGTCAGGGAGGTAGTGCAGATAGATAGTGGTGAGTATGGAGGGGTCAAGAGGTAGTGCAGATAGCTAGTGGTGAGTATGGAGGGGTCATGGAGGTAGTGCAGTGAGATAGTGTTTGGTAAGGAGGAATCAGGGAGGTAGTGTAGATAGGTAGTGGTGAGTATGGAGGGGTCACGAAGGTAGAGCAGTGAGATAGTGTTTGGTAAGGAGGGGTCAGGAGGGTAGTGCAGATAGGTAGTGGTGAGTATGGAGGGGTCAGGGGGTAGTGCAGATAGGTAGTGGTGAGTATGGAGGGGTCAGGGGGTAGTACAGATAGGTAGTGGTGAGTATGGAGGGGTCAGGGAGGTAGTGCAGATAGGTAGTGGTGAGTATGGAGGAGTCAGTGGGGTAGTGCAGATAGGTAGTGGTGAGTATGGAGGAGTCAGGGAGGTAGTGCAGATAGGTAGTGGTGAGTATGGAGGAGTCAGGGAGGTAGTGCAGATAGGTAGTGGTGAGTATGGAGGAGTCAGGGAGGTAGTGCAGTGAGATAATGTTTGGTAAGGAGAGGTCAGGGGGTAGTGCAGATAGGTAGTGGTGAGTATGGAGGGATCAGGGAGGTACTGCAGATAGGTAGTGGTGAGTATGGAGGGGTCAGGGGGTAGTGCAGATAGGTAGTGGTGAGTATGGAGGGGTCAGGAGGTAGTGCAGATAGGTAGTGGTGAGTATAGAGGGGTGAGGGAGGTAGTGCAGTGAGATACTGTTTGGTAAGGAGGGGTCAGGAGGGTAGTGCAGATAGGTAGTGGTGGTTATGGAGGGGTCAGGGAGATAGTGCAGATAGGTAGTGGTGAGTATGGAGGAGTCAGGGAGGTAGTGCAGATAGGTAGTGGTGAGTATGGAGGAGTCAGGGAGGTAGTGCAGATAGGTAGTGGTGAGTATGGAGGAGTCAGGGAGGTAGTGCAGTGAGATAATGTTTGGTAAGGAGAGGTCAGGGGGTAGTGCAGATAGGTAGTGGTGAGTATGGAGGGATCAGGGGGTAGTACAGATAGGTAGTGGTGAGTATGGAGGGGTCAAGGTGTAGTGCAGATAGGTAGTGGTGAGTATGGAGGAGTCAGGGAGGTAGTGCAGTGAGATAGTGTTTGGTAAGGAGGGGTCAGGAGGGTAGTGCAGATAGGTAGTGGTGAGTATGGAGGGGTCAGGGGGTAGTGCAGATAGGTAGTGGTGAGTATGGAGGGGTCAGTGGGTAGTGCAGATAGGTAGTGGTGAGTATGGAGGGGTCAGGGAGGTAGTGCAGATAGGTAGTGGTGAGTATGGAGGAGTCAGGGAGGTAGTGCAGTGAGATAGTGTTTGGTAAGGAGGGGTCAGGAGGTAGTGCAGATAGGTAGTGGTGAGTATGGAGGGGTCAGGGAGGTAGTGGCTTAAGATAGTGTTTGGTAAGGAGGGGTCAGGGGGTAGTGCAGATAGGTAGTGGTGAATATGGAGGGGTCAGGGAGGTAGTGCAGATAGGTAGTGGTGAGTATGGATGGGTCAGGGGGCAGTGCAGGTAGTTAGTGGTGAGTATGGAGGGGTCAGAAAGGTAGTGCAGAGAGATAGTGTTTGGTAAGGAGGGGTCAGGAGGTAGTGCAGAGAGCTAGTGTTTGGTAAGGAGGGGTCAGGAGGTAGTGCAGAGAGATAGTGTTTGGTAAGGAGGGGTCAGGAGGTAGTGCAGAGAGATAGTGATTGATAAGGAGCGGTCAGGAGAGTAGTGCAGATAGGTAGTGGTGAGGATTGTACCGTTGTTAAACCAGATGCATCTACTAAATAGGTTAATTTGTCCCTTCTTGGGTGGAACAGGAGGTGTGATTTGTATTGTGGAATACATTCATGCTTTTATTCTATCACAGACAGAGAGTGTGCACATATAGAGCATAGGTTCTCAGACTCGCCCTGCACCGGGCCTGCACCCTGAGCGCATGACATCACTATTTTGCGCAGACAGGGCATGACCGGCAGCTCTGGTAAGTGCAGCAGTGATCAGGTGTCCTCAGGACGCCCAATCAGCTGCATGTACTGTGCAGGGTGCCCATCTGGAGCATCCACAGGATGCTCCGCGTGCGCTACAGCAGGAATTCTGGCTGCAGGGTGCCGTTCCAGCACCCTGCTAGACAGGAGCAAGCGCCGTGGACCGGCGCCGCCCACAGAGCCTCTGCTCTCTGTGCGCCAACACCTGGCTCTTCCTGTGGGTCTTTTAAAAAGTGTCAGAGAGTAATGAATTACACCTGTGCACCTGCTGGGATACCTGGAAAACATGACGTGTGTGGCGGCCTGAGGACCGAATTTGAGAACCGCTGATATAGAGAATTTAGAGAATAAGGGGCTGCTGTGACAGCCGGCGGTTCAAATCCTGACAGCGGAGGCTCGACAGGGGTGAAGATCCGAAACTACAAAAGCTAAGTACTAACTTATCCTATTCTACCCCCTAACCCTCCGTTAAGTGCCTAAACCTAACCCCCCCACTTCCACGCAGCCTAACCCTAAGTCTCCCAGGGGGGGTGCCTAACCCCCCTTCCCCTTGCCTAACCCTCCTGCGGGTGCTGCGTAACCCTAAGTCCCCTCCGGGAGCTCCTAACCTAACCCACCCCCCCCCCCCCCCCCCGCGCGGCTGTCCGCACCCGGTTTACCTTCGATCGGTATGCCGGGTGTCGGGCTCCCGGCGTAGGGTCTAATGGCAGGCGTCGGGATTTCGCCGCCTGTCATTAGTGCCTTGCCGGGATTTGACAGTCGGGAAGCCGGCGGTCGGCATTGCAGCCATCGGCTTCCTGACTGCATCCCGCTGTGACTGCTTTAGTATCCTGTGCCATAGCAGCGTTTGCCACATCACAAGTATTGCCAGCCTAACACCCCACATAGTGGCAGAAGAAAACCTGTTATGTTGCGGCTACCTCAACTGGCTGATATGTACGCAACCGGGCATGCGGCACATCTTCCATCCTGCTCCTGAGCGCAGCCAGCTACTGACTGTACTGAGAGCTACAGGCCCTCACATATGTTAGATTAGGAATTTAAAAAAAACTTGAACTGAGTGACTTCTGAATAATCTTTTAATTAAAGTATAAAATATATCTGTGTGTGACGGCAATTCTGCTTTTTGAGTATAAAACAATTCTCCCCATTTCTGACCCACCACTGTCACCACAATAAGCAGATAAGCAAAGTGCACTGACTGCACACACTCTGCTCTGCATCAGTGCCTGGTGTTACGTAATCCCCTGCGCTCTGCATCAGTTTCTGGTGTTACGTAATCCCCTGCGCTCTGCATCAGAGTCTGGTGTTACGCAATCCCCTGCGTTCTGCATCAGTTTCTGGTGTTACATAATCCCCTGCGCTCTGCATCAGTGTCTGGTGTTACGCAATCCCCCGCGTTCTGCATCAGTGCCTGGTGTTACGTAGTCCCCTGCACTCTGCATCAGTGTCTGGTGTTACGTAATCCCCTGCGCTCTGCATCAGTTTCTGGTGTTACGTAATCCCCTAAACTCTGCATCAGTGTCTGGTGTTACGTAATCCCCCGCGTTCTGCATCAGTTTCTGGTGTTACGTAATCCCCTGCGCCCTGCATCAGTTTCTGGTGTTACGTAATCCCCCGCGCCCTGCATCAGTTTCTGGTGTTACGTAATCCCCTGCGCCCTGCATCAGTGTCTGGTGTTACGCAATCCTCTGCGTTCTGCATCAGTGTCTGGTGTTACGCAATCCCCCGCGCCCTGCATCAGTGTCTGGTGTTACGTAATCCCCCGCGCTCTGCATAAGTGTCTGGTGTTACGTAATCCCCTGCGCTCTGCATCAGTGTCTCTTGTGTTACGTAATCCACCGCGCTCTGCATCAGTTTCTGGTGTTACGCAATCCCCTGCGTTCTGCATCAGTGTCTGGTGTTAGGCAATCCCCCGCACTCTGCATAAGTGTCTGGTGTTACACAATCCCCCGCGCCCTGCATCAGTGTCTGGTGTTACGCAATCCCCCGCGTTCTGCATCAGTGCCTGGTGTTACGTAGTCCCCTGCACTCTGCATCAGTGTCTGGTGTTACGTAATCCCCTGCGCTCTGCATCAGTTTCTGGTGTTACGTAATCCCCTAAACTCTGCATCAGTGTCTGGTGTTACGTAATCCCCCGCGTTCTGCATCAGTTTCTGGTGTTACGTAATCCCCTGCGCCCTGCATCAGTTTCTGGTGTTACGTAATCCCCCGCGCCCTGCATCAGTTTCTGGTGTTACGTAATCCCCCGCGCCCTGCATCAGTGTCTGGTGTTACGCAATCCTCTGCGTTCTGCATCAGTGTCTGGTGTTACGCAATCCTCTGCGTTCTGCATCAGTGTCTGGTGTTACGTAATCCCCTGCGCTCTGCATCAGTGTCTCTTGTGTTACGTAATCCACCGCGCTCTGCATCAGTGTCTGGTGTTAGGCAATCCCCCGCACTCTGCATAAGTGTCTGGTGTTACGTAATCCCCCGCGCCCTGCATCAGTGTCTGGTGTTACGTAATCCCCTGCGTTCTGCATCAGTGTCTGGTGTTACGTAATCCCCCGCGCTCTGCATCAGTGTCTGGTGTTACGTGATCCCCTGCGCCTGCATCAGTGTCTGGTATTCCCCATCTTGCGCCATCTACGTACGGCTAAGGCGCCTGCGCACTCTCCTGTGTTCACCCCTCTTGCGCCTGCGCACTACTTACTCTGAAGCCGTTGGAGTCTACACCCAGCTACATAGCCCGATTCCGGAAGTGATACCACCACACGTTTAACGACGACTCGACATGGCGTTAATAGTGCGGTCTTTCATCATGTCGAAGGAGAACAAAGAGATCTGGGGCTATGTCTGCGTTACTTGCAATTTTAAAACTACTTCGGCCTTAGACCTGTACTATCACACCACAGGAGTTAAACACGAAGATTTCCTCAGACGTCACTGCCCTGACATGCTTGCACACAAATACAGTCTCCAGTACTTCCTGGACACCTGTGTGAAGGACGAGCCATTGCTGGGCTTGGAGTACATTGAGGAATTGCAGTCTATACATAAGGAGAACTACAAGTACAAGTGTCACCTCTGTGATATAGCAACTAACAGAAAATCTGTTTTCACCCATGTAAGTGCAATAGCTCACATGAAGAAATATCTGGACACTCACCACCCTGAGATGCTGGCTTCCAGAACACAGATTTCAGGTCTGGAAGTTACAGAAAAAGCTTTGCGAAAAATTTTGCGTTCAATTGCATCACAGATTTTCTCTCGGTATGGGAGAAAAAGAATCATCCAAACAAAGTCTACCACTGATGAGGGCCCAATGCTAGACCCACCGCCTGCCAAAGTGGCTAAAAAAGACCCTCCCAGCACGGACAGTGATCTCCCCAGAATAGAATCGGACTCTTTAAAACCCAATCGCCAGGATTTAAACAGAGACTCTCCCCCTTCCCAAAAGAGAGACCTTCCCAGCAGGGACAGTGATCCCCCCAGAAGGGAAACTGACTCTTTAAAGCCCAGTGGCAATGATTTAAGCAGAGACCCGCCCTCTTCTCAAACAGAATTACCGGAGACGGCACTGCAGCAGCGACGCAAAGCAATCAGGGACATATTGGAGAGTACGAGAAGTCTACCATTTCAACACACTGATGAGTTTTTGGCCTACATGAGAGACTTTCACATACAAAACAATGAGGACGCCATGTTCATTAAAGTCATCATTCAGAATTCTACTGCAGCGCTGATGAAGTTTCAGAAAGAGGCTGGAAACGTGGCGGTGCAGGGAACACCGTCCAGCAGTCATCTGGCTCCAGTATGTGCACCTAGCGTTGTTGCAGAGCACGGTGGTTATATTCCGGAGACTCTGGATAAACCAGTTACTTCTGTGTTACGCTGTGCTGACAGCTGCAGCCTAGAATCGGAAGCGGCGGATAAAAATGACGCCACACATCTTCAGTAACAACAAAAATATGGCGGCCTCCGAGGTCAGCAGCGCTTTGGAGAAAATTGCTGCTTCAGATCCTGTATTTAAAGGGATTGATATAGCAAATGTGATTCGATACTTACAGGAAACTGGGAGACTTAAATAACCATGATGCTTCTATAGCTACAGATATATTTATTATTTCAGAATTACTACTTTTCAAATGTTGGTTTATTAGCTTCCCTACCCCGCTTCCCCAAACTTATTTCAGCTGGGAGGTCCAAGATGTATTTTTAAATTACAATTTTTGTACAACTTGTTTGGCTTTATAAAGTTATGATTAATGCCAATGAACTGGTCACATTTACTGTCAAGATTTCCATAATACAATTGTACTAAGCCACCATACCTTCTGTTTTCCTTCCCGAGTTGGCTAGTAATGCTGGGACTTACAGTTCCATAACAGCTGGAGAGCTGCCCGTTCTCTATAACTTGCATCATATAAGTAGTAAAATGAAAATCTGTCATTGTCCCTAATTCACGGTTCTACTTCAGTTGCAAAGTGTTCTAAATGTTTGGCTGCAAAATACTTATTTGGAAATTATAAAGATTTTGTACCCAGTTGGGGACATTATATTATATTTGAGCTCTCCTATTTGTATTTTATATATAAAAACTTAAATCTGCCAACGCCAACTTAAGCTGGGTACACACTAGATCAGGGGTTCTCAAACTCTGTCCTCAGGACCCCACACAGGTGACGTTTTCCAGGTCACCCAGCAGGTGCACAGGTGTATTCATTACTCACTGACACATTTTAAAAGATCCACAAGTGGTGCTAATTATTTCACTTGAGATTCTGAGGAGACCTGGAAAACATGCACTGTTTGGGGTCTTGAGGACCGAGTTTGAGAACCTGTGCACTAGATGATATATCGTACGATACGACTGATATCGTCTGGATCATACGATATATAGTTCACATCGTCTGGTAGTGTGTACGCACTATATCGTGTACTATGCGCATTGTCAGCGACGTCGGACCTGCATGCATGCAGGTCAGACTGGTGACATTGTCAGCGAGGGCTGTCACGATGTCACTCACGACATTGGTAAATGTGTATACACGTGCCGATGCCCTGACCCCCCGCTTGGTCCTGTCGTACGACATGTCGGCTGGGTACACATTGTTAAGTGTGTACCTAGCTTTAGGAAGACTTATTAAAAGCTATACATATAAAGACTTGTTTAAAGGATAGAAATACACCAATATCATCAGGACAATATTCTTTATACGCACTTACATAAGTGAGTTGTGCACTAAAAAAAGTAAAAAGAAATAACTCAAACAGATATTTTGTGATTTAAAATAACAAGTCAATCTTATTATAACAAAAGACAATGGTTGCCCTGGAGTTAGCTCCTATTGCAGGCAAATTTTATTGAAATCATGCAAAAACTTGTTTTAAGTGTCCCAGCTATGCAGGAACGGGTTAATGGAGATAACGCAATAATTTTCTCCGTTAGTGCCTGACGCCTACAACATAGCATCTGTATACAGCAATCCTTAAAGCCTTACCTTATATAAAGCCATCTGAGAATGTTATATAGGGAAAATCCTTATTTGTGCCAAAAACTGCATGGATAGATGTCTCTCATCCAATCAGTCCCTGCAGCCGCTGATGCTTCTCCCACTCTCCCCTCATTTGGTAATTAAAGCAAAGAGGTGGTTTATTAAGATGACGTTTCAAGACCCGTTGACCTTTTCATCAGGATGCAAACAGTGAAATAAGTGTAAAAATATACCTTAAGTACATGTGTTGTCCAATAGGTGACCCAGTGATATACACACACCATTGGTCCTCAGATAACCACTAAGGGCTTAGGTCAGTGACATCACCAGTTCCTGACTGGAACCATTGGTGGTTATTTGAGGACTGATGGTGAATTATTGTTGTGAGCTGACCTGGCACCCGCATTATTTAACGAATGTGATGAGTGCGATTCTACTACACAAAAAAATAAATATATATATTTATGTATATATATATTTATGTAAAGGGTGTGGTATAAGAGATAGACAGTAAGTAGTTAGACATTGTCTAGATAGTCACCAGATGTTAGACAGTTAATAGACAAGGATAAAAGTTCGACACAGACAAAAGTTAGACATGTAAAAAGTTTGACGGGTACAAAAGGTCGTCAGGGTCAAAAATTCGACATGAAAATGAACGGCAAATTTTTTTTTTTTTAGCCCTAATCTTCACCCTAACTCTTGCCTTGGTGCCTAACCCTAACCGTCTGCGTAAGTGCCTAACCCTAATCTGAAAAAAAAAAAATTGGAATTTTTTTTGTTTTTTTTAGCTCTAATCTTCACCCTAACCCTCCCTCCTGGTGCCTAACCTTAACTGTCTGGGTAAGTGCCTAACACTAAACCTAATCCTACATTTTTTTTCTTCAAAAATGTGTCGACCATGTTGGTGTCGATCATTTTCCTTTTGACCTTGTCGACCTTTTGTACCTGTCAAACTTTTTACATGTCTAACTTTAGTGTGTCTGACTTTTGTCTGTGTCGAACTTTTATCCTTGTCTAACTATTAACTGTCTAACATCTGGTGTCTATCTAGACATTGTTTAACTAATTACTGTCTATCTTTAGTCCGGAACCTATATGTAAATATATCAAGCGAGAAAGTGTGTGTGTATGTCTGTTTGTCCTTTATGCACGGCCAGAGTTTTGGACCGAGCTCCATCAAATTTGGCATGGTGGTAGTTTGACCAGAAGTAGGTTTTTGCCTAGGTTTGTACTTCGTCAGGGCCACACACTGTCACACAATCTCTAAAAATGGGGACACTGCTAGATTACACAGGTTTTGGGGCTGGCTCAAGTGGAAATTGAAAGTCTGCGAAAAACCCTTGTGAAAGCTACAAAAGTATTATTTTACCCCCCACAGTCTGAGCAAATGTCAAACTTTATGACTCATTCAAGTTCATATCAAATCCAGAGTTAGTCTTTTTTAAAGTGACGATATATATATTAGTCAGCCCTCTGTGTTTGCATGCAAGGACGTACCTACATCTTTGGGGGCCACATAGCAAGATCTTAAAAGGTCCCCCAGAGTTCTAAAAAAAAATACATTTGCCCCCACACAGATCCCATTCATGTTATGCCACACAGTAGTACCCTTTATACCAGAGGTTCCCAAACACGGTCCTTAAGGCTCCCCAACAGTTCAGGTTTTAGAGATATCCATGGCTGAGCACAGGTGATTAAATCAAATTGACTGAGGTACTAATTAAGACATCAGTGCTCAACCATGGATATCTCCAAAACTTCACCTGTTGGGGAGTCTTGAGGACCGTGTTTGGGAACCTTTGCCTTATACACATTAAGGAATCTATATTTGAACCTCTATATACCCCTGCCTATACCTTCTAATATCCTACCTATAAATCTCTAAGGATGACGCTATTTTGAGTACGCAGTCATACAGTAAATAAAGACTGCAGACTTCTAATGTGTGGTTCCAAAGCACAAAGTATTATTCAAGTAGAAGTACAGTCAGTTACACGCTATTGATCCATACACAATTCGGCGCAAAGGAATTATACAGACCCAAGTACAGTATACATACGCAGCACTTTCTGGTCCAGATGTTAGGCATCAGCAAGAAACCCCTCAGTCAGCATTCAGCAAGAAGACTAATAACCCAGTGTTGGAGCACACATATTTATACCCCCCCGGAATAGACAGAACAATAGAGAAGTTTGTTGCTTATGCCATTGGTTCCCATGGGGGAAGCATCTGTTACAGAGCGTTGATAACAGGCTGCTTCAAATAGACTCAACCCAGCCTCCAACAACTGGGGGTCTCTGTCCTCCCGCCCCATGCAACATCCTAACAGTTGTTCATATAATATACATTTTGTTGCTTGAAGTCTCTGCGGTCCATAAGTTGAGAATGCATGATGCGAACTCCACACCGATAATACCGGAATTCTGTTGAAAGAGTACGCATCAGTGCAAAACCAAACACGGCTTACTTAGCATGTATAAAACCCTAGTTACCAAATAATCTTTATTTCACAGCATTTATACTAACTGAACAAACTTAAATCTTATACCTTTAAAGCTTATTAAACCTTTTATGTGAATATGTAATGTGTAAGTATGCAGGGTGTGATGTAAAGATGCTAGTTAACTTGGGGCAGATGCGTGCGCAGGAAGCTAACAACCAGCGTTTTCATGCAGGATCTTATGCATTCGCTAATATGCGATTAGTTACCAGCGCAATTGTGTGTATTAATGTGTGTATGAGAAATGGTGCACTTAAATCTCACTAAGTGAACACCTAGCAGTGTGGAATGCTGAGCCTTATAGTTCCACATGCCCCCCTCTCTCAGCAGCCCCCACCTTTCCCAGGCTCAAAAGAAAAGTCCTTTATTCTCCCAGACTCTTGTGTGAATGCAAATTAGCCCAGCTACAAGACCCAAACCTAAGATAACACTCTTGGCTTTGAAGGTATTTCATTGTAGGAAGCCTGCTAATGTAAGGTGTGTATTCATGCCGGGCCACCTGGAGTAAGAGCAGACGTTATCCAGGAAGCTTATCTACACAGGCTAGTTATCACGTGGCCATTTGCTCTGTTTTAGCTAATGCAATATATCCTTTAGGGGTATTATAATAATATACACTTTATCCAGAGCACTCAAACTACGTAAAGTCATGAAATGGGCTTTTGGTTATCGCCGTAACTTATGGCTATGGTTACAGATGCAATCGCATGATGCTAATAGTATTATCGTCACATGTACTAAAGTGTGAGTTTATCTAAAATGGCGCTTTTGCGGCCAGTCGCAAGATGGTGTCGCTGCGATTCAGTTTTAAACTGATCTTGTCTCAGCCAATAATCCAGCTTCGACAGTCCACCCTTTGATAGCGAACAATATGCTATCACAATCTTCTATTAGAATTTAATTTAGGTTTACAGTTACATATTATTTAGTGTTATTATGGGATGGCACAAGGTGGTTCTTAATCCATCAATAATGTGTCTCTGAGTGGGGACATAAAACTACTATTATATGCACACCGCGATCTTGGAAGATCATGTGAAAGGTGTGGGGATGCACCAGTCTTATAAACACAGTCTTGAAGGGGAATTTAGACTTTACATTATCTGAGGTGTTTTAAAAATAACATTTCAATAATACATTCTATGCATGTCTAAATATAATACATTAAATGATGGTATTTCCTAGTTCAGGGTTGTAATGCAGTTCTATATTTACCTTGGTATTCATATTGTCATTACTGACCACCATCATAGTTTCGTTCTTTCGTTTTACTTCTATTTGACAATTAGTATAAGGATCAAGAATTTGCCTATGCTGGCGATTACTTCCTGGACCCATTCCCCTAGACCTGAGAACCATTTCACTGGGTTCAGCCATGAAACCCATCCTTCTATCTTTTCCCCTATTTCAGCCACTGAAGCATTATGGTTCTTACGAAACTCCCATTTTAGCTGCAGAATTTCATCCATCCTCCAGTCTACCACTTCCTTAGGGTCGCTGTTATCATTGGTGATATAGGTGCAACATTTTACTCCAAATTTGGTGGCTAACGTTACGCAATATCCTCCAGTAACAGCAGTTAAATAATTCAACACTAGCCTGTGTTGCACCAGTTCTTTCTTGTACGCTTGCAATTCTCTCCCTTTATACCTGGATGTATCATCGTACAGCTCGGTGATATTATCTATCAATTTAGCAAGATCCTGAATATATCTAAAATTTTATGTACCCCGAGCAATTCTGGTGGGATCCAATGCGACTAAAACTTGAAAGCCAGTTGTCTCACTAATTAACTGAGTGGCTTTATGCACGTCACCAGGTATATTTCTTTTGCCTCTGTGTTCATATTGCGTGTGAAGATATGGTGATGGTATGTTTTTATGTATACCAAGCATTTCAACATGTGTGAGGGTCATAACTTCTGAAACTATTCTTCCCAAATAACATAACAATTACAATACTAAGATTGGTCAGACACTCCCCTGGTTTGGTATAGCACTCCTCCTCCTGACTCCACTCCATCAGCTCTGCCATCAGCTCACATTTCCTTTATCGGTCCCCCATCACAGAAACTGGGTATCCCCAAACAGATCATCACGACAGAAACTTCTTTTTAATCCTTCCGGCACAAGCTCGCAATCGACAGGTCCACCTTATCGGCCCTGTCTCCGCCTTGTATCTCCACCGGTTAGTTAACCTCCCTATAGTGAGTGGAATGGACCCACGTATCTTCCTCGGCCACCCTTTGAGGATGTGGTATCGTTAGATACGGACCTTTCCAACGATCAGTCAAACAACCTGAGCTAAAAAAAATTTGGATCATAACAAATTCTCCAGGTTTGACACCATGACAGTTTGCATTAGACATGTTAGTTAATAACACTTTCAATTTCGGTTATTCTCATTCATCTTTGTGAGGCCCTGCACAGTAATCTCATTATCATATTTTCACATGAGGCTGCCTGTTTGAACAGTATCTCCAAGGGGGGGGCAAATAAAGGAAAAGACAGTCTGGGATAATGTTAGTGTTGTTACCCATCACTTTACACATGTTCTTGGAAACGTCACCTGTAAAATAAGTCCCCGTATCATTTTTAATAATTCTAGGGATATAGTATCTGCATACAGGTTCCTGCAATTAAATCTTGTTATTAATAGCTACTGCTCTAAATAATGCCTGGGCCACTGGGTTGGATAGTATTCCGAGTATTCGACCTTAGCCTGGCATGGCTGCCGTTTATCCGTAGCAACCTTGTCTCCTATGAGTGGGAGATAAAGCACAACAGTTTAATATCATTTAAACATGACCTAAAATACAACAAATCGTCCACATTTTACATTAGAACAGATCCGTTGAAAAAAATTGTAAACAGTCATATAAGGCCTGGGAGAAGATACTGGGGTTACCTATGAACCCATGGGAAACCCGTGTTCATGTGTGGTGTTCTTTACTTTGCAGTACTTACTTATGTGTCCCACTTGGTGACAGTTAAAACATGTTTTTGAACGAGTTGGATGAAAGGATTGTTGTGGGAGCAAGAGGGAAAGGTGATGGGTATGGGTAAGGATATGGAGGATAAGGGTATGGTGGGAGGTATGAAGTTTGTGGGTTAAAGTCATGAAATGGGCTTTTGGTGAATCGCCGTAACTTATGGCGATGGTTACAGATGCAATCGCATGATGCTAATAGTATTATCGCCACATGTAATAAAGTGTGAGTTTATCTAAAATGGCGCTTAGGTGGCAATTCGCAAAATGGCGTCTTGCGGCCAGTCACAAGATGGTGTCGTTGCGATTCAATTTTAAACTGATCTTGTCTCAGCCAATAATCCAGCTTCGACAACATTATGCCATGCAGTAGTAGGAAGTTCAGGAACTATGGGTGGAGCAATGGAAAACAATTTTATTTTTATATATATACATATATATATATATATATAGTATTTAGAAAAGAAGATACTCAAAAGAGACTTTAAAATGAAACTCTTAATCTGGTACAAGGAATTTCTCTGTGGAGGACAGGGAGCCGTGGGGTTAGGATGGCTAAGAGACAGCTAGAGAAATGAAAGTACCTCAATAAAGGTCAAACCCAGGTGTTGGCTAGACCTAACCAGAGGCGCGGAGTCTAACCCACTCGGTGGTCTTCACCAGTGACCCCCCTATTGGGATATGGGTTTTGTCGCACCGAGTGAGCAGGTTGCGGCCCTCTGGTTAGGTACCTGGGAGTGACGAGGAGACCAGGGACTGACACTAGTACAGTGAGTGGAATTATGCACTATGAAGCGTTGCAGGATTCAGAGGCAGGATACACCAGGAAATGACACAGGAGGACCAGGCACAGACCAGTCGGGAGTGACGAGGAATAATGGAAGATCAGGTACTGGATGCTTAGGGTAACTCGGAAGATATGGACGCAGGGTAGTGTAAGACACTGTAGATCAATTCACGGAATGGAGATAATGTGCAGGTAGCTCAGACACGGGTTAGTGCATAGGCACTCAGGTGCAGGTGGTGAACTTGATACACTGAAGATTCTGAGATGCTCCGGGTGAAAACTAGACGCCAGCAATAACGTATTGCAATCAGTGGGCTTCTGGGCGCACTGACCCACGTGATAGTCTTGTTTGATGCTAGGTGTTGCTTAGCAAATACTTGTGCCGGGATCTACACTGTATAGGACTGACTTGAGTGTGTGGAGATGACGTAGATTATTTCCGCTCCACGTGACCTGGTTGTGGTAGTCATGTTGTCATGTTGTCTTACTGCAGATCCATTGGCTCTCTGAAACGAGGTCTGGTGTTGGCACTCCTCTGGGGGGTGTGGCCACGTGGGCGTGCGTGTCAGCACGGTGTGTGCAGTATTGCACTGATTGAATGGCGTCTCACCTGGTAAGGATTACTGTTGGTATATATTCTGTGTTATTTGGCTATTGTTGTCACATTCATCTTCTATGGCTTGAACATCATATGGCAATGGGGAAACCTTGACAAAGGTCTCACATGGGGACCGAAACATTGGATTTTGCCCATATATGACACTGGTGGTATGTAATTAAACAGGATATACTTTTTCTGCAATTGGTGAGTGCCCTCGCATTTTTTGCATTTTCTACACATATGGACCTTGGATATCCCAGGTGGTCTCATTGAGGTTGCACCCCTCACGGATGACTTTTGCTGCAGTGAGTGCAGGTTATACTGGAATCGTGTGTATATATATATATATATAATGTTTGGATAGAAGGCAGCGCAAAATGCGCGCATGTCTGCTTACGGGCGAATATCCGCAGTTAGGGCCTGATTCAGAGCCGGACGCTCTGAACGAGCGCCCGCTCTGGTTCAGGGCGTTTTTTTTTTTTTAATAGTGCAGCCTCTTGGACGCTTGCATAGCCGTGGGTTACCACCTACAGCTTATGCGAGCGTCCATGATGATAGTCGCGATGGTCAAGACCTTCGCGACCATCGGGCTTGCGACGAGACCCTGCGGTAGGGTCTCACTGCCGCAAGCCCAGGACTGCTTTTGGCTCTATCAGAGCCAAAAGCACTCCCACTGACATCACTAGTGATGTCAGTGGGGCCGGACCCAGACGGTAGGCGTTCCCATGGGAACGCCTCCGTCTGGGCAGCCATGCCCCCCGGCACGCCCACCAAAGGGGGCGTGCTGTCACTCACCATCGACAGCATGCCCCCTTTGGTGCGAGACCTGGAGCACCGGCTTCCCCGTCGCTCGCCGGGTCTCGCGCACGATGGAGCTCCCTCCGTCATGCGCATGCGCACTTGGGCACCATCAACCCGCTTGCGAGCGTACAGTGCTCGCGAGCGGGTCTGAATGAGACCCTTAGTTCTGTGCACTCAGGGCCTGATTCAGACCCGGACGCAAGTGGCCGTTCGCTCGTCCGCCGTACGAGCGGAAAAATTTAAATTCAAGCGCTCGCTCGTATGTTCGCTCGTAGCTAACCTTCCGCCCCATATTCTCCCAACCCCTCCTCTAGCTAGCGAACTTTCAAAATAGCGAGCATCCGTCTCCTCTTTGGTTGCATGGAGCGATCGCACAAGTCAATTCCGGAAGTGGCCCTGTCAGTTTTCGATTGCCTGCTATTTCATTCTGCAAACATACTTGAATCGATTACTGGCAATCACTATATTAATTACCTTAATTGTTATTCACATGTTTGCAATCCTGGTTTTTTTTTCAATGTCAATAAACTTTATTCTTGTTAGTGTGTGTCATTTGTTCCGCAGAATACGTACGGTTTGACCAAGGGGATGCTACTATTGTTTTGCGTTTTTTTTTATAGGCAGATTTTACTACTTTCATTTTTATATTTAAATTAGCTTACGCATGTCACTGCATCAAGCCTATCATAACTCACATTATATTTGTGAGCGTGTAGGTCACATGACTCATACAATAACCAATAGAATTGTTCCTGTTAATTTACAAAGTACATTAGCCAATCAAATTTTTTCTAGGACCTTTATTAAAACTGTTTTGTGTAAAAAAAATCATTGCCATCATGAGAGCCACCACTTTTTGTAGGTGGGAGCTACTGGTCCTCACTGAGGTGATGGACCAGTGAATTACGGACCATCCGCCCCCCATCACCAACCTCCGCAAGCGGAGGGCCTACGCGGAGGTGCGCCGCCGCCTGCGTTCCCTTGGCTATCACCGAAATATAGGGCAGTTGGAACGCAGGTGGTCGGGTCTGTGGCGCAGATCACCACGCCTGCTGGCCCTTTTGCGTCTCCAGATTGGGCAAAGTAAGTGTTTCTGTGTATGTTTTTAAGTTTTTGTGTTGTTTTTTTTTCTCATACCTGCGTGTGCATGTTTACAGTATAGCTCTGTTGGTTTATTTTGGACATATCTGCGTGTGCATGTTTACAGTATAGCCCTGTTGGTTTATTTTGGACATACCTGCATGTGCATGTTTACAGTATAGCCCTGTTGGTTTATTTTGGACATACCTGCGTGTGCATGTTTACAGTATAGCCCTGTAGGTTTATTTTGGACATACCTGCGAGTGCATGTTTACAGTATAGCCCTGTAGGTTTATTTTGGACATACTTGCGAGTGCATGTTTACAGTATAGCCCTGTAGGTTTTTTTGGACATACCTGCGTGTGCATGTTTATAGTATAGCCCTGTTGGTTTATTTTGGACATACCTGCGTGTGCAGGTTTACAGTATAGCCCTGTTGGTTTATTTTGGACATACCTGCGTGTGCATGTTTACAGTATAGCCCTGTTGGTTTATTTTGGACATACCTGCGTGTGCATGTTTACAGTATAGCCCTGTTGGTTAATTTTAGGAAATACCTGCGTGTGCATGTTTACAGTATAGCCCTGTTGTTTTTTTGTTTTGTTTTTTTTGGCCCAAAAAAAATAAATTGGTTATTAAAATTGTTTTTCTCCATCATTTAGGGGCAGAGCGGATAGTCAGACGTCGCAGACGTGTGTCTCGTCCCCTATCCCGCACTCCCACCCAAACATCCCCTGCCCACTCTTCCCCAAATTCCCCCTCCACCCCAGACCTTGCCGTCCTTCAGTCCCTTCCCTCTCCTCACATTTCCATCTCTCCAACTTCCCCCTCCCCTCAAACCCACCCTCTCTTTTCCTCACCCTCCACTTCTGCCAACATTAGCCCTCCTCCTTCCATGAGGCACTGCCTCACCTCAGATGAGGAGGAATTCGGGGCTCCAGGCCCAGTCACCAGTGTAACCAGTATGTTTACATTTTTAACTATGGATTTTTTTTTATTATTACTTTTTTGGGGGCCCTTATTTCTTTTAAATCTTTTCGTTTGGCATTCCTTTTTTTTTGGACATGTTTTTGTAACTGATGTTTGTTTTTAGTATAGCCAGAATTTTTTGTGTGTTTTTAAAATCTAAATGAAGGTGTTATTTTAGTAATCCGCACATTTTTTTTTCCCCACAGAGGCCCAGAGGCGTCACGAGGCAATTGCTGCCGGATTGATTGGTCTTCGGGGCCATGTCATTGCCATGCTGGTGGCATTGGACCACCTTTGTGCGCTCCTGCGCCACTAAGTTTTTTGCATAACCAAAAATTTTTTATAAAAAAATAACGTTTTGTTTGAATTATTTAAGGCTCATCCCTTTTCTGTAAATCTTAGATTGTTGAACCTTACATAAGTCTTCTATTTGTCCCTGTGTTTTGAAGTAATGTAAATTTTTTTGTAGAAAGGTCAAGTAAGTATGTAAGCTTGCAAATTAAACACATTACAATACCAATAGGTTTGTAGAATTAACGTCAAAACTTGAATATTTATTTTTTGGGGTAATGTAAAAATTAAAGCTACCTGCTTAGGCCTAGAATTGAAAACATACTGATTCACCATAATACCTTTGGTGTTTGTTTTTAGCAACAAAGCAGGGTACAAAAGTTTAGAAATTAAGAAATTACAGTATTAGGCATTAAGCATGTTTGCATTTTTTTGAGCAGGTTACACTTGGTTGTAATTTACGAAGGAAAGGGTTGGTTAACGTAAAAAAAACATTTATTGCACACAAATAATAAACACCAAGTGAATTGACAAAATAAATTCACACATTGAAAACACACACAAAAGTCCAAACAACACCAAAATCCCCAAAAAACAAAAAAAAAAAAGAAACTGAAGAAGTAGCATGCCAACATGAATCCACAAATGAGGAGAAGAAATCATTGTTCCCAAAGTTATATCCAATGTGTCCACATAAAGTCATTTGTGTTGATCAGGTAGTATGCATGGATTTTTATGGTCATTTTAGGGAATAAAACAAAAAAAAAAAGTTAAAAGTGTACATTAAAATATTACATGTCTACATTGTGTAAATGAAATTAATTTGTGGAAATAATTACCTAAAAAATCTTGCAACAATTTCATCACGTATGGCCCCCCCACATACTGACCTCCGACCAACCTCGGGGGGGCCGTCCTCAGGCAAGGCATCCCCTGGCTGCATTGGGACACGACTCCTCATGGCGATGTTGTGAAATATCCCACACAGGACCACAATTTTCGAAACCATAGCCGGCAAATACATGAGGTCGCCACCAGAGCAGTGGAGGCATCTGAATCGGCCTTTTAAAAGGCCGATACAGCGCTCCACCACCTGCCTGGTGGCTGTAAGTGCGGAATTATACTGACTTTGTGGCCCTGGTGTGGGAACCAAATAAGGAGTGAGCAGCCAGAGCGTGCAAGGGTAACCACTGTCTCCTGTGAAAATATAAAAAACAACACCAGGACCATTGTGTACCAAGCTTTGCATTGATTTCAACAGAAGGTGTCAACTTACCCAGAAGCCACGCATCACCAGCTTGTAGGTTGTTTAATTTGTGCCAAATCCCTGATTACCGGATGACGAAGGAATCATGTGCACTGCCTGGGAATTTGGCATTCAGGGACAGGATCTGGAGGGAGGCATCACATACCACCATTACATTCATCGAATGAAAGTGCTTGCGGTTCCTAAATATTGCCTCCAGAATTGCTGGAGGCTGAAGTGGTATGTGAGTGCCATCCACAACCCCTATGATGTGTGGGAAGCCAGCAATTTGGTAAAAATTAGCCTTCACCACATTAAGGGAACCCATATCCAATGGCATTTTAATAAAATTATGGAGGTATTTAAAAAGTGCATCCATCACTGCCCTCAGGATCCTTGAAAAGGAGGATTGGGAGATTCCTGCCACTATTCCCACGGTGGTTTGAAAGGATCCTGAGGCACAAAAATGTAACACCGACATTAATTGTGTATGTGGTGGTATTGCTGTAGGACTGTCAATTTGCTGTTCAAGATCACTCTCTATTAATGAGAGAGTGTCTATGATGATTTGAGGCGGCAGACGGTAGCGCCTTAACACCTCATCATCTGGCATTCCAAAAAGGGTGACACGTGTTCTATATATCTGGGGCCTACACCTGGGACGAAGTTGAGGTTGGTCGGGTTCTGGAACCATGGCCAATATAATATGACCAACATCAACCTGAAATGTTAAGCCAGGTAGTTATTGTTTTAGACAAATGTGTTAAGAAAAATATACTTATCTTTTCAAAGAAAACCAAAGATTCTTACAGGCCTGGGTCGTGTCATGTGAAAATCCAACTACATTTCAAAAGGAGAAAATATTTTTAAGATTAATTTTAGAAACTAGGAATTAAACCAAATATAGTTGTCTAAAATTTAGAGAAGGGAGCACACATTAGTTTGCAAAATAGTACGCTATATTTAGAGTTAAGACATGATTTTACACAGAAGCACACATTAGTTCGCAAAATAGTACGCTACATTTAGAGTTAAGACATGATTTTACACAGAAGAAGCACACATTAGTTCGCAAAATAGTACGCTACATTTAGAGTTAAGACATAATTTTACACAGAAGAAGCACACATTAGTTCGCAAAATAGTACGCTACATTTAGAGTTAAGACATGATTTTACACAGAAGAAGCACACATTAGTTCGCAAAATAGTACGCTACATTTAGAGTTAAGACATGATTTTACACAGAAGAAGCACACATTACTTAGCGAAACATATGCTAAGACCAACACATCTAATTTGTTAATTAATAAAACCAAAAACACTTACCAAAAACACAAATATCCCAAAGTTATAAAAGGTCACTTGGGTTCCAGCCAAAATAACTGTTAAAAAAAAATATAAAAATTTAAAAACAATTTAATAATAAATGTTTATGGGAATTATTGAAATACTTACTCAAAAATATAAATAAAAATAGCAAAAAAACCCGCAAAAATGCTAACTTAAACAAAGAAAGTAATAAAAAAACGCACCTTCAAAAAAATACAAACAACTCCTTCACGATCCACCAACCAAATAACAAACCACTACACCGAAATACCTCCAACAATCCAAAAATGCCACCTCGAATGGAGTCACACCAAGCCATAAATAGTCTTTATTTTTCCGCTCAAATTAAGGACGGACAATAGGAGCGCACAATGAATGATGCGGCCGAATAATGCTGACGCATGTATAAAAACGTCACTGAAGGCCAAAATCGGTCTGCTACATTGAGAAAAGACATTGAGTACAGAGCAGCAAAGTACTAGCCAAGAGGCACCATGTAAGTATGTGCTTTTATAATGGAAAATGCTTATGTTTAACATTAGATTTTGAAACATTTGACATTAAAAAATGTTAAACCATTTTAAAAAAAAGGTTTGGAGGATGTCATGGAAGAGGCTGCTGGGCCTAGTAGGCAAACTAGGCCCCCCCAAAAAAGGCAGCCACAATTCACAAGGAAGGAGATGGAGGTTTTGGTGCAAATGTGCAATGACAACCTGGCACAGGCACCAAGGAATATGGGTGCAACCCAGAGATGGAAACTGGGACGACATAGCCAGTCAATGGGGTGGGTGAGTTTGAACGTTCAACCCGGGAGGTCAAATGCCGGTACGTAAAAACTACATTTTACTAAAAAGTGTTTACAGGTCCAAATACTGCAGTAATAATGCCAACTTTTTAACCAACAGATGGAGCGACTTCAAATATCGGCTTAAACAAAAACTGGCTGATAGGGCTAGGCATGCAGGGGGAACAGGTGGGGGTCCCACCCCTGTGTCACTTGAGCTCACGGATTTGGAGGAGCTGGCACAGGGGTGTGTGCAGGATGAGGAGGTGTTTGACGTGTCGAACATGGATACCGACATGCCAGAGTTTGCGGCTCCTCATGTTGCCCCAGGTAAATGTTGTAATGTTAACAACTCAGAAATGTGTTTATGAAAATATCTCGATTATAATTTTACTCTTTTCTCTTTTTTCTCACAGAGACACAGGTGGATGAGTCTGCTCCAGAGGTGAGCTTTGGCCGCAGAATTTCTTCTGGCTCTGCAGGGGAGGAAGCAGTAGATCTGGCTGGGGACCCTGTGGCAGACAGTCCAGGGCATTCCCCCTCGCAGGCAGTGGCCCTCCTCACTGATCTCAATGTTAAAAAGGATCAGCACACCGAGATTCTGCTGAGGATGGACGCCAATCTGCTACGGGTGGCGGACGCCCTGGAGGAAAATACTGCGGCCAACGTGAGAATTGCAAATGCCCTGGCGGAAAATACAGGGGCAAACGTGAGAATTGCAAATGCCCTGGAGCAGCTCGTTCGCCAGCACATGTTGGAGCCGGCCTCCCTTCCTGCCAGAACATCAGGACCCTCCACCTCTGGCACAACAACAGCCATCCCTCCAAATGTGCCTAGCCCTATGCCTAGTCTAGAGGCCCCAACAGCTGGCCAGGCCAGCCGAAGGAGCTCCCGGCCCCGGTCCGCTCCCTCCAACCCTCGGCCAAACGGCCTAAAAGGCGATGACAGCACTGGCTAATTACCCCACAATCCATCTCTGTGTTTGCCCCATATTCCTTCATGACAACAACCTCCCTCTCCTTTCTTGTGAATTGTTTTTATGGTTGTTTTTTTTTACGTTCAAATGCCACTTATTTTGTGTGTGTGTCCCAAATCATTTTGAAAATTTTTTACCTTAAAAAAAAGTTTATGGAAATAATAAACAAAAAAAAATAAAAATAGACACAATCATTTAATAAAATTATGATCAAAATCTGCAAAATTCTATTGTTGATTTATTCCAAAACTGGTTAAAAGGTAATCTCTCAAACAAACTTAGAAACAATACAACGGAAATAGAAACATTTAATTTTTAAAAAAAAAACAAGGGTTAAAAACAATTTATGAGTTTTAATTAACACTTAGCAAAAAACAAAAGGACGATTGGTTTCTTGGCCCCCAAAAAATTATGTCGAAAAACAAACATGCGTACAATATTGTTTCCCTAAAAAAGAAACACTTACAAATATTTTAAAAGCCCCCCCCCAAAAAAAATATTTGTTAGCTAATTGATTGTATGACCCAGAAATTAGCAGCTGAGTAGTTCACCTGCGTTCGGTTTTTAGCTACTAAAAAAGGTCTATTTGCTAAACACCTTACAAGCAGTTTTGCAATTAAAAGATGATTGTTTTTGTGGCCTCAATTGATAAATCGCTACACCATCGATGAGCCAAGGAAAGTACGAAGAGACCATTGTCATTGTGGTAGACTATACCAGACCACAAGCTGAGCAAGCAGTCTTAATGGAAATTGTATGAGACAGTGACGTATCACTTGTTCCGTTCACATTTGGCGCTCGCATAAGATAATTTATGTACGGCCAAAAAACGCCTTGACACGCCTGCGTTTTTCCATCTCCGCCCCTGTCACCACCCCAAAACGGACAGTTCTGTCAATCACATTTGACATGTCACTTCCTGTTCGCTGTGTCTGCGATCGACGGAAAAATGACCGCAATCAGACGTACGCACATGCGCACTGTTACACCGACGCATGCGTGGTTGGACAACATCGACTGACTACGAACGAGCGGCCGCTTACGAGCGGCTTTGAATCAGGCCCTCAGTGCGGTTATACCTGCGGCCAACTCCCCTGTACATCTGGGTGTTACATCACCTTGTTTGAGATAGAATTACAGAAGCAATGTTTGGAAAAATTCAATGAACAAACAGCATTTAAATTAAAGGATGAAGCAATTAGTCAGAAGATAATAGAATATGAGAAAACTCTGATTGAACAGAAAAAGAAAAAATTCAAAAGAGATCTGACCGATTATGAACAAGATGAAGTGAGGTCATATAATAAAAAACATAAAATGAAAACCACTTATAAATATCCAGTTAAAAAACGTG
Source organism: Taudactylus pleione (assembly GCA_031769625.1). Taxonomy (NCBI): domain Eukaryota; kingdom Metazoa; phylum Chordata; class Amphibia; order Anura; family Myobatrachidae; genus Taudactylus; species Taudactylus pleione. Next base: position 1,526,415 of record JAUIMM010000482.1, read on the forward strand.
TTTTTGTTCATAACAATGTGAAAAATCAGATTGATTCAGAATATGACTCGCCTAGATTCAGAAACACCGCAGAGAATAGATCTAAGATTAGACCCCTCCCAACATCAGATACCCACAGAGCTGATTTAGGTGCCATTCCTAAGAGTTATAGGAGGAGAGACTCTAATATCGAGACTAAAAATAGTTTTTTAGGGAGAGGAGACTCCCGGGTCCCCAGAGACCCTCCCCTACTAAACAGATTTCAACCCCTTACAACTCCAAAAAGACAAAGAATATCACGCTCTGTGGAAAGAGAGGAGGAAGAAATAGAAAAAAGAGAATTCTACAAATGAATACTCTAGAGAATTTACAGACTAGAGCTACTGGATACGATAGAGGCATTTACAACTTGTCAGATAAAAAACTAACTGAAAATCAATTAACATTACTTAAGAAAGGCTTAAAATTTTCCCATTCATCTGAACCTACTATGTTTGAACTTTATGTGGATTTAAACAGGTATATTCGCAATCTATGCAGACAGCGTTATTTTGCAACTAAAAAGAAAACTCCTAGTGGGGTAAACAACTTACCGATTGTTCTAGACAATGGGGACACTTATGCCCTGCCTATTCTTGAGGAACTATTAAATGATAATTGGATACCCCCAATACAATTAAAATATTTGATGAAAATGAAAAAGAGCATAATTTTAAAATCAAGTCGGAATTTTTTCCTATAAGAAATAAGAGTGCGAATATTGAATGCTTTTATAAATCCACATTACAGAGTTTTAAATCTATTTGTTTGAAAACTAAAAACACCAATTCCAATCTAACAAAATGGGAAAAAATAGCCCTTCATGAATTAACTAAAGATCATACATTAGTAATAAAAGAAGCTGATAAGGGTGGAGGAATTGTGGTCCTGAACAGACAAGATTACATTAAGGAGGCCCTTCGTCAACTACACGATACTACTTTTTATCGTGTATTAGACAGGAACCCATCAATTAAATACACCATGGAATATTCTACTCTCATAAATACAGCATTCTCGACAGGTGTTATTTCAAAGGCTGTACACAGGTTTTTGTCAGTCCCTTTCCCAGTCACTCCTATATTCTATCACCTACCCAAAATCCACAAAAGCCTTACCTCACCCCTGGGGAGACCTATTATTTCTGGCATTAATTCTCTTACCTCTAACCTATCCTATTATGTTGATTTTTTCTTCAGCGCCATGTTGCTCGATTAAGGTCTCATCTTAAGGATACAAGCCACTTTCTCAATCAAATACGAGAAGTGGAGTGGAAAGAAACGTATGCCTTTCTCACGCTTGATGTGAAAGCGCTATACACACATATCCCCCATGAGTTGGGGATCAATGCGGTTGAAAAATATCTCCTTACAGATGAGTCCCTAACCGACCTACATCGTGACTTTCTACTTCATAGTATTCGTTTCATTTTAACCCACAACTATTTTCTTTTTACTGACACATTTTTCTTACAGGTGGTTGGAACGGCCATGGGGACCAGATTCGCTCCGAGCTTCGCCAACCTATACATGGGGGACTTTGAGTCCTCCTATGTGTGGAGTGGGGGTCTCGGGGGGTCTCTGGTACTCTATGGCCGTTACATTGATGATCTTTTTATTATTTGGGATGGGGACCTTTTCAGTGCACAATCCTTTGTTACTTCCCTAAATTCTATTCTCACAACCTTTCTTTCACTTACACTTATGACAGAAACCAGATACATTTTTTGGATCTCACCCTAACAATCCAAAATAATAAAATAACTACAACTAATTATTGCAAAGATACTGCTAGCAATAACTATTTACATTTTAAAAGTTCACATTATTTACCGTGGAAAACAAATATCCCGAAAGGACAGTTGATGCGTATCAGACGCAATTGCTCTGATCTGGAATCTTTCCAGACACAAGCAAGATCTCTGTGTGACAACTTTCTAGAAAGGGGTTACCCAGAGAATTTATTGAAAAAAGCTCTAGATGAGGTGGAAAAGATGGATAGAGAAAATCTTTTAAAATCAAAACGAGCGTCGGTACAAATAAATGAGGGAGATACATCGATGTGTAGCAAATATAAAAACAATCTTGCCTTCATTTCTACCTACAATAAATCATCCTTTCAAATAAAATGTGCTATAGAGAGAAATTATTCCATCTTAAAACATGACACAATTCTAAAAGAAGTTTTACCTGAAAAACCAACTTTCATTTATAGAAAAAATAAATCCCTTAAGAACATTCTTGCTCCAAGTTGTCTAAAACCCACTACAGATTCTGATGTGAAAGAACATAGAACCTGGTTACCGGAAAAAACCAAAAGGCTGCTTCAAATGTGGAAAAACCAGATGTACAACTTGCAAATATATTCTACATAATACAAAAGAAATCACAACAGCTTATAATGGAAAAAAAACAACAATAAAACACTTTATAAATTGTGACACCAGTTTTGTCATAAATATGCTATTATGCAGCTGTGAAAATATGAGATATGTAGGACGTACCACCAGAAGCCTTAAATAACGCTTTTTGGAACATAGAAGAAACATCTTAAAAGGAAATATGCTCCACAGTGTTTCAAAACATTATGCTAATGAGCATGGTAGAAATGATCATTCACTTAGGATTGTGGGGTTAGAACATATCCCTCCAACCATTAGAAAAGGGGATAGATATGCCATCTGTGTGCTCATAACCATCAGCCCATAGCATGTACTATGATACACTACTATTTGTCACTATACACAACCTGTGAAAGAATACAGGAGAGAAAGGCTCCCCGGTTGGACTTATAAGAGCTACAGCCATAACATGTAGTATAAGAGGCAGAACGGAGCTGCTGCACATGCCCAGCGGCAGCAGCTTCTCTCACCTAGTCTACTACTGTGTGCGTGTATCTGAGCACTTACTCAGTGCACCAGACCAGAGAGCAGCTGCCAGGAAGAAGAGACAGGTGTCTTACCATGACATGGGAGAATGTGTGCTTAGAGAGCTCAGTTCTATGTCCTACTGGTTATACTATGAATGTATATTTACTAAGGGATGTTTAACCCTTTTTCAGACAAATTATGGTATTTATATCAGATACATTTAATACAGAAAGTTAATTATTAATACTGTATTACATATACTATCCACTATATAATTAGGCAAATGTTTACATATATCCAGGGCCGGTGCCAGGTTCTTCTGCCCCTCCCCCAGTGCTTCGCAGACCAGGGAACTGGTGCCCACATACAGAAATAAATAACGCCATGCTGATGTTTTGCGCAGTTGTGTTATTTTTTTATACCACACATGCGTATGAGGCGCACTGCGAATGCGGCAAAATTCATTACCAATGGCGTTCGCAGTGTAGACTTGGAAGCAGTGATTGTCAGCCAGGGAGGATTTGTAGGAGGTAACGGGGGGGGTGGCAACTCCATAGGGCTGCTCAGAACATCGATGTCACGACCGATGGTGCATCTGTGTATGCAAGTGCCTGGAATTGAGTCTTTAGTGCCTCAATACCAACCCCAGCGGCATCGACATTTGCATATTTTCTCACAACTGCTGCGTACGGGATCGCAGCAACGTATGCAGTAATCTCCATCTCAGATTTAGGCACACTGGGCCTGATTCAGTGCCGGACGCTATTTAAGAGCGCTCGCTCTGAATCAGGGCGTTTTTGTTTTTTTTTGTTCAGCCTGCTGGCCGCTCGCTAAGCTGTGGGTGACCACCCACAGCTTTAGTGAGCGGCAGGTGATGGTCGCGACCATCGGGCTTGCTATGAGACCCTTGCGGTAGGGTCTCGTCTGCCGCAAGCCCCAGTGGACTTTCTGTTCTAATAGAGCAGGAAGTCCACCTACTGACATCACTAGTGATATCAGTTGGGCCGCCCACAAACGCCTCCGTTTGTCCAGCCACCCCCCTTGTCCGCCTCCAAAACGGGGCGAGCTGTCAATCACAATCGACAGCCACCCCGTTTTGGTGCGAGACCCATAGCGACGGAGCACCCGTCGCTGGCTGGGTCTTGCGCATGCGCAGGTGGCATACATCGATCCGCTTGTGAGCGGGTCTGAATCAGACCCATAGTTTTATCTAGAGATGTGCGGTTCGGATTTACTCGGATATGTTTGGATCCTAAAAACGGCATCATATCGGCTACCCAGCTGTCACTTGTTTTGGATAGCCAATAAGAAACATCTGAACTAAACTTGCGATAATTTGGCAATAAGATCCGAATAAAACTGAACCCGTACATCTCTAGTTTTATCTACATACTTTTAACGGTAGCAATGGGAAACAAGTATCAAGAGTTGATAATCCACCTTTTTTTGCGTGTTTTCTGGAAAAGCCGTCATTGCCGACAGTTGGCAGCGTTAGAGAGGGATGCTGCTTCTGTGCACGGTGCACCACAAAGTAAGTGTGTGTGTGTTGTGTGTGTGTGTGCTCGCAAAATATAGAGCACAGGTTCTCAAATCCGAGTTCCAAATTTGGCGCGAAGACCCGACTCGGTACTCGACTCAGAATCCCAAAGTGATCCAAACCAGGACTCGGTTACACTCGGAAACCACAAAGTTCGGTTGTGCTCATATTTCAGCAAGTCATATACTGTAAACAGGCTTGGACTGGGCTGCCGGGGAATCGGGTAATTCCCCGGTGGGCCCCACTATGTTGTAGCCACGCCCATTTATGTAAGAGGGCGGGGCTTAGCGGGCCGCGAATAGGGGGCATGCTGCCGGATTAAATTAATGACAATGGAGCGGGAGCTCCAATACTTCAGTTTAGACCCCTGGGCCCTGCCAAATCAGCCCCGCGGCCGTCTGAAGCACTGTGAAAGGACCAAGCTCTGCCCACTCGCGGGTAGCTAAGGCTCCGCCCACTCGCGGATAGCCGGGGCTCCGTCCACTCGCGGGTAGCCGAGGCTCCACCCACTCACGGGTAGCCGAAGCTACTGCCATTTACCCCCACAATCCTTAGTGCAGTGGAGCAGCACAGGCTAAGCTGGCCAGTGCCTACAGAAGGATGAACAGTCAAGGGACATACCGAGTAGAGGATTACTACATGCATCTCCACAGGTCAGTGTTATATCTGGTGCTGCGTCACACATACAGGTGTGTATATATATCTATCTATCTTTTATATATATATATATACATATATATATACTAGGGGTGAGCGGGTTCGGATTTCTGAAATCCGAACCCCCCCGAGCCCCCCCGATCCGAGTCCGATCCGAATCAGGCTCGACTTTTCCCGCCTGACTCGGATCTGAAATCGAGGCAAAACGTCATCATCCCGCCTTCCGAGTCTCGCGGGTTTTGGATCCTATATAAGGTACCCACGTCGGCGCCATTTTCTCACTCGGCTGTGGACAGTGAAGAGGGAGGGTGGGAGTTAGGGCTGTGTAGTGTAGTGTAGTGTAGTGCTGCTGTTGTCCACTACTTCAAAGTCCATAGGGGCTGGCTGTGTTGTGCTGTGCTGCTGTTGTTAATAGGGGCTGTGTCCACTACTTCAAAGTCCATAGGGGCTGGCTGGACTGTGTTGTGCAGTCAGTTCTCCATAGGGGCTGTGTCCACTCCAAAGTCCTGTGCAGTGTCCCAGTCCTAAAGAGGTGCTGTAGTGTTGTCCAGGGGGTGCTCTGTCCATCAGGGGTGCTCCCCCCAAGTGCTAAAAAAATAATATATTTTCTGTGTTTGTGAATTGTGTGCGCAGTAGCCGCACGTGCATCAACAAAGTAGTGCCAAGCGTGCGCCTGTGTCATAAGTAAAGGGCCGGCTGGCTTGACCGTTAAAGGGTGCTGTAACCCCCGAAAGTACACTCCAGTCCAAACCCAAAAAAAATTATTTTCTGTGTTTGTGAATTGTGTGCGCAGTAGCCGCACGTGCATCAACAAAGTAGTGCCAAGCGTGCGCCTGTGTCATAAGTAAAGGGCCGGCTGGCTTGACCGTTAAGGGTGCTGTAACCCCCGAAAGTACACTCCAGTCCAAACCAAAAAAAAAATTATTTTCTGTGTTTGTGAATTGTGTGCGCAGTAGCCGCACGTGCATCAACAAAGTAGTGCCAAGCGTGCGCCTGTGTCATAAGTAAAGGGCCGGCTGGCTTGACCGTTAAGGGTGCTGTAACCCCCGAAAGTACACTCCAGTCCAAACCAAAAAAAAAATTATTTGCTGTGTTTGTGAATTGTGTGCGCAGTAGCCGCACGTGCATCAACAAAGTAGTGCCAAGCGTGCGCCTGTGTCATAAGTAAAGGGCCGGCTGGCTTGACCGTTAAGGGTGCTGTAACCCCCGAAAGTACACTCCAGTCCAAACCAAAAAAAAAATAATTTTCTGTGTTTGTGAATTGTGTGCGCAGTAGCCGCACGTGCATCAACAAAGTAGTGCCAAGCGTGCGCCTGTGTCATAAGTAAAGGGCCGGCTGGCTTGACCGTTAAGGGTGCTGTAACCCCCGAAAGTACACTCCAGTCCAAACCAAAAAAAAAATTATTTTCTGTGTTTGTGAATTGTGTGCGCAGTAGCCGCACGTGCATCAACAAAGTATTGCCAAGCGTGCGCCTGTGTCATAAGTAAAGGGCCGGCTGGCTTGACCGTTAAAGGGTGCTGTAACCCCCAAAGTACACTCCAGTCCAAACCAAAAAAAAAATTATTTTCTGTGTTTGTGAATTGTGTGCGCAGTAGCCGCATGTGCATCAACAAAGTAGTGCCAAGCGTGCGCCTGTGTCATAAGTAAAGGGCCGGCTGGCTTGACCATTAAGGGTGCTGTAACCCCCAAAGTACACTCCAGTCCAAACCAAAAAAAAAATTATTTTCTGTGTTTGTGAATTGTGTGCGCAGTAGCCGCACGTGCATCAACAAAGTAGTGCCAAGCGTGCGCCTGTGTCATAAGTAAAGGGCCGGCTGGCTTGACCGTTAAAGGGTTCTGTAACCCCCAAAGTACACTCCAAACCAAAAAAATATATATTTTCTGTGTTTGTGACTTGTGTGCACTGTGGCTGCACGTGCATCAACAAAGGAGCAGCGCCAAGCGTGCGCCTGTGTCCCATAAGTAAAGAGCCGGCTGGCTCATTTCTTAAAGGGTGGTGTAACCCACAAAGTGCACTACTCTCCAGCAAAAATAAAAAAATATTTTCTGTGTTTGTGTGCGCTTTAGCCGCACGTATATATATCAATATAACATAAATGGAGGACCAAACTTTCTCTGATAAAAATAAAATAGGGAAAGATCAAGAACCACTTCCTACTAGTGCTGTTGCTGCTGCTGGGAGTTGTTCATCATCCCAGAGAGGAAGTAGGAACATCACTACTTTTACTAAACAATTGACCCTCCAACAGTCCCTAGCGATGAGGATGAAGTACGACAGCAGTCATCCTGAAGCAAAACGTATAACTGAGGCCTTGACTGCTATGTTGGTGTTAGACGTGCGTCCGGTATCCGACATTAGTGCAGTGGGATTTAGACAATTGATGGAGGTAGTGTGTTCTCGGTTCCAAATCCCGTCTAGATTCCACCTGCATCCTCAAAGCAGCAGCGACAAGCGTGCGTCTGTCTGTTAAAGGGTGGTGACACCCTCAAAGTGTGCTCCACAAACAATAAAAATATTCTTCTTCTTTTTTATGTCTTTGTGAATTGTGTGGGCTGTAGCCGCACCTGCATCCTTAAAGCAGCAGCGACAAGCGTGCGTCTGTCTGTTAAAGGGTGGTGTAACTCACGAAGTGCTCCAAAAAATAAAAAACTATTTTTTTAATGTGTTTGTGACTTGTGTGCGATGTAGCCGCACTTGCATCCTCAAAGCAGCAGCGACAAGCGTGCGTCTGTCTGTTAAAGGGTGGTGACACCCTCAAAGTGTGCTACACAAACAATAAAAATATTCTTCTTTTTTCTGTCTTTGTGAATTGTGTGGGCTGTAGCCGCACCTGCATCCTTAAAGCAGCAGCGACAAGCGTGCGTCTGTCTGTTAAAGGGTGGTGACACCCTCAAAGTGTGCTACACAAACAATTAAAATATTGTTCTTTTTTCTGTCTTTGTGAATTGTGTGGGCTGTAGCAGCACCTGCATCCTTAAAGCAGCTGCGACAAGCGTGCGTCTGTCTGTTAAAGGGTGGTGACACCCTCAAAGTGTGCTACACAAACAATTAAAATATTGTTCTTTTTTTTTCGGTCTTTGTGAAATGTGTGGGCTGTAGCCGCACCTGCATCCTTAAAGCAGCAGCGACAAGCGTGCGTCTGTCTGTTAAAGGGTGGTGACACCCTCAAAGTGTGCTACACAAACAATAAAAATATTCTTCTTCTTTTATCTGTCTATGTGAATTGTGTGGGCTGTAGCCGCACCTGCATCCTTAAAGCAGCAGCGACAAGCGTGCGTCTGTCTGTTAAAGGGTGGTGACACCCTCAAAGTGTTCTACACAAACAATTAAAATATTGTTCTTTTTTTTCGGTCTTTGTGAAATGTGTGGGCTGTAGCCGCACCTGCATCCTTAAAGCAGCAGCGACAAGCGTGCGTCTGTCTGTTAAAGGGTGGTGACACCCTCAAAGTGTGCTACACAAAGAATAAAAATATTCTTCTTTTTTCTGTCTTTGTGAATTGTGTGGGATGTAGCCGCACTTGCATCCTCAAAGCAGCAGCGACAAGCGTGCGTCTGTCTGTTAGAGGGTGGTGTAACCCTCAAAGTGTGCTCCACAAACAATAAAAATATTCTTTTTTTTTTTCTGTCTTTGTGAATTGTGTGGGCTGTAGCCGCACTTGAATCCTCAAAGCAGCAGCGACAAGCGTGCGTCTGTCTGTTAAAGGATTACATCGGTGACAGCATCCAAGTAGGCATGTCAGACAGTCCGTACCTGTACTGGCAGGAAAAAGAAGCAATTTGGAGGTCCCTGTACAAACTGGCTCTATTTTACCTGAGTTGCCCCCCCTCCAGTGTGTACTCCGAAAGAGTGTTTAGTGCAGCCGGGAACCTTGTTAGCGAAAGGCGTAGGAGGTTGCTTCCACAAAATGTGGAGAAGATGATGTTCATAAAATGAATGATCAACTCTTCCAGGGAGACCAGCCTCCAGAACGTACAGAGGGACCTGTGGTTCCAGCAGGGACGAATTAATACTCTGTGAGGATGAGGATGTACATAACACTGAAGAGGGTGAGGAATCTGTGGATGAGGAGGATGAGGACGACTTCTTGCCTCCGTAGAGCCAGTTTGTGCAGGGACAGATTAATTGCCAGCTTGTTTTGTGGGGGCCCAAACGAACCAATCATTTCAGCCACAGTTGTGTGGCAGACCCTGGCGCTGAAATGATTGGTTTGTTAAAGTGTGCATGTCCTGTTTATACAACATAAGGGTGGGTGGGAGGGCCCAAGGACAATTCCATCTTGCACCTCTTTTTTTTCTTTGCATTATGTACAGTTTGGGGCCTAGTTTTTCAATGCCATCCTGTCTGCCACTGCAGTTTCACGCCTAGATGGGTCACGTGTTTGTGCCGCCCACTCGTGTCGCTTAGCATAGTCATCCAGCTACCTCGGTGCAACCTTTTGGACATAAAAACACTATTGTGAGGTGTGAGGTATTCAGAATAGACTGGAAATGAGTGGAAATTAAGGTTATTGAGGTTAATAATAGCATAGGAGCAGAAAAACCTACAAATTCTGTGATTTTAGCTGTTTTTATGCTTTTTTTCAAAAAAATACAGATCCAAAACACAAAACCCAGAACCCAAAACACGGAAGGGTGGTTTTGGCAAAACCAATCCAGATCCAAAACACGAAGAAAGATCCAGATCCAAAACCAAAACACAAACACGAAAAGTGGCCGGTGCACACCCCTAATATATACACACACACACAGGGGCACCAAGAGGGAGGGAGGAGGGGGGGGGGTGCTGATTACCAGGGCCCTGCCATGCCAGTGGGCCCAGGCTGCAACACAGCAGTAACCATTTGCATTTTGTTTTTGACCTTTTTACTTTAAGAAAAAAAATCACCTTTATTATAACCTCCGTGAGCGGCAGATCGGGTGGGGGGGGAGTGTGTGTGGGGGGGATGTCTTGACCACCGGACTGTGTGTAACTCACAGCCGCCGAGCCGCTATGGAGTGAATCTTTCCCGAGCCTGTTGAAGAGAGCCTCGCGAGGTGATGACATCATATTGTGAGGCTCTCACTCTTCACCAGGGCAGTCTCCAGGAAGCGGGCAGGGACAGTCTGGGGGAGACAACACAGAGAGGAAGGCTGGACTGGGTGATGCGCCGGTGACTGAGTGTGACGGTGCTGCAGTTTGTATATTTTTAATTTATAAATATAATAAATGGATCCATCCTTGTGTATTATATACATAACATATAATCTATACTGCATATAACATATATATGTCTAAACATGTGTATGTTTGTTTATATATGTTAGTGTATACATATATATATATATATATATATATATTAGGGGTGAGCGGGTTCGGATTTCTGAAATCCGAACCCCCCCGAGCCCCCCCGATCCGAGTCCGATCCGAGTCAGGCTTGACTTTTCCCGCCTGACTCGGATCTGAAATCGAGGCAAAACGTCATCATCCCGCCTTCCGAGTCTCGCGGGTTTTGGATCCTATATAAGGTACCCGCGTCGGCGCCATTTTCTCACTCGGCTGTGGACAGTGAAGAGGGAGGGTGGGAGTTAGGGCTGGCTGGGCTGTGTAGTGTAGTGTAGTGCAGGGCCAGATTAACAATGGGGCGGATGGAGCTACAGCTCCAGGCCCCCACATAAAAAAGGCCCATCAATATGACAGCATGATTACCAGGTGCCTAACTGGCCATACATTTTAAGTATTTAAATAGTTTTTCTAGTTTTCCCTCCCAAAAAAATTATGCAATTTTTCTATAACTATGTAGTTAGGAAGACATTGTGTCTTGTTGACTTTGTCCACACCAACACAGTACCGATCACAGCTCTTCCCCTTCTCAGTATAGGCCTTTGAACATTTTCAGCTCCAGGCCCATGTGGGCCTTAATCCGGCCCTGGTGTAGTGTAGAGCAGTGCAGAGTAGTGTTGTGCTGTGCTGTGCTGCGCTGTGCTGCTGTTGTCCACTACTTCAAAGTCCATAGGGGCTGGCTGTGTTGTGCTGTGCTGCTGTTGTTAATAGGGGCTGTGTCCACTACTTCAAAGTCCATAGGGGCTGGCTGGACTGTGTTGTGCAGTCAGTTCTCCATAGGGGCTGTGTCCACTCCAAAGTCCTGTGCAGTGTCCCAGTCCTAAAGGGGTGCTGTAGTGTTGTCCAGGGGGTGCTCTGTCCATCAGGGGTGCTCCCCCCAAGTGCTAAAAAAATAATATATTTCTGTGTTTGTGAATTGTGTTTGCGCAGTAGCCGCACGTGCATCAACAAAGTAGTGCCAAGCGTGCGCCTGTGTCATAAGTAAAGGGCCGGCTGGCTTGACCATTAAAGGGTGCTGTAACCCCCAAAGTACACTCCAGTCCAAACCAAAAAAAAAATTATTTTCTGTGTTTGTGAATTGTGTGCGCAGTAGCCGCACGTGCATCAACAAAGTAGTGCCAAGCGTGCGCCTGTGTCATAAGTAAAGGGCCGGCTGGCTTGACCATTAAAGGGTGCTGTAACCCCCAAAGTACACTCCAGTCCAAACCAAAAAAAAAAATATTTTCTGTGTTTGTGAATTGTGTGCGCAGTAGCCGCACGTGCATCAACAAAGTAGTGCCAAGCGTGCACCTGTGTCATAAGTAAAGGGCCGGCTGGCTTGACCGTTAAAGGGTGCTGTAACCCCCAAAGTACACTCCAGTCCAAACCAAAAAAAAAATTATTTTCTGTGTTTGTGAATTGTGTGCGCAGTAGCCGCACGTGCATCAACAAAGTAGTGCCAAGCGTGCGCCTGTGTCATAAGTAAAGGGCCGGCTGGCTTGACCGTTAAAGGGTGCTGTAACCCCCAAAGTACACTCCAGTCCAAACCCAAAAAAAAATTATTTTCTGTGTTTGTGAATTGTGTGCGCAGTAGCCGCACGTGCATCAACAAAGTAGTGCCAAGCGTGCGCCTGTGTCATAAGTAAAGGGCCGGCTGGCTTGACCGTTAAAGGGTGCTGTAACCCCCAAAGTACACTCCAGTCCAAAACAAAAAAAAAAATATTTTCTGTGTTTGTGAATTGTGTGCACTGTGGCTGCACGTGCATCAACAAAGGAGCAGCGCCAAGCGTGCGCCTGTGTCCCATAAGTAAAGAGCCGGCTGGCTCATTTCTTAAAGGGTGGTGTAACCCACAAAGTGCACTACTCTCCAGCAAAAATAAAAAAATATTTTCTGTGTTTGTGCGCTTTAGCCGTACGTATATATCAATATAACATAAATGGAGGACCAAACTTTCTCAGATAAAAATAAAATAGGGAAAGATCAAGAACCACTTCCTCTTAGTGCTATTGCTGCTGCTGGGAGTTGTTCATCATCCCAGAGAGGAAGAAGGAACATCACTACTTTTACTAAACAATTGACCCTCCAACAGTCCCTAGCGATGAGGATGAAGTACGACAGCAGTCATCCTGTAGCAAAACATATAACTGAGGCCTTGACTGCTATGTTGGTGTTAGACGTGCGTCCGGTATTCGCCATTAGTGCAGTGGGATTTAGACAATTGATGGAGGTAGTGTGTCCCCGGTTCCAAATCCCGTCTAGATTCCACCTGCATCCTCAACGCAGCAGCGACAAGCGTGCATCTGTCTGTTAAAGGGTGGTGACACCCTCAAAGTGTGCTACACAAACAATTAAAATATTGTTCTTTTTTTTTCTGTCTTTGTGAAATGTGTGGGCTGTAGCTGCACCTGCATCCTTAAAGCAGCAGCGACAAGCGTGCGTCTGTCTGTTAAAGGGTGGTGACACCCTCAAAGTGTGCTACACAAACAATTAAAATATTGTTCTTTTTTTTTCTGTCTTTGTGAAATGTGTGGGCTGTAGCCACACCTGCATCCTTAAAGCAGCAGCGACAAGCATGCGTCTGTCTGTTAAAGGGTGGTGACACCCTCAAAGTGTGCTACACAAACAATAAAAATATTCTTCTTTTTTCTGTCTTTGTGAATTGTGTGGGCTGTAGCCGCACTTGCATCCTCAAAGCAGCAGCGACAAGCGTGCGTCTGTCTGTTAAAGGGTGGTGTAACCCTCATAGTGCTCCAAAAAAGAAAAAACTTTTTTTAATGTGTTTGTGACTTGTGTGCGATGTAGCCGCACATGCATCAACATAGTAGCAGCGCCAAGCGTGCGCCTGTGTCATAAGTCAAGGGCTGGTTTGGACATCTGGTCCGGACTGAAGGACGTGCCAACAATTTCTGACAAGTCTACTGTCACTGCATATGATACTGTCCTCAAAGCAGCAGCGACAAGCGTGCGTCTGTCTGTTAAAGGGTGGTGACACCCTCAAAGTGTGCTACACAAACAATAAAAATATTGTTCTTTTTTTTTCTGTCTTTGTGAATTGTGTGGGCTGTAGCCGCACTTGCATCGTCAAAGCAGCAGCGACAAGCGTGCGTCTGTCTGTTAAAGGGTGGTGTAACTCTCAAAGTGCTCCAAAAAATAAAAAACTATTTTTTTAATGTGTTTGTGACTTGTGTGCGATGTAGCCGCACTTGCATCCTCAAAGCAGCAGCGACAAGCGTGCGTCTGTCTGTTAAAGGGTGGTGTAACTCTCAAAGTGCTCCAAAAAATAAAAAACTATTTTTTTAATGTGTTTGTGACTTGTGTGCGATGTAGCTGCACTTGCATCCTCAAAGCAGCAGCGACAAGCGTGCGTCTGTCTGTTAAAGGGTGGTGACACCCTCAAAGTGTGCTACACAAACAATAAAAGGCATGTCAGACAGTCCGTACCTGTACTGGCAGGAAAAAGAAGCAATTTGGAGGTCCCTGTACAAACTGGCTCTATTTTACCTGAGTTGCCCCCCCTCCAGTGTGTACTCCGAAAGAGTGTTTAGTGCAGCCGGGAACCTTGTCAGCGAAAGGCGTAGGAGGTTGTTTCCACAAAATGTGGAGAAGATGATGTTCATAAAATTAATTATCAACTCTTCCAGGGAGACCAGCCTCCACAACGTACAGAGGGACCTGTGGTTGTGGATTCCAGTGGGGACGAATTAATACTCTGTGAGGATGAGGATGTACACAACACTGAAGAGGGTGAGGAATCGGTGGATGAGGAGGATGAGGACGACATCTTGCCTCCGTAGAGCCAGTTTGTGCAGGGACAGATTAATTGCCAGCTTGTTTTGTGGGGGCCCAAACGAACCAATCATTTCAGCCACAGTCGTGTGGCAGACCCTGGCGCTGAAATGTTTGGTTTGTTAAAGTGTGCATGTCCTGTTTATACAACATAAGGGTGGGTGGGAGGGCCCAAGGACAATTCCATCTTGCACCTCTTTTTTTTCTTTGCATTATGTATAGTTTGGGGCCTAGTTTTTCAAACTGCCATCCTGTCTGCCACTGCAGTGCCACTCCTAGATGGACCACGTGTTTGTGCCGCCCACTTGTATCTCTTAGCATAGTCATCCAGCTACCTCGGTGCAACCTTTTGGAGATGAAAAACCCACAAATTCTGTGATTTTAGCTGTTTTTATGCTTTTTTTCAAAAAAATACAGATCCAAAACACAAAACCCAGAACCCAAAACACGGAAGGGTGGTTTTGGCAAAACCAATCCAGATCCAAAACACGAAGAAAGATCCAGATCCAAAACCAAAACACGAAAAGTGGCCGGTGCACACCCCTAATATATATATAGTGATCACACTTGTGTGCACATCCTATACCGATCACCACCAGGTGAATAGACATCATGCGTGTGAGGGGAGAGCTAAGGGGGAAGCCCAGCACTGATGTAAGTCCCCAAGTGTGACGAATAGGGGCATGTAACAAGAACACGCCTCCTCCCCGGCCGGCCACATCCCCTTTTTGGGAGCGCGCCCAAGGAGCTCGCAGAGACTCCCTGCTCGCACCCTCAGCGCCCTGCCTGCAGTCTAGCGGGAACACTAATCCGGCTGCTATGCGCTGCTGCCAATCTCTCCCCCTCCAATAGACGGCGGAAATGTCATGTGCTGTGTATGGCTGGGGTGGGCCCCAGGAACTTGATGTACCAGGGCCCAGAATTTCTCTTGACAAGCCTGTGTGTATATATATATATATATACTGTTGCGAGTCTTAAGGTTCCCACACACATAGCGACATTTTACACGATCTGGCCGATTCCGACACATTGGAACGACAGATCGTGTAAAATATGGCCAAATCGTGAGGAAATCGTGAGTCCCCACTCACGATCACGATGCGATGCGCGTCCCCGCTGGTTGCACATCGCATCTTCAGATCTGCCGTGCAGTAGGGCAGATCTGACAATCTAGGACACAATGCACTGTAAAAAGTCTGACTGCAGGAGAGATCGTTTGAAGATTGGACACCAAATCGTGTGCAGAGCTGCCGGGGAGTTTCAAGGGAAATCGTACAAATCGGCTCATCGTGAGCACATTGGTATATGTGTGGGCACCTTTAGCAACAACCGCAGCCCGGATTTGCATTAAAGTGCTCCCAGCTCCATAGAGCTCCTAGCAAAATAATGCGTATTCGGGCTTGGAGCGGGCTGCCAGGGGTGCGAGATGCCATGCCATTACCAGCGTTTTAATGCTGTGACATCCAATTCTGCTGTATTTATTGTTAATATATATATATATTTGAAACATATCCTGAGAAATATTGATTTGTATTATAATTGTTTTAATAGGGATACATTCAGTATCCTGAAAACGGGTGCCGACGGTCATAATGCCGACACCGGAATCCCGACACTTGTCAGAATCATGGTGCAGGCATCCCGACCACTGTCATCCCGAAGGTAAGTAGCAGGGTTAGGATTAGGCACTAGGGGTAGGGTTAGGGTGCGGGGAGGGGGAGGTTAGGGTTAAGGAGAGTGGGAGTGTTAGGATACCGACCGACACCTACATTAGCACTTTGAGAATATTTAGGGACATATTTATCAATTATCAGGTTTTAGACCTGATAATTAAAATCTATTATAATTGCTATTCATGGTAATAAGAAATTATTTACCGCCTGAATGTATAAAAAAAAAACACATACAGGGACAGGGACGCTGAAAGGAGCCATCCCTGCAATGTATTAGCAATGATGTGATCGCATTAGCAGTTACCTCATTACTATATTGGGACCCCCGGTACGCTACTGCGCATGTGCGGTGAGGAATCCTCTTCCAGTAAATGTTAGAAATTATAGCCCAAAGGTTACAGCGGCTAGTGCCATCTTCAGATGGTGTTAGCTGCTGGGACCAAACTCTGGAATGGTAAACCTGACAGTTATAGACACCTATGGGGGTTGCAGCTTCTGTCTGAGATATCTGCTGCTGTCCCTACCTTTCACATATGGCTGAGACTTAATATTTGCAGGCATTCTACGAAAGCGGATGTTTACGGGGGATATGCCACAAATATTATATGATAATTAGGCCCCTTCACCACTTAACTAACAATTTTTTCACCACAAAACCGTTCAGTAGTGGTCGGGTTTTTCTATTATTCAATAAAGTTTACAATGTATTTTTAATAATATATTTAAATATTTTTGTAAAAAAAAAAATTCTATCTTTTTATATCTAGGGGGTGTTTTGCAACACCCCCATCCACCCGTGTCCATAGGCTGCCATTCTAAAGCAACTTCTCACCGCCTACTGGCAATAGATCTCTACAGTGGACATAAATCCCACAACCCATTAGATCCCACACCCCATTAGTAGTTAAAAAATCTGTTCTGTAAACCAACCGTCCCCATGTAAAAATACCCTATTTCTTTGCCCCCTTCCTCCTCCTACCCTGTGACTAATATTTTTTTGTATTATTTTACCCCCTCCCTCTTCCAGTGTCATATTTCTATAAATTACATATCCCACACCCCACTTATGCTGTATCCTGCCCCCCTGTTTACACCCAAACCCCCATAGGCATACACCCCCACTCGCCCATATTCAAAGCGTAGTGGAGTGTACGACAGGAGGGACTGATGATCAGTCCTCCCTGCTGAAACTGATTTCTGCACTTGCAGAGATCAGCAAAATAGTGCTTGGAGGGGAACTAAGGGGGAGCGATTCTGGGTAGCGATTCTGGATGTGATGTCGGTGGTCACAGACTGCAGCATCACTTAGGAGGTCCGGGGAGTCAGAGCCGGGGAGAGCAGCGGGGAGAGGTTTTCGCATGTGATGCGACCTTGCCAGCTGAAGTACAGCTGGCTGCGGTCGCACCCATGGAACTAGCCACACCCCATGGCATAACCACACACCCTGTGCTGACCACACCCACACAGCACTGGTGACGCTCCCACATCACTAGTCACACCCCTGTAGTGGCACACAATAGGCCCTTAATAAATTTCAGCTCCAGACCCATGTGAACCTTTATCTGGCGCTATGACAACTATTTCTCTGGCTTTTTAGTGGTCTATCACTAGTTAACTCCTCCTTCATCTATTTGCACATGTTATTGCCACGCCTTTCTATTCACTGGGTACACCCACTTTGACAGATGGTTACACCCCTTCAGTGGGCCCCTACTATTTCAATCCCCTGGTGGGCCCTTCATGCCCCAGTCCGACACTGCTAAGGAGTCATAGGTGTGGTGCAGATAGGTAGTGGTGAGTATGGAGGAGTCAGGGAGGTAATGCAGATAGGTAGTAGTGAGTATGGAGGGGTCAGGGAGGTAGTGCAGATAGGTAGTGGTGAGTATGGAGGGGTCAGGAGGTACTGCAGATAGGTAGTGGTGAGTATGGAGGGGTCAGGAGGTAGTGGTGAGTATGGAGGGGTCAGGAGGTAGTGCAGATAGGTAGTGGTGAGTATGGAGGGGTCAGGGGGTAGTGCAGATAGGTAGTGGTGAGTATGGAGGGGTCAGGAGGTAGTGCCGTGAGATAGTGTTTGATAAGTAGGGGTCAGGGGGTAGTGCAGATAGGTAGTGGTGAGTATGGAGGGGTCAGGAGGTAGTGCAGAGAGATAGTGTTTGATAAGTAGGGGTCAGGGGGTAGTACAGAGAGATAGTGTTTGATAAGTAGGGGTCAGGAGGTAGTGCAGAGGTAGTGGTGAGTATAGAAGGGTCAGGGAGGTAGTGCAGATAGGTAGTGGTGAGTATGGAGGGGTCAGGAGGTAGTGCAGAGTGACAGTGTTTGATAAGGAGGGGTCAGGGGGTAGTGCAGATAGGTAGTGGTGAGTATGGAGGGGTCAGGAGGTAGTGCAGAGAGATAGTGTTTGATAAGGAGGGGTCGGGAGAGTAGTGCAGATAGGTAGTGGTGAGTATGGAGGAGTCAGGGAGGCAGTGCAGATAGGTAGTGTTTGGTAAGGAGGGGTCAGGGGGTAGTGCGGATAGGTAGTGGTGAGTATGGAGGGGTCAGGGGGTAGTGCAGATAGGTAGTGGTGAGTATGGAGGGGTCAGGGAGGTAGTGCAGATAGGTAGTGGTGAGTATGGAGGGGTCAGGGAGGTAGTGCAGATAGGTAGTGGTAAGTATGGAGGGGTCAGGAGGTAGTGCAGATAGGTAGTGGTGAGAATGGAGGGGTCAGGAGGTAGTGCAGATAGGTAGTGGTGAGTATGGAGGGGTCAGGGAGTAGTACAGATAGGTAGTGGTGAGTATGGAGGGGTCAGGGGGTAGTGCAGAGAGATAGTGTTTGGTAAGGAGGGGTCAGGGAGGTAGTACAGATAGGCAGTGGTGAGTATGGAGGGGTCAGGGAGGTAGTGCAGATAGATAGTGGTGACTATGGAGGAGTCAGGAGGTAGTGCAGTGAGATAGTGTTTGGTAAGGAGGGATCAGGGAGATAGTGCAGATAGGTAGTGGTGAGTATGGAGGGGTCAGGAGGTAGTGCAGATAGGTAGTGGTGAGAATGGAGGGGTCAGGAGGTAGTGCAGATAGGTAGTGGTGAGTATGGAGGGGTCAGGACGTAGTACAGATAGGTAGTGGTGAGTATGGAGGAGTCAGGGGGTAGTGCAGATAGGTAGTGGTGAGTATGGAGGGGTCAGGGAGGTAGTGCAGATAGGTAGTGGTGAGTATGGAGGGGTCAGTGGGTAGTTCAGATAGGTAGTGGTGAGTATGGAGGGGTCAGGGAGTAGTACAGATAGGTAGTGGTGAGTATGGAGGGGTCAGGGGGTAGTGCAGAGAGATAGTGTTTGGTAAGGAGGGGTCAGGGAGGTAGTACAGATAGGCAGTGGTGAGTATGGAGGGGTCAGGGAGGTAGTGCAGATAGGTAGTGGTGACTATGGAGGAGTCAGGAGGTAGTGCAGTGAGATAGTGTTTGGTAAGGAGGGGTCAGGGAGATAGTGCAGATAGGTAGTGGTGAGTATGGAGGGGTCAGGGGGTAGTGCAGATAGGTAGTGGTGAGTATGGAGGGGTCAGGGGGTAGTGCAGATAGGTAGTGGTGAGTATGCAGGAGTCAGGGAGGTAGTACAGATAGGTACTGGTGAGTATGGAGGGGTCAGGGGGTTGTGCAGATAGGTAGTGGTGAGTATGGAGGGGTCAGGGGGTAGTGCAGATAGGTAGTGGTGAGTATGGAGGAGTCAGGGAGGTAGTACAGATAGGTAGTGGTAAGTATGGAGGGGTCAGTGGGTAGTGCAGATAGGTAGTGGTGAGTATGGAGGGGTCAGCGAGGTAGTGCAGAGATAGTGTTTAGTATGGAGAGGTCAGGAGAGTAGTGCAGATAGGTAGTGGTGAGTATAGAGGGGTCAGGGGTAGTGCAGATAGGTAGTGGTGAGTATGGAGGGGTCAGGGAGGTAGTGCAGAGAGATAGTGATTGGTAAGGAGAGGTCAGGGGGTAGTGCAGATAGGTAGTGGTGAGTATGGAGGGGTCAGGGAGTAGTACAGATAGGTAGTGGTGAGTATGGAGGGGTCAGGGGGTAGTGCAGAGAGATAGTGTTTGGTAAGGATGGGTCAGGGGGTAGTGCAGATAGGTAGTGGTGAGTATGGAGGGGTCAGGGAGGTAGTACAGATAGGTAGTGGTGAGTATGGAGGAGTCAGGGGGTAGTGCAGATAGGTAGTGGTGAGTATGGAGGGGTCAGGGGGTAGTGCAGATAGGTAGTGGTGAGTATGGAGGAGTCAGGAGGTAGTGCAGTGAGATAGTGTTTGGTAAGGAGGGGTCAGGGAGGTAGTGCAGATAGGTAGTGGTGAGTATGCAGGAGTCAGGGGGTAGTGCAGATAGGTAGTGGTGACTATGGAGGAGTCAGGAGGTAGTGCAGATACGTAGTGGTGAGTATGCAGGAGTCAGGGAGGTATTACAGATAGGTAGTGGTGAGTATGTCGGGGTCAGGGGGTAGTGCAGATAGGTAGTGGTGAGTATGGAGGAGTCAGGGAGGTAGTGCAGATAGGTAGTGGTGAGTATGGAGGGGTCAGGAGGTAGTGCAGATAAGTAGTGGTGATTATGGAGGGGTCAGGAGGTAGTACAGATAGGTAGTGGTGAGTATGGAGAGGTCAGGGGGTAGTGCAGATAGGTAGTGGTGAGTATGGAGGGGTCAGGGAGGTAGTGCAGAGATATAGTGATTGGTAAAGAGAGGTCAGGGGGTAGTGCAGATAGGTAGTGGTGAGTATGGAGGGGTCAGGGGGTAGTACAGAAAGGTAGTGGAGAGTATGGAGGGGTCAGGGAGGTAGTGGTGAGTATGGAGGGGTCAGGAAGGTAGTACAGATAGGTAGTGGTGAGTGTGGAGGAGTCAGGGGGTAGTGCAGATAGGTAGTGGTGAGTATGGAGGAGTCAGGGGGTAGTGCAGCGATATAGTGATTGGTAAGGAGGAGTCAGGGGGTAGTGCAGATAGGTAGTGGAGAGTATGGAGGGGTCAGGGAGGTAGTGCAGATAGGTAGTGGTGAGTATGGAGGGGTCAGGAAGGTAGTACAGATAGGTAGTGGTGAGTATGGAGGGGTCAGGGGGTAGTACAGATAGGTAGTGGTGAGTGTGGAGGAGTCAGGGGGTAGTGCAGCGATATAGTGATTGGTAAGGAGGGGTCAGGGAGGTAGTGCAGATAGGTAGTGGTGAGTGTGGAGGAGTCAGGGGGTAGTGCAGATAGGTAGTGGTGAGTAAGGAGGGGTCAGGGGGTAGTGCAGATAGGTAGTGGTGAGTATGGAGGGGTCAGGGAGGTAGTGCAGATAGGTAGTGGTGAGTGTGGAGGAGTCAGGGAGGTAGTGCAGATAGGTAGTGGTGAGTGTGGAGGAGTCAGGGGGTAGTGCAGATAGGTAGTGGTGAGTAAGGAGGGGTCAGGGGGTAGTGCAGATAGGTAGTGGTGAGTATGGAGGGGTCAGGGAGGTAGTGCAGATAGGTAGTGGTGAGTATGGAGGAGTCAGGGAGGTAGTGCAGATAGGTAGTGGTGAGTGTGGAGGAGTCAGGGAGGTAGTGCAGATAGGTAGTGGAGAGTATGGAGGGGTCAGGGAGGTAGTGCAGATAGGTAGTGGTGAGTATGGAGGGGTCAGGAAGGTAGTACAGATAGGTAGTGGTGAGTATGGAGGGGTCAGGGGGTAGTACAGATAGGTAGTGGTGAGTGTGGAGGAGTCAGGGGGTAGTGCAGCGATATAGTGATTGGTAAGGAGGGGTCAGGGAGGTAGTGCAGATAGGTAGTGGTGAGTGTGGAGGAGTCAGGGGGTAGTGCAGATAGGTAGTGGTGAGTAAGGAGGGGTCAGGGGGTAGTGCAGATAGGTAGTGGTGAGTATGGAGGGGTCAGGGAGGTAGTGCAGATAGGTAGTGGTGAGTGTGGAGGAGTCAGGGAGGTAGTGCAGATAGGTAGTGGTGAGTGTGGAGGAGTCAGGGAGGTAGTGCAGATAGGTAGTGGTGAGTGTGGAGGAGTCAGGGAGGTAGTGCAGATAGGTAGTGGTGAGTGTGGAGGAGTCAGGGAGGTAGTGCAGATAGGTAGTGGTGAGTGTGGAGGAGTCAGGGAGGTAGTGCAGATAGGTAGTGGTGAGTATGGAGGGGTCAGGGGGTAGTGCAGATAGGTAGTGGTGAGTGTGGAGGAGTCAGGGGGTAGTGTTTAGTTAGCATTTGTGGTCAGCTGTAGCATGTCTCAATCAGACTTTCTTTAAGTTTAGAATCAGTATAGAGGCAGCCGTGGATGTCGATGGCAGCCGTGTATTATAAGCACTAAGTGTGTTATAACACAAAGTGTAATTATATAACAGTTAAAAAAAACAATAATCTACATAAATTTGCAACTGGACTAAACATCTTCTATTTCTTGTCATCCCTGCAGGTATGTTCCCCATTCTACAAGCTGCATAGTCTAACTAGTGCTTTGCAATCACTCAGATCAGCTGTTTGGATTTTAAAAAGTATGTTCCCCATTCCCATCTAGCAAGCAACATATTGCTCTTACATTTCTGCATAATGGAATTTATTTCTGTTAGCAAAGATTTAGATGTAATGACTTGATTGTATTTTGTATTACCTGGGTGGGGGATGTTGGTCAGTGATGCCTAGTTTATGGTAGGATACTGCTTGTGTTTACACAAACCCAGTGCCAAATTTCTTCATTGATTAGTTAGCATTTGTGGTCAGCTGTAGCATGTCTCAATCAGACTTTCTTTAAGTGTAGAATCAGTATAGAGGCAGCCGTGTATTATAAGCACTAAGTGTTTTATAACACAAAGTGTAATTATATAACAGTTAAAAAAAACAATTGAACAAACAATGAACAACATCTACAACAAGGTAATTACAATATCATTCCTTACCAGTAGTTTGTGTGTTGTGCATTATTGAATGTATTGCAAAAATGTATCAAAAACTTCTATTAATGATCTCACTCCATGGAATCATCTCTAAGACTACTACATCCTTTACTCTCCCTGCAGCTCCTCCTTTTGTACATATTGCTGCCTCAGTACTTTCCTCTTCTCTTACAAACACATATGAGCTTTTAACTTATCTAAACACATTGACAATAACATCCACAACCTCTCGCCATAACAAACATTCTGTCAAATCCCACAAATATATTTATATCTCGCTCCTGTTGCTTCTATTAGCTGGTGACATATCTCCAAATCCAGGCCCAACCCACATGCCACACCCACAACGAACTATAAATCCAGCTAACCTCATAAATATTGCATGCCTCCCTTCACCATCCAAGTCACTAAAATGTGCATTATGGAATGCACGCTCTGTCTGCACCAAACTAACATCCATCCATGACCTCTTTATTTCAACCAACCTCAACCTTCTGGCAATAACAGAAACATGGCTAACACAATCAGACACTGTCTCCCCTGCTGCACTTTCACATGGTAACCTACACTTCTCACACACCTCCAGGCCTGGCAATTGTAAAGGAGGTGGGGTAGGAATATTACTCTCCCAATCTTTCACATTCACAGTTCTCCCACAGGTACCTTCACTCACATTTACATCATTTGAAGTACATTCTATCAGGACTTTCACCCCTTTCTCTCTGCGAGTTGCTGTTATCTATCGCCCGCCTGGGCCACCGCACCAATTTCTGGAATATTTTTCAGCCTGGCTCCCTCACTTCCTATCCTCAGACATCTCCACCATCATTATGGGTGATTTCAATATCCCCATTGACAGTCCACAATCTCCTCATGCCACCAAACTATTCTCTCTAACCTCCTCTCTTGGCCTCTCCCAATGGACTGACTCCTCTACTCATAAGGAGGGCCACTGCCTTGATCTAGTATTTACCAGACTATGCTCAGTTTCTGATTTCACTAATGCTCCTTTCCCTCTCTCAGATCACAATCTTATCACCTGCACACTTTCCTCCATTACATCAACCTCAATGTCAGTGAAATCAACCAAACCTAAAACCCGCAGAAATATTAATGTGATTAACTTTCAACAACTATCTACCTCTCTACAACAACAACTCTCACCAATTTCTGCACTCACTTCTCCTGAGACTGCTGCATCACAGCTAAACCAGATTTTAGTAAAAGCCCTCGATGAAGTAGCTCCAGCTACCCATCACACTCCGTGTAGACTCAGACGTCAACCGTGGCATTCTAACTTAACAAGGCATCTACAAAAACTCTCACGTAAAGTAGAACGTCAGTGGCGAAAGTCTCGCACTCCAAGTGACTTCCTCACATATAAGTCTATCTACAACTCTTATCGTACTGCTCTGGACACTGCCAAGCAAATATATTTCCAATCTCTAATCTCTGCTCAAGTCTCTAACCCCAAGCGACTTTTTAATACATTTAAACTGCTTCTTACCCCTCCCTCACCCAAGCCACCTGCTACTATCTGTGCACAAGATCTTGCTTCCTATTTCAAGGACAAGATTGATAATATCCGAAATGAAATGTTATTCTCTTCCTCAGCTAGTGACCTACTCAATTCCCTACCTGAACCCTCTGGCACATTCTCTTCATTTGACCCCACAAATGAAGATGAAGTATCTACACTCTTCTCATTCTCCTACTCTATTACCTCTCCTCTAGATCCTATACCCTCACAAATTAGTAAAGCTCTGTCTCCTGTGCTCATCCCAACCCTAACTAAAATCTGTAATCTCTCTCTTTCTACTGGCATCTTTCCATCACTGTTCAAGCATGCAGTGATTACTCCCATTCTGAAAAAACAAAATTCTGACCCTAACACTCTCTCTAATTACCGCTCTATCTCCCAGCTCCCATGCCCCTCCAAGCTACTGGAGAGACTTGTCTACACCCGCCTCACACACTTTCTTAACACCCACAACTTATTGGACCCACTTCAGTCTGGCTTCCGTTCCCAGCACTCCACAGAGACAGCACTGACTAAGGTAGTAAATGATTTGGTTACTGCCAAGGCTAAAGGCCATTGCTCACTTCTAATTCTTCTAGATCTCTCTGCTGCTTTTGACACTGTTGACCACTCTCTTCTCGTACAAACATTACAATCCCTAGGTCTTAAGGACACAGCCCTTTCTTGGTTCTCTTCCTACCTATCTGATCGCTCTTTTTCTGTTCGTTTTTCTGATTCTGCCTCCTCTTCGCTACCTCTATCAGTTGGAGTACCGCAAGGCTCTGTCTTAGGTCCTTTGCTATTCTCAATCTATACCACCTCTCTTGGCAAACTAATCCGCTCTTTTGGATTTCAGTACCATCTGTATGCGGATGATACTCAAATCTACCTATCCTCTCCAGATTTATCACCATCTGTATTGGTCCGTGTCACTGAATGTATTTCTGCCATTTCATCTTGGATGTCATCTCGCTACCTGAAACTTAATATTTCTAAAACAGAATTAATTATATTTCCACCGGCCAATAACAGTTACCAATCTGATCTCTTTATCACTGTTGATAACTCAACAATCCACCCCACCCCACAAGATCGCTGCCTTGGTGTCATCCTTGATTCTGAATTGTCCTTTGTTCCCCACATTCAATCTGTCTCAAAATCATGTTACATACATCTAAAAAACATATACAAAATTCGACCATATCTCACACAAGACACTGCAAAAACTCTAATCCATGCACTCATTATTTCCCGCATTGACTATTGCAATAGTCTCCTTACTGGTCTTCCCAAAAACAGGCTATCGCCATTACAATCCATTATGAATGCAGCTGCGAGGCTTATCTTCCTTGCCAAACGTTCATCGTCTGCTGCCCCGCTCTGTCAGTCCCTCCATTGGTTGCCAGTTTTCTACCGTATTCAATACAAAATACTGTTACTTACACATAAGGCCATTAACCGAATTACACCAACATACATCTCTTCACTCATCTCAAAATATCTCCCAACCCGACCTCTCCGCTCAGCACAAGAACTGCGTCTCTCATCCCCACGCATTACTTGCTCCCATTTACGGTTACAGGACTTTCTTCGGGCTGCACCCACTCTATGGAATGCCTTACCACACACAATAAGACTTACCTCTACTCTTCAATCCTTCAAGCGTTCCCTGAAAACTCACCTCTTCAGACAAGCTTATCAGATTCCAGAACCGACCACATAACCTTCATAGCTTCCATGTCTTATCACATCCCCTCTCACAGTCCACACATTACCTCACATATTGTCTTTCTTTCACATACTCCTGACATTTTGCCGACATTCCTGTGTGACTGGATCATGCAGCCCACCAAGAAACTCTGCATTCTGGCCAGACCAAATTGCAATATATAGCACCTATCCTTGTGTATCAATGCCTCTTTCCCTATAGATTGTAAGCTTGCAAGCAGGGCCCTCTTACCTCTATGTCTGTCTGTTATTACCCTGTTTTGTTCTATCAATGTTTCCAATTGTAAAGCGCAACGGAATATGCTGCGCTATATAAGAAACTGTTAATAAATAAATAAAATAAATAAATAGTGTAGATAGGTAGTGGAGAGTATGGAGGGGTCATGGAGTAGTACAGATAGGTAGTGGTGAGTATGGAGGGGTCAGGGATGTAGTGCAGATAGGTAGTGGTGAGTATGGAGGGGTCAGGGAGGTAGTACAGATAGGTAGTGGTGAGTATGGAGGGGTCAGGGAGGTAGTGCAGATAGGTATTGGTGAGTATGGAGGGGTCAGGGGGTAGTGCAGATAGGTAGTGGTGAGTATGGAGGAGTCAGGGGGTAGTTTAGATAGGTAGTGGTGAGTAAGGAGGAGTCAGGGAGGTAGTGCAGAGAGATAGTGATTGGTAAGGAGAGGTCAGGGGTAGTGCAGATAGGTAGTGGTGAGTATGGAGGGGTCAGGGAGGTAGTACAGATAGGTAGTGGTGAGTATGGAGGAGTCAGGGGATAGTGCAGATAGGTAGTGGTGATTATGGAGGGGTCAGGAGGTAGTACAGATAGGTAGTGGTGAGTAGAGTCAGGGCGTAGTGCAGAGAGATAGTGTTTGGTAAGGAGGGGTCAGGGGTAGTGCAGATAGGTAGTGGTGAGTATGGAGGGGTCAGGGAGGTAGTACAGATAGGTAGTGGTGAGTATGGAGGAGTCAGGGGATAGTGCAGATAGGTAGTGATGATTATGGAGGGGTCAGGAGGTAGTACAGATAGGTAGTGGTGAGTATGGAGAGGTCAGGGGGTAGTGCAGATAGGAAGTGGTGAGTATGGAGGGGTCAGGGAGGTAGTGCAGAGATATAGTGATTGGTAAGGAGAGGTCAGGTGGTAGTGCAGATAGGTAGTGGTGAGTATGGAGGGGTCAGGGGGTAGTGCAGATAGGTAGTGGTGACTATGGAGGAGTCAGGAGGTAGTGCAGTGAGATACTGTTTGGTAAGGAGGGGTCAGGGAGATAGTGCAGATAGGTAGTGGTGAGAATGGAGGGGTCAGGGGGCAGTGCAGATAGGTAGTGGTGAGTATGGAGGGGTCAGGGGGCGGTGCAGATAGGTAGTGGTGAGTATGGAGGGGTCAGGGGGTAGTGCAGATACGTAGTGGTGAGTATGTAGAAATCAGGGAGGTAGTACAGATAGGTAGTGGTGAGTATGGAGGGGTCAGGGGTAGTGCAGATAGGTAGTGGTGAGTATGGAGGGGTCAGGGGTAGTGCAGATAGGTAGTGGTGAGTATGGAGGAGTCAGGGAGGTAGTGCAGATAGGTAGTGGTGAGTATGGAGGGGTCAGGAGGTAGTACAGAGATATAGTGATTGGTAAGGAGAGGTCAGGTGGTAGTGCAGATAGGTAGTGGTGAGTATGGAGGGGTCAGTGGGTAGTACAGATAGGTAGTGGTGAGTATGGAGGAGTCAGGGGATAGTGCAGATAGGTAGTGGTGAGTATGGAGGGGTCAGGGAGGTAGTACAGATAGGTAGTGGTGAGTATGGAGAGGTCAGGGGGTAGTGAAGATAGGTAGTGGTGAGTATGGAGGGGTCAGGGAGGTAGTGCAGAGAGATAGTGATTGGTAAGGAGAGGTCAGGGGGTAGTACAGATAGGTAGTGGTGAGTATGGAGAGGTCAGGGGGTAGTGCAGATAGGTAGTGGTGAGTATGGAGGGGTCAGGGGGTAGTGCAGAGAGATAGTGTTTGGTAAGGATGGGTCAGGGGGTAGTGCAGATAGGTAGTGGTGAGTATGGAGGAGTCAGGGGGTAGTGCAGATAGGTAGTGGTGAGTATGGAGGAGTCAGGGACGTAGTACAGATAGGTAGTGGTGAGTATGGAGGAGTCAGGGGGTAGTGCAGATAGGTAGTGGTGAGTATGGAGGGGTCAGGGGGTAGTGCAGATAGGTAGTGGTGAGTATGGAGGAGTCAGGGAGGTAGTGCAGTGATATAGTGATTGGTAAGGAGGGGTCAGGGAGGTAGTGCAGATAGGTAGTGGTGAGTATGGAGGGGTCAGGGGGTAGTGCAGATAGGTAGTGGTGACTATGGAGGAGTCAGGAGGTAGTGCAGTGAGATAGTGTTTGGTAAGGAGGAGTCAGGGAGATAGTGCAGATAGGTACTGGTGAGTATGGAGGGGTCAGGGGGGAGTGCAGATAGGTAGTGGTGAGTATGGAGGGGTCAGGGGGTAGTGCAGATACGTAGTGGTGAGTATGCAGGAGTCAGGGAGGTAGTACAGATAGGTAGTGGTGAGTATGGAGGGGTCAGGAGGTAGTGCAGATAGGTAGTGGTGAGTATGGAGGAGTCAGGGGGTAGTGCAGATAGGTAGTGGTGAGTATGGAGGGGTCAGGGAGATAGTGCAGATAGGTAGTGGTGAGTAAGGAGGGGTCAGTGGGTAGTGCAGATAGGTAGTGGTGAGTATGGAGGGGTCAGGGAGTAGTACAGATAGGTAGTGGTGAGTATGGAGGGGTCAGGGGGTAGTGCAGAGAGATAGTGTTTGGTAAGGAGGGGTCAGGGAGGTAGTACAGATAGGCAGTGGTGAGTATGGAGGGGTCAGGGAGGTAGTGCAGATAGGTAGTGGTGACTATGGAGGAGTCAGGAGGTAGTGCAGTGAGATAGTGTTTGGTAAGGAGGGGTCAGGGAGATAGTGCAGATAGGTAGTGGTGAGTATGGAGGGTTCAGGGGGTAGTGCAGATAGGTAGTGGTGAGTATGGAGGGGTCAGGGGGTAGTGCAGATAGGTAGTGGTGAGTATGGAGGGGTCAGGGGGTAGTGCAGATAGGTAGTGGTGAGTATGGAGGGGTCGGGGTAGTGCAGATAGGTAGTGGTGAGTATGCAGGAGTCAGGGAGGTAGTACAGATAGGTAGTGGTGAGTATGGAGGGGTCAGGGGGTAGTGCAGATAGGTAGTGGTGAGTATGGAGGGGTCAGGGGGTAGTGCAGATAGGTAGTGGTGAGTATGGAGGAGTCAGGGAGATAGTACAGATAGGTAGTGGTAAGTATGGAGGGGTCAGGGGGTAGTGCAGATAGGTAGTGGTGAGTATGGAGGGGTCAGCGAGGTAGTGCAGAGATAGTGTTTAGTATGGAGAGGTCAGGAGAGTAGTGCAGATAGGTAGTGGTGAGTATAGAGGGGTCAGGGGTAGTGCAGATAGGTAGTGGTGAGTATGGAGGGGTCAGGGAGGTAGTGCAGAGAGATAGTGATTGGTAAGGAGAGGTCAGGGGGTAGTGCAGATAGGTAGTGGTGAGTAGAGTCAGGGCGAAGTGCAGAGAGATAGTGTTTGGTAAGGAGGGGTCAGGGGTAGTGCAGATAGGTAGTGGTGAGTATGGAGGGGTCTGGGAGGTAGTACAGATAGGTAGTGGTGAGTATGGAGAGGTCAGGGGGTAGTGCAGATAGGTAGTGGTGAGTATGGAGGGGTCAGGGAGGTAGTGCAGAGATATAGTGATTGGTAAGGAGAGGTCAGGTGGTAGTGTAGATAGGTAGTGGTGAGTATGGAGGGGTCAGGGGGTAGTGCAGATAGGTAGTGGTGACTATGGAGGAGTCAGGAGGTAGTGCAGTGAGATAGTGTTTGGTAAGGAGGGGTCAGGGAGATAGTGCAGATAGGTAGTGGTGAGTATGGAGGGGTCAGGGGGTGGTGCAGATAGGTAGTGGTGAGTATGGAGGGGTCAGGGGGTGGTGCAGATAGGTAGTGGTGAGTATGGAGGGGTCAGGGGGTAGTGCAGATACGTAGTGGTGAGTATGGAGGGGTCAGGGGGTAGTGCAGATACGTAGTGGTGAGTATGTAGAAATCAGGGAGGTAGTACAGATAGGTAGTGGTGAGTATGGAGGGGTCAGGGGGTAGTGCAGATAGGTAGTGGTGAGTATGGAGGGGTCAGGGGTAGTGCAGATAGGTAGTGGTGAGTATGGAGGAGTCAGGGAGGTAGTGCAGATAGGTAGTGGTGAGTATGGAGGGGTCAGGAGGTAGTACAGAGATATAGTGATTGGTAAGGAGAGGTCAGGTGGTAGTGCAGATAGGTAGTGGTGAGTATGGAGGGGTCAGTGGGTAGTACAGATAGGTAGTGGTGAGTATGGAGGAGTCAGGGGATAGTGCAGATAGGTTGTGGTGAGTATGGAGAGGTCAGGGGGTAGTGAAGATAGGTAGTGGTGAGTATGGAGGGGTCAGGGAGGTAGTGCAGAGAGATAGTGATTGGTAAGGAGAGGTCAGGGGGTAGTACAGATAGGTAGTGGTGAGTATGGAGAGGTCAGGGGGTAGTGCAGATAGGTAGTGGTGAATAAGGAGGGGTCAGGGAGGTAGTGCAGAGAGATAGTGATTGGTAAGGAGAGGTCAGGGGGTAGTGCAGATAGGTAGTGGTGAGTATGGAGGGGTCAGGGAGTAGTACAGATAGGTAGTAGTGAGTATGGAGGGGTCAGGGGGTAGTGCAGAGAGATAGTGTTTGGTAAGGATGGGTCAGGGGGTAGTGCAGATAGGTAGTGGTGAGTATGGAGGAGTCAGGGGGTAGTGCAGATAGGTAGTGGTGAGTATGGAGGAGTCAGGGAGGAAGTACAGATAGGTAGTGGTGAGTATGGAGGAGTCAGGGGGTAGTGGAGATAGGTAGTGGTGAGTAAGGAGGGGTCAGGGGGTAGTGCAGATAGGTAGTGGTGAGTATGGAGGAGACAGGGAGGTAGTGCAGTGATATAGTGATTGGTAAGGAGGGGTCAGGGAGGTAGTGCAGATAGGTAGTGGTGAGTATGGAGGGGTCAGGGGGTAGTGGTGACTATGGAGGAGTCAGGAGGTAGTGCAGTGAGATAGTGTTTGGTAAGGAGGAGTCAGGGAGATAGTGCAGATAGGTACTGGTAAGTATGGAGGGGTCAGGGGGTAGTGCAGATAGGTAGTGGTGAGTATGGAGGGGTCAGGGGGTAGTGCAGATACGTAGTGGTGAGTATGCAGGAGTCAGGGAGGTAGTACAGATAGGTAGTGGTGAGTATGGAGGGGTCAGGGGGTAGTGCAGATAGGTAGTGGTGAGTATGGAGGGGTCAGGGGTAGTGCAGATAGGTAGTGGTGAGTATGGAGGGGTCAGGGAGTAGTGCAGATAGGTAGTGGTGTGTATGGAGGAGTCACGGGGTAGTGCAGATAGGTAGTGGTGAGTATGGAGGGGTCAGGGAGGTAGTGCAGATAGGTAGTGGTGAGTATGGAGGGGTCAGGGGGTAGTGCAGATAGGTAGTGGTGAGTATGGAGGGGTCAGCGAGGTAGTGCAGAGATAGTGTTTAGTATGGAGAGGTCATGAGAGTAGTGCAGATAGGTAGTGGTGAGTATAGAGGGGTTAGGGGTAGTGCAGATAGGTAGTGGTGAGTATGGAGGGGTCAGGGAGGTAGTGCAGAGAGATAGTGATTGGTAAGGAGAGGTCAGGGGGTAGTGCAGATAGGTAGTGGTGAGTATGGAGGGGTCAGGGAGTAGTACAGATAGGTAGTGGTGAGTATGGCGGGGTCAGGGGGTAGTGCAGAGAGATAGTGTTTGGTAAGGATGGGTCAGGGGGTAGTGCAGATAGGTAGTGGTGAGTATGGAGGGGTCAGGGAGGTAGTACAGATAGGTAGTGGTGAGTATGGAGGAGTCAGGGGGTAGTGCAGATAGGTAGTGGTGAGTATGGAGGGATCAGGGGGTAGTGCAGATAGGTAGTGGTGAGTATGGAGGAGTCAGGAGGTAGTGCAGTGAGATAGTGTTTGGTAAGGAGGGGTCAGGGAGGTAGTGCAGATAGGTAGTGGTGAGTATGCAGGAGTCAGGGGGTAGTGCAGATAGGTAGTGGTGACTATGGAGGAGTCAGGAGGTAGTGCAGATACGTAGTGGTGAGTATGCAGGAGTCAGGGAGGTATTACAGATAGGTAGTGGTGAGTATGTCGGGGTCAGGGGGTAGTGCAGATAGGTAGTGATGAGTATGGAGGGGTCAGGGAGGTAGTGCAGTGATATAGTGATTGGTAAGGAGGGGTCAGGGAGGTAGTGCAGATAGGTAGTGGTGAGTCTGGAGGAGTCAGGGGGTAGTGCAGATAGGTAGTGGTGACTATGGAGGAGTCAGGAGGTAGTGCAGATACGTAGTGGTGAGTATGCAGGAGTCAGGGAGGTAGTACAGATAGGTAGTGGTGAGTATGGAGGGGTCAGGGGGTAGTGCAAATAGGTAGTGGTGAGTATGGAGGGGTCAGGGAGGTAGTGCAGTGATATAGTGATTGGTAAGGAGGGGTCAGGGAGGTAGTGCAGATAAGTAGTGGTGAGTATGCAGGAGTCAGGGAGGTAGTACAGATAGGTAGTGGTGAGTATGGAGGGGTCAGGGGGTAGTGCAGATAGGTAGTGGTGAGTATGGAGGGGTTAGGGGTAGTGCAGATAGGTAGTGGTGAGTATGGAGGGGTCAGGGAGTAGTGCAGATAGGTAGTGATGAGTATGGAGGAGTCAGGGGGTAGTGCAGATAGGTAGTGGTGAGTATGGAGGGGTCAGGGAGGTAGTGAAGATAGTTAGTGGTGAGTATGGAGGGGTCAGGGAGTAGTACAGATAGGTAGTGGTGAGTATGGAGGGGTCAGGGGGCAGTGCAGAGAGATAGTGTTTGGTAAGGAGGGGTCAGGGAGGTAGTACAGATAGGTAGTGGTGAGTATGGAGGAGTCAGGGGGTAGTGCAGATAGGTAGTGGTGAGTATGGAGGAGACAGGGAGGTAGTGCAGTGATATAGTGATTGGTAAGGAGGGGTCAGGGAGGTAGTGCAGATAGGTAGTGGTAAGTATGGAGGGGTCAGGGGGTAGTGCAGATAGGTAGTGGTGAGTATGGAGGGGTCAGTGGGTAGTGCAGATACGTAGTGGTGAGTATGCAGGAGTCAGGGAGGTAGTACAGATAGGTAGTGGTGAGTATGGAGGGGTCAGGGGGTAGTGCAGATAGGTAGTGGTGAGTATGGAGGGGTCAGGGGTAGTGCAGATAGGTAGTGGTGAGTATGGAGGGGTCAGGGAGTAGTGCAGATAGGTAGTGGTGAGTATGGAGGAGTCAGGGGGTAGTGCAGATAGGTAGTGGTGAGTATGGAGGGGTCAGGGAGGTAGTGCAGATAGGTAGTGGTGAGTATGGAGGGGTCAGTGAGTAGTGCAGATAGGTAGTGGTGAGTATGGAGTGGTCAGGGAGTAGTACAGATAGGTAGTGGTGAGTATGGAGGGGTCAGGGGGTAGTGCAGAGAGATAGTGTTTGGTAAGGAGGGGTCAGGGAGGTAGTACAGATAGGCAGTGGTGAGTATGGAGGGGTCAGGGAGGTACTGCAGATAGGTAGTGGTGACTATGGAGGAGTCAGGAGGTAGTGCAGTGAGATAGTGTTTGGTAAGGAGGGGTCAGGGAGATAGTGCAGATAGGTAGTGGTGAGTATGGAGGGGTCAGGGGGTAGTGCAGATAGGTAGTGGTGAGTATGGAGGGGTCAGTGCAGATAGGTAGTGGTGAGTATGCAGGAGTCAGGGAGGTAGTACAGATAGTTACTGGTGAGTATGGAGGGGTCAGGGGGTAGTGCAGATTGGTAGTGGTGAGTATGGAGGGGTCAGGGGGTAGTGCAGATAGGTAGTGGTGAGTATGGAGGAGTCAGGGAGGTAGTACAGATAGGTAGTGGTAAGTATGGAGGGGTCAGGGGGTAGTGCAGATAGGTAGTGGTGAGTATGGAGGGGTCAGCGAGGTAGTGCAGAGATAGTGTTTAGTATGGAGAGGTCAGGAGAGTAGTGCAGATAGGTAGTGGTGAGTATAGAGGGGTCAGGGGTAGTGCAGATAGGTAGTGGTGAGTATGGAGGGGTCAGGGAGGTAGTGCAGAGAGATAGTGATTGGTAAGGAGAGGTCAGGGGGTAGTGCAGATAGGTAGTGGTGAGTATGGAGGGGTCAGGGAGTAGTACAGATAGGTAGTGGTGAGTATGGAGGGGTCAGGGGGTAGTGCAGAGAGATAGTGTTTGGTAAGGATGGGTCAGGGGGTAGTGCAGATAGGTAGTGGTGAGTATGGAGGGGTCAGGGAGATAGTACAGATAGGTAGTGGTGAGTATGGTGGAGTCAGGGGGTAGTGCAGATAGGTAGTGGTGAGTATGGAAGGGTCAGGGGGTAGTGCAGATAGGTAGTGGTGAGTATGGAGGAGTCAGGAGGTAGTGCAGTGAGATAGTGTTTGGTAAGGAGGGGTCAGGGAGGTAGTGCAGATAGGTAGTGGTGAGTATGCAGGAGTCAGGGGGTAGTGCAGATAGGTAGTGGTGACTATGGAGGAGTCAGGAGGTAGTGCAGATACGTAGTGGTGAGTATGCAGGAGTCAGGGAGGTATTACAGATAGGTAGTGGTGAGTATGTCGGGGTCAGGGGGTAGTGCAGATAGGTAGTGGTGAGTATGGAGGGGTCAGGGAGGTAGTGCAGTGATATAGTGATTGGTAAGGAGGGGTCAGGGAGGTAGTGCAGATAGGTAGTGGTGAGTATGGAGGAGTCAGGGGGTAGTGCAGATAGGTAGTGGTGACTATGGAGGAGTCAGGAGGTAGTGCAGATACGTAGTGGTGAGTATGCAGGAGTCAGGGAGGTAGTACAGATAGGTAGTGGTGAGTATGGAGGGGTCAGGGGGTAGTGCAAATAGGTAGTGGTGAGTATGGAGGGGTCAGGGAGGTAGTGCAGTGATATAGTGATTGCTAAGGAGGGGTCAGGGAGGTAGTGCAGATACGTAGTGGTGAGTATGCAGGAGTCAGGGAGGTAGTACAGATAGGTAGTGGTGAGTATGGAGGGGTCATGGGGTAGTGCAGATAGGTAGTGGTGAGTATGGAGGGGTCAGGGGTAGTGCAGATAGGTAGTGGTGAGTATGGAGGGGTCAGGGAGTAGTGCAGATAGGTAGTGATGAGTATGGAGGAGTCAGGGGGTAGTGCAGATAGGTAGTGGTGAGTATGGAGGGGTCAGGGAGGTAGTGAAGATAGTTAGTGGTGAGTATGGAGGGGTCAGGTAGTACAGATAGGTAGTGGTGAGTATGGAGGGGTCAGGGGGTAGTGCAGAGAGATAGTGTTTGGTAAGGAGGGTTCAGGGAGGTAGTACAGATAGGTAGTGGTGAGTATGGAGGAGTCAGGGGGTAGTGCAGATAGGTAGTGGTGAGTATAGAGGGGTCAGGGGGTAGTGCAGATAGGTAGTGGTGAGTATGGAGGAGTCAGGGAGGTAGTGCAGTGATATAGCGATTGGTAAGGAGGGGTCAGGGAGGTAGTGCAGATAGGTAGTGGTGAGTATGGAGGGGTCAGGGGGTAGTGCAGATAGGCAGTGGTGACTGGAGGAGTCAGGAGGTAGTGCAGTGAGATAGTGTTTGGTAAGGAGGGGTCAGGGAGATAGTGCAGATAGGTAGTGGTGAGTATGGAGGGGTCAGGGAGTAGTGCAGATAGGTAGTGGTGAGTATGGAGGGGTCAGGGGGTAGTGCAGATAGGTAGTGGTGAGTATGGAGGGGTCAGGGGGTAGTGCAGATAGGTAGTGGTGAGTATGAAGGGGTCAGGGGGTAGTGCAGATAGGTAGTGGTGAGTATGGAGGAGTCAGGGAGGTAGTACAGATAGGTAGTGGTGAGTATGGAGGGGTCAGGGGGTAGTGCAGATAGGTAGTGGTGAGTATTGAGGGGTCAGGAGTAGTGCAGATAGGTAGTGGTGAGTATGGAGGGGTCAGAGGGTAGTGCAGATAGGTAGTGGTGAGTATGGAGGGGTCAGGGAGTAGTACAGATAGGTAGTGGTGAGTATGGAGGGGTCAGGGGGTAGTGCAGAGAGATAGTGTTTGGTAAGGAGGGGTCAGGGGGTAGTGCAGATAGGTAGTGGTGAGTATGGAGGGGTCAGGGGGTAGTGCAGATAGGTAGTGGTGAGTATGGAGGAGTCAGGGGGTAGTGCAGATAGGTAGTGGTGAGTATTGAGGGGTCAGGAGTAGTGCAGATAGGTAGTGGTGAGTATGGAGGGGTCAGAGGGTAGTGCAGATAGGTAGTGGTGAGTATGGAGGGGTCAGGGAGTAGTACAGATAGGTAGTGGTGAGTATGGAGGGGTCAGGGGGTAGTGCAGAGATAGTGTTTGGTAAGGAGGGGTCAGGGGGTAGTGCAGATAGATAGTGGTGAGTATGGAGGAGTCAGGAGGTAGTGCAGATAGGTAGTGGTGAGTAGAGTCAGGGAGGTAGTGCAGAGATAGTGTTTGGTAAGGAGGGGTCAGGGAGGTAGTACAGATAGGTAGTGGTGAGTATGGAGGGGTCATGGTGTAGTGCAGATAGGTAGTGGTGAGTATGGAGGGTCAGGGGATAGTGCAGATAGGTAGTGGTGAGTATAGAGGGGTCAGGGGTAGTGCAGATAGGTAGTGGTGAGTAAGGAGGGGTCAGGAGGTAGTGCAGAGATAGTGATTGATAAGGAGAGGTCAGGGAGGTAGTGCAGATAGGTAGTGGTAAGGATTTTACCGTTGTTAAACCAGATGCATCTACTAAGTAGGTTAATTTGTCCCTTCTTGGTGGAACAGGAGGTGTGATTTGTATTGTGGAATACATTCATGCTTTTATTCTATCACAGAGAGAGAGTGTGTGCACATATAGAGCATAGGTTCTCAGACTCGCCCTGCGCCGGGCCCGCACCCTGAGCGCATGACATCACTATTTTGCGGAGACAGGGCATGGCCGGCAGCTCTGGTAAGTGCAGCAGTGATCAGTTGTCCTCAGGACGCCCGGTCAGCTGCATGTACTGTGCAGGGTGCCCATCTGGAGCGTCCCAGGATGCTCCGCGTGCGCTACAGCAGGAATTCTGGCTGCAGGGTGCCGTTCCAGGCACCCTGCTAGACAGGAGCAAGCGCCGTGGACCCGGCCACCCACAGAGCCTCTGCTCTCTGTGCGCCAACACCTGGCTCTTCCTGTGGGTCTTTTAAAATGTGTCAGAAAGTAATGAATACACCTGTGCACCTGCTGGGAGACCTGGAAAACATGACGTGTGTGGCGTCCTGAGGACCGAATTTGAGAACCGCTGATATAGAGAATAAGGGGCTGCTGTGAGAGCCGGCGGTTCAAATCCTGACAGTGGAGGCCCAGCAGGGGTGAAGATCCGAAGCTACAAAAGTAACTTATCCTATTCTACCCCCTAACCCTACGTTAAGTGCCTAAACCTAACCCCCCCACTTCCCCGCAGCCTAACCCTAAGTCTCCCAGGGGGGGTGCCTAGCCCTAACCCCTCTTCCCCTAGCCTAACCCTCCTGCGGGTGCTGCGTAACCCTAAGTCCCCTCCGGGAGCTCCTAACCGCCCCCCGCGGCTGTCCGCACCCAGTTTACCTTCGATCGGTATGCCGGGTGTCGGGCTCCCGGCGTAGATCTAATGACAGGCGTCGGGATTTCGACGTCTGTCATTAGAGCCTTGCCGGGATTTGACAGTCGCGAAGCCGGAAGTCGGCATTGCGACCATCGGCTTCCTGACTGCATCCCGCTGTGACTGCTTTAAGCATCCTGTGCCATAGCAGCGTTTGCCACATCACAAGTATTGCCAGCCTAACACCCCACAGAGTTGCAAAAGAAAACCTGTTATGTTGCGGCTACCTCAACTGGCTGATATGTACGCAACCGGGCATGCGGCACATCTTCCATCCTGCTCCTGAGCGCAGCCAGCTACTGACTGTACTGAGAGCTACAGACCCTCACATATGTTAGATTAGGAACTTTAAAAAAAACTTGAACTGAGTGACGTCTGGATAATCTTTTAATTAAAGTATAAAATATATCTGTGTGTGACGGCAATTCTGCTTTTTGAGTATAGAACTATTATTCTCCCCATTTCTAACCCACCACCGTCACCACAATAAGCAGATAAGCAAAGTGCACTGCACACACTCTGCTCTGTATCAGTGTCTGGTGTTACGCAATCCCTCGCGCTCTGCATCAGTGCCTGGTGTTACGCAATCCCCCGCGCCCTGCATCAGTGTCTGGTGTTACGCAATCCCCCGCGCCCTGCATCAGTGCCTGGTGTTACGCAATCCCCGCGCCCTGCATCAGTGCCTTGTGTTACGCAATCCCCCGCGCTCTGCATCAGTGCCTGGTGTTATGCAATCCCCCGCGCCCTGCATCAGTGTCTGGTGTTACGTAATCCCCCGCGCCCTGCATCAGTGCCTGGTGTTACGCAATCCCCGCGCCCTGCATCAGTGCCTTGTGTTACGCAATCCCCCGCGCTCTGCATCAGTGCCTGGTGTTACGCAATCCCCCGCGCTCTGCATCAGTGTCTGGTGTTACGTAATCCCCCGCGCTCTGCATCAGTGCCTGGTGTTACGCAATCCCCGCACCCTGCATCAGTGTCTGGTGTTACGTAATCCCCTGCGCTCTGCATCAGTGTCTGGTGTTACGTAATCCCCCGCGCCCTGCATCAGTGTCTGGTGTTACGCAATCCCCCGCGCCCTGCATCAGTGCCTGGTGTTACGCAATCCCCGCACCCTGCATCAGTGTCTGGTGTTACGTAATCCCCCGCGCTCTGCATCAGTGTCTGGTGTTACGCAATCCCCGCACCCTGCATCAGTGTCTGGTGTTACGCAATCCCCTGCGCTCTGCATCAGTGTCTGGTGTTACGCAATCCCCGCACCCTGCATCAGTGTCTGGTGTTACGCAATCCCCCGCGGTCTGCATCAGTGTCTGGTGTTACGCAATCCCCCGCGCCCTGCATCAGTGTCTGGTGTTACGCAATCCCCCGCGCCCTGCATCAGTGTCTGGTGTTACGTAATCCCCCGCGGTCTGCATCAGTGTCTGGTGTTACGCAATCCCCTGCGCTCTGCATCAGTGCCTGGTGTTACGCAATCCCCCGCGCCCTGCATCAGTGTCTGGTGTTACGTAATCCCCCGCGCCCTGCATCAGTGCCTTGTGTTACGCAATCCCCGCACCCTGCATCAGTGTCTGGTGTTACGTAATCCCCCGCGCCCTGCATCAGTGCCTTGTGTTACGCAATCCCCGCACCCTGCATCAGTGTCTGGTGTTACGTAATCCCCTGCGCTCTGCATCAGTGTCTGGTGTTACGTAATCCCCCGCACCCTGCATCAGTGCCTGGTGTTACGCAATCCCCCGCGCTCTGCATCAGTGTCTGGTGTTACGTAATCCCCCGCGCTCTGCATCAGTGCCTGGTGTTACGCAATCCCCGCACCCTGCATCAGTGTCTGGTGTTACGTAATCCCCTGCGCTCTGCATCAGTGTCTGGTGTTACGTAATCCCCCGCGCCCTGCATCAGTGTCTGGTGTTACGCAATCCCCCGCGCCCTGCATCAGTGCCTGGTGTTACGCAATCCCCGCACCCTGCATCAGTGTCTGGTGTTACGTAATCCCCCGCGCTCTGCATCAGTGTCTGGTGTTACGCAATCCCCGCACCCTGCATCAGTGTCTGGTGTTACGCAATCCCCTGCGCTCTGCATCAGTGTCTGGTGTTACGCAATCCCCGCGCCCTGCATCAGTGTCTGGTGTTACGTAATCCCCCGCGCCCTGCATCAGTGTCTGGTGTTACGTAATCCCCCGCGCCCTGCATCAGTGCCTTGTGTTACGCAATCCCCCGCGCCCTGCATCAGTGCCTGGTGTTACGCAATCCCCGCACCCTGCATCAGTGTCTGGTGTTACGTAATCCCCCGCGCTCTGCATCAGTGTCTGGTGTTACGCAATCCCCGCACCCTGCATCAGTGTCTGGTGTTACGCAATCCCCTGCGCTCTGCATCAGTGTCTGGTGTTACGCAATCCCCGCACCCTGCATCAGTGTCTGGTGTTACGCAATCCCCCGCGGTCTGCATCAGTGTCTGGTGTTACGCAATCCCCCGCGCCCTGCATCAGTGTCTGGTGTTACGCAATCCCCCGCGCCCTGCATCAGTGTCTGGTGTTACGCAATCCCCCGCGCCCTGCATCAGTGTCTGGTGTTACGTAATCCCCTGCGCTCTGCATCAGTGTCTGGTGTTACGCAATCCCCCGCGCTCTGCATCAGTGTCTGGTGTTACGTAATCCCCCGCGCTCTGCATCAGTGCCTGGTGTTACGCAATCCCCGCACCCTGCATCAGTGTCTGGTGTTACGTAATCCCCCGCGCCCTGCATCAGTGTCTGGTGTTACGCAATCCCCCGCGCCCTGCATCAGTGCCTGGTGTTACGCAATCCCCGCACCCTGCATCAGTGTCTGGTGTTACGTAATCCCCCGCGCTCTGCATCAGTGTCTGGTGTTACGCAATCCCCCGCGCTCTGCATCAGTGTCTGGTGTTACGCAATCCCCGCACCCTGCATCAGTGCCTGGTGTTACGCAATCCCCGCACCCTGCATCAGTGTCTGGTGTTACGTAATCCCCCGCGCTCTGCATCAGTGTCTGGTGTTACGCAATCCCCGCACCCTGCATCAGTGTCTGGTGTTACGTAATCCCCTGCGCTCTGCATCAGTGTCTGGTGTTACGCAATCCCCGCGCCCTGCATCAGTGTCTGGTGTTACGTAATCCCCCGCGCTCTGCATCAGTGTCTGGTGTTACACAATCCCCGCACCCTGCATCAGTGTCTGGTGTTACGTAATACACCGCGCCCTGCATCAGTGTCTGGTGTTACGCAATCCCCCGCGCTCTGCATCAGTGTCTGGTGTTACGTAATCCCCCGCGCCCTGCATCAGCGTCTGATATTCCCC
This sequence comes from Taudactylus pleione, assembly GCA_031769625.1. Classification (NCBI taxonomy): domain Eukaryota; kingdom Metazoa; phylum Chordata; class Amphibia; order Anura; family Myobatrachidae; genus Taudactylus; species Taudactylus pleione. Next base: position 1,567,172 of record JAUIMM010000482.1, read on the forward strand.
AGTTTGCGCCATCTCCGTAGGGCTAAGGCGCCTGCGCACTACCCCGTGTACACCCCTCTTGCGCCTGCGCACTACTTACTCTGAAGCCGCTGGATTCTACACCCGGCTACATAGCCCGGTTCCGGAAGTGATGCCACCAACGTTTAACGAAGAAGACCCGACATGGCGTTAATAGTGCGGTCTTTGATCACGTCGAAGCACAACAGAGAGATCTGGGGCTATGTCTGCGTACCTTGCAATTTTAAGACTATTTCGGCCGCAGACATGTACTATCACACCACAGGATTTATGCACGAAGATTTCCTCAGCCGTCACTGCCCTGACATGCTTCCACACACATACAGCCTCCAGTACTTCCTGGAGGCCTGTGTGAGGGAAGAGAAATTGCTGGGCTTGGAGTACATTGAGGAATTGCAGTCTATACATAAGGAGAACTACATGTACAAGTGTCACCTATGTGATGTAGCAACTAACAGAAAATCTGTTTTCGCCCATATAACTGCAACAGCTCACATGAAGAAATATGTGGACACTCACCACCCTGAGATGCTGGCTTCCAGAACACAGAGTTCAGGTCTGGAAGTTACAGAAAAAGCTTTGCAAAAAATGTTGTGTTCAATCGCTTCACGGATTTTCCGTCTGTATAGGAGAAAAAGAATCATCCAAACAAAATCTACCACTGATGAGGGCCCAATGCTAGGCCCACCGTCCGCCAAAGTGGCCAAAAAAGACCCTCCCAGCACGGACAGTGATCTCCCCAGAATAGAAACGGACTCTTTAAAACCCAATCACCAGGGTTTAAACAGAGGCTCTCCCCCTTCCCAAAAGAGAGACCTCCCCAGCAGGGACAGTGAGCCCCCCAGAAGGGAAACTGACTCTTTAAAGCCCAGTGGCAATGATTTAAGCAGAGACCCGCCTTCTCAAAAAGAATTACCGGAGACGGCGTTGCAGCAGCGACGCACAGCAATCAGGGACATATTGGAGAGTACGAGAAGTCTACCATTTCAACACACTGATGAGTTTTTGGCCTACATGAGAGACTTTGAGATACAAAACGATGAGGACGCCACATTCATTAAAGTCATCATTCAGAATTCTACTGCAGCGCTGATGAAGTTTCGGAAGGAGGGAGGAAACTCGGCAGCGCAGGGTACACCGTCCAGCAGTCATCTGGCTCCAGTACGTGCATCTAGCACTGTTGCAGAGCGCGTCGGTCATATTCCGGAGACTCTGGATAAACCAGTTACTTCTGTGTTACGCTGTTATGACAGCTCCAGCCTAGAATCGGAAGCGGTGGATAAAAATTACGCCACACATCTTCAGTAACATCAAAAATATGGCGGCCTCCGAGGTCAGCAGCTCTTAGGAGAAAATTGCTGCTTCAAATCCTGCATTTAAAGGGATTGATATAGCAAATGTGATCCGATACTTACAGGAAACTGGGAGACTTAAATAACCATGATGCTTCTATAGCTACAGATATATTTATTATTTCGGAATTAATGCTTTTCAAATGTTGGTTTATTAGCTTCCCTACCCCGCTTCCCCAAACTTATTTCAGCTGGGAGGTCCAAGATGTATTTTTAAATTACAATTTTTGTCCAATTTGTTTGGCTTTATAAAGTTGTTATTAATGCCAATGTACTGGTCACATTTACTGTCAGATTTCCATAATACTATCTGTACTAAGGCACCATACCTTCTGTTTTCCTTCCTGAGTTGGTCAGTAATGCTGGGACTTACAGTTCCATAACAGCTGGAGAGCTGCCCATTCTCTATAACTTGCATCATATAAGTAGTAAAATGAAAATCTGTCATTGTCCCTAATTCACAGTTCTACTTCAGTTGCAAAATGTTCTAAATGTTTGGCTGCAAAATACTTATTTGGAAATTATAAAGATTTTGTACCCAGTTGGGGACATTATATTATATTTGAGTTCTATTTATATATAAAAAATTAAATCTGCCAACGCCGACTTAAACTGGGTACACACTAGATGATATATCGTACGATACGCCTGATATCGTCCGGATCATACGATATATAGTTCACATCGTCTGGTATTGTGTACGCACTATATCGTGTACGATGCGCATTGTCAGCGATGTCAGACCTGCATGCAGGTCCGACTGGTGACATCAGCGAGGGCTGTCACGATGTCACTCACGATATTGGTAAGTGTGTATACACTTGCCGATGCCCTGACCCCCGCTGGGTCCTGTCGCACGACATGTCGGCTGGGTACACATAGTTAAGTGTGTACCTAGCTTTAGGAAGACTTATTAAAAGGTATACCCCAATGTACATAAGTGAGTTGTGCACTAAAAAAAGTAAAAAGAAATAACCCAAACAGATATTTTGTGATTTAAAATAACAAGTCAATCTTATTATAACAAAAGACAATGGTTGCCCTGGAGTTAGCTCCTATTACAGGCAAATTTTATTTAAATCATGCGGAAACTTGTTTTAAGTGTCCCAACTATGCAGGAACGAGTTAATGGAGATAATGCAATAATTTTCTCTGTTAGTGCCTGACGCCTACAACATAGCATCTGTATACAGCAATCCTTAAAGCCTTACCTTATATAAAGCCATCAGAAAATGTTATATAGGGAAAATCCTTATTTGTGCCAAAAGCTGCATGGATAGATGTCTCTCGTCCAATCAGTCCCTGCAGCCGCTGATGCTCCCCCTACTCTCCCCTCATTCGGTAATTAAAAGCAAAGAGGTGGTTTATTAAGATGACGTTTCAAGACCCGTTGACCTTTTCATCAGGATGCAAACATTGAAATAAGGGTAAAAATATACCTTAAGTACATGTGTTGTCCAATAGGTGACCCGGTGAGTGTAGGACATCCCTTGGTGTTCCCTGAAGAGCACCCCAGGAGCAGGGACAAACAAAGATGAGAGTACACGACACATCCACTATATATATATTTATGTAAAGGGTGTGGTATAAGAGATAGTAGTTAGACAATGTCTAGATAGACACCAGATGTTAGACAGTTAATAGACAAGGATAAAAGTTCGACACAGACAAAAGTAAGACACACTAAAATTAGACATGTAAAAAGTTTGTCAGCGCCGCTGACACAGCGTGGTCATTGTCACCACTCCCGCTGAGTCCAGTCGGACTTGATGTACTACACCCAAGAGGTCTAAATGATAACATTTCCTTTGTTGGTTTTAGTTAAACTTTGGTGTATCGCTATCATTACAGGTTAGACTTGAGTTCCCTTTGGCTGTATCAGTGATGATATGTCTTCGATGTGTGAACTAGTATCGATCTCATTTGATCGAACTGATGAATACGTGCACCCCACCTTTCTTAAAAGGTAGTGTAGATATATGATTTGTTTATTTTGATGACATTTTAGCCAATAACTGTTTACTGGTTTAATAAGAGAAGACTTATATAGCTTAATTGCTTATTAGGTGTGCCCTTTTTGATTCATAAATAATGCCCTTATCAACTAATAGCAGTTTAATACTAATGCACTGCAGGCATTTGACTGTATTTTTAATAGGTTTATTGGTCAGCCAAGGTTTACTGTCTTGTAGGTATATTATCTCTTTAAATGTTCATACTATGCTATACGCATGTTCAGGATGTGTTTTGACTATACGCAGTTTTGTTATCCTGTTGCCTAGTAACGCTTGGTGGGGGATTCACGTGGTGTGCGCCGAGTGTGGTGACGTCATCTCCCGCGACTGAACTCAGCGGGAGTGGTGACGATGACCACGCTGTGTCAGCGGCGCTGATTGTCCACTTGGTGATGGGATATTTAAGGTACGTTTTTTGTATGTGATGCATTTTCTGAAGACAGTTATAAAGAACTGAAACGTTATTCTGCTTGATTCACCTCTGTATACTTCCGTATTGATCCGTGAGTGCCGCACCTCCTGGTCTGTATCTTCCCGCTTTGTGGGGGCACCCGGTAAAATTAATGGACATTGAGATGAGTGCCGGTCCTGCGCTGTTATATATAATTATTTAGAAAAGAAGACACTCAAAAGGGACTTAGGCCCTCATTCAGAGCCGTACGCTCTGAGCAGAGCGCACGCTCTGAATGAGGGCCGGGCTCCATTTTCATGGAGCGTCCTCCTGGACGCTCGTATAGCTGTGGGTCACCACCCACAGGCTATACGAGCGTGCATTGTGATGATCGCGATGGACCATCGAATTTGCGAGCCGGAGCCTGCGGTTGAGGTTTTCAACCGCAAGCTCCGGAGTGATTTTGGCTCTATCAGAGCCAAAATCACTCCCACTGACATCACTAGTGATGTCAGTGGGCCGGCTTCTGACGGGAGGCGTTCCCGTGGGAACGCCCCCGTCAGGGAGGCACGCCCACCAAAGAGGGCGTGCTGTCAATCAACATTGACAGCACGCCCCCTTTGATCGGTCACAACGAGCGAAGGACTTTCCTTCGCTCGTCGCGTCTGGCGCATGCGCACGACGGAGCTCCCTCCGTCGTGCGCATGCTCAGTCCATAACATCGACCCACTTGCGAGCGGACAGCCGCTCGCGAGAGGGTCTGAATCAGGCCCTTAATCCGGTACAAGGAATTTCTCTGGAAGACGGAGCCGGGGGGTTAGGATGGCTAGGAGACAGCTAGAGAAATGACAGTACTAGTTTCCTCAATAAAGGTCAAACCCAGGTGTTGGCTAGACCTAACCAGAGGCGCGGAGTCTATCCTACTCGGTGGTCTTCACCAGTGACCCCCCTATTGGGATATGGGTTTCGTCGCACTGAGTGAGCAGGTTGCGGCCCTCTGGTTAGGTACCTGGGAGTGACGAGGAGACCAGGGACTGACACTAGTACAATGAGTGGAATTATGCACTATGAAGCGTTGCAGGATTCAGAGGCAGGATACACCAGGAAATGACACAGGAGGACCAGGCACAGACCAATCGGTAGTGACGAGGAATAATGGAAGATCAGGTACTGGATGCTTAGGGTAACTCGGAAGATATGGACGCAGGGTAGTGTAAGACACTGTAGATCAAGTCACGGAATGGAGATAATGTGCAGGTAGCTCAGACACGGGTTAGTGCATAGGCACTGTGTAGATCCAGTCACGGAATACAAGTAACTGTGCAGGGAACTCAGGTGCAGGTGGTGAACTTGATTCACTGAAGATTCAGTCACAGAATGCAAGTAGCTGTGCAGGGAACTCAGAAACAGGGAAAGCTACTGAAACTAGTTCTTGGGCACAGTACCGGAGGAGACAATGGGGTAGATGTTTAAAGTCTAGAAGCGGTATCAGCTACAGCCGTTCGGCTGGCTGTAGCTGTCGTTATTGACAGCTACAGCCTGGCGCTAGCCTATACCCACAGCAGGGACAGTGCTGTCCCTGCTGCCGGCTCCAGGCTGCCCGCGGGGATCTCGCGATATTTGCGACATCCCGTGCATGCTCAGTGGAGCCGGACTGGACAGAGACACAGGGCATCAGCACTAGGCTGATGCGCTGCTGTCTCTAGCGCAGAGGTTCCCAACCACAGTCCTCAAGGCACACTAACAGTCCAGGTTTTAGGGATAGCCATACTTGAGCACAAGTGACTTAAATAGTACCTCAGTTATTTTGATTTAACCATCTGTGCACATTCATGGATATCACTAAAACCAGGACTTAGTGTGCCTTGAGGACCGAGGTTGGGAATCACTGCTCTAGCGGGTAGCGCCGGAGGGGGGAGTTATCGCTCCCCCTCTCCGGCCGATGAGATGTTCTTACACCTCATCGGTAGTACTTCCTGCTGCGCCTCGGTAAAGAGGCGAAGCAGAAAGCGTTATAGCGGCACTTACCGTGCCGCTTTCATACATCTACCCCAGTGAGCCAGAGCTGGGTAAATACAAGAGGATTAACTGAAGCAAAACTTAAGGTAAAATAAACATAAGACACTAGGAATCCAGACACGGATATGCTCAGGAAGGCACAGGTAACAAATACGCAAACTGGCTCCAATAGTACTAAAGAGCCAGATGCAGACTAGCTGTGGGATATGCTATGAAAGTAACCTAGAGCCTGGAACAAATACTGGTATCGTAGTCACTGGGAAAGCAAAGTTGAACAACAACTTCCTGTTCCTGGAGTCAGAATAAATACCCTTAGGTAGTTGGTCATTGGATCAGCTGATTGATCGCGGGACTACTATTGGGAGAGTCTAGTCATGTGATATGGACCAACATAACTGCGCTCATGCCCGCCACCACCGGAACCAGGACGCACGCACGGAAGCCCTAGCAGACCCCGGGGAGAATACTCAGCCACCACTCGCCTCCACTCCCAGCGAATGAACACCGAAGCCCAAGGACGCCAGCACTGAAGTGAGTAGCGGCCAATCCCAGGCCGCATCCTGACAAAAACTTATCTTATGGAAAATATATTTTGGCCCAGGACATTACGTCATAGTTAATGCACACAGGCCCCCTCCTCTTCGGCTGACCGGTGACCACAGCATCAGTAGACTCTGGGCATTAGCCTGAGCCCAGAGTCTACTGCACATGCGCAGGTTGCCGGGAAAATGGCGCGACCGCTATTTTCCTGGCAATTTCATTCAGGCCCTAGGGGCTACTGTGTCCAGATCGTAAATCCATTTCGCCTCATGGCATTTAAGTCCCAGTTCTCTATCGCCGCCTCTTATCAGAGGTGGCTGCCAGTCAATGTCCCTTCGCCAGTAAGTGTTTTGCTACTGGCTTATTGGTAATTCCTGCAGTCCGTGCTTGTCGAACTGAACTTCTATGCTTGGCCATGCGTTCACGGAAGGATCTTGTCATGAGGCCTATACCAGGGAGCAGGAGCAGACAAGCATATAGGTCACAAACTCACTAGTACATGTGAGTCTGTGTTTAATCCTTATCGGCTTGCCTGTATGCGGATGCTTGAATGAGCTCCCAGTGTTCATACTGCGGCACGTAATGCAATTAATGCAACGAAAACACCCTGTACGCATATCCTTCATATTCGAGGGCGAATTCCATAGGGTAGTTCTTATCAGAAGTTGCTTTAGGCTGGCGCCTTTTCGTAAAGACGACAGAGGTGTCTTATGTCTAAATGGCAATGTATCAGTTCTTATAATTTGCCAATGTTTATGCATAGCCTTCTGTACACTGGTGGCATGTGTGTCATACAAGCTTGAAAAAATAATATAATACGATTCTTCAATTTATCACGCTTAGTCCACTTGCCAGACAACTGTCAAAATTTTTCCTTTGCTTTAGCTAAACAGGACTTGACAGTTTTATGTGGGTATCCTCGTTGTAAGAACCGTTGTTCCATCTCCTGCAACTGGGATTCAGCTATACCTGCTTCACTATTGTTCCACAACACCCTCAAAAATTGCGAAATGGGGAGACTAGATTTTAGATGCTCTGGGTGAAAACTAGACGCCAGCAATAACGTATTGCGATCAGTGGGCTTGCGAAACAGAGTTGTGGCAATCCTGGTTCCAATCCTGAATACGGTCAAATCTAAGAAATCTACATGATCATTATGGGATGTGAACGTAAACTTAATAGGAGTGGGAAGATCATTGAGCTCTTCCATCATAGTTATGACACTCTCATGGTCTCCGGACCAAACTATAAACAAGTCATCTATGAATCGTTTAAAATACAGAATATTCTTACCATTCTTGGGGAGGATATGTATCTGTTCAAAGAAGTAAATATATATTGGAATACATAGGGGCCACATTGGACCCCATTGCAGTCCCTGAGGTCTGCATAAAGAAACCATCCTTATATTGAAAATAATTATACTGCAGAACACATCTTAGTAATTCCAGCAAAAATTCTACTGGAGGCATAACCATTTCCTCTTGAATAAGCACAAGAGCCCTTCGTGCCGCCTCTACACCGTCATCATGGGGGATGATGGTGTAGAGCGATCCAACATGGATGGTGACAAACATCATGGATGAAGAAATCTCACCCAAATCTTTCAGTTTGCAAATAAAATCACCAGTGTCCTTAATGTATGTAGGAATTTGATTGGCAAACACTTGAAGAAAACCATTGAGATATTGAGCCAATGGTTGAAGAATTGATCCCTGCGCCGACATTATCGGACGTCCAGGTGGCTTCACCAAGGTCTTTTGCACCTTGGGAAGTGTATACAAGATCGGACACACAGGAAATTGTACTTTTAAACATTTGGCAAGTGTCTCGTCCAACCATTGATGTAGGATCGCGTCATCAATAATGTCATTTACTTTCTTTTTAATTTCATTAGTAGGATTGTACATCAGCCTTTTGTAGGTAATGTTATCAGACAACTGCCTGCATATTTCGACATCATAATCAGCAAGATCTTATAACACACTGGGCCGATCACGATTATTCTGTAAAACTCTTAATGCTTTACGTTCTTCAACATGCATGTTATCAAAATATCTTTTACAGTTAGTTTTATGTTCAACATTCGTCAACCGTTGAAAGGCTTTTATATTTGAATTTGTAGTTTCGGATCAAACTAGAACTTACTGCAGATCCATTGGCTCTCTAAAACGAGGTCTGGTGTTGGCACTCCTCTGGTGGGTGTGGCCACGTGGGCGTGCGTGCCAGCACGGCGTGTGCAGTATTGCACTGATTGAATGGCGTCTCACCTGGTAAGCATTACTGTTGGTATATATTCTGTGTTATTTGGATATTGTTGTCACATTCATCTTCTATGGCTTGAACATCATATGGCAATGGGGAAACCTTGACAAAGGTCTCACATGGGGACCGAAACATTGGATTTTTGCCCATATATGACACTGGTGGTATGTAATTAAACAGGATTTACTTTTTCTGCAATTGGTGTGTGCCCTCGCAATTTTTGCATTTTCTACAATAAATGTTGCTAGTATTTATCAAAGGTGATACTGAAAAGAAAAAATGTTTGGATATTATTTTCCATTTGATGCTTTTCAGCCATTTTTATATATCAGCAATCCCTAATAGGTATTTTTTGTTATGACTTTATATGATTTCTTTTTGTCATTTTTTGTGATACTTGTGGGAGGATTCTGCATCTGTTCATTGTTTTGTCGCAACTGGTTGGGTGTTGTAGAGAGTACTTGTTGCATATCATGTCCCAGACTTCCTCTAGGGCAGGGATGGGGAACCTCAGGCCCAGGGGCCGTATAAGGAGTCATTTGGTCTGGCCCTCTGAGCTTTTCTCTGCTAGCAGGCTGCCTAGAATGGCACCCTGCAGCCAGAATCTATGCAGCAGTGCCACATGGAGTATCCTTAGGATGCTTCAGATGGTCATACCGCTGCGCTTACAGCTCCCTGGAGCATCCTCAGGATGCTCCAGGCCAGGCATTCCTGTTATGACCGGCGATTGTGGCCCCGCCCTCTGTGACATCACATGGAGGGAACGTGGCCTGCACCAGGCCCATGAATAATGTTACATTTATCAAAATGGCCCTCGGCAGAAAAAAGGTTCCCCACCCCTGCTCTGTTTGATGAAGATACTCTGAATGAGGCTGAAAATTGTTTTATTAGTTTGACTGACGATGATGCTGAGAGAGTTTTGTTTGGCCAAATAGAATTTTCTGAGCTATCTGAAACCCCGGTGTATATTTACCATAAACTACTTAGATTGAAGAAAAGATAAATTGATCTCAATTTACATGGGCAGTTTCTCTCTGAGTACTAAAGATCTAAAAAATCCCTAGGGGATTTTGCATTTCCAACACCCCCACCATTGGCCGCAATAACCCTGCTTTTTGTAGCCGCTTGTTAGATGATAAAACTAAAAAAATTTTTTAACAGGTTACAAACTAATCTTGACAATTATAACAGTGAATTACTTGCCTTTAAAAGACACAAACTTGAAACTGTTAATAACGACTATAAAAAGCACTCTGTATACAGATGTTTAATTGGTGCTTCCAATACTTCTAAACCACGTAGACAATCTAAATTTGCACTCTTTAATCGTTTCATTAAACCTGATTTCTACTCATCTCAATCAGCTTCTGAGTCCTACTCCCAAGATAGCCTGCCCCCCAAACAATGTTTTTTAAGGGGGGATCAGGCATCAGCCCGTAAGTGGACGAGGCAGAGGATCCCAACCCACCCACGAAGAGGTGGACATAAAAAGAAAAGGGCTGAAGAAATAGCTACAGATCTTATATTTATTTGTCATCACACCCCTTAACAGATAGTGAATCTTCTCTATTGAATAAAGGTTTATTATTTGACCCACTCCAGAAACACACTGGCTTTCAATGGGCTGTTGACCATTATAAAATGGGGAGACAACTCAGATTATGAGAATTTTTTAGTGATAAGCAGGAACTTCCTTATAATGACATACTACCAATTCTTAGACAATATAGTTCATTTGATCCGAACTCTACAAATTCAAGTATAAAAGCCTTTCAACGGTTGACAAATGTTGAACATAAAACTAACTGTAAAAGATATTTTGATAACTTGACTGTTGAAGAACGTAAAGCATTGAGATTTACAGAATAATCGTGATCTTGTCATACGGCCCGCCAATAAAGGCGGGGCCTTTGTGTTACAAGATCTCGCTGATTATGATGTCAAAATATGCAGGCAGTTATCTGATAACATTACCTACAAAAGGCTGATGTTCAATCCTACTAATGAAATTAAAAAGAAAGTAGATGACATTATTGATTACGCGATTCTGCATCGATGGTTGGATGAGATACTTGCCAAATGTTTAAAAGTACAATTTCCTGTGTGTCCGATCTTGTATACACTTCCCAAGGTGCATAAGACCTTGGTGAAGCCACCTGGACGTCCGATAATTTCGGCGCAGGGATCAATTCTTCAACCATTGGCTCAATATCTCAATGGTTTTCTTCAGCTGTTTGCCAATCAAATTCCTACATACATTAAGGACACTGGTGATTTTATTTGCAAACTGAAAGATTTGGGTGAGATTTCTTCATCCACGATGTTTGTCACCATCGATGTTGGATCGCTCTACACAGTCATCCCCCATGATGACGGTGTAGAGGCGGCACAAAGGGCTCTTGTGCTCATTCTAGAGGAAATGGTTATGCCTCCAGTAGAATTTTTGCTGGAATTACTAAGATGTGTTCTGGAGTATAATTATTTTCAATATAAGGATGGTTTCTTTATGCAGACCTCAGGGACTGCAATGGGGTCCAATGTGGCCCCTATGTATGCCAATAGAACAGAAACATATCCTATGTATGCATTTCTTAGAACAGAAACATATCCTCCCCAAGTATGGTAAGAATATTCTGTATTTTAAATGATTCATAGATGACTTGTTTATAATTTGGTCCGGAGACCATGAGAGTGTCATAACTATGATGGGAGAGCTCAATGATCTTCCCACTCCTATTAAGTTTACGTTCACAGCCCATAACGATCATGTAGATTTCTTAGGTTTGACCGTATTCAGGATTGGAACCAGGATTGCCACAACTCTGTTTCACAAGCCCACTGATCGCAATACGTTATTGCTGGCATCTAGTTTTCACCCAGAGCATCTAAAATCTAGTCTCCCCATTTTACAATTTTTGAGGGTGTTGCTAAACAATAGTGAAGCAGATATAGCTGAATCCCAGTTGCAGGAGATGGAACAACGGTTCTTACAACGAGGATACCCACATAAAACTGTCGAGTCCTGTTTAGCTAAAGCAAAGGAAAAATTTTGACAGTAGTCTGGCAAGTGGACTAATTGTGAGAAATTGAAGAATCGTATTATTTTTTCAAGCTTGTATGACACACATGCCACTAGTGTACAGAAGGCTATACATAAACATTGGCAAATTATAAAAACAGATACAACATTGCCATTTAGAGATAAGACACCTCTGTCGTCTTTACGAAAAGGCGCCAGCCTAAGGCAACTTCGGATAAGAACTACCCTATGGAATTCGCCCTCGAATATGAAGGATATGCATACAGGGTGTTTTCGTTGCATTACGTGCCGCAGTATGAACACTGCATACCTCCCAACATGACCCTCTCCAGGAGGAACACAATGCTCTGGTCCTGGACTTCCCTGGTAATTTATGATTGGTGGTGGCTCCAGAGGTGGACTGCAGCACAGTCCAGCATTCAAATAGGGGAGTCACACCAACTGCCAGTGAGTCCCAGCCAGTGATGTTTGGCAGCGTGTGAAATGACAGTTGGTGTGACTCCCCTATTTGATTTTTGAACTGCGCTGCAGCCCCACCTCTTACCAAGGAAGTCCTGGACCAGAGCATTGTGTCTCTCCTGGAGAGGGTCATGTTGGAAGGTATAGGTTAGGGGGAGGGTTAGAGTTATAATACCATACCTCCCAGCATGACCCTCTCCAGGAGGGACACAATGCTCTGGTCCTGGACTTCCCTGGTAAGAGCTGGGGCTGCAGCGCAGTTCAAAATTCAAATAGAGGAACCACACCAACTGTCATTTCACACGCTGCCCAACATCACTGGCTGGGACTCACTGGCAGTTGGTGTGACTCCCCTATTTGAATTTTGGACTGTACTGCTGCCCCGCCTCTGGAGACACCACCAATCATAAATTACCAGGGAAGTCCAGGACCAGAGCATTGTGTCCCTCCCGGAGAGGGTCATGTTGGGAGGTATGAGAGTGGGATCTCATTCAAGCATCTGCAGACAGGCAAGCTGATAAGGATTAAACACAGACTCACATGTACTAGTGAGTTTGTGACCTATACGCTTGTCTGCCCATAAACGCCATGAGGCGAAATGGATTTACACTCTGGACACCGTAGACCCTAGGGGCTTGAATGAAGAAATCTTATTTAATGTGTTTCTTTAAAAATATTTATTTTCTTAGGGATTGCTGATATTTTTATATGTTTGTATTTGTATTTTTAATATATGTATGTAGTATTATATATGTTATTGCTTACTTAAAGGGAGAGCCATATCGATTTTGTGTAATCTGCCACAGGGTGCATTATTGTATATAACTGATGACCAATACATATATAAGATATGGGCTTCTGGGCGCACTGACCCACGTGATAGTCTTGTTTGATGCTAGGTGTTGCTTAGCAAATACTTGTGCCGGGATCTACACTGTATAGGACTGACTTGGGTGTGTGGAGATGACGTAGATTATTTCCGCTCCACGTGACCTTGTTGTGGTAGTCACGATGTCTTACTGCAGATCCATTGGCTCTCTGAAACGAGGTCTGGTGTTGGCACTCCTCTGGCGGGTGTGGCCACGTGGGCGTGCGTGTCAGCACGGCGTGTGCAGGATTGCACTGATTGAATGGCATCTCACCTGGTAAGCATTACTGTTGTATATATTCTGTGTTATTTGGATATTGTTGTCACATTCATCTTCTATGGCTTGAACATCATATGGCAATGGGGAAACCTTGACAAAGGTCTCACATGGGGACCGAAACATTGGATTTTGCCCATATATGACACTGGTGGTATGTAATTAAACAGGATTTACTTTTTCTGCAATTGGTGAGTGCCCTCGCAATTTTTGCATTTTCTACACATATGGACCTTGGATATCCCAGGTGGTCTCATTGAGGTTGCACCCCTCACGGATGACTTTTGCTGCAGTGAGTGCGGGTTATACTGGAATCGTGTGTGTGTGTGTGTGTGTATATATATGTTTGGATAGAGGGCAGCGCAAAATGCGCGCATGTCTGCTTACGGGCGAATATCCGCAGTTAGTTCCGTGCACTCAGTGCGGTTATACCTGCGGCCAACTCCCCTGTACATCTGGGTGTTACATCACCTTGGTTTCTTCCTTTACCTGTTTACTTCTCATATATCCTATCTATGTGCTGTTGGCTGCCCCATCTTTCTTTGCATTTCTTGTCATAAAGCCGTCGCGACTGTGTCTTCTTACGCAGATACTGTGATTTAATACGCAATTGTCGCAGCCGCTGAGACATGTACTTAGACACCCACCGGCGGCTTTGCAAATGCGGAAAATTTGCATCATCGGTGGCAGATCAGACAATTGTCGTCCTTCTGGGTAAGCCTATGGTCGCGCAGAATGGTCACAGGAACGGAGACGCTGGCACCAGTGAAACTGCGTACAAAGAAACAGCCGCTGGATCCGACACACCTATAAAACGGTTGAGACGCGCCCGCATTTTTCTAACCACCCCTGTAGAATGGTGGCATGTATACTTTAATGAAATGCAATATGCCATCTGTGTGCTCATAACCATCGGCCCATAGCATGTACTATGATACACTACTATTTGTCACTATACACGACCTGTGAAAGAGTACAGGAGAGAAAGGCCCCCGGTTGGACTTACAAGAGCTACAGCCATAACATGTAGTATAAGAGGCAGAACGGAGCTGCTGAACACGCCTGGTGGCAGCAGCTTCTCTCACCTAGTCTACTACTGTGTGCGTGTATCCAGGGCTGCCATCAGCAATTGTGGGGCCCGGGACTGACAAAATAGGCAGGGCCCCTGGGTCACCATCCCCCGACTACCGCTAAAGGTGCATACACACGCAGTGATTTTTTGGACGACTGAACGATAACGTTATCGTTATCATTCAGTCGTCAAAAAAATCGTTCAGTTTTTGCCCCAAAACGATGAACGATAACTACCAATGCGCGCTCTAATTTGTAGTTGGTAGTTAACGTTCATCGGCCGAACCTCCCGTCCAACCTGACAATATTGTAAGGTTGAACATGTTCGGGGATGAGGGAGGGAGCCCGGCACTGAACTAAATCGTTCTTGATTTCGTTCAGTGTTTGTGCTCAGTGTCGTTAACGATACTGAGCACACATCTGCCAGGGACACACGGGATGATTTAGTTCATGGAGCGAATCGTCCCGCGTGTATGCACTGTAAGTCTCATTAATCATGACTTACCTTATAGCCTTGAAGAATGCTCCTTTCTTCTGGCTTCTTCTCATTCAGGTCTGGCTGTCGCGGCTCCTCTGACCTCTCCCTTCCTGCGGCCTGGCGTCATGAAGTCACGCGCTCCGACCGCAAAGTAGAAAAAAAATATTAAACAAGAGCAGGGGCAAACAGAGGATTTTCTGAGGGGGGGGGGGATTCTAATATACTGTGTGTGTGTGTGTGTGTGTGTGTGTGTGTATATATATATATATATATATATACACACACACACACAAACACCACTGATCCGGCACTCACAAAGAAACAAATGCAGTAAATTCAGTATTACTTGCTCCGGTGCCCTCCTTGAAGGAGAGCTGCACTCGGAGACAGTGCAAATGTGTTAAAGAAGCAATGTGGTTTATGGTGACGATGACTATGCAATAAACCACATTGCTTCTTTAACACATTTGCACTGTCTCCGAGTGCCGCCTCGTAGGTCTGGTGTGTGTGTGTGTGTATATATATATATATATATATATATATATATATACACACACATACACATATATATATATAATATATACAGTATATAGCAACATGCATACACATATATACACACTAGCACATACACATATATACACACTAGCACATACACATCAACACATATATACACACCAACACATATATACACACTAGCACATACACACCAACACATATATACACACTAGCACATACAGACACATATATACACACTAGCACATACAGACACATATATACACACTAGCACATACAAACACATATATACACACTAGCATATTCACACTAACACAAACAGACACAAATATATACACACTAGCACATACACACCAACACATATATACATACTAGCACATACAGACACATAAATACACACTAGCACATACACACCAACACATATATGCACACTAGCACATACACATCAACACATATATACACACTAGCACATACAGACACATATATACACACTAGCATATTCACACTAACACAAACAGACACAAATATATACACACTAGCACATACACACCAACACATATATACACATTAGCACATACACACCAACACATATATACATACTAGCACATACAGACACATAAATACACACTAGCACATACACACCAACACATATATGCACACTAGCACATACACACCAACACATATATACACATATATACACACTAGCACATACAGACGCATATATACACACTGGCACATACAGACGCATATATACACACTGGCACATACAGACACATATATACACACTAGCACATACAAACACATATATACACACTAGCATATTCACACTAACACAAACAGACACAAATATATACACACTAGCACATACACACCAACACATATATACACACTAGCACATACACACCAACACATATATACATACTAGCACATACACACCAACACATATATACATACTAGCACATACAGACACATAAATACACACTAGCACATACACACCAACACATATATGCACACTAGCACATGCACATACAGACACATATATACACACTAGCACATACAAACACATATATACACACTAGCATATTCACACTAACACAGACACAAATATATACACACTAGCACATACACACTAAAGTATACAGACACATGCTAAAACACATACATGCTTCTAACTTACACTTTGAAGCAACAGCAGCTTGGTAATGGGGGGCGGGCACCTTGCATCGTCAGGCTCCGCCCCCCAGCGCGATGACGCGATTTGCATGCGGGGGCGGGGCTTGTCACATTGGCTCCGTCCCCATTGCAATCAGCGTGAAGGGAAGGGAATTATATCGGTCCATCGGAGGAGGGCAGCGGGCTCTCTGGTTGGAGTAGGTGCGCGCACATGAGTAGTGCAGGCCGGCAGGCTATACATTGGCGATAGAATAGGGTAGGAGCTGGCAAGGGCCCCCTCCCGTTCTGTCAGTGTCCGGGCCCGGGACTCCAGTCCCGGCAGTCTCCCCCTGATGGCGGCCCTGCGTGTATCTGAGTACTTACTCAGCGCACCAGACCAGAGAGCAGCTGCCAGGAAGAAGAGACAGGTGTCTTACCATGAGATGGGAGAACGTGTGCTTAGAGAGCTCAGTTCTATGTCCTACTGGTTATACTATGAATGTATATTTACTATGGGATGTTTAACCCTTTTTCAGACAATTTATGGTATTTATAGCAGATATATTTAATACAGAAAGTTAATTATTAATACTGTATTACATATACTATCCACTATATAATTAGGCAAATGTGTACATACTGTATATGTCCACGGCCAATGCTAGGTTCTTCTGCCCCTCCCCCAGTGCTCCGCAGGCCAGGGAACTGGTGCCCACATACAGAAATAAAAAACGCCATGCCGATGTTTTGCGCAGTTGTGATTTTTTTTTTATACCGCACATGCGTATAAGGCGCACTGCGAATGCGTCAAAATTCATTACCAACGGCGTTCGCAGTGTAGACTTGGAAGCAGTTATTGTCAGACAGGGTGGATTTGTAGGAGGTAACGGGGGAGGGGGGGTGGCAACTCCATAGGGCTGCTCAGAACATCGATGTCACGAACGATGGTGCGTCTGTGTATGCAAGTGCCCGGAATTGAGGGCCTGATTCAGACCCACTCGCGAGTGGCTGTCCGCTCGCAAGTGGGTCGATGGTCTGCACTGAGCATGCGCACGACGGAGGGAGCTCCGTCGTGCGCATGCGCCAGACACGACGAGCGAAGGACTTTCCTTCGCTCGTTGTGTCCGATCAAAGGGGGCGTGCTGTCAATGTTGATTGACAGCACGCCCCCTTTGGTGGGCGTGCCGGGGGCGTGCCTCCCTGACGGGGGCGTTCCCATGGGAACGCCTCCCGTCAGAAGCCGGCCCACTGACATCACTAGTGATGTCAGTGGGAGTGATTTTGGCTCTGATAGAGCCAAAATCACTCCGGAGCTTGCGGTTGAAAACCTCAACCGCAGGCTCCGGCTCGCAATTTCGATGGTCGCGATGGTCACGATCATCGCGGCCATCAAAATGCACGCTCGTATAGCCTGTGGGTGGTGACCCACAGCTATACGAGCGTCCAGGAGGACGCTCCATGAAAATGGAGCCCGGCCCTCATGCAGAGCGTGCGCTCTGCTCAGAGCGTACGGCTCTGAATGAGGGCCTGAGTCTTTAGTGCCTCAATACCAACCCCAGCGGCTTCGACATTTGCATATTTTCGCACAACTGCTGTGTATGGGATCGCAGCAACGTATGCAGTAATCTCCATCTTTGATTTAGGCACATAGGGCCTGATTCAGAGCCGGATGCTATTTAAGAGCGCTCGCTCTGAATCAGGGCGTTTGTTTTTTTTGTTGTTCAGCCTGCTGGCCGCTCACTAAGCTTTAGCGAGCGGCCAGGTGATGGTCGCGACCATGGTCGAAGCCCCAGTGGACTTCCTGCTCTAATAGAGCAGGAAGTCCACCTACTGACATCACTAGTGATGTCAGTAGGGCCGTTTGTTCAGCCACCCCCCCTGCCTGCCTCCAAAACGGGGCGAGCTGTCAATCAAAATCGACAGCCACCCCGTTTTGGTGCGAGACCCGTAGCGACGGAGCACCCATCGCTGGCTGGGTCCCGCGCATGCGCATGCCGGAGGCGGCGCATGCGCAGGTGGCAGACATCAACCCGCTTGTGAGCGGGTCTGAATCGGCCCCATAGTTTTATCTAGAAATGTGCGGTTCGGATTTACTCGGATATGTTTGGATCTCAAAAATGGCATCATATCGGCTACCCGGCTGTCACTTGTTTTGGATAGCCAATAAGAAAAATCTGAACTAAACTTGCGATAATAATTTGGCAATAAGATCCGAATAAAACCGAACCCGTACATCTCTAGTTTTATCTACGTACTTTTAACGGTAGCAATGGGAAACAAGTATCAAGAGTTGATAATCCACCTTTTTTTTGCGTGTTTTCTGGAAAAGCCGTCATCGCCGACAGTTGGCAGCGTTAGAGAGGGATGCTGCTTCTGTGCACGGTGCACCACAAAGTAAGTGTGTGTGTGTGTTGTGTGTGTGTGTGTGTGTGTGCTCGCAAAATATAGAGCACAGGTTCTCAAATCCGAGTTCCAAATTTGGCGCGAAGACCCGACTCGGTACTCGACTCAGAATCCCAAAGTGATCCAAACCAGGACTCGGTTACACTCGGAAACCACAAAGTTCAGTTGTACTCAGATTTCAGCAAATCATCTAGAATATCAAAGTCATATACTGTATATCTCATATTTATCTATCTTTCTCATATCTAGCTATCTCATATTTATCTATCTATCTTTCTTATATCTATCTATATATCTTATATCTATCTATCTATCTCGTATTTATACTGTATATCTATCTTTCTCATATCTATATTACTCATATCTATCTCATATTTATCTATCTTTCTCATATCTATCTATATATATCATATTTATCTATCTCATATCTATCTATCTATCTATCTATCTCATATCTATCTCATATCTATCTATCTATCTAATATTTATCTATCTTTCTCATATATCTATTTATCTATCTATCTAATATTTATCTATATCTATCTAATATTTATCTATCTTTCTCATATATCTATCGCATATCTATTTATCTCATATCTATCTATGTATCTATCGATCTATCTATATAATATTTATCTATCTTTCTCATATATCTATCTATCTAATATTTATCTATCTATATATCTAATATTTATCTATCTTTCTCATATATCTATCTATCTCATATCTATCTATCGAATATTTATCTTTCTCATCTGTCTATCTAATATTTATCTATCTTTCTCATCTATCTATCTAATATTTATCTATCTTTCTCATATATCTATCTCATATCTATCTATCTAATATTTATCTTTCTCATCTGTCTATCTAATATTTATCTATCTTTCTCATATATCTATCTAATATTTATCTATCTCATATATCTATCTATCTCATATCTATCTATCTTTCTCATATATCTATCTATCTCATATCTATCTATCTATGGGCCGTTTTCAATTTGAGACGAAAAGCCATTTCCGCGTGTTTTTGGCGGAAACTTTTCGCCGATGACGTAATTTTCGCCTGTTTGGTGGAAAGTCAATGCAATGTAATAGGTGGAAAAGTTTCGCCTCTGAATAGCAGGCGGGAAAAAGTGCAGCATTGGGGTTTTGTGGTGCATCGTTGCGGGAAAAAAAACCTACAGAATACTATTCTGCACCATGTATTCAAAAACGCTATTTAGCAGCTATTGAGCCCGTTAAAATTCACCAAATGCCTTCAGCAAGCCAAAACGGGGGGTACCATAGCTAACCCCCATGTCAGAGCATCTTTTGGGGGGTGTCAGGCTGATTTCCCTAAATCTGACAGTACTTTCCGCCTGTTCAAGTTTCGCCGGGTCCCGTTTTCGCGTGCTTTCAAATTGAATACGGGGTAAAGCAGGCACGCGCACGATACTTTTCCGCCAACAAAACAGGCGAAGTAGGCAAAAAGTCCGAGCTGCAGAAAAGTATGCTCAGCTCAAATTGAATACGGCTCTATCTATCTATCTATCTCATATCTATCTATCTAAAATGTATCCATCTATCTTTCTCATCTATGTAATATCTGTATCCAGGGCTGTAACTAGGGTAGTGTGACCAGTGCCATGGCACAGGGCACTGCAGGGCAGGGGGCGCTGTTTGGACCTGTCAATCTTCATGTATATTTTCATTCTCACTGGTAGATTCTGCTTCTTTCTATCCCCAGCTTCTCCTGGCCTCCCCTATCTCTTCCCTGGTCCGTCCCCATGAGGCCATGGCCCTCTCTCAGGTGCACTATATTATGTCCCTATTTATCCCCAGCATCTCCTGGCCTCCCCTATCTCTTCCCTGGCCCTTCCCCATGAGGCCATGGCCCTCTCTCAGGTGCACTATATTATGTCCCTATTTATCCCCAGCATCTCCTGGCCTCCCCTATCTCTTCCCTGACCCTTCCCCATGAGGCCATGGCCCTCTCTCAGGTGCACTATATTATGTCCCTATTTATCCCCAGCATCTCCTGGCCTCCCCTATCTCTTCCCTGACCCTTCCCCATGAGGCCATGGCCCTCTCTCGGGTGCACTATATTATGTTCCTATTTATCCCCAGCATCTCCTGGCCTCCCCTATCTCTTATCTAGCCATTCCCCATGAGGCCATGGCCCTCTCTCAGGTGCACTATATTATGTCCCTATTTATCCCCAGCATCTCCTGGCCTCCCCTATCTCTTCCCTTGCCCTTCCCCATGAGGCCATGGCCCTCTTTCAGGTGCACTATATTATGTCCCTATTTATCCCCAGCATCTCCTGGCCTCTTCTGTCTCTTCCCTGGCCCTTCCCCATGAGGCCATGGCCCTCTCTCAGGTGCACTATATTATGTCCCTATTTATCCCCAGCATCTCCTGGCCTCTTCTGTCTCTTCCCTGGCCCTTCCCCATGAGGCCATGGCCCTCTCTCAGGTGCACTATATTATGTCCCTATTTATCCCCAGCATCTCCTGGCCTCCCCTATCTCTTCCCTAGCCATTCCCCATGAGGCCATGGCCCTCAGGTGCACTATATTATGTCCCTATTTATCCCCAGCATCTCCTGGCCTCCCCTATCTCTTCCCTTGCCCTTCCCCATGAGGCCATGGCCCTCTCTCAGGTGCACTATATTATGTACCTATTTATCCCCAGCATCTCCTGGCCTCTTGTGTCTCTTAAACACAAAAAAGGAATATCTGCACAGGAACTCTTGTCTTATCAAAAATCCATTCCCCTAATCAATAAAACATCTTAAATTCTATGCTTGCTTTTTGGGGAGGTGCACCTGAGAATAAATACAATGTAATAAAACAAAAAAACAGAAAAAGTATTCTCATAATGGGCACACACAGATTATGACTAAATGTACAGAGTACAGATGGAAGACCTGGTTCAAAGAGTTAAAATATAACTTTTATTAAAACGAATTATAAAAATAAATGTGTACAAGAAAATGTGTGATTAAAATATTGACAAAAACCTATGTTGTATGTGCCTTGTATTCACCTACTATTACCCGCATAATCACCAAGGAAGGAGAAAAAATGTTTAGCCTGGTATTGGCTTATATATGGTAGGTATTATTAAAGAAAATATCTTATACCACAAATTGTAATATCAGCAATTATTAGTAATTCTCCTTCTTAGATGAAATTAAGGATTTTGCTGTTATTCTCAATATATTTAGTTTCACTTTATCATGAAGCTATTTCTTAGTGTTACACTAGTATCTTATTACACCATTGGAAACATAATATTCTTTCTATATGTGTAGCAATATTTTATATTTTAATGAAGATTAGAGTCATAGCTGTGGTTCATTAATAACCATATATCATAGAATAGTAATTATGGGAAATGAATCTGATATATACAGTGTAGTAACGTTGCCTATATTGGACACTACAGAATCACAGCTGTTAAATGTGGTTATTATTAAGGAATAATTGCTGCATAACATCAAAAGTGCTATCTGATTTTATAAATTCTGACATTTGTAGTTAATATCTGTTATGCCAGCATTGTCCTATATGGTAGATTCAGATACATATAGACAACAGCATTTAATACATTAGACACTATGATGTCAAATACTTATCTTATTCTATAAATTTTAACATATATAGTCATTTAACATCGTATGTCTTTCATTCCACAAATATCTGGTATAATTTTCAGCAGCACTATTATGTATGGTGGAATCTAGTAGGTGGATTTCCACAACGCCAATATATTAGATACTGGAGGTTATTACGGTATCAGACAGTCCACATTACTATTGTTTAAACATATTCAGCAGTGCTCCAATTACCTAATCAGCGCAGTGTAACTGAAATTCTGAAGTTTTGCTACCTAATAATGGCTTTAAGCGTGTGCAAACAAACAATCTTATATCAATTAAAGAGTCAGCGGCATCCCTTACATTCCACAATTATTTGGTATGATTTACAGCCGCGCTGTTATAGATAATAGAATCTACAAGATACACTTCACAGCGCCCATATATTGTGCTCTACATTAGCATACAGTCCACATATTAAGTGTTTAACCATATACAGCAGCACTCCGATTTCATTGCCAGCACAATGTAACTGAAATTCTGAGGTCTTGCTTCCTATTAATGGCTTGAGCATATACAAACAATCTTTTATCAATTAAAGAGTTAGCGGCATCACTTGCATAATGCGGGTATTTATAATTCTAACATCATAGTGGTAGGCAGTATCATGTTTATTATTTGTTTTACACAAACATAAGGCAAAGTCATTTAAAACGGAGGAGACGCCAAGCAGCGTGTCCTCCCTCCCTGACGCGCGTTTCGCCAGTGGCTTAGTCGTAGGGGCCAACCCGTGTTACGGGCTGCCTATCTTTTTAAGGTGAATACAACCAATCATCTCAGTCTTACATGACTGATGGCTATTTCCTCCAATCAGAATTTAGTAGGATGATTGATGGCTCCGTCCTCCAATCAAAGAAAGCACATAGTAATGCTTATACTATCAAACCATAATGATATCAAAATAAACAACATTCCTAGAATTGTAGACATAAATATAAAGACTAATATATAATGTGAATATAGGTAAGTATACATTAAATTATAATTGGGAATATCAACATAATAACCATCTAGAAAAAATATATAAATAAAAAATAAAAAAATATAAAGATAAAAAGGGTAATAATATATATAGTGAATTAAACCTGAATTAATATCATACAAAAAATTAATTAATAATTAATAATATCCTCACCAATTAAACAGTGTAATTAATGACACTCAGAAATTATTATAGAATGATAAAGGTGTATAACATATATAATATCCATAAGGAGAAAATATTTTCATATATGTGTAATAACATTATTCATAAAATAACAGTAGATATAAAGTGATAAACTACTTCATCCATCAATCCAAAAAACACCTAATAATATCCATACTGTGAATCCATATTATCAAAATATGATACATAAATAGAACCCTTATTAAGTATTACATATATAATTGATATAAATTAATATAAATAAGAATAAATAATTAATAACATTAAAATTATATTTTGACATGTGGGATTTATTAGTGATTTGTGCTAACCAAAACCCTATAATAATCACCAAAATACCTTCCTATAGTGTAATGCACAATAAATAAATAGTTGTCATCAAGTACTCAAATTATCTTTAAAATATTACCCAATTGATGACAAAAAATTAATTCTTGCAGAGTATCACAGTGAATTAAATATACTATACTGTAATAATTGTGATTATATAACTCATAACGTGAACAAAAAGTGAAAAAATAAATAAAAAATTATAAAATAAAACAGCATCTTATACTAAAATAAATAAAGTCAATAAAATAAGAACCCCTCTAAATAATTATTTAAATTCATATAAAGATAACCATTATCAAGAATCATATATGTATGATATAAATATAACATAATCCATGTAATAATACAAAAACATAAAGGTCTCATATTTATGTATAAATAATATAACTTATATCAAAAATTCTAACATTATATCCATAAATATTATAGGAATGCTCCGAAATTGATAAATTCATTAAGCCCTTCAGGATTAAGACCTCCCATCTTATAGGTCCACTTGCTTTCTCTACGTAACAGTTCCTGTGTTAGGTCTCCACCCCTAACACCCAATTGAATTTTTTCAATGCCAAAAACTCTCAAAAATTTTGAATCATTCTGATGAAATTCATGAAAGTGTCGTGCGACAGATGTTAATTTTTTATTTTTCATTAAGTCAGAGACAGAGTTCCTGATATTACCCACATGTTCTAGTGTCCTTTGTTTAAGGGGTCTAGTTGTCATGCCAATATAGTTCTTTTCACAAGGGCATTTGATGCAATAAATAATTCCTGATGTGTTGCAGTTAATATAATCATGGATTTTATGTATTTTCTGGAACTTATCCTTAAATTCCAGAGTTTTGACCATGAATTGGCATGCTTTACATCCCCCACATTTATGTGAGCCCATAACTATCAGTTGTTTTTTGTTTTTCTTGGTAAAATGACTATGCACTAGATAGTCTCTCATATTCTTTGTTTATTCTAATGATTTTTATATGTTTATAACTAACAGTCACTAATAATTCTTACTGATGTATACATATTTGTTATTTTATTATGTTATTGATATGATTATTTTTGTTTCTGTTTTTTGTCTATAGATATATTTAGGTATATGTGTATATAAGTAGGATTTTTTTATATGTGAATTACAATAGATATACTAATGAGACAGCACATGGTTAATACACCTGTTTCTACTAATGTCTGAAGTGTTTTACAAAGCTCCCTTTATAAGGGAGGGACTCTTTGGTATGGGCATTAAGCTTGAAAAAGTCCCGAGGCGGGATGAAACGCGTAGCTGCCCGTCTCTATTATATTTGTTTTGCCCTGTAACAAGCTCCTGCAAGTGTGCCAGTGTCCGCAGCCTTTGGTTTGATGTGGGGAGATCCGACAAGCTATCGGTACAGAGAGATTTGATAAGTCGTGGCTGTGCTTATCCACCTATTCAATATTCTCCTGCATCCTCTCCGGCCCTGATCACCAGCAGCTAATTACTCATCTGCACCCGGACAGAGCCATACCATCCGATCCTTACAGCCACAAGACACGGATGCTGCCTTCTTCTCTGGCTAGTAGTTTCCACCGTACAGTCGGATAGAGAGCCGCGCTGTTTACATCAGCTGCCGTCTGTGAGTTTGAGGCTGGTCAGTGTTTCAAGTTTTTTTTCTCATTATTATGCGCCCGACGCGGTGACACTCTGACTTTTGCTACTTATCAATTACCTCTACAATATAAATCACAGACAGCATATTATTGTGGACACTCAAAAGGATACCTTTATTGCAGGCTTGCGGTTACAGTGTTGCAACATTACACTATTAACAAGTGTTTAAACACTTTTTATTGATGCTACTGAATTTTTTTCACACAATGGTTATTGCTCTATAACTTCCAATATAGCAATATTTGTATCATCTATATTTATCAGTGAATCTATTCAATATAGATACACTCATTGTAAAATACGTGCTTTTTATTGTTCATTATATGCCATTTTTTATATGTACTTTTTATTATTAATATTGTCGATATTCATTCATATCATAATTTTCAGATATTCTTGTGGTTATTTTTAGTGGTTCACTAACTTCATCCACCATCTATATATATATGTATATTTTTTGACAAATTGTTTATTTTTGGTATTTTTTAATTTTTATTCCTATTCATATTTTAATAAATTAACTCATTTTTGTCTGTATATTAGCGCTATTAATTAGGTCACTCAATAGCAATTTACATGACTCAACTTACATTGCAGATCCACTTCTGTATTCGCCTGCCCCAACCACCTATGTGAGGCCCCCCTCAGCCCAGTTGGAGATTACTCCCCCACCCAGTATCCCACCCATAGGCCAGACCGTTTATAATGCTCTGCTGGAGTCAGAGGAAGATTTGCCACGTTACTCGTAATTTTTAGGTATTTTTTTTTATTATTGTTGCCTTTACTACTACCTATCACCAAATTTTATCACTCCCAATAGGTGCTGGCTGTATGCTATACAGTGGTGATGATGGTAATTGGACAAGGTTACTACACACATGGCGCAAGTACAGATTGATGGAAGCCAGGGACACAATCTGTACTTGTGCCATGTGTGTATTGGCCTGTTCAATCTGGTGTCTGAGCCACCGTACAACATACAGCTACCTACCTATTGCGATTGTACTTTTTATTATTAATATTGTCGATATTCATTCATATCATAATTTTCAGATATTCTTGTGGTTATTTTTAGTGGTTCACTAACTTCATCCACCATCTATACATATGCATATTTTTTGACAAATTGTTTATTTTTGGTATTTTTTAATTTTTATTCCTATTCATATTTTAATAAATTAACTCATTTTTGTCTGTATATTAGCGCAGTTTTTCTTATTTATTTATGGTTTTGTGTGGGGTTACAATTTCCCCTTAATTTTAACTGCTATTACAGATATTTATACACAGCTTTGGTTCATTTTTGGGGTGTGGGCCCCCCTAGATTGCTTTGCTTATCTGCTTCAGGGCACCGCAGTATAACACATTTTCCTTTAACACATTTTAATACTTCACTGTCTGTTTCCTTTATATATATGTATTTCACTTTTTTATTTTTATGCGGCCAGCGGCTGCTCTTAACACTTCACTTTTCTTATTAGAGCGGTGCTTTGGGGTGGATTGGCTGGGCTAGTTTGGGGGTGTCCTGCACTCTGGATTTGAGCCTTAGTATGTTAGGGACCTGCCCGACAAGAGGTTACCCGGATATGGTGGGCAGGCCCATAAGCTTGGCCAAGATTATGCCAAATACCTCTATTGTATTTACTGCAAAATGTATTTATTTATATATAATCAGTTAATTTGGAGTTGTGCACCTGTATTTCTTCTTTGTGTATATATCAATGGTCTCCACGGGTAGCACCTCCAATTATATATATATGTCCAGAATGTGCAGTCTGAGATCTATTTTCTTTGTAAACTAATTAGTGCATTGATTTGCACACCTGGGAAGTCTGAGCCACTTCCCACTCAGACTAGCACTTCTACTACATTGGTTACAGCATGGAGTCTGGCAATGTAATATGCACACCAGTCAGGGCACAATATAGGTAAGTCCTGCTAATATTTAGACTGCGTAGTGCAGCTTTGGTTCATTTTTGGGGTGTGGGCCCCCCTAGATTGCTTTGCTGATCTGCTTCAGGGCACCGCAGTATAACACATTTTCCTTTAACACATTTTAATACTTCACTGTCTGTTTCCTTTATATATATGTATTTCACTTTTTTATTTTTATGCTTTATATGCGGCCAGCGGCTGCTCTTAACACTTCACTTTTCTTATTAGAGCGGTGCTTTGGGGTGGATTGGCTGGGCTAGTTTGGGGGTGTCCTGTGCTCTGGATTTGAGCCTTAGTATGTTAGGGACCTGCCCGACAAGAGGTTACCCGGATATGGTGGGCAGGCCCATAAGCTTGGCCAAGATTATGCCAAATACCTCTATTGTATTTACTGCAAAATGTATTTATTTATATATAATCAGTTAATTTGGAGTTGTGCACCTGTATTTCTTCTTTGTGTATATATCAATGGTCTCCACAGGTAGCACCTCCAATTATATATATATATGTCCAGAATGTGCAGTCTGAGATCTATTTTCTTTGCAGCTACAGATATTACAAGTATCATTTAAGCGCCTTGATACACCTTTGTGACCTAATTAATAGGTCATACTCGAGCATGTGGAAATTTTTCTTAGTTGGGTCATCCATTCTTTTGCATTCTACTGTTAATATGCACTGTGAAATCGTTGGTGTCATCTGCCAGTTTCTGAAGGATGCGTGCTGCTTGTTGGAAAAATATATCCTCCTGTTCTGTATACTGCTGCTTTCTACCCTGCTTTTTCTTTTTTTTGGGGGTGGTGCAGAAGATGATGGTCTTGGTAGAATGGGTGTTGGTACTGGGGAAGAATTATCCACCTCGCTGTCCCCGAGCAAATTTAGGTCTGGTGTGGAGGACATATCAGGCTCTTGGGTGGGAGTCTATATTAAAAAAAAAGGACAAACAATATTATAGTCATGTTTTAACCCATTTTTTTACTATTGTTCCAGTTTCCTAACACTGTGGATAAGTGGAAGAGCATCGCTGAAGAGTTTGAACAACGTTGGAATTTTAACTGCGGAGGAGCCATCGATAGAAAACACATACGCATCAACCCACCTGCCAACACCGGATCATATTACTACAATTACAAAGGCTTCTTCAGCATCGTTCTCATGGCAGTGGTGAATGCCAACTACAAATTTTTGTTTGTGGATATTGGCAAGAATGGCCGTGCTTCAGATGGTGGGTCCTTCAAACAGACGGCTTTCTACCAGAGACTCACCCACAAAACCCTCAACTTGCCATCACTGGACGAGACAAAGCACGGCCTAAATTACATTTTCGTCGCAGATGAGGCTTTTGCATTACATGAACATGTGATGAAGCCATTTGCACAGAGGGGCCTGACCAGAGAGAAGAGGCTCTACAACTATCGTCTATCCCGGGCACGGCGCATTGTGGAAACTGCGTTTGGAATACTCAGCTACCGGTTCCGCATTTTCCACACCACCATAAACCTACGTGTGGAGAAGATAGACTGGGTCGTGATGGTGTGCTATGTGCTGCATAACTTTCTGCGAAGGAAAACTACACAACGAGGACCTGTCCCAGCTAGACCAGAAGATGCAGGACATCCAGAGGAGATTGCCCAGTTTACATCAGTTTCTGCACCACCAATTCCAACATCGACAGCACGTGCCAAAGAAGTGAGGGAGGAGTAAATGGCCTATTTCAACGAACCAGGTGCGGTGCCATGGCAGGAGGACTGTCTGTGAGATAACTGACTATAGTGGACAATTGGGATTGATCTACAAAAACAATAAAAGGTTTTGTTTTCTGAACTGTGTCTCTACTTAACAAAACTTCCTCAGACAGTCCCCTCACTTCTGCCGCTTCTTCTGCATCTCGCTCGGCCATCAGGACGAGAGACTGGCGTTGTGGCTCTTGTTCGTTGATGAAGCTTATCAAGTGATAGTACCACAGTGTTGGATGATACATTTCGTCGGTGTCTGCTCCACAGCTTTTTGAGTCATCCACTTTTTTCTTCTCCTTAATGTAGACGGTACATAGGTTCTGGATTTCGTGGCGTACTGTTTTAAGGTCAGCATTCTCAATGAACTTTTTAGTGTATTCCAACAACACCCCCAAAGACTTGTTATGGTATTGTCTACTGGATATCCGCCGTAGACATTCCTTTGCTGTAGAATCTTGAGGAATCCGGTGACAAACTCGCGCTCACTATCCATAGACATTCCTAGGAAGAAATAAAAATAAGGACTTTTTTTTAAGCTATAATTGTAAATTGTTTTGTACATTTTTATTGTTTATTTCTACAGTTTTGAAGATTTTTTTTTATGTTTTTTTATTTTTCTGGATTTTAAAGTGTTTTTATTTGTATTTTTTAATATGTTTTTTTACAGGAATGTAATGTGTTTTTAATAGTATTGTAATATGTTTTTTGTTCTGGATTTCAATGTATTTTTAATTGTATTGTAATATGTTTTTTACAGGAATGGTATGTGTTTTTAATAGTATTGTAATATTTTTTTTTGGTTGTTTCAATGTATTTGTTTCTGTTGTTGAAATACATTTGTTAATGGTGGTATATTCAAACATCATAAACAAATGTATCACAAGAACACAAACAAATGTAATATATGTATTGATGTTGCTGTAATGTTTTCTTTTTTGTTGAAATAAATTTGTTTATGGCTTTTTAATATATTTTGAGTGTTTTATGGTTTTGATGGTATGTATTATGTGGCCCGTGACATTGGTGGCCAGTGAGTGGGTAGGTGGGTGGCACACATTGGTGGGCAGTGGGAGGTTAATGCATGACTCGGCCACCGCCTACATCATTTCAGCGGGCAGTGGCTGTGTTATGCATTTATAGGTGGGTGGCACACATTGGTGGGCAGTGGGAGGTTAATGCATGACCCAGCCACCGCCCGCATCATTTCAGCAGGCAGTGGCTGGGTCATGCATTTATGTGGGTGGCACACATTGGTGGGTAGGTGGGCGGCACACATTTGTGGGCAGTGGGAGGTTAATGCATGACCCAGCCACCGGCCGCATCATTTCAGCCAGTGGGCGGTGGCTGGGTCATGCATTTTTAGGTGGGTGGCACAAATTGGTGGGCAGTGGGGTTGCATTAATACAGTACCAATACTCACCAAAGTGCTGAAATTCAGACTTCAGTGTGCAGGCTCCCAATCGTGCTTCCTTCTCCTTCTATCCACGATGCTGCACAAGATGGCGATTGGGCGTGTATAGGGTCCTGTCAGTCAAATTCCGCAACGTACGATGAATCGTGAGAAGCATTTTGAGTAAAAAACTACTCGCGATAGGCATTTAATCGTGTCCCAGATTGGCAAATCTGCCCTACAGCACGGTAGTTTTGAAGATAGGATGTACGACTAGCGGGGACGTGCATCGTCATTGTGATCATGATTGAACACTCACGATTTGGTCATATTTTACACGATTTGTCGTCACGATTCGTCGGGATCGGCAAAATCGTGTAAAATATCGCAATGTGTGTGGGCAGCTTTAGTAAGATCTATTTGTTGATGAAAACACACTAATACCTTTCAGAAAATCCTGGTAGCCATAGGGATCATTGTGCCTTGTTACCAATGCAGGGAAATTACACTAATGATCCCATTTGAATGTATACATCTCTGTTTATTTTTATATATAACAGCTTCATAATGGGGGTAAGGTGCAATCATGGTGATTTCTAGACTCTTCAGGGAGTCAGGGAGTCTCCCTGACAATCAGGGAGAGAGGGCAAGTATGGGATGTATGCATTTCTAGAAGTAAATATAACTTATTAAATAATAAAACTTTAATGAAACAGCTCACTGCTGCTTACCAGTAGCTGCAGCAGCCAGACACCCCATCAGCCAACCAGTGTTCACTGAGAGCAGCACCAGTGACAGTGAGCCTGGGGTGGGACTGTCCTGTTTTGCAGATGATTGGCTGACCAAAGTGTCTTTCACTCTGTCAGCCACCACCCCCAGCAGCAGTCATGCAGCAGCAGTAGCCCAGTCAGTGTGTTTAGTTTGTACTCTTATCAGAAAAGCAGGGAACAACATTGGTGAAAAAATCTAGCAATGGTAATGAAACATTGGATCCTAACCATTGAGGGGTTGAACATCGAAACCATCTGTCTGATGTTTCCCGATGAAACATCAAATGATTCCCATCGTTACAGCTAATTATAGCTGGTGCAGTGGCAGACATGAACAGACAGCCCCGGTGGAATTTATTCTAGCACTGGTCCCGAACCAATAGGAGCTTGCGGATAGGCAACCAATCAGGAGCCAACACTGCTGATCGGCTGCCAGTTCTCAAACTCCGGTTGCCTCGTGACCAGCGGCGCTGTCTCTCCATGTCTGCCTGTCGGTGCACCAGCTGTGGTCAGCTGGCCGTCCAACCCCAAAACCAGTGGCGTAACTACTGGGCTGGCTGCAAACAGTGGCGTAACTACCGTGAGTGCAAGGGGTGCGGCTGCTATGGTGCACAGGCTGCCTGTGTGGCCCGACGCTTCCCCTGCACCCAATCGCGCCACTGTTAGCATGCATGTTAGTAAATAGTGGGGTCATTTCTCAGTATCATTGGAATGGGGCTATAGGTGAGGACAATGTAAACATATAAAGGCTGCAGGTGTACTTCACGGTCCAGATTTCAGCCCGGGCAATGACGGGTATCCCAGCTAGTAGATAGATGGATAAGTAAATGCATACACCATTGTGAATGTCAGCTATTACGGCTGTCTATGTATAAATGCTGTGGCTTTGATCTGAATCTTCAGAGTGTGAATGAAGCCAGGTTCATAATTCACCCACTTCTTCAGAGGTTAGGGTTAGGCTGCAAGGGGTGGGGGTGATTATTAGTGTTAGGCTGCGGGAGAGGTGGGTTAGGGGGAGTGTTAAGGTTAGGATATTTACCCTATTCTGTTTGCATTCTGACCACTGGGATCCCGTACCCAACCCTATATGTGTATACAGAGCTCCTATTACATACAGTATATATGTGTATACAGAGCTCCTATTACATACAGTATATGTGTATACAGAGCTCCTATTACATACAGTATATGTCTATACAGAGCTCCTATTACATACAATATATATGTGTATACAGAGCTCCTATTACATACAATATATATGTGTATACAGAGCTCCTATTACATACTATATGTGTATACAGAGCTCCTATTACATACAATATATATGTGTATACAGAGCTCCTATTACATACAGTATATATGTCTATAGAGAGCTCCTATTACATACAGTATATATGTGTATACAGAGCTCCTATTACATACAGTATATGTGTATACAGAGCTCCTATTACATACAGTATGTCTATAGAGAGCTCCTATTACATACAGTATATATGTCTATACAGAGCTCCTATTACATACTATATGTGTATACAGAGCTCCTATTACATACAGTATATATGTCTATAGAGAGCTCCTATTACATACAGTATATATGTCTATACAGAGCTCCTATTACATACAGTATATATGTGTATACAGAGCTCCTATTATATACAGTATATGTGTATACAGAGCTCCAATTACATACAGTATATGTGTATACAGAGCCCCTATTACATACAGTATATGTGTATACAGAGCTCCTATTACATACAGTATATGTGTATACAGAGAACCATGTTCTGTCTCTGTAACTTTTGCGTTCTGTCCTGATGAAGGTTATATTCCGTAACCGAAAAGTGGATTCATGACACCAGAATGATGTATTGTGAGCAGTAAATGTATTATATTATATTATCCAACGGCGTGGTGCCCATCAACTGAGAAGTAAGGACCATCCATGATTATAGATTGATGGCACTCACCAACAGATGCAGCTTATACCTTTTATTCCTCCATAGCAGGCTTACAGTAATGCAACGTTTCCATCCCAACATAGACCTTGTACAAGCAGCCCAGCATGTCAGCATCAATACATTATCAAGTGTACAATTTAGGCAAAGGTCCCAATCACAGGATCCTCACCCACCTTCTCCTGCTGGCTCCTTATATCTCACCACTTCAATAAAGTAGCCGCTATCAGCGCGGCATATGCCAACAGACCACGCCCCCTTTCCCACCAATCAGTCAAGCAGCCACCTGTTCTGAGACACACTAGGGGGGCGGGGTGACAACATACAAAGCAAACTATCTGCCATCACACTGTGAAAGCAGCGAGGTCACAACAATAAAAAGAACACATAGGCTACAAAGTAGCAGAGGACTGACAGGTGGTGGGCGTGGTCTGACCGTGATGGCAGCGCTGAACTTGGCTTATTCTTATGCACTGAACGGGTCCTGCGCATGCGCAGATTCCCAATAATCTGCTTTCAGCAATGCTAAATCAGCCCCATAGTTCTCATTTCCCATCCCTGTACCTTTATCTGCATTTTGCCTCTGCACACCATTAGGTTACTGAGCTGACTCCTGTAACCTGGGAGGAGGTATTCCAAATCAAGTACTTTGGGCGAATAACAGCAGAGATGTTCTGGACAAAGTCTCAGGTGTTCCATATTCTCTCCATTTCTTTATTATTGTCTTTTACACTGCCCTGGGGAGATTTTACAAGTCATTAGATTGTGCTTATAGTTATAGTATGATTGTTGCATTTCGGAAATGCAGTTACCAAAACATATGAGACACAATGTAACAGAAGTATTACATGCGCATAAAAGCCAGCTTTAAGGTGCGTACACACTAGACGATATTTTGCACGATTTTGACGGATCGGAATGACAAATCATTCAAAATATGTCCAAATCGTGGACTCAGGATGACGATGCCGATGCGTGTCCCGACAGGTCGAACATTGCATCTTCAGATCTTGACTACACCAGACAAGAGCTGCCAATCTCGTTAACAAGATTAAGGTCGTTCTTCAGACAGTTTGTCAGAGTGGACAGTTTATGCAAGATATCGTTTGTCTGGGAGTACAGTAGAGTTCAAGGGGGAGTTCAAGGGCAATTGTTGACGATATTGCGTCTTTTGCAAGTCATCTAGTGTGTAGGCACCTTTACCGTGGTTAGGCATGGACAATAAATCATGTGTCCAATTGCAGCTTGTGAAGACCAGATTCAATGTTGCAGTGAATGGTCACATTACACCAATGTTTTTTGAAACATGATTGTCATCCATATTCCACTGGTTACAGCTAAGCTTTTTGGTTTCATATTCCACACATTGACCTACTGTTAAGTTTTAAGACAGAACAATTTAATGCTCAGTGCCATTATTATCCGCAATGACTAATTCTCTACCAATTATACCCCTTTTCCACCAAAAACTCACCTCCAACCCAGGACACTGAGCACAGGTCGGATCCAGCTTTTACCCCTTTCACACCGTTGGCTGGACCCAGGTTATTCCCAGGTCCAGCCATTCACACCAGACCTGAGGTTACAGTGGACGCTTGGAGATGATATAATCTCCAAGCTACTGAAGCTAGCCAATCTGCTCGTTTGAGGAATGACCCAGGTCATGCAGTTTACACCGCACCTTTACCAGGGTCCTTCCCGGGTTCGACCCTGGTACCTGCTGTCCCCGGCACTCCCCGTATTCTAAGACATACAAACATCACCACTCTATCACTTGGAAAAGAGGCTTGAAACGCATGCGCTGGCCGAGCATAGTTCTGTAGTGGAGTCCAGCCAGTGAATTTCAACACGAAGAGTACTGGAAACAGTATTAACGGGCAGCGTTATCTCACTTACTGCCGGAAAGTGGTACAGCCGGAGAACGGTGTTACACAACTGGACGGAGATACATAACTTTCAGGCCTGTGTAACACTGATTTTTGATAACTTCAATGTACGTGGCAGATTAGAGGGGGGGGGGGGGCGGGTACAGTTTACCCAGGCCCGGGCTTGCTAGAGGGACCCGGCAGGGCCCGGCGTCACCCCCCCCCCTCACAGCAGCTCAGCACACAGCTTGTGCTGGGCTGCTGTGTGAGACTGCTCGCGGCTGCTGCAGCAGCCGGAGCAGTCTCCCATGACCGTGGGGGGGGGGGGGGGGGAGCGATCACACTGATCGCTTCCCCTGCTTAGCACCGGGCTGGGGGGATTATAGCGCCCCTCTCCCGGCGCAAAAGTCTTTTTTTTTCAAGGGGACGTGGCCACACCTTCCGCAATTAGGCCATGCCCCCTCCTTTACCCGGGCCAGCCAGGCTCTCTACGGCCTTGTCTATATTACAACTGTGCACCCCGTTCATATATATATATATATATATAAATATATATATATATATTTCTCCACAAGTGTGGTACAGGCAGCACTCACCAGAATTTCAGTGAAAGCATCAATTTATTGAAGAACGAATCATACCAAAATCATGCTGTTCAGGTGTAGCATATCGACGTTTGTTTGTTACAAACCCTTTATCAAGATTCACCAACAGCACATCACCGCAAGATCATAGCACGTTTTAAAGCATGAACAGCGTCCACCAAATCCAAAACTCCACCCCCATAAATATGACCAATATCAGCAATCTGGTGAGCGCTGCCTCACTAGTGGTGAAATAGAAAGTGCAGAATTACATTGAATATATATATATATATATATATATATATATATATATAAGTTTTTTACGTTTTGTGAAGAATACAATAATTTTGATTTAGATGTAATTATTTATAGAACAGCTTGATGAGTGGATTACACATAGGCAATAGTGAACTTTGGGTTTATAGTGAATTTAAGAGTTTATGGTAGTAAAAGGTGGTACCACATATTTCCATATACACACAGCTTGTATATTAATGGCTTACCTCATTTTGTCTTGCAGTCCGTTCCAGAAATTGGGAATATTATGTGAGATTTACAGCCAGAGTCTCCCAAACTATGGTAAGTCTGTAATGTATCATGACTGAACAGAAAGTGAATACATTCTACATTAATACAACAAGGAAAAAACCATAAGCGCTTTAGAGATAAAAGTCCAAGAGAAAGATACAGCTTTACAATCTCAAAGTTGTTGTCCTATTCTCTCATCACTCCAGCATGGAATTTAATAATATTTATTTCTTACCAGTTATTTATATAGCGCACACACATTCCGCAGCGCTTTTACAGAGAATATCTGGCCATTCACATCAGTCCCTGCCCCAAAGGAGCTTACAATCTGTATTCCCTATCACATGCACACACACACACACACTAGGGTTAATTTGTGTTGAAAGATAATTAACCTACCAGTATATATTTGGAGTGTGGGAGGAAACCGGAGTACCCGGAGGAAACCCACGCAAGCACAGGGAGAATATACAAACTCCACACAGGTAGGACCATGGTGGGAATCGAACCCATGACCTCAGTGCTGTTAGGCAGTAATGCTAACCATTACACCGTCTGTATCCTGCGGTATCCCAGCATGAGGTAATCATGGGTTCGACTCCCACTACGGCCCTGTGTGGAGTTTGTATATTCTCCCTGTGCTTGCGTTGGTTTCCTCCGGGTACTCCGGTTTCCTCTCACACGCCAAAAATATACTGGTAGGTTAATTGGGTCCCAACAAAAAATTACCCCTAGTGTGTGAGCGTGTGTTAGAGAATATAGAGTATAAGCTCCACTGGGGCAGGGACTGATGTGAATGGCCGAAAATTCTCTGTAAAGTGCTGCGGAATATGTGTGCGCTATATAAATAACTGGTAATAAATAAATAATAGGAGATAAAAGACAATGGTTGCCCTGGTGTTGTTATTATAACATTGACTTGTTATTTTAAATCCCAAAATCTCTGTTTAGGTATTATTTTTTCCTTTTATTTTTTTTAAAGTGCACAACTCACTTATGTGTGTATAAAGAGTAGTATCCTGATATTGGGGTATTTCTATCCTTAAAACAAGTCCTTACATGGATAACCTGTAGTGCCTTTTATTAAGTTTTCCTAAATCAGCGTTGGGAGATTTAATTTCTTTATATGCAATACAAATAGAACAGCTCACATATAATATAATGTCCCCAACTGGGTATAAAATCTTTATAATTTCCAAATAAGTATTTTGCAGCCAAACATTTATAACATTTTGCAACTGAAGACGAACCGTGAATTAGTGACAATGACAGATTTTCATTTTACTACTTATATGATGCAAGTTATAGAGAACGGACAGCTCTCCAGCTGTTATGGAACTGTAAGTCCCAGCATTACTGACCAACTCGGGAAGGAAAACAGAAGGTATGGTGGCTTAGTACAATTGTATTATGGAAATCTGACAGTAAATGTGACCAGTTCATTGTAATTAATCATAACTTTATAAAGCAAAACAAGTTGTACAAAAATTATAATATTTAAATACATCTTGGACCTCCCAGCTGATAGAAGTTTGTGTTTTTTTTTTGGGGGGGGGGGGGGGGAGTAATTAAACAAAAATGTGAAAAGTAGTAATTCTGAGATAAATATATCTGTAGCTATAGAATAATCAGCATCATGGTTATTTAAGTCTCCCAGTTTCCTGTAAGTATCGGATCACATTTGGTACATCAATCCCTTTAAATGCTGGATTTGTAGCAACAATTTTCTCCAAAGTGCTGCTGACCTCGGAGGCCGCCATATTTTGGATGTTGCTGAAGATCTGTGTTGCGTCATTTTTATCCGCCACTTCCGATTCTAGGCCGGAGCTGTCAGCACATCGTGACGCAGAAGGAACTGGTTTATCCAGAGTCTCCGGAATATGACCAACGCGCTCTGCAACAGCGCTAGGTGCACATGTTGGAGCCAGGTGACTGCTGGAGGGCGTTCCCTCTGCCACCGCGTTGTCTTCCTCTTCCTGAAAGGTCTCCAGCGCTTTAATACAATTCTGAACAATGATTTTAACGAACATGGCGTCCTCATCGTTTTGTATCTCAAAGTCTCTCATGTAAGCCAAAAACTCCTGAGTGTGTTGAAATGGTAGACATTCCGTACTCTCCCACATGTCCCCGATTGCTTTGTGTCCCTGCAGCGGCGCCTTCTCCGGTAACGCTTTTTGGGAAGGGGGCGGGTCTCTGCTTAAATCCTCGCAATTGGGCTTTAAAGAGTCCATTTCTCTTCTGGGGAGATCACTGTCCCTGATGGGAGGGTCTTTTTTGGCCACTTTGGCCACCGGTGGGCCTAGCATTGGGCCCTCATCAGTGGCAGACCTTGTTTGTGTGATGTTTTTTCTCCCATACCGACAGAAAATCTCTGATACGATTAAATGCAATTTTTTTACCGAAAGCTTAGTTCTGGGAGGCAGCAGCTCAGGGTGATGAGTGTCCACATATTTCGTCTTGTGCTGTAATGCAGTTATATGGGCGACAACAGATTTTCTGTCAACATCTATATGACAGAGGTGACACCTGTACATGTAGTTCCCCATATGCATAAACTGCAATTCCTCAATGTACTCCAAGCCCAGCAATGGCTCGTTCCTCACACAGGTGTCCAGGAAGTGCTGGAGGCTGTGTGTGTGTGGAAGCATCTCAGGGCAGCTCTCTCTCAGGGCATCTCTGTGCTTCTTCCCCAGGACGTGATAGCTCATGTCTATGACTCTATTAGTTCTAACATTGCATAGTGTGCAGACACATTCCCGCTGCTCTTTATTGTCCTCCGACATGGCCGCACACCTGCGGAGACCGTGCCGTTCACACAGTGTCCAGTTGTCTAATGCCCGGCGTCACTTCCGGAATCGGGATATGTAGCCGGGTGTAGACTCCAGCGGCTTCAGAGTAAGTAGTGCGCAGGCGCAGGGTGTACTTGATCATGTCACATGCTTTCTGCAGCCCTCTCAGACACATCAGACAGTCGCTGTAATGTGCTGGGAGACAGCATGTGGGCGAGCGTCTCCCTGCTCCTCCACTGCCTTCTGCACTCTGTCATTCCAAACACTCTCATGCACAATGGGGGATATTAGCAGGAGAGAGAGAGGAAAAATGGCAAATTGTGTGAAATGTTTATGTTACTGAGACATTACACCAGCTGATACCCGTTGTTGGGATGTGGAACTAGTGTTATTCAAATTGTGTAAAAAATAAGTAAAATTACCCCAAAAATTTCTAGAGCGTCATCTCATAGTATTGTTACGATAGTGCAACTAGACATGAGAGAGAGATAGATGATTCATGACAAAGGGGGCGATTCAATTCAACGCGAATTGAACAGCGCCGGGAGTTAGCCCCCCAAGCTATTCAATTCAGCGCTCTGTGTGGCCGGAGAATGCCGGTTATCGCGGTCATCGCGCCTTAACAAGGGTGTTAAGGCACGGTAACCGGCATTCTCTGACAAAAAGTGCCGGGAGCGCGGCTGCTAGCGCCGAGCTACGTAGAAAAACAGCCGCACAACCGGCACTTCGGTCGGATTTCTCTTCGCATCCCCAGGGGGGTGCGAGAAGAAATCCTTAGCGCGCCCAAACAGCGCGGTGTATTGAATAGCTTCGGAAGTCCCTCCCGTCGCTATTCAATAACGCGTTGAATTGAATTCCCCCCAAAGATAGATATGAGATAGATATAGAGCCGGCTTGAGGCATGTGCGACCAGTGCGGTCGAACAGGAGCACCACCCCATAGAGGGCGCATCCCAGCCATTCCTGATTTTAGCAGGACAGTCCCATTTTTCGGGCAATGCTCCGCTGTTCCACACACGGGACAAAGTGACCCGGAGGTGATCAGGATGTTGGGCACCTCCACCACTGCGGCAGTGCCAGCCCCCGGGAAGAATGGGTGCCGCGCGCCATCCATTCAGTGCAGGGGGAGAGATGGGAGCAGCCCAGCTCCAGATGAAGTGCTGGGCTCGCCCCCAGCCTGACGTTAAATGGGAGGGGTGCCATATATAGGCACACCCCCTAATAGCGTCTTTTGGGGGCATGGTCTATGGTAATTAGCCCACGCCCCATTTTCGGCCACGCACGAGGCTTGGGTGTCCTGTCCCTCACTGCACAGGGCGCGGCTCATGCTGGAGCCAGCCCTGGATAGATGGATAGGAGATAGATGAGAAAGATTGATAAATATGAGATAGATATGATATAGCCAGAGCCGTTTCTAGACTTTTTGGTGCCCTGTGCCAAAGAGAGCATTGGCGCCCCCTCCCCCCCCTCATTTTTTAAATAGGGACATAAGATAGTGCATCTGAAAAAGGGCCATGGCCTCATGGGGACGGGCCAGGGAAGAGATAGGGGAGGCCAGGGGATGCTGGGGATAAAAGAAGTGGAATCTACCAGTGAGAATGATAATAAACAGGAAGACTGACAGGCCCTAACAGTGCCCCCTGCCCTGCAGTGCCGTGCCATGGCACTGGTCACACTACCCTAGTTCGGCTGTGACGGGCAGCAGCTTCCCTCTAAACTGGTGAGTGACAGCGCTCCCTCTCGGCACGCTGCTATATGGTTGCGGGTTCATCCCCAAACATGGCGACCTGACCGCGGTCGTCAGGTTGACCGTCATGTTCGGGCGATGATTGATGTTAACAACGACCAGCGGGCGCACGCATCGCTGGTCATTTTTAACCTTTTACTGCCCGATTTGCGAGCGATTACCAAGCGATGGAGCGATAACGACCGTCTTTATCGCTCCATCGCTAGGTTTAATCGCCTAGTGGATGGGCAGCATTATATTTATCTAGCTATCTTATATCTATATCCAGGGCTGTAACTACGGTAGTGCGACCTGTGCCATGGCATAGATAGATAGATAGATAGATAGATAGATAGATAGATAGATAGATAGATAGATATGAGATATATAGATATATGAGAAAGATAGATAAATATGAGATACAGTAGATATGAGATATATATGACATAGATACATATTAGATGATTTGCTGAAATCTGAGCACAACCGAACTTTGTGGTTTCCAAGTGTAACCATGTCCCGGTTTGGATCGCTTTGGGATTCCGAGTCGAGTACCGAGTCGGGTCTTCTCGACAAATTTGGAACTCGGATCTAAAATCCGGATCTCACGTACAGTATTTTGTATTGCATTTAAGTCCCTCGTTATTTCAGGTGCTGTGAGGTGGTCAAAATTGAATGTTACTGATGTACTATAATACTATAGGAACAAAAACTGCTCCATGTTACATGATTTTAGCTGATTTATCATTTTTTTAAGAAATTCAAAACAAAAACTGAACCAAAACACTTGAGGATGGTTTTACAAAACCAAAACACGACGATGATTTAAAGCCAAAATCAACATCTCTAAAATATATATACCTTTAAAAGTATTTTACATTCCCTGACAAAGGGATCTGTTTGGGGTCCTGAGGAGCGAGTTTGAGAACCTATGCTCTATATGTTGCACGCACACACACGGTTATACGTTTAGGAAGCCGGCAGACGCAATGCCGACTGCCGGCTTCCAGACTACTTAATCCCGGCGAGGGTTAAATGACAGGCGTCTAAATCTAGACGCCTGTCATTTTACCGACGCCAGGAGACCGGCGACCGGCATCCCGATCGAAGGGATGCCGGGCGCCGACAGCCGCGGAGGGGGAGGCTTAGGTTTTGAGCTCCCGGAGGGGACTTAAGGTTAGGCACCCCCCCGGGAGGTTAGAGTTAGGCTAGGGGGAGGGAGGGATAGGCACCCCCGGGGGGAGGTTAGGGTTAGGCACCCCCCCGGGAGACTTAGGTTTAGGCGGCAGGGAAGGGGGGGGTTAGGTTTAGACACTTAGAGGGGCAATTAGGGTTAGGCACAGGGAGGAAGGAGGGTAGGGTTAGGGGGTAAAATTAGGT
Organism: Taudactylus pleione; assembly: GCA_031769625.1. Lineage (NCBI taxonomy): Eukaryota > Metazoa > Chordata > Amphibia > Anura > Myobatrachidae > Taudactylus > Taudactylus pleione. The sequence continues at coordinate 1,609,482 of JAUIMM010000482.1, forward strand.
TAGTTTATACTTACCTGGGGATGATTGGGATTTCCTCCTCTGTCAGGCTGCCGCTGACAAGATTTGAACCGCGGGCCATGCGGCCGGCTGTGCATCATACCGATTCCCACACACGCACACACTCTCTGTGATATAATAAATTCATGAATGTATTCCACAATACAGATCACACCTCCTGTTAATTTATGGAAGCAGCCCTAATGGGGGTGGGGTCTGTTGAGGGGGGCGGGATCCCTCATTGGGCCTGATTCTGAATGGGACACAAAAAAATATATCTTTATGACGCTTTCACTTTGCTTTTTACATAGAACTCAGGGCCTGATTCATAGCCAGACAATCTTTCAGAGCGCTCGCTCTGAATCAGGGTGGCATTTTTTTTTTGATCCGGCCTCCTGGCCGCTCGCTATGCTGTGAGTGACCACCCACAGCTTTTACTAGCGACCAGGTGATTGTCTCGATTGTGGAGACCACCAGGCTTGCGACGAGACCCTTGTGGTAGGGTCTCATCCATCACAAGCCCCAATGAGCTTCTGGCTCTAATAGAGCTGGAAGGTCACTACTGAGGCCGCCCCCAAATGGCAGGCGTTCCTTCGGGAACACCTCCGTTTGGTCAGCCAACCCCCCTGGCCGCCTCCAAAACGGCGCGAGCTGTCAATCTCAATCGACAGCTGCCCTGTTTTGGTGCGAGACCCGTAGCGACGGAGCGCCCGGCCCTGGCCAGGCTCCGGCGTGCACATGCGCAGCGGGGGACCGTCGACCCGCTTGCGAACGCTGTGCGCTCGCGAGCAGGTCTGAATCAGGCCCACAGTGTGGATCTTGCGTGTGTGTGTGTGAAAATTTTGTATGGATACGACTAATACACTCTTCCCAATAGACACATTATAGCAAAAAAACATCCACACAAAAATTTACATTTAAAAACATATTCATACATACATACACAATCTAAATGTAATGCCCAACGTTGCCTAGCTTTCATTTTATTTTTTTAAACTATTGCTGTCCCCAGTGCTGCCTGAATTTATATTTTTCCTTCTCTCTCTCTCTCTCCTGCCCCGTTTCTCCTCCCCTCTTCTTATTCCATCTCTCCCTCTCCGCTCTGTCTTTTCCCCATATCTCTTTTCTCCCTACACAATTTCCTTTTTTGCTCTGATATTCTTCCACCTATTTCTCTCAACTATCGATTGCTACCTATCTATACACTCTAAAATGTCGCTATTTAGCGTAATACGTCGCCCAAGAAATAATTGCTTTCAGACTGAGTGTGGTTCCAAAGCACAAAAGTTATTATTCACAAAGAAAAAGGTACTTAGCACTACGATCTAAACAATGAGTGCAAAGGTTACATTCATTATGGTACCGTCGATAAATACGCAGGCGCTCTGAATCCAGATCCCGGCATCAAAGATGAAACCTCCTTCACAGTAACAAGAATATGACTAACTAGCTGGTTTCAGAGAGCCTGACTATATACCCGAACAGAGATAAGCAATACAATAGACATGAGCTGGCATAATCACATTGGTTCTTCTACTTGGATCTGTTGTTACGATACAGTTCATTGGTCTGTTTGTACTTGAGTAGTTCAGCCTCCCAACGGCTCTTTGTGTCCTGTAAACAAGTCTAAACTAGCTATTTCATTACAGCATTTCAATGGCTCTCTCTCTATATTTTATAATTCGCAGACACATGTAGCGATCTCCCCACCGATGGAACCGGAGATCTGCAAATAAACAGCGGATCAGAATGGCACCAAACATGGTCTGCTTATCATGTACTAAACCATAGATATCATATAACATACATTTTACATCATAATTAATAACTTTAATATAAACCATAATGTATAGGAACCTTTTATGAGTGCGTGTATATTTATGATTCTATGTAAGTATGTGTTGTGAGTCTGAGCACAGCGTAAAAGGTGCGCTGTGTGCAGGGGTTATGCATAGCGCACACATGCTCTTTGTGTATGTTTATATCTGAAATAGCAACTGCATATATATATATATATATATATGTGCACGCATTGTAGGTACACATGCGATTGTCTATGTCATAGGTTCTCAAACTCAGTCCTCAGGACACCACACAGTGCATGTTTTGCAAGTCTCTTCACAGAATCAAAAGTGAAATAATTATAACCACTTGTGGATCTTTTAAAAAGTGCCAGTGAGTAATGAGTACACCTGTGCACCTGCTGGGTGACCTGCAAAACGTGAACTGTGTGGGGTCCTGAGGACCGAGTTTGAGAACCACTTGTCTATGTGCATGCATGCATTTATCATGAATATATATATATATATATATATATATATTGTGATAGGATCACTGGTAAAGTGGTCTGTGGCAGGTACATTTGTCCCAGATTCCTGTCTTTTGTGTTTTAAACCCCCAGAAGAAAGTCTGCAGTGTAGCAGGCTTGAGTTTCGGCTTTTTGAAAAGCCGGTTTGGGACCTGGGGGTTGTGGGTGAGAGGAGAGGGAGGGCTCCACCCACGGCCACTCCAGGTTTTGGTTCTCTTAGCCTGGTAACAGGCTTGTTAAGGTTTCCACCTGAGAGTGGCCAATATAAGCCTAGTGTGTTGAGGGCTGATTGTCTCACCTGGGAGAGCAGACAGGGAGTTTGCTCAGAGACACTTGGAAAACCTATCTGTAAGTACTGTGCTGTGCTTTGTTGCTGGCGAGGGCATTAGGCCCTGCCAGGTTCTGGTAGTGAGGGAACTACCTGTGAAGTTAGTGCCCCGACAGGGCTAGGATTTACGTTTATGTTTTCTCTGTGTTATTTCTGACATTGGGCCTGATTCAGACCCACTCGCGAGCGGCTGTCCGCTCGCAAGTGGGTCGATGTTATGGACTGAGCATGCGCACGACGGAGGGAGCTCCGTCGTGCGCATGCGCCAGACGCGACGAGCGAAGGAAAGTCCTTCGCTCGTTGTGTCCGATCAAAGGGGGCGTGCTGTCAATGTTGATTGACAGCACGCCCCCTTTGGTGGGCGTGCCTCCCTGACGGGGGCGTTCCCACGGGAACGCCTCCCGTCAGAAGCCGGCCCACTGACATCACTAGTGATGTCAGTGGGAGTGATTTTGGCTCTGATAGAGCCAAAATCACTCCGGAGCTTGCGGTTGAAAACCTCAACCGCAGGCTCCGGCTCGCAAATTCGATGGTCGTGATGGTCTCGACCATCGCGACCATCACAATGCACGCTCGTATAGCCTGTGGGTGGTGACCCACAGCTATACGAGCGTCCAGGAGGACGCTCCATGAAAATGGAGCCCGGCCCTCATTCAGAGCGTGCGCTCTGCTCAGAGCGTACGGCTCTGAATGAGGGCCATTGTACAATAAAGACTGGCGCCGACCAGCTTGTACTTACATCCAGACTGGTGTGCTGCTTCCCTGCTGCTGTGTGTGTAAGGAAGGAGTCCTCTACCCAGGAGAGGGACCCCCTAACCTAACTGTGTCACAATATAGTGGAGAATGCGGGCACCCACACACACTGAACTTGCAGCAAGAGGAAAACTTTCCATTTAAAAATTAAAGGGACAGACACTCAATTTGTGAGTGTGGAAATAACACTGTGTCCTTGGAGTCCCATAGAGGAGGCGTCAGCCAATGCTCAGAGAGGCAAGGTTCAGCTTCCAACCTACACCCCAGGACAAAATGGAGGACATTATTAAGGCCTTGCTCCAAGCTACAGCAGCTCAGCAGGAATCTACCAGGGCTCAGCAGGAAGCTACAGCAGCTCAGCAGGAGACTAACAAACTTCAGCAGGAAACCGCCAGGCAACAACAGGTTGCCATCGAGGAAACCCGCCAGGCCTTAGCGGAAAACAGCCAGGCCATAAGAGAGGTGGTACAGCACCTGGTCGCCCGGCCCAGAGATGTTAATACTGGTCCTCCCACCACCACTCACTCCGTACGAGCCAGTCACTTCCTCCAAAAGATGACTTCGGGCGATGATGTGGAGGCCTATCTCACCACATTTGAAAGAACGGCCGAAAGGGAGAGTTGGCCCCAGGAGCAGTGGGCAAGTCTGGTGGCACCTTTTTTGTCTGGGGAGCCACAAAAAGCATATTTCGACTTATGCCTGGCTGATGCCAAAGACTATAAAAAACTAAAACAGGAGAACCTAACTCGCTTGGGAGTCACCACCTTTGTTCGTGCCCAACGGGTCCACCGCAGGGAGTTCTATAAAGACAAGCCTCCACGTTCACAGATGCATGACCTCGTCCATCTGTCCTCAAAATGGCTACAGCCCGAGACGCTGACGGGACCACAGATCGTGGAAAGGGTTGTGATGGACCGGTACCTACGATCATTACCTGTGACTCTGCGCAAGTGGGTGAGCCATGCAGACCCTAAGTCCGCGGACCAGTTGGTCGAGCTGGTGGAGAGGTACGTGGCAGCTGAGGAGCTGATGAGTATGCCCCACCGAGCCCCGATGGCGCACCGGCGAACTCCCAGAGACACTGGTAAGACTGTTCCAGGGGAGAAGGGTGCTGGGCGGTGGAATGTACCTAAGACTGAGGGTGTAGAACCTGGAGACAGGCCTGCCAGGCCGGGAAGGTTCTTGCCCCGTAAACGACTAGACATTAATATGACTCAGTGTTTCCGATGTGGTGGCTTCGGCCATATTGCCGCTAATTGTGCACTTACAACTGAACCTATGCAATGTGATACTGCTCATGTCTACCACAGGGGGTCTTTCTTTGCACAGATAGCCTGTACGGCTGACCGGCAGGCTGAGACTGATAAGCACATGTGTGTACTCACTGTAGATGGCAACCGAGTAGAGGCACTGTTAGACTCTGGTAGCTTGGTGACACTTATAAAAGCTGAGCTGGTGAACCCCTTGAGGCATACAGGGAAAACTGTTGGTGTGACCTGCATACATGGGGATACTCGATATTATGTTACAGCCGAGGTGAACATCGAGATACCATGTGGCTCTGCTATAGTTTCTGTGGGTTTGGTGCATGGTCTGGTGTACGATGCAATATTGGGGAGAGACTTTGCTCACTTCTGGAAGTTGTGGGAAAGCCGTTTTGTTCCAGAGGTGAACAACCCCGATCCATTTCAGAAGGTTGTCGATGTAGTGGAGGAGGGAGTTTCTTCTGAGTCAGAGTTATTCCCTTTTTCTACTATGGTTGGCGAACTAGAGAATGCGGAACGTGACGGTGGCCCGCCAACTGATGTGCCTCCCATTGAGGTGGGAAGTGTTGTTGGGCCAGGTGATAGTCTGCCTGATTTAGAGGTCAGAAGAGAGGTCTTTGCCGTGGAGCAGTTGAATGACCCTACTTTGGTAAAAGCCAGGGAGAATGTAAAAGTAATTGATGGTAAACCCGTAGACCCTGATAGTCCTTTGTCCTATCCCCACATGGCAATGTGTCAGGATTTGTTATATCAGGTGACAAAGAAGGGGGAAGATGTTGTGGAACAACTAATAGTTCCCAAAGCCTACAGAAGAACAGTGTTGGATCTGGCCCATGGTCATATAACGGCAGGCCATCTAGGGGTAGAGAAAACCACTGAGCGAATAATGCAGAGGTTTTTCTGGCTCGGGCTTCATAAAGAGGTATCTGACTTTTGCGCATCCTGCCCTGAGTGTCAGTATCATGCTCCCAGGCCACATTTTAAGGGTCCACTAGTTCCATTGCCTATCATAGAGGTGCCGTTTGAAAGAATAGCGATGTATTTGGTTGGACCCTTAATGAAGTCTGCCAGGGGACACCAGTATATTCTTGTCATAATGGATTACGCTACCAGGTACCCGGAAGCGATCCCGTTGCGCAATACGTCAACCAAGACCATTGCCAGAGAGCTAGTTCATGTCTTTAGCAGGCTGGGTATACCTAAGGAGATACTAACTGACCAGGCTACACCGTTTATGTCCAAAGTCATGAAAGAGTTATGCCGCCTGTTCAAAACTGAACAGTTAAGAACTTCAGTTTATCACCCCCAAACCGATGGGCTGGTCGAGAGGTTTAACAAGACGTTAAAACACATGCTTAGGAAAGTGGTCGACAAGGATGGTTGGGATTGGGACTACTTATTGCCGTATTTATTGTTGGCCATAAGAGAAGTTCCCCAGTCCTCCACCGGGTTTTCACCCTTCGACTTGTTGTATGGGAGACACCCAAGGGGGTTACTAGACATTGCCAAAGAGACATGGGAGGGGCAGTCTAGTCCTTACAAAACGGTGATTGAGTATGTTTCTCAAATGCAGGAGAGAATTGCTGCGGTAGTGCCGATAGTGAGAGAGCACCTGGAACAGGCTCAACAGGCACAGCAGAGGGTATACAACCGCAATGCTCGGTTACGCAGCTTTGCTCCTGGGGATAGAGTGTTGTATTGGTTCCCACTGTGGAAAATAAACTTTTGGCTAAATGGCAAGGGCTCTTTGAAATCTTAGAAAGAGTGGGGCAGGTCAATTACAAAGTTTACCAGCCGGGGAAAAGAAAGCCGGAACAGATATACCATATAAATCTGTTAAAGCCCTGGAAAGATAGAACGGTACTGTCGGCCGTCCGAGCCCCTCCAGTAAATCCAGGGCCCTTAGTTCCCGAAGTGACAGTGGCAAAAACAACAAGAGGTCAAGGAGTTTCTGATTAGAAATAGGGTGCTGTTCTCTGACGTACCTGGGAAAACCTCGGTCATTAAACATGACATCATCACTGACCCAGGGGTTAAAATTAATCTAAAGCCCTATAGGTTACCAGAAGCACAAAGAGAATCGGTGTCGAAAGAAATTAAAAATATGCTAGAGTTAGGGGTTATTGAAGAATCACATAGTGAATGGTCAAGTCCCATTGTGTTGATTCCAAAGCCCGACGGGAGTGTGCGTTTCTGCAATGACTTCCGAAAGTTGAACAGTGTTTCAAAATTCGATGCCTACCCGATGCCAAGAGTGGATGAACTGATTGAGAGACTAGGGACGGCAAGGTATTTAACCACTCTTGACCTAACCAAAGGGTATTGGCAAGTACCGTTAACCGAGAGCGCCAAACAAAAGACAGCTTTTTCAGCGCCAGAGGGCTTGTTTCAGTACAAGATGTTGCCCTTCGGGCTACATGGGGCACCTGCTACCTTCCAAAGAATGATAGACAGGATTCTAAGGCCCCATAGATGGTATGCGGCTGCTTGTCTGGATGACGTGGTCGTTCATAGTCCTGATTGGCAGTCTCACTTACCCAGGGTACAAGCAGTGTTGGACTCCATCTATAAGGCAGGTTTGACAGCCAACCCAAAAAAGTGTTGTCTAGGCATGGAGGAAGTAAAATATCTGGGATACACCATTGGCAGAGGCCTGATAAAGCCTCAGCTCAATAAAGTTGATGCCATACAAAACTGGCCATGGCCTCTGAATAAGAAGCAGGTGAGAGCCTTCTTGGGAATTACGGGGTACTACAGGAGGTTTATACCCAACTTTTCCACCATGGCAGTCCCACTGACTGACCTGACCAAAGGCAAACAAAAAGTCATGGTAGAATGGAGTCCTGAGGCAGAGAAAGCTTTTCAGGAGTTGAAAGTAGCATTGTGTTCCCAACCAGTCCTGATGACTCCTAATTTTGAAAGGGAATTCATAGTACAAACCGATGCATCAGAAGTAGGTATAGGAGCGGTCCTGTCCCAGAACAAGGAGGGTGAGGAACACCTTATTTTCTATCTTAACAGAAAGTAGAATGTACATGAGAGAAACTATGCCACAGTGGAGAAGAAGGCGTTGGCCATAAAGTGGGCATTAGAGGCTCTCAGGTACTACTTGGTCGGAAGAAAGTTCAAATTGATCACTGACCATGCCCCTCTGAAGTGGATGTCTGAAAATAAGGACAGTAATGCGAGAATTACAAGATGGTTCTTGGCGTTACAAACTTTAAAATTTTCAGTGGAACACAGGCCAGGAAGCCAGCTGGCCAATGCTGACGCGTTGTCACGCGTTCATTGTTTGGGGGCTTCAGTTGTTCCGCCCCACAGGTCGAAACAAAGGGGGGGGGATATGTGATAGGATCACTGGTAAAGTGGTCTGTGGCAGGTACATTTGTCCCAGATTCCTGTCTTTTGTGTTTTAAACCCCCAGGAGAAAGTCTGCATTGTAGCAGGCTTGAGTTTCGGCTTTTTGAAAAGCCGGTTTGGGACCTGGGGGTTGTGGGTGAGAGGACAGGGAGGGCTCCACCCACGGCCACTCCAGGTTTTGGTTCTCTTAGCCTGGTAACAGGCTTGTTAAGGTTTCCACCTGAGAGTGGCCAATATAAGCCTAGTGTGTTGAGGGCTGATTGTCTCACCTGGGAGAGCAGACAGGGAGTTTGCTCAGAGACACTTGGAAAACCTATCTGTGAGTACTGTGCTGTGCTTTGTTGCTGGCGAGGGCATTAGGCCCTGCCAGGTTCTGGTAGTGAGGGAACTACCTGTGAAGTTAGTGCCCCGACAGGGCTAGGATTTACGTTTATGTTTTCTTTGTGTTATTTATGACATTGTACAATAAAGACTGGCGCCGACCAGCTTGTACTTACATCCAGACTGGTGTGCTGCTTCCCTGCTGCTGTGTGTGTGTGTAAGGAAGGTCCTCTACCCAGGAGAGGGACCCCCTAACCTAACTGTGTCACAATATATATATACACACACACACATATATACTGAACAAATAGCCCGGCACTCCACTGAATTAAATACTGAGCCCGGGTGCCCTCCGTGAAGCTGTAGTATATGATAATGAAGACAACGGCACTCCCCGGTTAATAGTAATTAACGTGTATTCATGTAAATCCAACGTTTCGTGGCCGTAGCGCCCCTTTGTCAAGGTATACAGTACACACAATATACACCGTGCTTACCTTAAATAGGTGAAGCCCATGAACAGTGAGGAAAGCCCGTCCAGCCACCAGTGTGCACAGCGATGATGTCAAGGCACCGAAGGCCCCCTGGTAACAGTAACCTGGGAAGCTGAGCTGTGCCGAGAACACTCACTGGGCGGAGAAAAGGAAAATAAACAAACAGAAGTGCTACGTGAATAAAAAGAGGAGTACAGCTGAAATAGTAGTAAGAATAATAACAAATCATGAAAAAAAAGGGAGTATAGAAAACAGTATGAAAAAGCATAAGCTGAATGGAAGTTAAAATGAGCACAGCAAGCTCGTAAATCTACTGGTAATCATTAGAGATACAGATACTTAAACATAAACACCATTGCAATAACTAAGGCAATCTATGCTGACATAAATAGTCAATTCAACATGCATAATGGGAATAAATACAATTCCTACATAACGATATTCTAGATTGAACCATACGGGTGTGTCAAAGGTTACAGGTACATTTCACTAATGCATAACTACTCAACATTGAATAGACATGAAAATATGAGATATGGTAAGAACTTACCCTTGTTATCTCTATTTCTACGAAGTCCATAGGGTTCCACAGGATACCTTGGGGTATAGGTGTGACGTCAGTCGCAGGGCACCAAAGAGTTAAGCTTTCAGCCTCCCAGGATGCACTAGGTCCCCCTCCTATACCCCGCCCCCGGGCCAAGGCACCTCAGTTAGTTACCAAGCCATAGGCCGGAGGAGGAGAAGGAAGAGAGAGAACAAAGATCTGGACACATACAAGAATCACATTCTCACCAGAGGGAGACGGAAAACCGGTGACCAGAGCAAAGCCCATCTGCAGCACAGGTGCGACAGGGCGGGAGTCCTGTGGAACCCTATGGACTTCGTAGAAATAGAGATAACAAGGGTAAGTTCTTACCATATCTCATATTTTCTACTTCAGGGTCCATAGGGTATCCACAGGATACCTTGGGGATGTCCCAAAGCAGTATCCTTTAAGGGTGGGGACGCTCCTGTGCAGAAAGGAGAATCCGCCGCCCGAAGGAAGCATCCTGAGAGGCGAAGGTGTCAAACCTGTAATACCTCACGAAGGTATGGACAGAAGACCACGTAGCAGCCTTGCAGATCTGAACTGCCGAGGCACCACGTCGAGCTGCCCACGAAGGACCCACAGACCTAGTGGAATGAGCCTTCAGAGAAGGAGGGACCGGTAGGCCTTCATGAAGATAAGCTTCAGAAATAGCCATACGGATCCAGGCTGCCAAAGTTTGCTTTGAAGCAGGCCAACCCTTTTTACGGAAGCCAAAGAGGACAAACAAAGCGTCCGACTTCCTAAACGAAGAAGTGCGGTCAACATAAGTCCTTAAGGCCCGCACAACATCCAAAGAGGCCTCACCCACGGAAAGACCCGGTGAGTTAAAGGCCGGAACAACTATTTCCTCGTTAATATGAAACTGGGAAACAACTTTGGGAAGAAACTCGGGCCGAGTGCGGAGCACTGCCCTGTTCCCATAAAAAACCAAGAAAGGGGGTCTACAAGAAAGAGCCCCTAACTCAGAAACACGTCTGGCCGAAGCAATGGCCAGAAGGAAAACAGTCTTAGCTGTTAGCCATTTAAGATCCACTGAGCCCAGTGGTTCAAACGGCGGTCCTTGGAGAGCCCTCAGGACCACAGCCAAATCCCAAGGCGCCACAGGTGGAACAAAGGGCGGCTGAATGCGGAGAACACCCTGCATAAAGGTGCGCACATCCGGGATTGTAGCAATCCTACGGTGAAACCAGACAGATAGGGCCGAAACCTGTACCTTCAAAGAAGCAAGGCGAAGCCCATGATCTAGTCCCGCTTGCAGGAAGGCGAGAATCCGAGACAGACGAAACTCCCGCGGTGCATAACCTCTCGGTCGACACCACTGGAAGAACGTATGCCACACGCGATGGTATATCCTCGCGGAAGACGGTTTCCGAGCTCGCAACATGGTACGCACCACAGAGCTGGAAAACCCCCGGGACCTCAGCATGGCCGTCTCAACAGCCACGCCGTCAAAGACAGCCGAGTCAGGTCCGGGTGAAGGCAAGGACCCTGTGACAGAAGGTCCGGTCGTAGCGGCAACCGCAGAGGAATGTCCACGGACAGACCCTGAAGGTCTGAGAACCAGTGCCGTCTGGGCCACGCGGGAGCTATCAACAGGAGCGTCCCTCCTTCCTGTTTGAATTTCCGGATTACCCGTGGAAGAAGGGAGACCGGAGGGAACAGGTATGCGAACCGGAACGTCCACCGGACGGACAGAGCATCCACCAGAGACGCCCCCTCGTCTCTTGTGCGAGACCCGTACACCGGCAACTTGTTGTTGTGCCGGGACGCCATGAGGTCGATTTCTGGAAGACCCCACCTGTCCACCAGTAGTTGAAAAACGTCCGGGTGCAGGGACCATTCCCCCGGATGAACGTCCTGGCGACTTAGAAAGTCCGCCTCCCAATTGAGCACTCCCGGGATGAAGACCGCTGATATGGCCGGAAGATTGCGCTCCGCCCAAACCAGGATCCGAGAGACCTCTACGAGAGCCGCCCGACTGCGAGTTCCTCCTTGCCTGTTTATGTAGGCCACGGTGGTAGCGTTGTCCGACTGGACCTGCACCGGGCGACCCTGGAGAAACCGCTGTGCCTGCTGGAGAGCATTGAAGACCGCACGGAGTTCCAAGATATTTATTGGAAGCTCCGCTTCTGTCGGCGTCCACCTGCCCTGGAACAAGTGTGGACCCGAAACTGCTCCCCAGCCCCGAAGACTGGCGTCCGTTGTCAACAGGACCCAATTTGGAACCCAGAACGGACGTCCCTTGTTGAGGTGGGTCGTCTGTAACCACCACGTAAGGGACAGGCGAACCTCCTGGGTGAGCACAATCGTCTGGGACTTCAGAGACTGAGTCAGCCCGTTCCACTTGGACAGGATCAGGTGCTGCAGAGGTCTGGAGTGAAACTGGGCGTATTCCACCATGTCGAACACCGACACCATGGAGCCCAGTAACCTCATCGCCGAGTGTAAGGACACCCGGCGGCTGTGCAGACAACTGCGCACCCTTGACTGTAAAGCAGAGATCTTGTCCTCCGTCACGAAGATCCTTTGCTGTCCCGAGTCCAATAAGGCTCCAAGATGCAGAATCCTCCGAGACGGGATTAGAGTGGACTTCTGCCAGTTGATTAGCCAGCCGTGCCGTTGCAGCAGTGCAATGGTCAGGTCCAAGTGGCGTAACAGGAGCTCTGGAGATCCTGCCACCAATAACAGGTCGTCCAAATACGGCAACATGCGGACTCCCTGCAGCCGCAGAGAAGCCGCCATGACCGCCATCACCTTGGTGAAAACACGTGGTGCTGTTGCCAGGCCAAAAGGTAACGCCCGAAACTGGAAGTGGTCGCTGCTGATTGCGAACCTGAGGAACTGTTGATGGCGCCAAAGAATAGGGACATGCAGGTAAGCGTCCTGTATGTCCAATGACACCAAGTAGTCCCCAGGTTCCAGCGCCAGAATGATGGACCGTAGGGTCTCCATCCGAAACTTCGGGACCCGCAAAGACTTGTTGAGTGCTTTGAGGTAGAGAATCGGACGATATGACCCATTGGGTTTCTGTACCAAAAATAGATTTGAATAGAAACCCTGGCCCCTCTGGGAGAATGGAACCGCCACTATAACTCCAGCCTGGAGCATAGTGTGCAATACCTTCCGCAGCTCCGTAGCCTTGTTCCGGTCTGATGGGAGACCCGTGGTGAAGAAGCGAGCCGGGGGTCTGTGCCGGAAGGAGAGGGCGTATCCGTGAGAAACCACCTCCAGAACCCAAGTGTCTGTCGTAGTGGTCGACCAACACTGGGCGAACTGTAGCAGGCGGCCTCCCACCCTGGGATCCCCCAAAGGGAGGCCCGGACCGTCAGGCCGCAGGCTTGTCATCTGGCTTGGGGGCCGGACGTCTGGTACTCCATGCCTGCTTCCGGGGCTTGACCGATTTCTTAGGGCCAGCCTGTCGAGGAAACGACTGTGGTTTGGGCCTGCCCTGGGCCCTAGATGACCGAAAGGACGATGGTCCCGAACCAGAAGGAGCAGCGGCCGACGGGAGACAGGCAGATTTGGCTGCCGCCAGCGTGGCCACAATCTTATCCAGATCCGGACCGAAGAGAACTTCTCCGGTAAACGGCAACGCTTCCAGACCTTTCTTGGAATCTGCGTCCGCCTTCCAGGATCGCAGCCACAAGGTGCGACGAGCAGCTACCGCTGCTGAAGAAATTCTAGACACCAGAGTACTAATGTCTAGAGCCGCCTCGTTGATGTAGGTGGCCGAATCACGGAGATTGCCAATCAACTCCGCCTGATCGGCCGGACAGTCGGATTCAAAAGAAGCCTCTAATGAATCCGCCCAGCGCTCCATCGCTCTGGCAACCCAGCAAATGGCCATAGCCGGCCGTGCTGCCCCCCCTGCAAGGGAATAAGCGGACTTCAGGCAGATTTCTACCTTGCGGTCCGTAGCATCCTTAAGGGAGGACATGGATGGCATCGGCAATGTGGCACTACGGACAAGACGGGTCACGTGAGAATCCACCTGTGGAGGGGATTCCCACTTCGCAAAATAATTATCCGCGAACGGATAAGCCACCGCCAGGCGTCTCTGCGGCTGGTATCTTTTGCCAGGTTGTTTCCACGCCTCCTCTAAATGGTCCACCAACTGACCCGAAAGAGGAAAGACTGTGGCATCGCCCTTCACATCTTTGAAAAAGGCATACTTAGATTTAGCCGCTGGGGGAACTTCGTCCTCAATCACCAAGGCTGTGCGGACCGCCCGAATAAGTCCAGGAATATATACTTTGGACTTAGCATCAGCGTCCTTAGTATGGAGAGGTTCCTGATCGTAAGGATCTAGAATCTCCCCATCATCAGACGTCCCTTCGTCATCCTCATAAGGAGCGGACAGAGACGCCACCGGCCTTTTATGAGACCGCATCACAGACTCCCCTTGCAACACATCCGACAAGTGCTGTACAGAACTCGTCAGGGAGTTAACCCACGCTGGCTCCTGAGAACCCGGGAGCGGGGAAATAGGGAGACTGTGGGGTACCACCAATTGTCGTGGGAACCCCTGCATGGGTGACGACACCACAGACTGCTGGGACAAACCCATCGGAGTAAACGCGGGCTGCGGAGCTAACTGGCCCACTAAAGCTGTTAACGCCTGAGCGAAACAAGCCCAGGGCGGCTCCTGTACCGGTGCTGTAACCGTAATAGGCCGCGCCATGGACAAACACTGCCGGCAAAGGCCCTCCGCGCTACCCTCCCCCTCCGCTAACGGTACTTTGCACGTGGTACACTGTAGCCGGAGGGGAAAATCACTTTCAGACATGATGGCACCACGTATGTGACCTCTCTCACCAATTAAGTATTAAATAGGCGAGAGACCACCCTGCAGCACCGCACCGCAAGGGCTTTAGCAGAAAGAACAGGGACAGTAATAAAGCTGACAGTTTAGATGAAGAAAAGATTACAGGCAGCAGCGCTAGCACAGTCACATACAATGCAGAGAAATAACAATTCCTGCACTAACAGCGCTGATCACTCAACTACACAGACACAGGGCCTGGTAGGACACAGCGCTGCATACACAGACCTGACCACAGCGGAGGAGAGGTATGCGGGGGGACCCAGACCACGATGCTTCCGTCCAGCGCTTCCAGCAGCGTTCACCATGCGTTCTGGAGAAGATGGCCGCCGAGGAGCAGAGAGGAGGCTGGCCTGGGGGAGGAGCGCTGCCACAGGACCAGTCGGCAGCATGCAGAGAGGGCTGTGTGCAGCGGGGGAGGCGCCGGCTGTGAGACAGGGAAGGCGCGCTCCCCTGGCATGCATTTAACCCCTGGGACGCCGCAGCGCTACCGCTCTGCTGCGGTCCGCTGTCCCAGGGGGTAGTGGAAGCGCAGGTTGGTCGCCTGGCTCCACGCTGCAGCCAGTCCCCAGGGAGCCCCCTGCCTGGGGACTTAGGACCATGTGATCAGCGGGGACCCACCGCGGGACCCCGCTGCTTACCTCTGTCCCCCTTGAATCCGGCCATGGTCCGGAGCATCTGGGGTCACCGCTAGCTGTGACCCCAGACGCCCACCAGCATCCCCGGATCAGTACCGGCGTTCTGGTACCGGCGGGGTGTAGGGAAGACAGCATGGACGTCAGGACTGACTGTCCATGCTGTACATCCAGTTGTGCAGCCACAGCTGCATGAAGAATAAGCTTCAGGGGCTCTTCTAGCCCCCACTCCAACAGGTGCACCCGACTCCGGCCGGGCACCAAACTAAACTGAGGTGCCTTGGCCCGGGGGCGGGGTATAGGAGGGGGACCTAGTGCATCCTGGGAGGCTGAAAGCTTAACTCTTTGGTGCCCTGCGACTGACGTCACACCTATACCCCAAGGTATCCTGTGGATACCCTATGGACCCTGAAGTAGAAAAGACAAAGAAAAGGAGGAAAAAAGAAGGACAAGAACGCTTGCAATTGAATGACATTCTAAAACAGAGACTCAGGAATGCTTCCCGATTAGCAGAAAACATTCCAGGCAAATTTCTCGTTAAGACCATTTGGACTCCGCACAGGTAGGGCCGTGGTGGGAATCGAACCCATGACCTCAGTGCTGTTAGGCAGTAATGCTAACCATTACACCGTCTGTATCCTGCAGTATCCCAGCATGAGGTAGTCATGGGTTCGACTCCCATTACGGCCCTGTGTGGAGTTTGTATATTCTCCCTGTGCTTGCATGGGTTTCCTCCCACACTCCAAAAATATACTGGTAGGTTAATTGGGTCCCAACAAAAAATTACCCCATGTGTGTATAGTGTTCACTCTAGCTCCAGCGGCAGGCAGGGCACCGAAGCTATAGAGGACAACCATGTGTGCGCGCCTTTGGCGCGCGCGCGTCCGAAAAGGGTGCGTGTCTATAAGATGCATCCCCTTTTCGTCATACTTGGGGGCGTGCCCGGTACTTACGGACACGCCGGGCAGCCCCCAAGTGCTGCAGAAAGGGAGAATAGATGCCGGGCGCATGCGCCCGGCGTCTATTCTCCGGCGGTGACTGGGTCACCGCACGTTTCTCCACCAGTGTCCTGCGGGTGAGGACGGCACCCGCAGGCTGTGAGGGCAGGGCGCTTTTTGCCCTCCTCCTGGAGGGCAGGGTGCATTTTGCCCTCCAGGAGGGCAGGGCGCCACGCCCCGCTAAAACAGCCTAGCGGGAATGCTATGTGTATGTGTGTGAGCGTGTGTTAGGTAATATAGAGTATAAGCTCCACTGGGGCAGGGACTGATGTGAATGGCCGAAAATTCTCTGTAAAGCGCTGCGGAATATGTGTGCGCTATATAAATGGTAATAAATAATAATAGGAGATAACACCAGGGCAACCATTGTCTTTTGTTATTATAACATTGAATTGTTATTTTAAATCCCAAAATATCTGTTTAAAAAAAATAAAAGGAATAAAAATACCTAAAGTGCACAACTCACTTATGTGTGTATAAAAAATAGTATCCTGATGATATTGGGGTATTTCTATCCTTAAAACAAGTCCTTACATGGATAACCTGTAGTGCCTTTTATTAAGTTTTCCTAAATCAGCATTGGGAGATTTAATTTCTTTATAGGCAATACAAATAGGACAGCTCACATATAATATAATGTCCCCAACTGGGTACAAAATCTTTATAATTTCCAAATAAGTATTTTGCAGCCAAACATTTAGAACATTTTGCAACTGAAGACGAACCGTGAATAATGGAGCATACACACGGTCAGATTTGTCAGACTTGTCAGATGAACGATTTTACCAAAGTTTTGAACGATTTGAACGATTTTTGACTGTATTAAAATGAATGGAATCGTCCAAGTCTGACTGCAAACACATCAGATGTCAGATATCGTTATCTGACAAACGGGAACGCGCATTGTAGATCGTCCATCGTTCAGCCATGTCAGATAATATGAGATATGGTAAGAACTTACCCTTGTTATCTCTATTTCTACGAAGTCCATAGGGTTCCACAGGATATAGGTGTGACATCAGTCGCCGGGCACCATAGAGTTAAGCTTTTCAGCCTCCCAGGATGCACTAGGGTCCCCCTCCTATACCCCGCCCCCGGGCCAAGGCACCTCAGTTAGTTATCAAGCCATAGGCCGGAGGAGGAGAAGGAAGAGAGAGAAAAAAGATCTGGACACATACAAGAATCACATTCTCACCAGAGGGAGACGGAAAACCGGTGACCAGAGCAAAGCCCATCTGCAGCACAGGTGCGACAGGGCGGGAGTCCTGTGGAACCCTATCGACTTCGTAGAAATAGAGATAACAAGGGTAAGTTCTTACCATATCTCATATTTTCTACTTCAGGGTCCATAGGGTATCCACAGGATACCTTGGGGATGTCCCAAAGCAGTATCCTTTAAGGGTGGGGACGCTCCTGTGCAGAAAGGAGAATCCGCCGCCCGAAGGAAGCATCCTGAGAGGCGAAGGTGTCAAACCTGTAATACCTCACGAAGGTATGGACAGAAGACCACGTAGCAGCCTTGCAGATCTGGACTGCAGAGGCACCACGTCGAGCTGCCCACGAAGGACCCACAGACCTAGTGGAATGAGCCTTCAGAGAAGGAGGAACCGGTAGGCCTTCATGAAGATAAGCTTCAGAAATAGCCATACGGATCCAGGCTGCCAAAGTTTGCTTTGAAGCAGGCCAACCCTTTTTATGGAAGCCATAGAGGACAAACAAAGCGTCCGACTTCCTAAACGAAGAAGTGCGGTCAACATAAGCCCTTAAGGCCCGCACAACATCCAAAGAGGCCTCACCCACGGAAAGACCCGGTGAGTTAAAGGCCGGAACAACGATTTCCTCGTTAACATGAAACTGGGAAACAACCTTGGGAAGAAACTCGGGCCGAGTGCGGAGCACTGCCCTGTTCCCATGAAAAACCAAGAAAGGGGGGTCTACAAGAAAGAGCCCCTAAATCAGAAACACGTCTGGCCGAAGCAATAGCCAGAAGGAAAACAGTCTTAGCTGTTAGCCATTTAAGGTCCACTGAGCCCAGTGGTTCAAACGGCGGTCCTTGGAGAGCCCTCAGGACCACAGCCAAATCCCAAGGCGCCACAGGTGGAACAAAGGGCGGCTGAATGCGGAGAACACCTTGCATAAAGGTGCGCACATCCGGGATTGTAGCAATCCTACGGTGAAACCAGACAGATAGGGCCGAAACCTGTACCTTCAAAGAAGCAAGGCGAAGCCCATGATCTAGTCCCGCTTGCAGGAAGGCGAGAATCCGAGACAGAAGAAACTCCCGTGGTGCATAACCTCTCGGTCGACACCACTGGAAGAACGTATGCCACACGCGATGGTATATCCTCGCGGAAGACGGTGTCCGAGCTCGCAACATGGTACGCACCACAGAGCTGGAAAAACCCCGGGACCTCAGCATGGCCGTCTCAACAGCCACGCCGTCAAAGACAGCCGAGTCAGGTCCGGGTGAAGACAAGGACCCTGAGACAGAAGGTCCGGTCGTAGCGGCAACCGCAGAGGACTGTCCACGGACAGACCCTGAAGGTCTGAGAACCAGTGCCGTCTGGGCCACGCGGGAGCTATCAACAGTAGCGTCCCTCCTTCCTGTTTGAATTTCCGGATTACCCGTGGAAGAAGGGAGACCGGAGGGAACAGGTATGCGAACCGGAACATCCACCGGACGGACAGAGCATCCACCAGAGACGCCCCTTCGTCTCTTGTGCGAGACCCGTACACCGGCAACTTGTTGTTGTGCCGCCACGCCATGAGGTCGATCTCTGGAAGACCCCACCTGTCCACCAGCAGTTGAAAAACGTCCGGGTGCAGGGACATTCCCCCGGATGAACGTCCTGGCGACTTAGAAAGTCCGCCTCCCAATTTAGCACTCCCAGGATGAAGACCGCTGATATGGCTGGAAGATTGCGCTCCGCCCAAACCAGGATCCGAGAGACCTCTACGAGAGCCGCCCGACTGCGAGTTCCTCCATGCCTGTTTATGTAGGCCACGGTAGCGTTGTCCGACTGGACCTGCACCGGGTGACCTTGGAGAAACCGATGTGCCTGCTGGAGAGCATTGAAGACCGCACGGAGTTCCAAGATATTTATTGGAAGCTCCGCTTCTGTCGGCGTCCACCTGCCCTGGAACAAGTGTGGACCCGAAACTGCTCCCCAGCCCCGAAGACTGGCGTCCGTTGTCAACAGGACCCAATTTGGAACCCAGAACGGACGTCCCTTGTTGAGGTGGGTCGTCTGTAACCACCAAGCAAGGGACAGGCGAACCTCCGGGGTGATCACAATCGTCTGGGACTTCAGAGGCTGAGGCAGCCCGTTCCACTTGGACAGGATCAGGTGCTGCAGAGGTCTGGAGTGAAACTGGGCGAATTCCACCATGTCGAACACCGACACCATGGAGCCCAGTAACCTCATCGCCGAGTGTAGGGACACCCGGCGGCTGTGCAGACAACTGCGCACCCTTGACTGTAAAGCAGAGATCTTGTCCTCCGTCACGAAGATCCTTTGCTGTCCCGAGTCCAATAAGGCTCCAAGATGCAGAATCCTCCGAGACGGGATTAGAGTGGACTTCTGCCAGTTGATTAGCCAGCCGTGCCGTTGCAGCAGTGCAATGGTCAGGTCCAAGTGGCGTAACAGGAGCTCTGGAGATCCTGCCACCAATAACAGGTCGTCCAAGTACGGCAACATGCGGACTCCCTGCAGCCGCAGAGAAGCCGCCATGACCGCCATCACCTTGGTGAAAACACATGGTGCTGTCGCCAGGCCAAAAGGTAACGCCCGAAACTGGAAGTGGTCGCTGCGGATTGCAAACCTGAGGAACTGTTGATGGCGCAAAAGAATAGGGACATGCAGGTAAGCGTCCTGTATGTCCAATGACACCATGTAGTCCCCAGGTTCCAGCGCCAGAATGATGGACCGTAGGGTCTCCATCCGAAACTTCGGAACCCGCAAAGACTTGTTGAGTGCTTTGAGGTTGAAAATCGGACGATACGACCCATTGGGTTTCTGTACCAAAAAAAGATTTGAATAGAAACCCTGGCCCCTCTGGGAGAATGGAACAGGCACTATAACTCCAGCCTGGAGCATAGTGTGCAATACCTTCCGCAGCTCCGTAGCCTTGTTCCGGTCTGATGGTAGACCCGTGGTGAAGAATCGCGCCGGGGGTCTGTGCCGGAAGGAGAGGGCGTACCCGTGGGAGACCACCTCGAGAACCCAAGTGTCTGTCGTAGTGGCCGACCAACACTGGGCGAACTGCAGCAGGCGGCCTCCCACCCTGGGATCCCCCAAAGGGAGACCCGGACCGTCAGGCCGCAGGCTTGTCATCTGGCTTGGGGGCCGGACGTCTGGTATTCCATGCCTTCTTCCGGGGCTTGGCCGATTTCTTAGGGCCAGCCTGTCGTCGGAAACGACTGTGGTTTGGGCCTGCCCTGGGCCCTAGATGACCGAAAGGACGATGGTCCAGAACCAGAAGGAGCAGCGGCCGACGGGAGACAAGCCGATTTGGCTGCCGCCAGCGTGGCCACAATCTTATCCAGATCCGGACCGAAGAGAACTTCTCCGGTTAACGGTAACGCCTCCAGACCCTTTTTGGAATCTGCGTCCGCCTTCCAGGATCGCAGCCACAAGGTGCGACGAGCAGCCACCGCTGCTGAAGAAATTCTAGACACCAGAGTACTAATGTCTAGGGCCGCCTCGTTGATATAAGTGGCCGAATCACGGAGATTACCAATCAACTCCGCCTGTTCGACCGGACAATCGGAATCAAAAGAAGCCTCTAATGAATCCGCCCAGCGCTCCATCGCTCTGGCAACCCAGCAAATGGCCATAGCCGGCCGTGCTGCCCCCCCCCCGCAAGGGAATAAGCGGACTTCAGGCAGATCTCCACCTTGTGGTCCGTAGCATCCTTAAGGGAGGACATGGATGGCATCGGCAATGTGGCACTACGGACAAGACGGGTCACGTGAGAATCCACCTGTGGAGGGGATTCCCACTTTGCAAAATAATTATCCGCGAACAGATAAGCCACCGCCAGGCGTCTCTGCGGCTGGTATCTTTTGCCAGGCTGTTTCCACGCCTCCTCTAAATGGTCCACCAACTGACCCGAAAGAGGAAAGACTGTGGCATCGCCCTTCACATCTTTGAAAAAGGCATACTTAGATTTAGCCGGTGGGGGAACTTCGTCCTCAATCACCAAGGCTGTGCGGACCGCCCGAATAAGTCCAGGAATATATACTTTGGACTTAGCATCAGCGTCCTTAGTATGGAGAGGTTCCTGATCGTAAGGATCCAGAATCTCCCCATCATCAGACGTCCCCTCGTCATCCTCATAAGGAGCCGACAGAGACGCCACCGGCCATTTATGCGGCCGCATCACAGACTCCCCTTGCAACACATCCAAGTGCTGTACAGAACTCGTCAGGGAGTTAACCCACGCTGGCTCCTGAGAAACCGGGAGTGGGGAAATAGGGAGACTGTGGGGTACCACCAATTGTCGTGGGAAACCCTGCATGGGTGACGACACCACTGACTGCTGGGACAAACCCATCGGTGTAAACACGGGCTGCGGAGCTAACTGGCCCACTAAGGCTGTAAGCGCCTGAGCGAAACAAGCCCAGGGCGGCTCCTGTACCGGTGCTGTAACCGTAAGCGGCCGCGCCATGGACAAACACTGCTGGCAAAGGCCCTCCGCGCTACCCTCCCCCTCCGCTAACGGTACTTTACACGTAGTACACTGTAGCCGGAGAGGAAAATCACTTTCAGACATGATGGCACCAGGTATGTGACACCTCTCACCAATGATATAGTAAATAGGCGAGAGACCACCCTGCAGCACCGCACCGCAAGGGTTTAGCAGAAAGAACAGGGACAGAATAAAGCTGACAGTTTAGAAGAAAAGTTACAGGCAGCAGCGCTAGCACAGTCACATACAATGCAAAGAATATCAATTCCTGCACTAACAGCGCTGATCACTCAACTACGCAGACACAGGGCCTGGTAGGACACAGCGCTGCATACACAGACCTGACCACAGCGGAGGAGAGGTATGCAGGGGGACCCAGACCACGATGCTTCCTTCCAGGCTTCCAGCAGCGTTCACCATGCGTTCAGAAGATGGCCGCCGAGGAGCAGAGAGGAGGCTGGCCTGGGGGAGGAGCGCTGCCACAGGGCCAGTCGGCAGCGCGCAGAGAGGGCTGTGTGCAGCGGGGGAGGCGCTGGCTGTGAGACAGGGAAGGCACGCTCCCCTGGCATGCATTTAACCCCTGGGACGCCGCAGCGCTACCGCACTGCTGCGGTCCGCTGTCCCAGGGGGTAGTGGAAGCGCAGGATGGTCGCCTGGCTCCACGCTGCAGCCAGTACCCAGGGAGCCCCCTGCCTGGGGACTTAGGACCATGTGACCAACGGGGACCCACCGCGGGACCCCGCTGCTTACCTTTGTCCCCCTTGAATCCGGCCATGGTCCGGAACATCTGGGGTCACCACTAGCTGTGACCCCAGATGCTCACCAGCATCCCCGGATCGGTACCGGCGGGGGTGTAGGGAAGACAGCATGGACGTCAGGACTGACTGTCCATCCAGATGTGCAGCCACAGCTGCATAGAAGAAAGCTTCAGGGGCTCTTCTAGCCCCCACTCCAACAGGTGCACCCGACTCCGGCCAGGCACCAAACTAAACTGAGGTGCCTTGGCTCAGGGGCGGGGTATAGGAGGGGGACCCTAGTGCATCCTGGCAGGCTGAACAGCTTACGGTGCCCGGCAACTGACGTCACACCTATACCCAAAGGTATCCTGTGGATACCCTATGTACCCTGAAGTAGAAATGTCAGATTTTCCTTCAGATATGAACGACTGAACGATTTTTCAATCGTTATCGTTCATATCTGAAGGAAAAATCTGACCGTGTGTATGCACCATTAGTGATAATGACAGATTTTCATTTTACTACTTATATGATTATAGAGAACGGGCAGCTCTCCAGCTGTTATGGAACTGTAAGTCCCAGCATTACTGACCAACTCGGGAAGGAAAAACAGAAGGTATGGTGCCTTAGTACAAATAGTATTATGGAAATCTGACAGTAAATGTGACCAGTTCATTGTAATTAATCATAACTTTATAAAGCCAAATTGTACAGAAATGATAATTTTTAAATACATCTTGGATCTCCCAGCTGAAATTAGTTTGGGGGAGGGGGGTGTAGTTAAACAAAAATGTGAAAAGTAGTAATTCTGAGATAAATATATCTGTAGCTATAGAATATTGGTTATTTAAGTCTCCCAGTTTCCTGTAAGTATCGGATCACATTTGGTACATAAATCCCTTTAAATGCAGGATTTGTAGCAACAATTTTCTCCAAAGTGCTGCTGACCTCGGAGGCCGCCATATTTTGGATGTTGCTGAAGATCTGTGTGGCGTCATTTTTATCCGCCGCTTCCGATTCTAGGCTGGAGCTGTCAGCACATCGTGACGCAGAAGGAACTGGTTTATCCAGAGTCTCCGGAATATGACCAACGCGCTCTGCAACATCGCTAGGTGCACATACTGGAGCCAGGCGACTGCTGGAGGGTGTTCCCTCCACCGCCGCGTTGTCTTCCTCTTCCAGAAACGTCATCAGCGCTTTAATACAATTCTGAGCGATGATTTTAACGAACGTGGCGTCCTCATCGTTTTGTATCTCAAAGTCTCTCATGTAAGCCAAAAACTCCTGAGTGTGTTGAAATGGTAGACATTCCGTACTCTCCCACATGTCCCCGAATGATTTGTGTCGCTGCAGCGGCGCCTTCTCCGGTAACGCTTTTTGGGAAGGGGGCGGGTCTCTGCTTAAATCCTCACAATTGGGCTTTAAGGAGTCCGTTTCTCTTCTGGGGAGATCACTGTCCCTGATGGGAGGGTCTTTTTTGGCCACTTTGGCGGGCGGTGGGCCTAGCATTGGGCCCTCATCAGTGGCAGACCTTGTTTGTGTGATGTTTTTTCTCCCATGCCGACGGAAAATCTCTGCTGCGATTAAAGGCAATTTTTTTACCAAACGGTTATAACCAAAAATCTCTGTGCAGGGAGGCAGCAGCTCAGGGTGATGAGTGTCCACATATTTCGTCTTGTGCTGTAATGCAATTATATGGGCGAAAATAGATTTTCTGTCAGCTTCTAGATCACAGAGGTGACACTTGTACATGTAGTTCTCCACATGCATAAACTGCAATTCCTCAATGTACTCCAAGCCCAGCAATGGCGCGCCCCTCACATAGGTGTCCAGGAAGTGCTGGAGACTGTGTGTGTGTGGAAGCGTCTCAGGGCAGCTCTCTCTCAGGGCATTCTCGTGCTTCTTCCCCAGGACGTGATAGTACAGGTCTAAGGCTCCAAAAGTCCAAACATTGCAAAGTGTGCAGACATATTCCCGCTGCTCTTTGCTGTCCTCCGACATGGCCGCACACCTGCGGAGACCGTTCACACCGTGTCGAGTTGTTAAAAGCTCTGCGTCACTTCCGGAATGGAGATATGCAGCTGGGTGTAGACTCCAGCGGCTTCATAGTAAGTAGTGCGCAGGCGCAGGGTGTACTTGATCATGTCACATGCTTTCTGCAGCCCTCTCAGACACATCAGACAGTCGCTGTAATGTGCTGGGAGACAGCATATGGCCGAGCGTCTCCCTGCTCCTCCACTGCATTCTGCACTCTGTCATTCCAAACACTCTCATGCACAATGGGGGATATTAGCAGGAGAGAGAAAGGAAAAATGGCAAATTGTGTGAAATGTTTATGTTACTGAGGCATTACACCATCTGATACCCATTGTTGGGATGTGGAACTAATGTCATTCAAATTGTGTAAAAAATAAGTAAAATTACCCCAAAAATTTCTACAGCGTCATCTCGTAGTATTGTTACGATAGTGCAACTAGACATGAGAGAGAGATAGATGATTGATGACAAAGAGGGCGATTCAATTCAACGCGAATTCGAATAGCGCCGGGAGCGAGCCCCCGAAGCTATTCAATTCAGCGCTCGGTGTGTCTGGAGAATGCCGGTTATCGCGGTCATCGCGCCTTAACAAGGGTGTTAAGGCATGGTAACCGGCATTCTCTGACAAAAAGTGCCGGGAGCGCGGTTAGCGCCGCGCTACACAGAAAAACAGCCACACAACCGGCACTTCGGTCGGATTTCTCTTCGCATCCCCAGGGGGGTGCGAGAAGAAATCCTTAGCGCACCCAAACAGCGCAGTGTATTGAATAGCTTTGGGAGTCCCTCCCGTCCCTATTCAAAGATAGATATGAGATAGATATAGAGCCGGCTTGAGGCATGTGCGACCAGTGCGGTCGAACAGGGGCACCACCCCATAGAGGGCGCATCCCAGCCATTCCTGATTTTAGCGGGACAGTCCCATTTTTTGGGCAATGTTCCGCTGTTCCACACACGGGACAAAGTGACCCGGAGGTGATCAGGATGTTGCGCACCTCCACCACTGCGGCGGTGCCAGCCCCCGGGAAGAAGAATGGATGCCACGCACAGGCACGCGCCATCCATTCAGTGCAGGGAGAGAGATGGGAGCAGCCCAGCTACAGATGAAGTGCTGGGCTCTCCCCCAGCCTGACGTTAAATGGGAGGGGTGCCATATATAGGCACACCCCCTAATAGCATCTTTTGGGGGCATGGTCTATGGTAATTAGCCCACGCCCCATTTTCGGCCTCGCGCGAGGCTTGGGTGTCCGGGTCCCTCACTGCACAGGGCGCGGCTCATGCTGGAGCCAGCCCTGGATAGATATGAGATAGATGAGAAAGATTGATAAATATGAGATAGATATGATATAGGCAGAGCCGTTTCTAGACTTTTTGGTGCCGTGTGCCAGAGAGAGCATTGGTGCCCCCCCCCCCTCATTTTTTAAATAGGGACATAAGATCGTGCATCTGAAAAAGGGCCATGGCCTCATGGGGACGGGTCAGGGAAGAGATAGGGGAGGCCAGGGGATGCTGGGGATAAAAGAAGCGGAATCTAACAGTGAGAATGATAATAAACAGGAAGACTGACAGGCCCAAACAGCGCCCCCTGCCCTGCAGTGCCCTGTGCCATGGCACTGGTCACACTACCCTAGTTCGGCTGTGACGGGCATCAGTCCTCAGCGGTGACGGGCAGCAGTCGTCGGCTGTGACGGGCAGAGTCAGCAGGGCACTGGTCTCCGGCAGGCTGCAGGACCCCCTTCTCAGCGGCTCCCAGCAGCGAACATTCCATGGCAGCAGCGTCCCTCTAGACTGGTGAGTGACAGCGCTCCCTCTCTTGGCACGCTGCTATATGGTGGCGGGTTCATCCCCAAACATGGCGACCTGACCGCGGTCGTCAGGTTGACCGTCATGTTCGGGCGATGATTGATGTTAACAACGACCAGCGGGCGCACGAATCGCTGGTCATTTTTAACCTTTTACTGCCCGATTTGCGAGCGATTACCAAGCGTTGGAGCAATAACAACCGTCGTTATCGCTCCATCACTAGGTTTAATCACCTAGTGGATGGGCAGCATTATATTTATCTTATATCTATATCCAGGGCTGTAACTAGGGTAGTGCGACCTGTGCCATGGCATAGATAGATAGATAGATAGATAGATAGATAGATAGATAGATAGATATATGAGAAAGATAGATAAATATGAGATACAGTAGATTTGAGATATATATGACATAGATACGTATTAGATGATTTGCTGAAATCTGAGCACAATCGAACTTTGTGGTTTCCGAGCGTAACCAAGTCCCGGATTGGATCGCTTTGGGATTCCGAGTCGAGTACCGAGTCGGGTCTTCTCGCCAAATTTGGAACTCGCGCCCGTGAGCGAGCGCTATTTCCCCTGCAAGCGGGTCGATGGCGACTCCGTCGTGCGCATGCTCGAGACCCGGATATCGACGGGCACTCCGTCGCTCCGGGTCTCATACCAGAGGGGTCGTGCTGTCGATGTTGAGTGACAGCACGCCCCCTATGGTGGGTGGCCCGGGGGCGTGGCTGCCCAGATGGAGGCGTTCCCATGGGAACGCCTACTGTCTGGGGCCGGCCCCACTGACATCACAATTGATGTCAGTGGGAGTGCTTTCGGCTCTGTTAGAGCCGAAATCTCTCTGGGGCTTGCGGCAATGAGACCCTACCACAAGGGTCTCGTCGCAAGCCCGATGGTCGCGATGGTCTTGACCATCGCGACCATCTTCCTGGCCGCTCGCTATAGCTGTGGTTTGTCACCCACAGCTATGCGAGCGGCCAGGTGGCCGCTCTGAAAAACAAGACGGACGGCCCTGATTCAGAGCGAGCGCTCTGTCAGAGCGTCCGGCTCTGAATCAGGGCCTCGGATCTAAAATCCGGATCTCACGTACAGTATTTTGTATTGCATTTAAGTCCCTCGTTATTTCAGGTGCTGTGAGGTGGTCAAAATTGACTGGAAATGAATGTTACTGATGTACTATAATACTATAGGAACAAAAACTGCTCCATTTTACATGATTTTAGCTGATTTATCATTTTTTTAAGAAATTCACAACCAAAACTGAACCAAAACACTTGAGGATGGTTTTGCAAAACCAAAACACGACGATGATTTAAAGCCAAAATCAACATCTCTAAAATATATATACCTTTAAAAGTATTTTACATTCCCTGACAAAGGGATCTGTTTGGGGTCCTGAGGAGCGAGTTTGAGAACCTATGCTCTATATGTTGCACGCACACACACGGGTATACGTTTAGGAAGCCGGCGGAAGCAATGCCTACCGCTGGCTTCCAGACTACTTAAATGACAGGCGTCTAAAACTAAACGCCTGTCATTTAACCGACGCCAGGAGACCGGTGCCCGGCATCCCCATCGAAGGGATGCCGGGCGCGGACAGCCGCGGGGGGGGGGAGGGTTAGGTTTAGGGCTCCCGGGGGGGACTTAAGGATAGGCACCCCCCCGGGAGGTTAGAGTTAGGCTAGGGGGAGGGAGGGTTAAGCACCCCTTGGGGAGGTTAAGGTTAGGCACCCCCCCAGGAGACTTAGGTTTAGGCGGCGGGGAAGGGGTGGTTAGGTTTAAGCACTTAGAGGGGCGATTAGGGTTAGGCACAGGGGGGGGGAGGTTAGGGTTAGGCACCCGAAAGGAGGGTTAGGAGAGGGGTGGCCAAACTCGGTCCTCGAGATCTACCAACAGGTCACGTTTTCCAGGTCACCCAGCATGTATACAGGTGTAGTCATTACTCACTGACACATTTTGAAAGATCCACAGGTGGAGCTAATTATTTCACTTGTGATTCTGTGAGGAGACCTGGAAAACGTGAACTGTTGGTAGATCTCGAGGACCGAGTTTGGCCACCCCTGGGTTAGGGGGTAAAATTAGGTTAGTTTATACTTACATGGGGATGATCGGGATTTCCTCCTCTGTCAGGCTGCCGCTGCCGGGATTTGAACCGCCGGCCGTGTGGCCGGCTGTGAATCATACCGATTCCCACACACGCACACACTCTCTATGATATAATAAATTCATGAATGTATTCCACAATACAGATCACACCTCCTGTTACACCCAAGAAAGGACAAATTACAATATTTAGCAGATGCATCTGGTCTAATAACGGTACATTGGAGCAGTATTGCTGTCTGTACACTTTGTGGTGCACCGTGCACAGAAGCAGCATCCAGGGGAGGATTAGGATGGACAACCAGCCCGGGAAATTTATTGAAGCAGCCCTAATGGGGGTGGGGTCTGTTGAGGGGATGGATCCCTCATTGGGCCTGATTCTGAGTTGAACACAAAAAATATGTCTTTATGACGCTTTCACTTTCCTTTTTACATAGAACCCAGGGCCTGATTCAGAGCTAGACACTCTTTCAGAGCGGCATTTTTTATTTTTTTTGATCCAGCCTCCTGGCCGCTCCCTAAGCTGTGGGTTACCACCCACAGCTTTTGCGAGCGGCCAGGTGATGGTAGGGTCTTGTCCATCGCAAGCTAATAGAGCCGGAAGCTCACTACTGAGGCCGCCCCCAAACGGCAGGTGTTCCTTCGAGAACGCCTCCGTTTGGCCAGCCACCCACCCCCTGCCCGCCTCCAAAACTGTGTGAGACCCGTAGCGACGGAGCGCCCATCGCTGTCTGGAACTCGTGCATGCGCACGCCGGAGCCGGCTCCGGCGTGCGCATGTGCAGTGGGGGACCATTGATCCGCTTGCGAGCCGCTGTGCGCTAGCGAGCAGGTCTGAATCAGGCCCCCAGTGTGGATCTTGTGTGTGTGTGAAAATTTAGAGTGGATACGGCTAATACACATATACACATTATAAAAAAAAAAACATCCACACAAAAATTAACATTTAAAAACATTCATACATAAATACACAATCTAAATGTAATGCCCAATGTTGCCTAGCTTTCATTTTATTTTTTAAACTATTGCTGTCCCCAGTGCTGCCTGAATTTATATTTTTCCTTCTCTCTCTCTCCTGCCCCGTTTGTCCTCCCCTCTTCCCCCTTCTTATTCCAGGACGCTCGCAAGCGGGTCGATGGTACCCAAATGCGCATGCGCATAACGGAGGCTGCTCCGTCGTGCGCATGCGCGAAACCCGGCGAGCGACAGGGAAGAGACGTCGCACGGGGTCTCGCACCAAAGGGGGCGTGCTGTCGATGGTGAGTGACAGCACGCCCCCTATGGTGGGCATGCTGGGGGGCGTGGCTGCCAGACGGAGGCGTTCCCATGGAACGCCTACCGTCTGGGTCCGGCCCCACTGATAGAGCCAAAATCACTCCAGGGCTTGCGGCAACGAGACCCTACCGCAGGGTCTTGTCGCAAGCCCGATGGTCAACATCATGGACGCTCGCATAAGCTGTGGGTGGTAACCCACAGCTATGCGAGCGTCCAAGAGGCCGCTCCAATATTAGGTAGGCCGGCCCTGATTCAGAGCGAGCGCTCTGGTCAGAGCGTCCGGCTCTGAATCAGGCCCTCTGTCTTTTCCCCATATCTCTTTTCTCCCTCCACAATTTCCCTTTTTGCTCTGATATTCTTCCTCCTATTTCTCTCATCCCATCACTTTGTCTCTCTCTTCCCTCCCATCTTCCACGTTCCCCCTCTCGCTCTCCTCCACTGTCTGTGTCTGTTTCCGTTCTGACATTCTTTCCTGCTCATGATTTGTGATGGAGAACGTTGATGGTGATTGTGTGTTACAGTCGCGTATCCACTTGCCGATATAAATGGACGATTCAACGATACCGACTTCATTATCGCTCAGTTGTTCATTAATCGTGCAGTGGATATGCCGGAAACGACCAGCGATGCGCCCTCCCACTGGTCGTTGTCGGCATCGCTCATCGCCCGAACATGACGATCAACCTGACAATATCGTCAGGTTGAGCATGTTTGGGGATGAGGGATGGTGCCTGCACTGAACGACATATCATTCAGCGTGGGCACATTATCCACTGCACAGTATAATGAACGACTTGAATGATAACGTTATCGTTCAGTCCTTCATTGTCGGCATGTGGATACCCGCCTTTAGGGTGAGTGTCTGACGGTAACATTGTGGGTGTTTGTGTGGTACTTAGCTTGAGTGACTGTGTGACTGGCAGGACTCCTGTAATTGATGAGTGTAGGGACATTGAGGGTCAGTGTGAGTGATACAAAGGTGAATGTGACTGAGTGACAGGACAATGACGGTCAGAGTACGTGACAGTGAGTATGAGTGGCAGGAATATTGAGATTAAGGTGACAAACAGGGTAAGGACACACAGTGTGAGGTACAGGGAGGGTGAGGGCAGAGACACCGAGGGGGAGTTACAGGGAGGGTGAGGGCAGAGACATCGAGGGGGAGTTACAGGGATGGTGAGGGCAGGGACACCGAGGGGGAGTTACAGGGATGGTGAGGGCAGGGACACCGAGGGGGAGTTACAGGGATGGTGAGGGCAGGGACACCGATGGGGAGTTACAGGGAGGGTGAGGGCAGGGACACCGAGGGGGAGTTACAGGGAGGGTGAGGGCAGGGACACCGAGGGGGAGTTACAGGGATGGTGAGGGCAGGGACACTGATGGGGAGTTACAGGGAGGGTGAGGGCAGGGATACCGAGGGGGAGTTACAGGGAGGGTGAGGACAGGGGCACTGAGAGGGAGTTACAGGGAGGGTGAGGGCAGGGACACTGAGGGGGAGTTACAGGGAGGGTGAGGGCAGGGACACCGAGGGGGAGTTACAGGGAGGGTGAGGGCAGGGACACTGAGGGAGGGGTACAGGGAGGGTGAGGGCAGGGGCACTGAGAGGGAGTTACAGGGAGGGTGAGGGCAGAGACATTGAGGGGGAGTTACAGAGAGGGTGAGGGCAGGGACACTTAGGGGAGTTACAGGGAGGGTGAGGGCAGGGACAGAGGGTGAGTTACAGGGAGGGTGAAGGCAATCCCAAATAGTGTATCATAGTACATGCTATGGACCGATGGTTATGAGCACACAGATGGCATATTGCATTTCATTAAAGTATACATGCCACCATTCTACAGGGGTGGTTGGAAAAACGCGGGCGCGTCTCAACCGTTTTATGTGTGTTCCAGATCCAGCGGATGTTTCTTTGTATGCAGTTTCACTGGTGCCAGCGTCTCCATTCCCATGCCCATTCTGCACGACCATAGGCCTACTCAGAACGACGACAATTGTCTGATCTGCGACCGATGATGCAAATCTTTACGGATTTGCAAAGCCGCCGGTGGGTGTCTAAGTACATATCCGGGTGGCTGCGACAATTGCTTATTAAATCACAGTATCTGTGTAAGAACACACAGTCGCGACGGCCCTATGACAATAAATGCAAAGAAACATGGGGCAGCCAACAGCACATAGATAGGATATATGAGCAGTAAACAGGTAAAGGAAGAAACCAAGGTGATGTAACACCCAGATGTACAGGGGAGTTGGCCGCAGGTATAACCGCACTGAGTGCATGGAACTAAGGGCCTGATTCAGAGCCGGACGCTGTGACCAGAGCGCTCATTTTCCTACCTGAAAATGGAGCAGCCTCTTGGACGCTCGCATAGCTGTGGGTTACCACCCACAGCTATAGCGAGCGGCCATGATGATGGTCGCGATGGTCAAGACCATCGCGACCATCGGGCTTGCGACTAGACCCTGCGGTAGGGTCTCGTGGCCACAAGCCCTGGAGTGATTTTGGCTCTATCAGAGCCAAAATCACTCCCACTGACATCACTAGTGATGTCAGTGGGGCCGGACCCAGACGGTAGGCGTTCCCATGGGAACGCCTCCATCTGGCAGCCACACCCGCCACACGCCCACCAAAGGGGGCGTGCTGTCAGTCACAATCGACAGCACGCCCCCTTTGGTGCGAGACCAGGAGCAACAGCGTGGCAGTCGCTCTCCGGGTCTCGCGCATGCGCACTACGGAGCTCCATCTGTCGTGCGCATGCGCATTAGGGCACCATCGACCCGTTTGCGAGCGTCCTACGCTCGCGAGCGGGTCTGAATTAGGCCCTAACTGCGGATATTCGCCTGTAAGCAGACATTCGCGCATTTTGCACTGCCCCCTATCCATCTCAGCGCAGACTTTCACCAGCCTGTACTTAGTGCAAGTGATGTGTCTGACCACAGGCGGATCTCGCCATTTGCACATCTCTGCATAGCCCGCAATTGAGGGCTTGATTCTGTAAAGATCGTAATTGCAAAGCACGCAGGCATATACTGTAGTGTGTAGTGCAGGCATATACTGTAGTGCAGGGTTGCCTACCCACCCAATTCGGGCGGGAGCCTCCCGATAAACGGGTGCAGCTCTCGCCCCCCGGAAAGGCAGGGAAGCCTCCCGCCTGCCTTTCCGGGGGGCGATCCCCCATCTCCCCCCCACCAGTACCTGTTAAACCCCCGCAGCGGGGGGGCCGCTGACGCGATTTGCGTCATTTTGTCCCCGCCCCCTGCTTCACAATGCCTGTTTTTCGGCATTGTGTAGCGGGGGCGGGGCTAAAATGACGCGATCGCGTGGCCCCACCCCCTGTCACACCCACAAACTGCCTTCAGCCGCCCGGCGATGCCCCCTTTTGCCACCCACGCCCCCTGTTCTGCCGATCTGACTGCTCCCTCCCGAAAGGAGCAGCCAGATAGTCGGCAAGTATGCTGTAGTGCAGGGGTTCCCAACCACGGTCCTCAAGGCACACTAACAGTCCAGGTTTTGGGGATAGCCATACTTGAGCACAAGTGACTTAATTAGTACCTCAGTTATATTGATTTAACCATCTGTGCACAATTGTGGATATCACTGAAACCAGGACTGTTAGTGTGCCTTGAGGACCAGGGTTGGAAATCACTGCTGTAGTGTGTAGTGCAGGCATATACTGTAGTGTCTAGTGCAGACCTATACTGTAGTGTCTAGTGCAGGCCTATACTGTAGTGTGTAGTGCAGGCCTATACTGTAGTGTGTAGTGCAGGCCTATACTGTAGTGTCTAGTGCAGGCCTATACTGTAGTGTGTAGTGCAGGCCTATACTGTAGTGTCTAGTGCAGACTTATACTGTAGTGTCTAGTGCAGGCCTATACTGTAGTATGTAGTGCAGCCATATACTGTAGTGTGTAGTGCAGGACTATACTGTAGTGTGTAGTGCAGGCCTATACTGTAGTGTGTAGTGCAGGCCTATACTGTAGTGTGTAGTGCAGGCCTATACTGTAGAGTGTAGTGCAGGCCTATACTGTAGTGTGTAGTGCAGGAATATACTGTAGTGTGTAGTGCAGCCATATACTGTAGTGTGTAGTGTAGGCCTATACTGTAGTGTGTAGTGCAGCCATATACTGTAGTGTGTAGTGCAGGCCTATACTGTAGTGTGTAGTGCAGGACTATACTGTAGTGTGTAGTGCAGGCCTATACTGTAGTGTGTAGTGCAGGCCTATATTGTAGT
Organism: Taudactylus pleione; assembly: GCA_031769625.1. NCBI lineage: Eukaryota > Metazoa > Chordata > Amphibia > Anura > Myobatrachidae > Taudactylus > Taudactylus pleione. The sequence continues at coordinate 1,643,224 of JAUIMM010000482.1, forward strand.
GTGTAGTGCAGGCCTATACTGTAGAGTGTAGTGCAGGCCTATACTGTAGTGTGCAGTGCAGGCCTATACTGTAGTGTGTAGTGCAGCCCTATACTGTAGTGTGTAGTGGAGGCCTATACTGTAGTGTGTAGTGCAGGCCTATACTGTAGTGTGTAGTGCAGGCCTATACTGTAGTGTGCAGTGCAGGCGTATACTGTAGAGTGCAGTGCAGGCGTATACTGTAGTGTGTAGCACAGCCGTATACTGTAGTGTGTAGCGCAGGAATATACTGTAGTGTGTAGCGCAGGCCTATACTGGAGTGTTTAGCGCAGGCCTATACTGTAGTCTGTAGCGCAGGCCTATACTGTAGTGTCTAGTGCAGGCCTATACTGTAGTGTGTAGTGCAGGCCTATACTGTAGTGTGTAGTGCAGGCCTATACTGTAGTGTGTAGTGCAGGCCTATACTGTAGTGTGTAGTGCAGGCCTATACTGTAGTGTGTAGTGCAGGCCTATACTGTAGTGTGTAGTGCAGGCCTATACTGTAGTGTCTAGAGCAGGCCTATACTGTAGTGTGTAGTGCAGGCCTATCTCTAGTGTGTAGTGCAGGCCTATACTGTAGTGCAGTGATTCCCAACCTCAGTCCTCAAGGCACACTAACAGTCCTGGTTTTGGTGATATCCATGCTAAAGCACAGATGGCTTAATCAAAATAACTGAGGTACTAATTAAGTTGCCTGAGCTCAAGTATGGCTATCCTTAAAACCTGGACTGTTAGTGTGCCTTGAGGACCGTGGTTGGGAACCCCTGCTGTAGTGTGTAGCGCAGGCCTATACTGTAGTGTGTAGAGCAGGCCTATACTGTAGTGTGTAGCGCAGGCCTATACTGTAGTGTGTAGCGCAGGAATATACTGTAGTGTGTAGCGCAGGCCTATACTGTAGTGTGTAGTGCAGGCCTATACTGTAGTGTGTAGTGCAGGCCTATACTGTAGTGTGCAGTGCAGGCCTATACTGTAGTGTGCAGTGCAGGCCTATACTGTAGTGTGCAGTGCAGGCGTATACTGTAGAGTGCAGTGCAGGCGTATACTGTAGTGTGTAGTGCAGGCCTATACTGTAGTGTGTAGCGCAGCCATATACTGTAGTGTGTAGCGCAGGAATATACTGTAGTGTGTAGCGCAGGCCTATACTGAAGTGTTTAGCGCAGGCCTATACTGTAGTCTGTAGCGCAGGCCTATACTGTAGTGTCTAGTGCAGGCCTGTACTGTAGTGTGTAGTGCAGGCCTATACTGTAGTGTGTAGTGCAGGCCTATACTGTAGTGTGTAGTGCAGGCCTATACTGTAGTGTGTAGTGCAGGCCTATCTGTAGTGTGTAGTGCAGGCCTATACTGTAGTGCAGTGATTCCCAACCTCAGTCCTCAAGGCACACTAACAGTCCTGGTTTTGGTGATATCCATGCTAAAGCACAGATGGCTTAATCAAAATAACTGAGGTACTAATTAAGTTGCCTGAGCTCAAGTATGGCTATCCTTAAAACCTGGACTGTTAGTGTGCCTTGAGGACCGTGGTTGGGAACCCCTGCTGTAGTGTGTAGCGCAGGCCTATACTGTAGTGTGTAGAGCAGGCCTATACTGTAGTGTGTAGCGCAGGCCTATACTGTAGTGTGTAGTGCAGGAATATACTGTAGTGTGTAGCGCAGGCCTATACTGTAGTGTTTAGCGCAGGCCTATACTGTAGTGTGTAGCGCAGGCCTATACTGTAGTGTGTAGCGCAGGCCTATACTGTAGTGTGTAGCGCAGGCGTATACTGTAGTGTGTAGTGCAGGCCTATACTGTAGTGTGTAGTGCAGGCCAATACTGTAGTGTGTAGTGCAGGCCTATACTGTAGTGTGTAGTGCAGGCCTATACTGTAGTGTGTAGAGCAGGCCTATACTGTAGTGTGTAGTGCAGGCATTTACTGTAGTGTGTAGTGCAGGCCTATCTGTAGTGTGTAGTGCAGGCCTATACTGTAGTGCCGGCCTATACTGTAGTGTGTAGTGCAGGCCTATACTGTAGTGTGTAGTGCAGGCTTATACTGTAGTGTGTAGTGCAGGCCTATACTGTAGTGTGTAGTGCAGGCTTATACTGTAGTGTGTAGTGCAGGCATATACTGTAGTGTGTAGTGCAGGCTTATACTGTAGTGTGTAGTGCAGGCCTATACTGTAGTGTGTAGTGCAGGCCTATACTGTAGTGTGTAGTGCAGGACTATACTGTAGTGTGTAGTGCAGACCTATACTGTAGTGTGTAGTGCAGGCCTATACTGTAGTGTGTAGTGCAGGCCTATACTGTAGTGTGTAGTGCAGCCCTATACTGTAGTGTGTAGTGCAGGCCTATACTGTAGTGTGTAGCAGAGTTGCCTACCTTTGCAGATCTCTTCCCGGGTGAAGCCCGGGTAAGAGAAGCAGGAGGGTGGTGATGGGGGCGGGGCCTGATGATTAGCGCCATTAAGCCCCGCCCGCTACACGGAGAATCACGTTTTAAGCCTCGCCCCGTACACAGAGACCCGCGATCGCCACGGGTATTCTCCTTATTCTGCCCACTTCACTAGGAAGTGGGAAGAATGCGTGAGAAATGCCTACCCTTCCGGGGGTGCGGAGAGTTACCCGAAATATCGGGAGACTCCCGCGAAAACCGGGAGGCTAGGCATGTATGGTGTGTAGTGCAGGCCTATACTGTAGAGTGTAGTGCAGGCCTATACTGTAGTGTGTAGTACAGGCCTATACTGTAGTGTGTAGTACAGGCCTATACTGTAGTGTGTAGTACAGGCCTATACTGTAGAGCAGGGGTTCCCAACCACGGTCCTCAAGGCACACTAACAGTCTAGGTTTTAAGGATAGCCAAACTTCAGCACAGGTGTCTTAATTAGTGCTGCAGTTAGTTTGATTTAACCATATGTGCGGAAGCCTGGATATCACTAAAACCTGGACTGTAAGTGTGCCTTGAGGGCCGAGGTTGGGAAATACTGCTGTAGAGTGTAGTGCAGGCCTATACTGTAGTGTGTAGCGCAGGCCTATACTGTAGTGTGTAGTGCAGGCATATACTGTAGTGTGTAGTGCAGGCCTATACTGTAGTGCAGGGGTGGCCAAACTCGGTCCTCGAGATCTACCAACAGTTCACGTTTTCCAGGTCTCCTCACAGAATCACAAGTGAAATAATTAGCTCCACCTGTGGATCTTTCAAAATGTGTCAGTGAGTAATGACTACACCTGTGCACCTGCTGGGTGACCTGGAAAACGTGACCTGTTGGTAGATCTCGAGGACCGGGTTTGGTCACCCCTGCTGTAGTGTCTAGTGCAGGCCTATACTGTAGTGTGTAGTGCAGGCTTATACTGTAGTGTGTAGTGCAGGCCTATACTGTAGTGTGTAGTGCAGGCCTATACTGTAGTGTGTAGAGCAGGGATATACTGTAGTGTGTAGTGCAGGGATATACTGTAGTGTGTAGTGCAGGAATATACTGTAGTGTGTAGTGCACACAGGCCTATACTGTAGTGTGTAGTACAGGCCTATACTGTAGTGTGTAGTGCAGGCCTATACTGTAGTGTGTAGTGCAGGCCTATACTGTAGTGTGTAGTACAGGCCTATACTGTAGTGTGTAGTGCAGGCCTATACTGTAGAGTGTACTGCAGGCCTATACTGTAGTGTGTAGTACAGGCCTATACTGTAGTGTGTAGTACAGGCCTATACTGTAGTGTGTAGTACAGGCCTATACTGTAGAGCAGGGGTTCCCAACCACGGTCCTCAAGGCACACTAACAGTCTAGGTTTTAAGGATAGCCAAACTTCAGCACAGGTGTCTTAATTAGTGCTGCAGTTAGTTTGATTTAACCATATGTGCGGAAGCCTGGATATCACTAAAACCTGGACTGTAAGTGTGCCTTGAGGGCCGAGGTTGGGAAATACTACTGTAGTGTGTAGCGCAGGCCTATACTGTAGTGTGTAGCGCATGCCTATACTGTAGAGTGTAGCGCAGGCCTATACTGTAGTGTGTAGTGCACGCAGGCCTATATTGTAGTGTGTAGTGCAGGCCTATACTGTAGAGTGTAGCGCAGGCCTATACTGTAGAGTGTAGCGCAGGCCTATACTGTAGTGTGTAGCGCAGGCCTATACTGTAGTGTGTAGCGCAGGACTATACTGTAGTGTGTAGTGAAGGACTATACTGTAGTGTGTAGTGCAGGCATATATACTGTAGAGTGTAGTGCAGGCCTATACTGTAGTGTGTAGTGCAGGCCTATACTGTAGTGTGTAGGGCAGGCCTATACTGTAGTGTGTAGCGCAGGCCTATACTGTAGAGTGTAGCGCAGGCATATACTGTAGTGTGTAGTACAGGACTATACTGTAGTGTGTAGTGCAGGACTATACTGTAGTGTGTAGTGCAGGCCTATACTGTAGTGTGTAGTGCAGGCCTATACTGTAGTGTGTAGTGCAGGCCTATACTGTAGAGTGTAGTGCAGGCCTATACTGTAGTGTGTGGTGCAGGCCTATACTGTAGTGTGTGGTGCAGGCCTATACTGTAGTGTGTGGTGCAGGCCTATACTGTAGTGTGTGGTGCAGGCCTATACTGTAGTGTGTGGTGCAGCCATATACTGTAGTGTGTGGTGCAGGCCTATACTGTAGAGTGTAGTGCAGGCCTATACTGTAGTGTGTAGTGCAGGCCTATACTGTAGTGTGTAGTGCAGGCCTATACTGTAGTGTGTAGTGCAGGCCTATACTGTAGTGTGTAGTGCAGGCTTATACTGTAGTGTGTAGTGCAGGACTATACTGTAGAGTGTAGTACAGGCCTATACTGTAGAGCAGGGGTTCCCAACCACGGTCCTCAAGGCACACTAACAGTCCAGGTTTTAAGGATAGCCAAACTTCAGCACAGGTGTCTTAATTAGTGCTGCAGTTAGTTTGATTTAACCATATGTGCGGAAGCCTGGATATCACTAAAACCTGGACTGTAAGTGTGCCTTGAGGGCCGAGGTTGGGAAATACTGCTGTAGAGTGTAGTGCAGGCCTATACTGTAGTGTGTAGCGCAGGCCTATACTGTGTTGTGTAGCGCAGGCCTATACTGTAGTGTGTAGCGCAGGAATATACTGTAGTGTGTAGCGCAGGCCTATACTGTAGTGTGTAGTGCAGGCCTATACTGTAGAGTGTAGCGCAGGCCTATACTGTAGAGTGTAGCGCAGGCCTATACTGTAGTGTGTAGCGTAGGCCTATACTGTAGTGTGTAGTGAAGGACTATACTGTAGTGTGTAGTGCAGGCCTATACTGTAGTGTGTAGTGCAGGCCTATACTGTAGTGTGTAGTGCAGGCATACACTGTAGTATGTAGTGCAGGCATATACTGTAGAGTGTAGTGCAGGCCTATACTGTAGTGTGTAGTGCAGGCCTATACTGTAGTGTGTAGTGCAGGCTTATACTATAGTGTGTAGTGCAGGCATATACCCGCAACGGCAACAATACGCCTCCACTTCGGGTAATGGAGGGCATCGCCACCCCCTCCTCGACTATTTTTTTGCAGTATATTATATGTCATGCTTACATACCTCCCAACTGTCCCGCTTCTAGCGGGACAGTCCCGTTTTTCTGGGACTGTCCCGCCCGCGGGCCACAGTGTCCCGCGGAGGGGGGGAAGTTGGGGAGAGCACACCCGCTGCTCTGCCTAGCAGAGAAGCGGGTGTGCAGAAGGTGAACGCATCGCACGGCATCTGTTCACTACTAGCGTAGGGAGAGCCTGGGGGGCTGCCCAGCATCTCGAAGTGCTGGGCACGCCCCCTATAGTGACGAAAACAGGGGGAAGCCGCGAGGCTCTGAAAAGTTGGGAGGTATGTGCTTATATATATATATATTTTGCATTGTATGTGACTTGTGCTAGTGCTGTCTATGCTTTTTTCTCTCACCTGTCAGTGTATATCTATCTATCCCTTTTCTTTACAATCTGCCCTAATACAGGTGTAATTAGGGCGGTTCCGAGACCTCACATATATATACTTGTCAATATTTGTGAGGTTTGTCACATACTGTTGCGTGTTGCATGTTGCCATATTTTAGATGGAACTGTGTGCTGCATACGCTGATAATGGGTCCCTGCGGCTAATCTTAGCGTCAGTCAGGACCAGTATAGCGCTGCTTAATATTTCCACAATGGTTGTTAGTCAGATATGTCTAACCAGGAAATAGAGCGCGATACTGCACCCATTTTTTGCTATCCTGCAAGTCATGTGCTGCAGGTGTGAGTGCAGAGGATTTAACTCAGAAAGGGTTATGTATATGGCGCCATCAGGTGCCGAGCCCCTTAAAAGACCCCCTTGTGCGGTTTGTTTCTCAGGACCCTGGCCTCCATTAAGGATCTTAGTTGTAACCCTCTTGGGGTTACTTCAACATGCTACCCTTCCCTCTCAGGGTATCTCGCAGTTCTTGCGGTTTACCCCTGTGACACAGACTATCGCTCCCTACCGGGGTTTTTCACAGTACATGAAATTCCCTCAGGTACCACAACAGTCTGTCATTTCCCTGGCAGGGATTACCACATGGGTGGATGTAATTTCTACAAAACACAAAGTGGCGTTATAAACGCCCAGTGGTTACTTCCTGGTCTGCACTGCTGTCTAACACAGGTCGTCAGCCAAGTGTGAACTGGATGATGTATCAGGACTGCTTTCCCTCTCACACGAGGGGGAGCCTAATTCAAGTATTATTATCCCTGCTTTGGTGCTGGCGGTCAAGTCCATCCTTGTTATGAGGATGTCGAACCTGCACCTAAATTAATTCACCCTCAGTTTAAGCGTTAAAGTGTCTTCGGCTGTGTTCCCCGTCTCTGACCAGCGGGTGGATCACATGGCGGGAGTCTGGCTATCGCCAGATGAGAGGTAGCACGACAGCGTTTGGCCTCATGTTTCCCATTCCCTGAGGATTGTTACAAGTAATAAGAATCACCTCCTGGGGTGGATTTTCATGTTACTCGTCTGATTAAGAGTCTACGGATCCGTAGGTGGTGACTTTGCCTAAAAAGGGGCGGTTGCCCGTCCAGCCATGGCTATCGCATGGTTGGCTAATGCTATTAAGCGCTGGGCGATCAAATGTCTTTTGTTGCTCACATAAAAATTCATATGTTGGAGTAACTACATTGAATGCCAGTCTCCTAACCTTCAGGGTTTCGGCTGCGACTGTATCTGCCGCCATACCCCATGGCTGCGCTCATGGTAGGCAAAGGTGAATTCCAAGATAGGCTTTAAAATGGATACTCTATATTGGGGAGATCTTGTTTGGTCCTGACCTTGACAAGATTGCAGCAATGTTGGCAGTATCACTAACGGCAAAATTTCCGCCTGTAGCTACTCCCACTACAGGGCCTTAGACTAAATCTGTTAAGTCTTTCTGTCCTGTGGGACAGCCTAAAGGCCAGTCATTTCCTAGGCTGTCGGCCTCCACGAGGGTCGCCATACCTGGTACCGAGCAGACCTGGAATTCCAGACGCCCTGCTTCTAAAACCTAAGGATAAACCTTCGGCCTGATGGGACAAGTCTTCATCTGGGGGATCCCGGAGTGAGATACCGACTTTTTCAGTTAGCCCAGGGCTGGTGTCAAGTCACCGCGGAGGCTTGGGTAAGAGTTGAAGTCTCTCACGGGTATGCCCTTTCATTGCTTAGAAGGCCTCCCCACATGTTTTGCTATTCAGGCCCTTCTTCAGACAAGGCCTTACAAATCCAGAAAGCTATACAGCCCTTGCAGTAAGCAGGGGTAATTATGCCAGCCCCACTATCTCAGCATGGGACTGGTTATTCTACTTTCTTTCTGGTGCAGAGACCGAATGGTCCTCATTGGCCTATCCTCTATCTCAAGTGCCTGAACCAGTTCCTAACGGTGCCTAGGCACAGGAGGGGGCCCCTACGCTCCATCATCCGAGCTTTGGAACCTGGGGACTTTATGGTATTGCTGAATATTCAGGACGCGTACCTACAGGTACCTATAGAACCCCCTCTCTTCAGCTTTAGCTCAGGTTTGCTGTGCCACAAGCAACACTTTCGATTTTCAGGCTCTGCCTTTTGGACTGTCCACAGCCCCACCGGGGTTTACCAGATTCTTGGCTTTTAATACAGCACACCTGTTCAGTGTATCCAACTGCTCCAGTATCTGGACGGCCTCCTGCTCTTAGCAGGATCACCAAGGTACTTTAAAGTCATTTAAAGTTAACCATTGCTTCACAAGCACAAATGGTTAATCAACTGGGAAAAAGTCCTACCTGAATCCCTCATAGGGTATGATTCATATGGGAGCACTGCTGGATTCTCTGAATCGGAGAATCCTTCTGACGTCAAACAAGATCTCCTCCACTCTTCCACTACGAGTGCGCGGATGTCTCCGTAGGCGACAAGTGTCATTACACTCTGAAATCCAGGATGTCTACTTTCGAAAGGGTGGAATGTGCTCAGGTCCGTTCCAGGCCTTTGCAAAAACTGATCCTCTCCAGATGGAACAGGTTTCTCCATCAGATCACTGTTCAGACGAGGATGCTCTCTCCGGAGGTGCGTCTGTCTCTATCTGGGAGGCTATGGCCATCTCGTCTAGGGTAATCCTTACAACGGACGCCAGTCTCTGGGGCACAGTGACCGGTCCGCACTCCTTTCTGGGCAGTTGGACGTCTGTCGATTCCGCCCTGCCAATCAACTTATTGGGACTAAGCTGTCTTGGGTCCTCGCTCTGGCCTAACACATACTTCACGGTAATCCTGTAAAGGTTCAGTCCAACGCTGTCATAACAGTGGCTTACATCTAGGAGACACGTGTAGTTGGGCAGCAATAACAGGAATGTCACATATTCTGACATAGTCCAAGGGTCTCCTCCCGGCCATCTCTGCAGTGTTCATTGCGGGAGTTCTCCATTGGGGAGCGGACTTCCTCAGCCATCACGACGTGCATCCCGAGGACTGGTCTCTTCTCCAACAGAGGTTTCAACTCCTAGTGAGCAGAGGGGGCCTCCCAGAGGTGGTCCTTATGGCCTTCTGACTCTATCACACACTGCCGGGGTTAGAGTCCAGAACTAGAGGTACTGAAGCAACCTTCGGTGACGCGTTGTCAGTGAACTGGACATTCCACTTTGTGTACCTGTTTCCTCCGGTCTCCCTTCTTCCTCGAGGTCTTCGGAAGTTCATTTGAGATGGAGACACTGGGCCTGATTCAGACTTGGGAATAGAGAGAGATATCTCTATCAACTGATCATCTTGGTTAAACCATGCTGCACTGCAGGTGGGGCAGATTTAAAATGTGCAGAGAGATTTAGATTTAGGAGGAGTGTTTCCAAACTGACATTTAAATTGTAGAGTAATAATAAAGCTGTGCAGTATTTGTGATCTATATGCAAAAGCAGCCAGTATTTACCCTACATGTAAAAAATGTATGTATTTACAGCCCTTGCATTGTAATATGGTTTGTTCAGGTTCACAGTTGAGAGATATATCTCACTCTATTCCCAACTCTGAATCAGGCCCACTGTCCTGCCGGTGGCTCCAGATTGACCCAGGCGCCACTAGTACTTGGATTTTCAGAGTCTCTCATCAACACTCCGTTCCGGCTACCTCAATATCCGGACCTGTTGTCTCAGGGTTGTTTTGCTTTCCCCTGGACTGGGATCGTTTGTCTTTGACTACGTCCCTACTGTGGTCCTAAGGCTTCTCTGGCTCTGTCATCGTCGAGATGTTTAGAGCGCATAGGCCAGCTTTTGCTGGGATCTACCACAGACTGTTCCTTACATAATTCTTATGGTATCGTACCTGGGGCTACAGTCCTCTGGTGTTTAGGATTTCCAGAAGTTCTGGCATTCCTTCCAGCTGGCTTGGGTCTCACCCTCCGCCTGGCCTTCCTGAAAGTGCGGATCTTTGCACTGTCAGTATGGTTCGGATGTGGAATTGCTCCACTTTCGGGTTTCCAGACCATCCTTCAGGGTGTTTTCTGGATTCTGCCTCCCTTTGTCAACCCTAGGGGCTCCTTGGGATTTGGTAGTGGTTCTTCGTGCCCTCCTGGGACCTTAATTTGAACCACTAGCTTTTATAGCCATTACATGGTCTATGGCTTAGGCTCTCTCTCTTATGGCGTTTGCATCCGCCAGGAGAGTGTTGGAATTGGGAGTGTTCTCATGTGGCTCCCTCTTCTGGATAGTTCGCCATGTCAGGGTTGTGAGTTGCACTCGCCCTGTGTCTCTTCCTGAGGTGGTTTTTCAGTTCCATGTTATTCTGGAATTTATGGTACTGAGATTTCAGTCACCAGTCCTCTCGGCTGTTGTGGCCTCAGTGACTATGGTCCGGCCTCTATGGATTTATGTGATCTATTCAAGTTCCTACAGTAAATTCAGACTCCTTATTTGTGGTCTATGAATTTCTGGATTCCGCAAGAAAGGATGGCCGGTCAATGAACAGATGTTGGCTGGATGGCTTCGTATGTCTTTCTCAGGGGCCTACACATAGGAAGGCACAGTACCCCAGGTCCCTTATGAGTCCCTTTAGATCGCACTGGAAACGACACAATAGCAAAGGTATAACGATACCTTTATTTTACATATCACTACTTCTACATGTAAAAACAGCAACTACACACTATTATACAAATATATACAGAAGCCAGTAGTATTATCTAAACTTTGGGGAACCCAGACACATGTCCCTATAGCAGAGGTGGACAGCTACTGGGTCTGGCTTACCCGCCTGGGCTGGGGACACCACACTTGTGCGAGGCTGCTGTGTGGTTCCACGCTTCTTCAGGAAATGGCTTCCCCGTTCCTGGCAGGCTGGCATGATCTCTTGACTCCTTTGTGCAGAGACCAGACTTGTGCCCTGTATCACCTACTGCCCCCTGTATCCCCTCCATCCCCCTGCCCTTTTTTTCTAATAACCTATTATTTTTTAAATTACAAATTAATTTGTTAATGTATGCTTTATACAGATATACAGGAGGCGATTCAAATGTTTAGCGTGCCCCCTGCTGGGTGTCTAAACTAATGGGCGTCTATCGGAGGAAATAAATTGTTACTCCGATTAGACACCCATTAGTATTTAACGCGCCCAAAGGAACAGGGTTTAGCAGCTGAAAGCAGCAAAATCTGTCTGAAGTTCTTGTTTGGGTGTCTGAAGTCCTAGTTTGGGTGCCTGAATTCCTGGTTTGGGTGCCTGAAGTCCTGGTTTGGGTGCCTGAAGTCCTGGTTTGGGTGCCTGAATTCCTGATTTGGGTGCCTGAATTCCTGGTTTGGGTGTCTGAAGTCCTGGTTTGGGTGCCTGAAGTCCTGGTTTGGGTGCCTGAAGTCCTGGTTTGGGTGCCTGAATTCCTGGTTTGGGTGCCTGAAGTCCTGGTTTGGGTGCCTGAAGTCCTGGTTTGGGTGCCCCAAAAACGGATTTTGAACAATTTCTTCTTGCATCTCGGGAGGCTGCGAGAAGAAATGTGTCCCCCCCACCCCGCAGCTTTAGGCATCCAAACAAAGCTACAATTGTATAGACAGCCAGCAGGGGGTGCGCAAAACATTTCAATCGCCCCACAGATTCAAATATATCTATATAAATTAAACATTAAAAAAATTATCTGAAAAAAAGACAACATAAAATAATATAGTGTTGGAAAGGGTTGGGTACGGGATCCCGGTGGTCGAGATGCCGGTGGTCAAAATACAGACAGCGGTATCCTGACAGTCATAACCCCGACACAATGAGGTAAGTACCCTAGCGCTAACCCTTACCCCTAACACTCCCTGGTGCCTGAACATAATCTCCCCACTAGTGCCTAATCCTAACCTCCCCCTCCCCGCACCATAAACCTAACCTTCCTCCCCGTGTCTGAACCTAACCTCCCCCCTAGTGCCTAATCCTTACCTCCCCCTCCCAGCACCGTAAACCTAACCTCCCCCCTCCCCGCACCGTAAACCTAACCCTCCCCCCAAGTGCCTGAACCTAACCTCCCACCTAGTGCCTAATCCTAATCTCACCGCACCCTAAACCTAACCGTCCCCCCCTTAGTGCCTAACCCTAATCTAGTGTATATTCCTAACCATAAACCTAACCCTCTCCCTAACCCCTGGCGCTCTGGATTCTAGAGACAGAGGGTCTGATTCAGAGCCACTCGCATAAAGCGAGCGCTCGCTCTGAATCAGGGCGACCACTTGTTTTTTAAAGTCCAGCCTCCTGGCCGGTCGCTAAACTGTGGGTGACCACCCACAGTTTTTGCGAGCGGCCAGGTGTTGGTCGCGACCATCGTGACCATCGGGGTTTGCAACGAGACCCTTGTGGTAGGGTCTTGTCTGTCGCAAGCCCCAGGGAGCTTCCTGCTCTAACAGATGATCACTGGTGATGTCAGTGGTGCCTCCCACAAACGGCAGGCGTTACTTCAGGAATGCCTCGGTTTGTGTAGCCACACCCCCTCCCCGCCTGCAAAGCGGGGTGAGCTGTCACTCAACATCGACAGCCGCCCCATTTTTTGCGAGCCCCGGAGCGAGTGAATTATGCGCTCGCTCCGGGGCTCGCATGTGCGCACTGCCCCACAATTGACCCGTTTGCGACTGCTGTTGGGATTCCGGCACCGTTTTTTTTAACTTCGGCGTCCCATCTGCCGGGATGCTGACTACCTCCCTGTTGGAAGATGCAGAGTTTCAAAACATATATTCTTACAAAGTTATTTAAAAAAAAAAAAACCACAGGTTACCCTTTTATGTTTGTGAGACATAAAAAAAAAGAATGACTAAAAATAGGGGTTCCCGCCATTACAGAGTAATAAATCACAACAAGCAAAGCAACCCCCACCTTCTCCCCTGCAAATCTGCAGCCAGAAACATCGCCTTACCTGGGGAAAGCAAAGAATTGGTTTAAATCAAACTCTCTGATGTCTGACCCCCTCTCCCCCTCCCCTACTGAAAAGGGGCATCACTTTATGACGCATCCCCTTTTCGTCACTTTTGGTGGCGTGCCCGGCACTTACGGACATGCCGGGCAGCCCCCAAGTGCCGCGGTCACCGTGAATGGATGCAGCGTCCATTCACAGGCGGTGACCACTGTTCTGCCATTTAACCCACTCGCGGGACACCACGGCCCACAGGTGGAGGACAGAGCAGGGTGCTTTCTGCCCTTCAGAAATAGAGCAGGGTGCGGCGCCCCGCTGAAACAGTCTAGCGGAAATGCTAAATATATATATATATATATATATATATACACACACACACACACACACACACACACACACATACTAGCTGGGATACCCGTCATTGCCCTGCTGAAGACTGGACCGTGAAGTACTTTATATGTTTACATTGTCCTCACCTATAGCCCCAATGACCCTGAGAAAGGACCCCACTGTTTACTAACATGCATGCAAACAGTGGCTTGATTGGGGGGGAATCGGTATGCCATACCGCCGGACCTAAGTCTGGCGGATGAAATACCAACATTGGAAGACCGGCAGCAGAAGATCCCGAAGAAGGTAAGTAGACTACCTAACCCTTCCCTCTTCCCCCTAACCCTCCTTTAGGGGTGCCTAACCTCCCCCCTTGGGTGCCTAATCCTCCCAGGGGAGTGCCTACCCCTAACCTCCCCCTGGGGGAGCCTGACCCTAACCCCCCCTTCCCATAGCCTAACGCTCTCGTGGGGATTTGCCTAACACTGTCCCCACAGGAGCCTCTAAACCTAATCCTCCACCCCAGCATGGCTAACTGCTCCTGACACCCGGCTTACCTACGATAGGTATGCCAGGCGTCGGGATTTTGGCGTGGGGCTGATGATAGGCGTAGGGATTTCATTAGTCTATCATTAGTCTCTTGCCGGGATTTCAGTCGGGCTTCCTAACTACATCCCGATTAGGTGCAGGGGAAGCATCGGGCCACACAGGCAGCTCGTGCACTATAGTAGCCACACCCCTTGCACTCACGGTAGTTACGCCACTGTTTGCAGCCAGCTCGGTAGTTCCACCAGTGGATTTGGGGCTGGACAGCCAGCTGATTACAGCTGGTGCACCAGCAGGCAGACATGGAGAGACAGCACCACTGGTCGCAAGGCAATCAGAGCTTGTGAACTGGCAGCCAATCAGCAGTGGTGGCTCCTGATTGGCTGCCAGTCCGCAAGCTCCACTTGGCCAGCACCCGAATCAAATTCCGCCAGGGCTGTCTGTTCATGTCTGCCACTGTGCCAGCTGTAATTAGCTGGCGGCCTTGCCCCAAAAACACATCTGCTGGCTGCTGGTGGCACACAGGGGGAGGCAAGAGGTTTCTGGAGGGACACGGGGAGGTGAGTTGCAGGGAGGAATAATGTGTAAGGGGAATTACTGTGTGGAATGTTATAATGGGCATTACTGTGTGGCATAATAAAGCTTTGATAATAGGGGCAGCACAGACGGTGTAATGGTAGCGTTACTGCCTCACAGCAATGAGGTCATAGGTTCAATTCCCACCATGGCCCTAACTGTGTGGAGTTTGTATATTCTCCCTGTGCTTGCGTGGGTTTCCTCCGGGTGCTCCGGTTTCCTCCCACACTCCAAAAATATACTGCTAGGTTAATTGGCTACCCTCAAAATTAACCCTAGTGTGTATGTGTGTGAGCATGTGTTAGGGAATATAGATTGTAAGCTCCACTGGGGCAGGGACGGATGTGAATGGGCAAATAATCTCTCTGTAAAGCGCTGCGGAATATGTGTGCGCTATATAAATAACTGGTAATAAATAAAATAAATAAATAAATAAGAAGAATTTGTCAAATTTAAAGGAAAAAGAAAAGGAAAGTAATTTCAAATGGGCCGTTATCACAGAATTTTCAGATGAACATAAATCCGTGGAAAAGATCCTACAAAAACATTGGGGTCTTTTAAAAAAAGACCCTCTGTTGGGGTCTTTTATCCCAGATAAACCAGTCTGTATCTTCAGAAAAGCGCCCAATTTGAAATCCAAACTTGTCAGTAGTACACTCCCACCCTCCAAAGATGCAACGACAATTGTGTCAAAAGTTTTTTTTAGATGTGGGAGCTGTCAGGGATGCAGACTGATTAAAAGTGAAGGCAGCCATAAAATTGAAAGAGTTCAGATTAATGGTTATGACTTCCAAATCAATGATTTTGTGACTTGTCACATCAAGAATATTGTGTATGCCATTAAGTGCAGATGCAATCAATTTTACATTGGGAGAACATCTAGACCACTTAAGATACGGGTATCTGAGCACTTACGTAATGTGAGAAAGGGACTAGAAACCCATGCTCTGTCTTCACATTTTAAGGAGACACATAGTTATTCCCTGGATGGTATAGTGGGCTTCTATGGTCTTAAGAGTGTAAAGACCGGCCCAAGAACAAAGGATTTAGCCACGATACTGGCAAAGACAGAAATTAACTTGATTTATACATTGAAGACTTTAGTGCCTGTGGGGTTAAACAAAGACTTTGAGCTAAAGTGGTTTTGTGATATACTGATATCAGAATAATGATGGCACCTGATATTTTGATATTGATTCAGGTTTGTTTTTTTAGTGACACTTGGTCTGGGACTTATGGCACTCACTATCGGGACTTTTTCAAGAGGGCGTTTTTGATGTGGACTTAACAAAACAATTGGAAATATTAAGGACAAGAAAAGATTATGAAAAAAAGAAAAAGAAACAAAGAAAAACAGAACACAGAAGTGCCATTTATATTTAGATGTTTTCTATGTATTTTTATTGTTCCATTAAGATTTATATGATAAGTGGTTTGTATTAGGCTTTGACAGTTTTACAGCATGAATATGATATTGTTCAAGCAAATGTTTTCCTTCACAATGGCATATGTAACCATGACTACATACTAATAGATTGTATGTGCTCCTGGTGACATGTCATGTTTGGGCAAACCGGGACACAGCGTGACCACTTCCGCCCGCACTATCCATCACATGACAGGCCCCTTGTTCCTAAGGACTAGTTCCGTTGGTTGAGTGTACACGGAGGATAGGCGATGCCTTTCCAATTTCTGGTGGATGCTTCACAGCCATCATGGGATTGCTGTGATGAGGAGTTCCACCGGTGTTACACAGGTGGAGGGGAGCGGCTTTCAGCAGCTGGATCTACTACTCATACACAGGTAGGAGGCACAATAGGTCCCGGTTCACCTGATACATTTGGAATTAATTTATTTCACATGCTGATAGGTGACCGGAGGTATAAAATCTGAACACAGTCTCATTATCCTCATGTCTTGACAAAGGCTCCAGAGAGAGCCGAAACGCGCGTTGACCTTGAGGATTCTGTGACTTTCTTATTCCTAATATTGGAGGTATGACCATTTGAACATTGTTCACCTTCAGGATTATCGCTGGAATCATTGTGTATTGTGTATGTCTTTTTTATGTGTTTTTAAGTGTTATGTTATAGCAGTTTTATGAGGACATTTGTCTTCCATTTTTTTATATTTTTGTTCTTTTTTGTATTTGCTGACTTGGACTCATGTTATATCTGAATAAACGTCTTTTTTGGATTACTTACCGTTGATATTGAGAACCACAGTATTCATTTGGGATTGAACAGTGATATGAAGAGAGAGAGTCCTGTCTGACTTATAAGGAAACCTTGATGTGTGATTTTCTATCTTCTCTTGAGTGAATTGTGGCACGCTGTCTCCATATCCAGGGGCGTAGAGAGCCATGCGGGGCCCCCCGGCCTAATTTCACGAGGCGTGGCCACGCCCCCTTGAAAAAAAATATTTTGCAGAAGCGGCGCTGCGCGCCGGGGTGGGGGCGCTGTGAGCCCCTCAGCCCGGCGCAAAGTCAGTGGGGGCACAATCAGTGTGATCGCTCCCCCCTTCAGGCATAGGAGATTGCTGTGGCTGCTACTTAGCAGCCGCAAGGAATCTCCCACTGCAGTCCAGCACACGCTGTGTGCTGGGCTGCTTCAGAGGGAGGGAGGAAGTGAGGGGGGGGGCTGCGCCAGACCCGGGCCCCCGCCGGGCCCCTGCTGGGCCCCTCTGGAAGCCCGGGTAAACTGTACCCGCTCCCCCCCCTCTCGGCGCCCCTGCCCATATCTAAAGATACCTTTATGAGTTTCTCCTTATACTTATCTATGTGAGTTATGGTACGCACTTTGTATTGATTGAGTCATCTAAATATCACATTGGGCGATCCTGGATTTGAAAGAAACCTTTATGGGAGCCATCTATCACTTTTTCCTGTGAGTGGGCTACGCACCTTCATAACACTGGGGTGTTTTTCAGTCTGACACCCCACACCTTTTTCCTTTTTTGCATTGTTATATTTCAGGAATGTGATATACTGGTTGTGTCATACTTACCTACATTGCTGGGCAGCTTTCCGGGAGCAGCAGGAGGGGACCTGCTGCTCTCCTCTTCGGGGGGCGGGGCCAGACGATAGACGGCATTAGGCCCCGCCCCTTTACAGTAAACCCCCGTGATTCGTGGGTCCTTGAGGAGGAGGCGGGGCTAAATGACGCGATTTGCCTAATTTAGCCACGCCCCTTCCCGACGGACCCGATAATTTCAGGTAAAATCTCCCCATCCTGCCCACTTCACTAGGAAGTGGGCGGGATGCGGGAGATATGCCTACTCTTCCGGGATCGCGGGGGGTTACCTGAAAAATCGGGAGCCTCCCTCGATTCCCGGGAGAGTAGGCAAGTATGGGTTGTGTTCCTCTTTTTGTATATCCAACTACATCCAATGAGGAGAAATCTTGTGTTGGGATAATCCGGATACATCTTAAAAGAGATCAGAAAACCTGCGGATGTGATAATTTCCTTCAAAGGAACGTACAGTATTCATTTACATAATTCTTTTGCCACATTTATGTATTTATAGCGTCCTATATTGTACCCTTGTGCTCATTTTGTATTGAGTTTTGAAATAGAGTTCATCTTCAGACATTAGGATACGTCATTACTGTATGTCTTTGTCTGAATATATGTTAGTGCTTACAGAGCATGTGCAGGAGATAAGCATGGTTCATGCTATGCTGGACCAATGAGTGCTTGATACCTAGTACTGTATGTAACTAATATGGGCTTAATATCCGGACAGCCACCACCTCATAGACTAGGGTATATAAATCAGAGGTAGACAAAGGCTCTCGGCTCGTGCATAGATCTAAGGGCCTGATTCAGACCCACTCGCAAGCGGCTGTCCGCTCGCAAGTGGGTCGATGTTGTGCACTGCGCATGCACATGACGGCGGGAGCTCCGTCGTGCGCATACGCCAGACGCGACGAGCGAAGGACTTTCCTTCGCTCGTTGTGTCTGATCAAAGGGGGCGTGCTGTCGATGTTGATTGACAGCACGCCCCCTTTGGTGGGCGTGCCGGGGACGTGCCTCCCTGACGGGGGCGTTCCCAAGGGAACGCCTACCGTCAGAAGCCGGCCCACTGACATCACTAGTGATGTCAGTGGGAGTGATTTTGGCTCTGATAGAGCCAAAATCACTCCGGGCCTTGCGGTTGAAAACCTCAACCGCAGGCTCCGGCTCGCAGTTTCGATGGTCGCGATGGTCAAGACCATCGCGGCCATCAAACTGCACGCTCGTATAGGCTGTGGGTGGTGACCCACAGCTATACGAGCGTCCAGGAGGACGCTCCATAGTTATGGAGGACGGCCCTCATTCAGAGCGTGCGCTCTGCTCAGAGCGTACGGCTCTGAATGAGGGCCTAAGTCTGCAGAAAGATGCCTGCAATGTAAATTGAACTACCTGGGCGTTATTGAAACGAGGGCTCCCTGGAAGATAAGATGAAGTACATCTTATGCTGAAGTTGATGAATTACCGGTGTCATCTGAATACATAGACAAAAGTTGAGTATACAGTATACTTTGTATGTTAATTGTTTGTTGTTTGCTACTTAATAGTAAATAAAGTGTGTTCATTTGTACTCACTCATTTTGGTCACATGTGTAACTATTAATTTTGATCAGAACGAAACCCACCGTTATGCAGGAGGACTGTCTGTGCACTACCGACTAAATTGGACATTTGGGATTTAAGAACAAAAACATTAAGGATTTTGGTTTAAACTGTGGGCCTGATTCAGAGCCGGACGCAATTAGCGCTCGCTCGTCCAGAAAATAGGGGTGGCTATTCAAATCAACCGTTCGCTCTTTGCGGTCTGTTCACGCCTCTAGGTCTGAACGAGCGAACAAAACTTGCGGTCGTTTTTTGAAAAAATACGCCCCCTGGCCGCTCGCATCCTACGTCATGTCCGCTATTTATTAGATTAATCGAGTACATCGACCAGGGTATGAACTGCTCGCTATTCTTGTGGTTGGTTTTTGCTACCACAATTTTGCGAGCAGTTCTGGCTATAAAATAACCCAGTGACGTGGTCAATGACGCTGCTGTTTTAATTATGCACACCCATAAAATGCCCGTTTTGACCTTTAAGCACGCCTGCGTTCTGATCTCCACTCCCCGTTTTCAAGCACCTTCCCCCGTTACCACCCACATACGCATACTCCTGTCACTCAAATTATCAGGCATTCGCTATTTTGCGAGCACATGAATTTCGACCGTACTGACTGGTTCGCGCATGCGTATAACGATCCGTACGCATGCGCAGTTGGGCAAACATCGCGCGGAGCGAACGAGCGGCCGCTTACGAGTGGCTCTGAATCAGGCCCTGTGTCACTTCTTACCAAGACTTCTGCAGACGGTCCAGGCACTTCTGCAACCTCCTCTTCTCCCTCGCGCTCAGCCATCAAGACGATAGATTCCCTTTGAAGCTCCTGATCACTGATGAATGACATCATACGGTAGTACCAGAGCGTGGGCTCATATATATCATCTGTGCCCGCTCCTGATCTTTTGGAGTCATCCACCTTCTTTTTTTCTTTTATGTACACTGTCCTGAGGTTTTGAATCTTGTGCTGGACAGTTTTCAGGTCTGTATCAGCAATGTACTTTTTTCGTATACTCCAAGAGCAGCTCTAGTGCGGCCAACTTGTGCGACTTGTTGTGGTACTTCCGAGAACTGATCCTCCACAGACAGTCTTTCGAGTGCAGGATTTCGATGAATCCTATTACGAACTCACATTCACTATCCATGGACATATCTAAGAAGAGGAAAAAAAGGACATTTAAATGGACATTTAAAAAGAACATTTAAATTCTTGGTAATGTAATCTTTTTCTTTGTTTTACAGCATGATTCTTCCACCTTTGGGCCTCCAGCTGTTGTGGAACTACAGAACCCAGGATGCCCTGCCACGGTTTTAACATGCTGATATTTCCCAAGGGTGGCAGTGGATCCTGGGATGTGTAGTTCCACAACAGCTGGAGGCCCAAAGGTAGAAGACCCCAGCTTTAACCACTTGCCTGGCACGGTCGTATCAGATACGACCACACCAGGCTGGGCTTTCCCTGTCATGGTCGTATCTGATACGACCAGTCAGAAATGCCCACTAGGCGGCTGTGGGAAGCTAATCTTCCCACAGCCGCCTAAATCAGAGGGACCTTCTGGTCCCTCTGCAAGTGTGGCTGCCTCTCTAGCGTGTCCCGGTCACTGCTGGCCACAGTGATCGGGCACCGTCGGCAACCCCCCTCCCATAGAAGCAGCAGCCGCGGCCCATGTATCCGCAGCTGCTGCTGTGACCCGATCACTGTGGCCAACAGCGATCGGGCAGCCGGCTCCACCTCCATCATTAAAAAGCAGTAGCGGCTGGTAGCCGCCGCCGCCGCCGCTGCTATGTATCCAGGCCGACAGCGGGGCACCCTCCCGCTGAGGTACTAAAGTGATCACACTAGTGATCACTGTTATGTACAGGAAGCAGCAGCCACAACTTTGGCTGCTGCTTCCATACACCCAGGCAGCCCAGCACACTACATCCGGCCACAGCTCCTCCTCCCCAATGATGCCCGTTTTTATAAGGGCCTATATATATATATACATGTGTGTGTGTAAACAGGAGCATATATATATGCCGTCTTCACCCGGGGGTCGCAGTGTCCCGCAGGTGGGGAAATGTGCATGCGCCCGGCATCTATTCTCCCTGTCGGCAGTGCTTGGGGGCTGCCTGGCGTGTCCGTAAGTGCCGGGCACGCCCCCAAGAATGACGAAAATGGGACGCGTCTTTAAGTGCCCTCTCTAGCTATCGATAGACATCACAGAGCCTCTGATTAGAGATGGCAACTGTCCATCGATGGTTTGCAAACCATCGATGGTCTGACTGAAAACAAGTGGGTTGCCATTGCTGGTGGCCATCAATGTTGCACCATTGATGGCAACCCTCGATCGATGTTTAGGTAACATCGACAGTTGTGGTCTACACAGATCTTGATTAATCGGTAAATTGACGGCTTCTAACGATGGTTGAACCATCGATGGTACAGCTGTCAATGGCCATCACTACAGTATAACATAAAAATGCTATTTTTATGGTATACTGTGTTTAAAAAAAATATTTTTTTCAAATAAAATAGTGATGAATAAGTTTAAAATGATGTTCTTGACCTAATTCAATCATAAAAGAAACCGACAATTTTGGAGCGTTTTTTGGAAAAAGAATTTGTCAGTTAAGTGGTTAAATGATGTGTATTTTTAAATGTATTGTAATGGTGTTTTCTTTTACAGGAATGTCATGTGTTCATTTCTTGGTAATGTAATGTTTTTCTTTGTTTTATAGCATGGTTCTTCTACCTTTGGGCCTGTCGGTGTTGTGGAACTACAGATCCCAGGATGCCCTGCCAAAGTTTTAACATGCTGATATTTCCCAAGGGTGGCAGGGCATCCTGGGATCTGTAGTTCCGCAACACTGACAGGCCCAAAGGTAGAAGATCCCAGCTTTACCGAAATTATATGTGTTTTTAAATGTATTATTTATAATGGTGTTTTCTTTTACAGGAATGTCATGTGTTCATTTCCTGGTAATGTAATGTTTTTCTTTATTTTACAGCATGGGTCTTCCACCGTTGGCCCTGCCTCTATTGTGGAACTACAGATCCCAGGAAGCCCTGCCAAAGTTTTAACATGCTGATATTTCCCAAGGATGACAGGGCATCCTGGGATCTGTAGTTCCACAACAGCGACAGGCACAAAAGTAGAAGACCCCAGCTTTACAGAAATTATGTGTGTTTTTAAATGTAATGTATGGTGTTTTTTTTAGGTTACAGGAATTTCATGTGTTCATTTATTGGTAATATAATGTTTTTCTTTGTTTTACAGCATGGGTCTTCCACCTTTGGGCCTGTTTCTGTTGTGGAACTACAGATCCCAGGAAGCCCAGCCAAAGTTTTAACATGCTGATATTTCCCAAGGGTGGCAGTGCATCCTGGGATATTAGTTCCACAACAGCTGGAGGCCCAAAGGTAGAAGACCCCAGCTTTAAATGATGTGTGTTTTTAAATGTAATGTATGGTGATTATTTTGTTAAATACGTGTTTATTTTGTATGTTTTTTAAGTTATATTACTTTAAATGTATTTTTATTTTATCTGTATTGTATTGATTTTTAAACATGTTTATTACTAATATTTTATGTTATTTTAATATGAATAATCTTCCTGGAATGTATTTGTTTATCTTGATTAAATATTTTTGTCTATTAATTTTACAAAAAATTGATTGGTTGTCTAATTAATGATTAGGAGGCCCCATGACATTGGTGGCTAGTTAGTTAGGTAGGGGGCACATATTGGTGGGCAGTGGGAGCTTATTGCATGACCCAACCACCGCCCCCTTCATTACAGCAGACGGTGGCTGGGTCATGCATTTATTACCTGGGGCACACATTGGTGGGCAGTGGGAGCTTAATGCATGACCCAGTCACCACCCGCCTCATTACAGCAGACGGTGGCTGGGTCATGCATTTATTACCTGGGGGCACACATTGGTGGGCAGTGGGAGCTGATGCATGACCCAGCCACCGCCCGCCTCATTACAGCAGACAGTGGCTGGGTCATGCATTTATTACCTGGGGGCACACATTGGTGGGCAGTGGGAGATTTATGCATGACTCAGCCACCCCCCGCCTCATTACAGCAGACGGTGGCTGGGTCATGCATTTATTACCTGGGGGCACACAGTCGTCTGTTTGAAGGACCCACCATCCGAAGCACGGCCATTCTTGCCGACATCCATAAACAGAAATTCGTAGTTGGCATTCACCACTGCCATGAGAACGATGCTGAAGAATCCTTTGTAGTTGTAGTAATGTGATCCGGTGTTGGCAGGTGGGTTGATGCGGATGTGTTTCCCATCGATGGCTCCTTCACAGCTAGGGAAATTCCAACGTTGTTCAAAATCTTCAGCGATGCTGGTTCACTCCTCCACGGTGTTAGGAAACTGTAAAAATAGTAAAAAAGGGGTTAAAACATGACTATCATTTTTTTATCTTTTTTTCCTATATAGACTCCCACCCAAGACCCTGATTTAGGATCCACACCCGACCTCAGTCTGCTCGGTGGTGACAGTGAGGTGGAGAATACCACACTAGTGGAAACTCCACTTCCACCTGGACCCTCATCTTCTTCCCAACAACCCCAAAAAAAGAAAAAGAAACAGGGGAGAAAGGAGAATCTTACGGAACGTGAGGACAAATTTTTACAAAATGCAGAAGGGCTGCTGCAGAAACCTCCTGATGCCATAGATGACTTCACAGCTCATGTGAACAGCACTTTCAGAAATATGGATACAGATACCCAAAAAACTTTCCTCAGGTTAAACTACGACCTATTGAGTCGCTGTATGAGCAAAAATATCCACAATTCAACATATATAGCAGACCCAATGCTATTTTCCCCTGCCCCAAACAGGTATGTCCATCCCCCCCCAGCCCAGTTAGATATTACTCCCCCACCGAGCACCCCAAGCACCAGCACGACCTTGTTTAATGCTCTGCTGGATGCAGCGGATGAATCACCCCGTTATACAGAGATGTAATCTTTTTCTTGCTTTTAATATCACCAAATTTTATGACTCCCAATAGGTGCTTGCTGCATGGGATAGGGTGGTGATGACGCTGTTTGGACAAGGTGACTACACACATGGCACAAGTACACATTGCTGGAAGCCGGGGCCACAATGTATACTTGTGCCATGTGTGTATTGGCCTGTTGAAACTGGCGTCTGACCCACCCTATCACATACAGCTGGCTACCTATTGGGATTCATAAAATTTGGTGATAATGTTATAAAATTGTTATTGCAATATATATATTGCACACAGTTTAGTGCACACTTTCGGTTGCCTACAGGTCAGTGCACATTGTACTTAATGCCGGCTATTTTTTGCTATTTGTTGTGAAAAAATAAAAACTTTTTTTCTTTAAACAAGAAACCAATGTGTGGTGTAGATTTTTTTACTTACCTTGCAATACTGGTACTGCAGCACTTTAACGATAGCCTTGCAGGTCTCCGGAATGATGACACCCAAGGACTGAGGGAAGATGAGGGTCCCAAACTTCAGGTCTTCCAGTGACCTTCCTGTAGCCAGGTACCTCAGGGTAGCCACCAGTAGTGGCTGGCTGGCAACTTTTAGCCTGGGGGGCAAATGCATACAGGCGGCCCTGGCAGAGGAGTAGCGTGTAGCCAGGGTGCCCGAAGAACGTGCGTGTTACGGCGCCGCCCCCCCTCAAGTGTTTCAGGGAGGAGGCGGGTCCATATGGGATTAATGTAAGGTAAAAATAAAGATTAGGGGCAGCCACCTGTTGTAGTGCCCATATGCAGTGCCCCCGTGTGCCACAGGAGATAACACCCTTATGCAGGCCTCCAGTAGTGCCCCCAGTAGTGATCCCCCACTATGCAGTGCCCCTTGTGCCCCCAGTAGTGGTCCCCCCTGTTCAGTGCCCCTTGTGCCCCCAGTAGTAAGTCCCTTATATAGTGCCCCCAATAGTGGTACCCCCTATGCAGTGCCCCCAGTAGCAGTCCACCCCCCCATGCAGTGCCCCCAATAGTGGTAACCCTTATGCAATGTCCCTTAAATAGTGGCCCCAGTTGTAGTCTCCCCCCTATGCAGTACCCCCCAGTATTGCCCTTTATATAGAGCCCCCAGCAGTGGTCCCTCGCAGTGCCCCCAGTGGTAGTCCCCTCCCCCTATGTAGTGCCCCTAGTAGTAGTCCCCTCCCCCCTATGTAGTGCCCCTAGTAGTAGTCCCCTCCCCTTGTAGTGCCCCCAGTAGTAGCCCCCCCAGTAGTAGTAGTAGTCCCCCCTTGTAGTTCCCCTAGTAGTAGTAGTCCCCCCCTTGTAGTGCCCCCAGTAGTAATCCACCGCCCTGGTAGTGCCCCCAGTAGTAATCCCCCCCTGGTAGTGCCACCATAGAAATCCCCCCCCTGGTAGTGCCCCCATAGTAATCCCCCCCCTGGTAGTGCCCCCATAGTAATCCCCCCCTTGTAGTGCCCCCAGTAGTAATCCCCCCCCCTGGTAGTGCCCCCAGTAGTAATCCCCCCCTGGTAGTGCCACCATAGAAATCCCCCCCCTGGTAGTGCCCCCATAGTAATCCCCCCCCTGGTAGTGCCCCCATAGTAATCCCCCCCTTGTAGTGCCCCCAGTAGTAATCCACCCCCCTGGTGGTGCTCCCAGTAGTAATCCCCCCCTGGTAGTGCCACCATAGAAATCCCCCCCTGGTAGTGCCCCCATAGTAATCCCCCCCCCTTGGTAGTGCCCCCAGTAGAGAGAGAATTAAAAAAAAAAAAAAAACACTTACCTAAAACTCCCGCTCCTGGTCCCGACGCTTCCACCGGCTCCTCTGGCCGCTTTGCATTATGGGAGAGACATCGTCATGACGACGGCTCTCCCATTACCCACTGCGGGAGCTGGAAGATGGCTCCTGCAGTGGGAGCAGCAGCAGCCGATGAGAGTCTGACAGACTCTCAGCTACTGCTGATTAAAGCAAACACACAGCTGCCGGCTCCGGCGACTGTGTGTTTGTGCTGTGTAGCGCTGACCGGACTCTGTCTGGTCAGCGGTGCAGTCTGTGTCACAATGACACAGACTGTACCGGCCCATGGCCCGCATGACGCTGCGGCCCGGGGGGCACATGGCACCCTGCCCCCTGGCCCAGCCCGCCACTGGCCACCAGTCTCTCTTCAGCAGGGATTGCCCTCCGCCACCTTGTGTCCTGTCTCCGGATGTGGGGGATCACCATAGTCAGCAATTCTTGGAAGGTGGCGTCATCCATGCGCAGGTATTTCCGATAGTCCTTCGGGTTGTTCTCCTTGATCTCCATCAGCAGGGACATGTGAGGTCGGGTATCCCTTTGTAGAAGCCACTCCTTGGTCCAGCATGCTCTCGTCCTTCTTCGCTGGGCCCTCTTCCTAATCTCCCGGACCCCGGCTTCAGCGACCAACACTCTATACTGATAGGGAAGCATCAGTACAGAATTCAGGAACAGGATAGAATGCAGGTAGGTAGCACACACTTGCAGGTAGAATAAACTTTGTAAAAGGCAAGCCAAAGAGCACAGTAGCAATGTTACAGGATTCAGCAGGAATACACCTAGCCTCATCTAGTAGCAGAGCAGAATGTGCTCTTGCCCTGCCCTAGTTACGCCACTGCTGCTTTCTTCAGATGCAGCAGGCCAGCAGCAGTAGAAGGGGCGGAGCCAAATGCCAGAATGGTCGGGGCTTATTCGTGGGCCGCAGCAGGCAGCTGTGATAAAAAACAAAAACAGTTCATCTAGGGATGGGGCCGGGGACAGTGCGGGGGGCAACTTATGTTGACCACATTGGGGGCCCCCGGGACGACCGCCCCTGTCGCCCTCCCTATAATCCGGCCCTGCCGCAGAAGATGGGTCCCTATCATCCCTAGTACTAACACATTATTTAAATTTATCCAGGATCTACCTAACATTATTAATTGTATTGTAAAATGTATCCACTGTAAAGTGTATTAAATGTTAGGGCCTCACACTGTAGAAGTAATTCCAAGTGAAGCATACAATGAATCTCAGCATATTAGTCACTGGACACTGTTCTTGATTCAGCAAGGAACACACGCTAGCAGACGCACGCACCCGGCCACTGCAAGAATATGTTAATCGATGCATACGCACGGAGACCACAGCATAAGATGCAGATGGTCAGCTCCATATTAAGCCATCCATCTCCTTTTACTGATAACCTGATCAGTACGCAAGATAGCATAAACATCGGAACCATCGGATCCATACGCACAATAGAGGTTGACCTGACCTGCCGCAGGATTTTGTCCGCTTCCTGTGTACAGCTTACGGTATGACTGAGTATGCCACTGTACTGCCTTATTTATGCACGCCCCTATAACGGCGTCCCAATGCACAGGCATGCCTGCGTTCGCCTGCCCCCCCGACACCACCCACAAACGGCACTTCCTGTCAACCAATATCGGAGGGGACCTGCGTGTAGTCTGCGTGCCCTATTCTGATTGCACTGGCTAGTTCGCACATTCGCAGTGCAATGCATACACATGCACAGTGCGCAAACATCTGCCAAGTGCTTGCGTTCTCTCCTTTGCGTTCGTTGCTGAATCAGTCCCACTAGCTGCAGTTTAAGCATGAGATGTTAGTAGCAGAACTGTTGCCGATGCCGGGAACCCTGCCCGGCCCCTTCGCACAACAGTTCGGCTGGGTACACATCGTTAAATGTGTACCCAGCTTTAGTTATTGTCAACCAACAATAAGGCTGTTGTTATTGATGACAATTTTTCTTTTTTTAAGTGAGTCAGCATTTATTGTCTAGAACTAGGGGGGGGGGAGAAGGGAATGTTAGGGTAACTATCAGCTCTAGTATGAATCTTCACTGTTCGGGCTTCTGGTGTCGGTATTTGGACCACCGGAAATAGATCGGCGGCATTACATACCGACTCCAGAAGAACAAGGAGTCCTGGAAGTGATGATATGGCCCCCACAGAGCCCTGATCTCAACATTATCGAGTCTGTCTGGGATTACATGAAGAGACAGAAGGATGTGAGCCAGCTACATCCACAGATCTGTGATTAGTTCTCCAAGATGTTTGGAACAACCTCCCTGCCGAGTTCCTTCTCTTCTGTTCATTAACTTTGCATTTTGTTAATTGATAGAAATTAACTGCACAGCACTGAACATATTGTCGAAGTGAGATGATTGGCTGAGATCAGATCTTTGAAAATATCTGAAGACGTCATGTTTGCATTGTCTGCACGACGCCATCTGGCGTAGTCCGTATAATATCATTGTGCACAGTGCTATTTTAGCGTTGTGTACATCTGCTGTGTTACTGAACACTGTTAAAGTCTTTACATAATAAATGCGCATGAATACACATATATATTTAAAGACTTTATATATTCAGTGCTGACAGACAAGTCTTGTGGACATGTCTGGCACTAGTAATTGGAATACACAAAGATACTGTGAGGTGCAGATGAGTGTTTTAAATGAACCATTGTCTTTAAGTCTGACTATCATTGTATGCCTAAACGAACTAGCATTTAAATTTCCCAGCAGGCTGGAGAGGCCTTGGATTACATTGTGATTCCCTCAAGTATCTGCTGGCCATCTCTGATCAGAACAACTCCATTGTCTGTCATTTTTGAACTTAGGGCCTGATTCAGAGCCGAACGCTCTGACCAGAGCGCTCGCTCTGAATCAGGGCCCTCCTACATGGAAATGGAGTGGCCTCCTGGCGCTCGCATAGTTGTGGGTGACCACCCACAGCATATGCGAGCGGCCAAAAAGATGGTCGCGATGGTCAAGACCATCGCGACCATCGGGCTTGCGATGGAGACCCTGCGGTAGGGTCTCGCGGCCGCAAGCCCTGGAGTGATTTTGGCTCTATCAGAGCCAAAATCACTCCCACTGACATCACTAGTGATGTCAGTGGGGCCGGACTCAGACGGTAGGCATTCACATGGGAACGCCTCCATCTGGCAGCCACGCCCCCGGCACGCCCACCAAAGGGGGCGTGCTGTCACTCACCATCGACAGCACGCCCCCTTTGGTGTGAGACCCATAACGACGGCTTGGCCGTCGTTATTTGGGTCTCGCGCATGTGCACAACGGAGCTCCCTCCATCGTGCGCATGTGCAATTCGGCACCATCAGCCCCTTAGTTCAGACAAAGGTAATGTCAATGACACCAGTTGATGGATAAAGCTATATATATATATATATATATATATATATAAATCTATGACACTGATGCACATTTGCACACATATATATATATATATATATATATATACATACATACACTTAAACGATCGCATGTGTATCCACAATGCGTGCACACATATACACAGTTGCTATTGTAAATATAAACACACACACAGCGCATGTTTGCGCTGTACACACCCATGCACACAGCGCACCTTTTACACTGCGTGTAGACGCACAACGCATACTTACATATAATCATAAATATACACGCACTCATAAAAGGTTCCTTCACATTAAATGTAATATTAGAGGTTTTAGTAGCATATAATTATGTTGTGAAATGTATGTATATGATATTTAAGGTATACAACATGGTAGACATGGCATGTTTGGTACTATACTGACACACTGTTTATTTACAGATATCCGAATCTATCAGCGAGGGAGTCGCATCTTGCGTTCGATGGTTGTGCATTATAGGAAATTATTGGTTAGAATGTATACTCTGTAATGTAGTGCCTTTAGCTATTTTAAACCAATTAATGAAAGACAAAGTAATCTCAAGAGATTGTGGAGAATTGGGACATACCCCTAGTGAACTGTCCTATGAACTACAGCGTACTACAAAGACCAAGAGCAAGAACCAATGGAATTATGGCCCTCATTCAGAGCCACTCGCTAGCGGCAGTACGCTCGTTCCGAGCGATGTTCGCACATCTGCGCATGCGTACGGTTTTTAGTACGCATGCGCGAACCAGTCAGTGCGGCCGAAAATCATTTGTACGCAATATAGCGAGTGCCTGCTATTTTGAGTGACAGAATGAGGCGTATGTGGTAACAGGGGAAGGTGCTTGAAAACAGGGAGTGGAGATCCGTTCGCAGGTGTGCTTAAAGGTCAAAACGGGCGTTTTATGGGTGTGCATAATTAATATAGCAGCGTCAATGACCACGTCACTTGTTTTTTTTAACTCAGAACTGCTCGCAAAATAGCGGTTGAAAAAACCAACCACAAGAATAGCGAGCAGTTCATATCCTGTTCGATGTTCTCGATTAATCTAATAAATAGCGGACATGACGTATGGTGCGAGCGGCCAGGGGGCGTTTTTAAGAAATAAAAGAGCGTATGTTTTGCTCGCTCGTTCAGACTTAGAGGTGTGAACAGACTGCAATGTGCGAACGGATCATTTGCATAGCCACCCCTTGTTTTTGAACGAACGAACGCAAATAGCGAACGGCTCTGAATGAGGGCCTATGTTTGTCTATCTATATTGTTGTTATCATGATCTGTTAGGGTATATAGCCTGTGTCCCGGTCCCAGTCAGTAGCCATTCTCTTGGATGACCACAGACCTCAGGATTGATGACTGTAACTGGGACCGGTGCACTTGCATATGTATCAAACTGTACCTTTTGTATTTAATTGCTATTTGCGCTAATTGTCTAGCTAAAAGCGCGTAAACCTTTTTATTCTTGTTTTAATAATACTTTGTGCTTTGGAACCACACGATTAGCTTGGACAGCAATTATTTATTGTGCGACAGGTAATTCTTAAATAGCGTCTTGTGATTATTTAGGGCTAACGACAATACGGTATTCATAGATGGGGGCTCATAGTTAGGAGGCCAAGCTACCGCGAGGCCGCACGATAGCGACCGGATCTCGCTTTCGCAACAAAGGGTGGAATAAGGTGCCATATGCAGGGAAGAACGCACTGTGGGCCTGATTCAGACCCGCTCGTGAACGCTATGCGCTCACAAGCGGGTCGATGGTGGCCCAGTGTGCATGCGCACAACGGAGCCGGCTCCATCGTGCGCATGCACGAGACCCAGATAGCAAACTGTCGCTTTGGGTCTCGCTCCAAAGGGGGCATGCTGTCGATGTTGAGTGACAGCACGCCCCCTTTGGTGGGTGGGCCGGGGGAGTGGCTGCCCAAATGGAGGCGTTCCCATGTGAACGCCTCCATTTGGGGGCGGCCCCACTGACATCACGAGTGATGTCAGTGGGAGAGATTTCGGCTCTGTTAGAGCCAAAATCTCTCTGGGGCTTGCGGCCACAAGACCCTACCACAAGGTAGGGTCTGTCAGAGCGTCCGGATCTGATTCAGGGCCTGTGTTCGAAACCTGCACCATTCAGTGTTGTGAATCCGATATCTGCTATTGTGTGTGTTTTCAAGGAGCGATGGCTAGAACCTGGGGCAGGGTAGGAAAGTTTTGTTTCTTTCATTGTCTGTCCCAACGCTAAGGTGCGATTCACATAATAGCGTATACGTGTTTCATGTATTGCTGCCACGTATTTTCAAACAATCATTCTGATAGTATTTGTCATATTGATAGCGATTACATTGTTTAAGACCTCCGTATCATAATGCCATACTAGTGAAAAGTGTATTTTCTGTGCAGAAAACTGAAAGTGTGTGTGAGCAGACGCGTGATTGCAACTTGAAAGATAGGGACTGTGGACCTTATTCAGAGGTGGCCGTATGGTCTACGACCGCATGGCCGCCTTGATGTTTGGCCAGTGCACATGCGCATGAGGGAGTCGGCTCCCTCGTGCGCATGTGTGAGACCCGCTACGACCGACAGCGATGGTCGTAGTGGGTCTCTTTCCAAAGGGGGCGAGCTGTCGATGTTGATTGACAGCTCGCCCCATTTGGAAGGCGGGCCGGGGGGGGTGGCAGCCCAAATGGAGGCGTTCTCATGGGAATGCCTACCATTTGGGGGAGGCCCCACTGACATCACTAGTGATGTCAGTGGAGAGCTTCCGGCTCTGACAGAGCCAGAAGCTCTCCGGGGCTTACGACAAGTGAGACCCTACCCTAGTGTCTCGTCGTAAGCCCCAATGGTCGCGATGGTCTCTGACCATCGCGACCATCACCCGAGCGGTCGTTAGAGCTGTGGGTGTAAACCCACAGCATAACAACCGAAACAGAGGCGGGCGGTCAGGATGCAAGCGGCCGCCCAGTTTCTGAGCGACCGCTTGCATCCTCCGACCGCCTCTGAATGAGGGCCAGTGTGTCGGGACCTATAGATGAGGTACCGTGTGTCGGACCTAAAAGACCCGGTAGGTGTCTGACGAGGCAGCAAGCTACTGGGTATGTACACATAGCAGGTGTATTGCAGCAAGGACAGGGATTTTGTACCTTGAAGAAAATAGGTTTTCAAAATTCGGCCCCCAACTGTAGTCACAGAGCCCATTGATCAGTTAGGTTCACTGGACACTGTGACTGGACCACACGGTTGGGCAGACCATGATTGTGGCTTGGGGGTAGTGGATGAAATCACTGAAAAGGGTAAGTGTTATTGAAACACTTAAATTCTAGCAGTGGAAAGTAGTCATAAAGGGTGAGCTACCGGACAAGGGCTGAAAGGTGTCCGGAAAGACAGTTTAATTGTATAGGGTGTTATTCTGTACCCTGATTGTCCAAGCCGTCCATAACGGTTAGAAGGCCGGCTCTGTGTACAATGGGATAGGAGTGCGTGAACATATCTCTATTGACTTGTTCACCGATCCACATACTAGCGAAAAGTGCTTAGCGTTTTCCCAGATGGGTGCCAGGCTGACGCTGGGTATGATGGATGATGTGCTGCTTTTGGAAGGACCGACAGGTTCGGCAAGGCATATAACGTATACTAAATATGGTATGTATGCTACTGCGTACTGTGATGTATGGGTTAAGATGACCAGAATGTGTGTGAAACGTTTTCCTTAAATTGGCAGTTTTGATGCGGAGGTGTTGAATAATGTTAGGGATAGCATCTGTGTGGTGAAATCTCTAAAGAAACGAATAAAGTATAATGATTGTTTAAAACTATGGCAACATGAGGGGAACACGTGGCTTAGCGCCGTGCATGCAATGCAAAATAGCGCTGCGCTCACGATGCAAGGGGCGCGCATGCAATGCTAAATAGTGCCATGTGCGTGCCTCAAGGGAGCATGCACGCACGGCAAGGTAGCGTTGCCGAAGGTGCAGGCGTTAGTGCAGGCAGACCTCCGCAACCCTATGCGGCTGAAGGTTCAGGTACAGCTGATACTAAAAATAATAAAAATGTAACAAGTAACTTGTACCCTATTCTGAGTAAGTATAAGGAAAATGTTTGTCAGATGATGAACCTGTTGTAGTGTCTGCCATTTCACATGCTGTTCAAATGTTACCTATTCCACCGCAGCAAGAACAGGGAGTGACCCCACCAGGTATAGCGGCAGAGGTGATACCATAAGCTGTAGCGCCACCAACTGAAGCGACAGCTGTGGTTGGTGGAAGTAATATAATACGTAGCAGTAGTAGACTAAACCCCCCAAGTGCCAAGGCCAAAGGTAGCGATGTGGTAGGTGTCCATCCTGTCCAGACAATAACAGTTCCCAATGGGAATCCGGATGCAAACGGTGTAGTGCTTACAAGGGATGTAACTATGCATTGTCCATGGACGAGAGCAGAGCTGCATTCTATAATGTCAGACTTTCCCGACCCTAGAAAAGAATTAGCTAAATGCCAAAAATTTGTTAAGGATCTTGGTAATGCTCACAAGCCAACCAACAGGGATTGGCGAGTGGTATTATGTTCATGTCTTCCATCTAATACCAATGTGAATAGATTCATCACGGCCTGTGTATTGGATGGAGACGATCACTTAACTGATGAAAGTAACCAAGATAATATTGCCCCCATAGTCACCCAATTGGCCGTATATTTTCCAGTAGTAGTGAATTGGAGTAAAATTTTCACCATTAAACAGGAGAGTGAGTCTGCAGCAGATTATTTCACCCGAGCACTGCAGACTATCACCCAGTACACTGGGATAGAAGACATAAAAGTCAACACACACCACAGGGAAGTGGCAGTCACGGTACTTATGGATGGTCTTAAAGACAACCTAAAGACCAGGGTTCAGACCTCCCAGCCTAACTGGAGGGGAATCACGGTAGACGTTCTCAGGGAATCTGCTATTGAACATGATAAAAACATCCTCAGGAAAAGAGAAACACAAAGCAAAAAGCTAATGGCTGTTAGCATTCAAGCTTTAGAAGCAATGTATATACAGCCACAAGAGACATGTACACCTGCGCAACTACATGCTTTCAGTACATACCATCCTGCGCAGCCACACACACATCAGCAACAAAACACATATCAACATACCTCGCCTCAACACACATACCATACACAGCCTCAAACTCTTCATGTACCCCAACCCACACAACAACAACCTTTCAACACATATTCAAGAAGGTGTTATAACTGTAATCAGATAGGACACATAAGTAGAAACTGAAGGGAGAAGAGGAGGGGGCCACCTTACCAGGGGGCACCTAAACACCCACAGAAGTCAGGACAGATCCAACAGTCACCAGCACACATAGTGGCAGTAAATGCTTTACTGGAAGATAGTCAGTGCTAAGGGTCAGGTCATACCTGTAGTCTACAGCCAGTCTGTGAGGTTCTGGTTTTGTTGTGTTATAACGTAATTAGACCTTGGTACAATCCTTCCTATACCTTCTAAACCTTTATACGTTCCTGCCTATACCTTCTAAGTTCTGCATATACCTTCTAGAATTGACGCTATTTGCGTATGCAGTCATACAGTAAATAAATGCCTTCAGACTTTGAAATGTGTTTCCAACGCACAACATAAAACATAAACACAGTAGGTTACACGCTGTGATCTAAAGACAATTTAGCGCAAAGAAATCATACAGACCCAAGGTACAGTTATACATACGCACGCGCACTGGGACCAGTTACCGGCATCAACAAGAAACCTCCATCAACAGCATCAGCAAGAAGACTCCAGATTGGGATCTGAATGAACATATATACCCTTACAGGGATAGGCAATACAAAAGGCAAGTTTGGCATAATTCCATTGGTTCTATGTCACGGTGCTTCTGTTACAGGACATTTAACAGGTCGATTCAAATGGACACAGGTCAGCCTCTGACAGCCTTTTGTCTCCTTTTTCGCACTACATGCAAATCTAAGTTGCTAACATTACAAAGTACATTTTGGTGTTTTAACTCTACAGTCCATAAGTTGTGAACGCATGTTGAGATCTTCTCACCGATGATACCGGAAAGCTGTTGAGACAGAGTAGATCAGTACAACACCAAACACGGTTTGCTTATCATGTACTAAACCTTGGATATCAAATAGTCTTTATTTCACAACATTAGTAATAAATGAATAAACCTTGAATATTACACTTTGAAGCTATGGAACCTGTTATGTGAGTGTGCAGTGTGTAACTCTATCTATGATGGATAACATACATATATATATATGTATATACACACATATATGCACATACCATACCCTTCCAACACATGTTTATTTTAAAAGTACTATGCAAGGGTTATGAGCAGTGAGCTTCACACTCAAACAGGGTGGAGACCCCCAACTGACTGCTGGTGCCATCCTGTCTGACAGAGAATATAAAAGTTCTCTTCTGCCTATTTAGGATACCTGTGTCAGTACTTTTCAAGCAATTTCTTACCATTGTTCATTCAGATTTCAATTGCCACAGCTACACCTGTCCACATGTGGGGTCTCTCCATTTACATGCAAAAACACCCACAGTATCCTGGTATATTGTTTTTCTAATTACTTTTCTCAGGAAGCTGTTTTACTAAACTCTGCGTGAATACTGTGTTTGTTATGGTATTTTTTTTTTGCAAGGTTGTCCTAAGATACATCAGGGTATGGTTTCTGAAAGGATTATTAAAACATCGCCATATGTACTTAGCTCGTGAGTTGTAACTTAAAATGGCGCTGGGTGATCAGTCGCAAAATGGCGTCTTGCAGATTCCGATTGTAAACAGATTCTGTCTCAGCCAATCATACGGCTTTGACAGTTGTGGACCCGGGGTGGTGATAGGAGCAGACACAGAAGCAGATTTAAATAAAAAAGTGGAGCTTTTAATAAGTGACTTGGTAGACATGGAAATGGCAAAAGAAAAAGTCCAGGTATATCACTAAAGTGCACTTGATAATGGTAGTGGGGTAAATGGGAGAATGTCCAGATAGTGACAGGCAGGAACAGTCCAGTATGCAGGTATGGTGAGCTGAAATGAAATGCAGGCAGAGGTGATGAAGTCCAGCTTGGAGTAAGTGGAGGCAAGGTGCAGGGAGACAGCAGGTTCAGGTACTCAGGCAGGGGAAAGGTAAATGGAGGGTGCAAGGTAAGACCAGCAGGTTGGAGCAGGAAAGGTACAGGCTAAGCAGCGCTTTCAAGGAGGCAGGTAAGGCACAGGTACTCTCTCTCAGCTGTAGCTGAGAAACATGTTGCACTGGCAAGGAAGGAAGGCTCTGGACCTTCCTAAATACCAGGTGCCACGCTGTGACTGGCTGGAAAGAGCACATGACCCCCCAGGATTGGACAGCTTGAATCACATGGCCGAAGGCAAGATGGCGGAGCCCATGCCAAATGGAACGGAAACACCGCCAGGCCTCACCAGCCCTAGTGACAATGTGCCCGCACAGAACCATGTGCAGCCAATGCCCCTCGCCTAACACCAGCAGCGCCGCAGGACACCCCTCGCCACAATGACCTCACAGGTAATACCCGGTGACCACCATGCCGAGAAACCCTGGCCGTGACACAGTCAGGTTAACTGAGAATACTAGGGAAGAACCTACAATGACAGTTGATGTAGCTGGTACTAAACATACTTTTCTTGTAGACATGGGGGCGAACAGGTCAGTGATAAATTCTCCATTAAATTTTCAGGTTACTAACAAGACTATACCAGCCATGGGGTAACGGGTAAAGTGCAACATTATCCTTTAACCAAATCCGCAGAGGTTACAATCGGACCACTGCAAACCAAACATTCTTTTCTCTTGGCAGCAGCGGCTCCTACTAACCTACTGGGAAGGGATTTGTTGTGTAAAATGGGATGTGTCATTTACTGTACCCCTGATGGTATATTCCAAGATATCCCTGAGAAGTTTGCACATGAGGTAAGGGATATATTGGACACCCCACAAAGACTAATGTTGCACTCTACCGTTCTAGAGCAAATTTCACCCCAGATAAAGGAAATGTTACAAATACCAGGGTCCCTCTGGGCCAAAAATGGACAGGACACTGGATTGTTGGCAAATGTAGCTCCAGTAATGGTAAATCTAAAAAGTGGTAGGCAAGCTCCAAAAATTCCCAAGTACCCGTTGAAACCAGAAGTAGAGATAGGGGTTTATCCCATAATTGAGCGGTTATTGCAACAGGGAATTTTAGTCTGTACAGCAAGTGTAGCCAATAGTCCCATTTTTCCAGTGAAGGCTGGGGGGAGGGGCTATAGATTAGTACAGGACCTTAAAGGGGTTAATAAAGTAGTTGAGAGCCAATTCCCCATAATGCCAAATCCAGCTGTCATCCTCATGCAGATTCCACCATCCACAACCCATTTCACTGTCATTGACCTGTGTTCTACATTCGTCTCTGTCCCTCTTTACCCTGTCAGTATCTATTTGCATTCACAATCAGAGGGGTACAATACACATGGACACAGTTGCCCCAGGGCTTCATAGATAGCCCCATTATTTTCCTTACACGACTGTTTGCAATCTTTTCAACCTGCTAATGGATCTGTTCTAATTCAATATGTAGACAATTTATTGTTATGCTCTGATTCATTTATGTCATGTTTAAATGATACTGCGCTCAGATAATGTGGAGGATTTTTCATCAGAGGTTTTTTTAGGCCAAAGGAAATCTGGCCATGCTCAGGTGTCTGTCCCGCCCATTTCCAGAACCCCTAGTGTAAAAAGACGATGGGGGGAAAAAGAGAGAAAAGAGGGCTTCTAAGAAAACCCTCAAAAATAAGACATCTGTGATAGAGGACGAGCCAAATGGAGTCCTTGTTCTGTTTTTTCCTCCATTATATATATATATATTAATTCATGATATATACATACACATAGACAATCGCATGTGTATCCACAATGTGTGCACACATATACACCGATGCTATTACAGATATAAACACACACAGAGCATGTGTGCACTGTACACAAACCCTGCACACAGCGCACCTTTTACGCTGTGCTTAGACGCACAACGCATACTTACATAAAATCATAAATATACACGCACTCATAAAAAGTTCCTGCACATTATGGTTTATATTAAAGTTATTAATTATGATGTAAAATGTATGTATTTGATATTAATGGTATAGAACATCGTAGACATTTCATGTTCGGTACTATACTGATACCCTGTCTATTTCCAGATATCCGGTTATATTGGCAAGGGAGTCGGATCATGCGTTCAGGAGTTATGGATCATAGTGAATTATTGAGGGCCTGATTCAGAGCCGCTCTGACCAGAGCGCTCGCTCTGAATCAGGGCCCTCCTACCTAAAAATGGACCACCCACAGCTTATGCGAGCGGCCAAAAAGATGGTAGCGATGGTCATGACCATCGCGACCATCGGGCTTACGGCGAGACCCTGTGGTAGGGTCTTGCTGCCGCAAGCCCAGGAGTGCTTTTGGCTCTATCATAACGCTAAATAGCGACATTTAAGGTATAGAGGTTAATTAGATATTCATAGTGTTTGGTAAGGAGGGGTCAGGGGGTAGTGCAGATTGGTAGTGGTGAGTATGGAGGGGTCAGGGGGTAGTGCAGATAGGTAGTGGTGAGTATGGAGGGGTCAGGAGGTAGTGCAGATAGGTAGTGGTGAGTATGGAGGGGTCAGGGAGGTAGTGCAGATAGGTAGTGGTGAGTATGGAGGAGTCAGGGGGTAGTGCAGATAGGTAGTGGAGAGTATGGAGGGGTCAGGGGGTAGTGAAGATAGATAGTGGTGAGTATGGAGGGGTCAGGGGGTAGTGCAGATAGGTAGTGATGAGTATGGAGGGGTCAGACGGTAGTGCAGATAGGTAGTGGTGAGTATGGAGAGGTCAGGGAGGTAGTGCAGATAGGTAGTGGTGAGTATGGAGGGGTCAGGGAGGTAGTGCAGATAGGTAGTGGTGAGTGTGAAGGGGTCAGGGGGTAGTGCAGTTAGGTGGTGGTGAGTATGGAGGGGTCAGGGGGAAGTACAGATAGGCAGTGGTGAGTATGGAGGGGTCAGGGAGGTAGTGGTGAGTATGGAGGGGTCAGGGGGTAGTGCAGATAGGTAGTGGTGAGTATGGAGGGGTCAGGGAGGTAGTGGGGAGTATGGAGGGGTCAGGGGGTAGAACAGATAGGTAGTGTTGAGTAAGGAGGGGTCAGGGGGTACTGAAGATAGGTAGTGGTGAGTAAGGAGGGGTCAGGGGGTGCTGCAGATAGGTAGTGGTAAGAAGGGGTCAGGGGGTAGTGCAGATAGGTAGTGGTGAGTATGGAGGGATCAGGAGGTAGTGCAGATAGGTAGTGGTGAGTATGGAGAGGTCAGCAGGTAGTGCAGATAGGTAGTGGTGAGTATGGAGGGGTCAGGGGAAAGTGCAGATAGGTAGTGGTGAGTATGGAGGGGTCAGGCAGGTAGTGCAGATAGGTAGTGGTGAGTACGGAGGGGTCAGGGAGGTAGTGCAGATAGGTAGTGGTGAGTATGGAGGAGTCAGGGGGTAGTGCAGATAGGTAGTGAAGAGGATGGAGGGGTCAGGGGGTAGTGAAGATAGATAGTGGTGAGTATGGAGGGGCCAGGGGGTAGTGCAGATAGGTAGTGATGAGTATGGAGGGGTCAGAGGGTAGTGCAGATAGGTAGTGGTGAGTATGGAGAGGTCAGGGAGGTAGTGCAGATAGGTAGTGGTGAGTATGGAGGGGTCAGGGAGGTAGTGCAGATAGGTAGTGGTGAGTGTGGAGGGGTCAGGGGGTAGTGCAGTTAGGTGGTGGTGAGTATGGAGGGGTCAGGGGGAAGTACAGATAGGCAGTGGAGAGTATGGAGGGGTCAGGGAGGTAGTGGTGAGTATGGAGGGGTCAGGGGGTAGTGCAGATAGGTAGTGGTGAGTATGGAGGGATCAGGGAGGTAGTGGGGAGTATGGAGGGGTCAGGGGGTAGAACAGATAGGTAGTGTTGAGTAAGGAGGGGTCAGGGGGTACTGAAGATAGGTAGTGGTGAGTAAGGAGGGGTCAGGGGGTGCTGCAGATAGGTAGTGGTAAGAAGGGGTCAGGGGGTAGTGCAGATAGGTAGTGGTGAGTATGGAGGGATCAGGAGGTAGTGCAGATAGGTAGTGGTGAGTATGGAGAGGTCAGCAGGTAGTGCAGATAGGTAGTGGTGAGTATGGAGGGGTCAGGGGAAAGTGCAGATAGGTAGTGGTGAGTATGGAGGGGTCAGGCAGGTAGTGCAGATAGGTAGTGGTGAGTACGGAGGGGTCAGGGAGGTAGTGCAGATAGGTAGTGGTGAGTATGGAGGAGTCAGGGGGTAGTGCAGATAGGTAGTGGAGAGTATGGAGGGGTCAGGGGGTAGTGAAGATAGATAGTGGTGAGTATGGAGGGGCCAGGGGGTAGTGCAGATAGGTAGTGATGAGTATGGAGGGGTCAGAGGGTAGTGCAGATAGGTAGTGGTGAGTATGGAGAGGTCAGGGAGGTAGTGCAGATAGGTAGTGGTGAGTATGGAGGGGTCAGGGAGGTAGTGCAGATAGGTAGTGGTGAGTGTGGAGAGGTCAGGGGGTAGTGCAGTTAGGTGGTGGTGAGTATGGAGGGGTCAGGGGGAAGTACAGATAGGCAGTGGAGAGTATGGAGGGGTCAGGGAGGTAGAGGTGAGTATGGAGGGGTCAGGGGGTAGTGCAGATAGGTAGTGGTGAGTATGGAGGGGTCAGGGAGGTAGTGGGGAGTATGGAGGGGTCAGGGGGTAGAACAGATAGGTAGTGTTGAGTAAGGAGGGGTCAGGGGGTACTGAAGATAGGTAGTGGTGAGTAAGGAGGGGTCAGGGGGTGCTGCAGATAGGTAGTGGAAAGAAGGGGTCAGGGGGTAGTGCAGATAGGTAGTGGTGAGTATGGAGGGATCAGGAGGTAGTGCAGATAGGTAGTGGTGAGTATGGAGAGGTCAGCAGGTAGTGCAGATAGGTAGTGGTGAGTATGGAGGGGTCAGGGGAAAGTGCAGATAGGTAGTGGTGAGTATGGAGGGGTCAGGCAGGTAGTGCAGATAGGTAGTGGTGAGTACGGAGGGGTCAGGGAGGTAGTGCAGATAGGTAGTGGTGAGTATGGAGGAGTCAGGGGGTAGTGCAGATAGGTAGTGGAGAGTATGGAGGGGTCAGGGGGTAGTGAAGATAGATAGTGGTGAGTATGGAGGGGCCAGGGGGTAGTGCAGATAGGTAGTGATGAGTATGGAGGGGTCAGAGGGTAGTGCAGATAGGTAGTGGTGAGTATGGAGAGGTCAGGGAGGTAGTGCAGATAGGTAGTGGTGAGTATGGAGGTGTCAGGGAGGTAGTGCAGATAGGTAGTGGTGAGTGTGGAGGGGTCAGGGGGTAGTGCAGTTAGGTGGTGGTGAGTATGGAGGGGTCAGGGGGAAGTACAGATAGGCAGTGGAGAGTATGGAGGGGTCAGGGAGGTAGTGGTGAGTATGGAGGGGTCAGGGGGTAGTGCAGATAGGTAGTGGTGAGTATGGAGGGGTCAGGGAGGTAGTGGGGAGTATGGAGGGGTCAGGGGGTAGAACAGATAGGTAGTGTTGAGTAAGGAGGGGTCAGGGGGTACTGAA
This sequence comes from Taudactylus pleione, assembly GCA_031769625.1. Taxonomy (NCBI): domain Eukaryota; kingdom Metazoa; phylum Chordata; class Amphibia; order Anura; family Myobatrachidae; genus Taudactylus; species Taudactylus pleione. Next base: position 1,684,828 of record JAUIMM010000482.1, read on the forward strand.
GATAGGTAGTGGTGAGTAAGGAGGGGTCAGGGGGTGCTGCAGATAGGTAGTGGTAAGAAGGGGTCAGGGGGTAGTGCAGATAGGTAGTGGTGAGTATGGAGGGATCAGGAGGTAGTGCAGATAGGTAGTGGTGAGTATGGAGAGGTCAGCAGGTAGTGCAGATAGGTAGTGGTGAGTATGGAGGGGTCAGGAGGTAGTGCAGATAGGTAGTGGTGAGTATGGAGGGGTCAGGAGGTAGTGCAGAGAGATAGTGGTGAGTATGGAGGGGTCAGGGAGGTAGTGCAGATATGTATTGGTGAGTATGGAGGGGTCATTACGTAGTGCAGATAGGAAGTGGTGAGTATGGAGGAGTCAGGGAGGTAGTGTAGATAGGTAGTGGTGAGTATGGAGGGGTCAGGGAGGTAGTGCAGATAGGTATTGGTGAGTAAGGAGTGGTCAGGGGGTAGTGCAGATAGGTAGTGGTGAGAAAGGAGGGGTCAGGGGGTAGTGCAGAGAGGTAGTGTTGAGTATGGAGGGGTCAGGGAGGTAGTGCAGATAGGTAGTGGTGAGTATGGAGGGGTAAGGGAGGTAGTGCAGTTAGGTAGTGGTGAGTATGGAGGGGTCAGGGAGGTAGAGCAGATAGGTAGTGGTGAGTATGGAGGGGTCAGGGGGTAGTGCAGATAGGTAGTGGTGAGTATGGAGGGGTCAGGGGGTAGTGCAGATAGGCAGTGGTGAGTATGGAGGGGTCAGGGAGGTAGTGGTGAGTATGGAGGGGTCAGGGGGTAGTGCAGATAGGCAGTGGTGAGTATGGAGGGGTCAGGGAGGTAGTGGGGAGTATGGAGGGGTCAGGGGGTAGAACAGATAGGTAGTGTTGAGTAAGGAGGGGTCAGGGGGTACTGAAGATAGGTAGTGGTGAGTAAGGAGGGGTCAGGGGGTGCTGCAGATAGGTAGTGGTAAGAAGAGGTCAGGGGGTAGTGCAGATAGGTAGTGGTGAGTATGGAGGATCAGGAGGTAGTGCAGATAGGTAGTGGTGAGTATGGAGAGGTCAGCAGGTGGTGCAGATAGGTAGTGGTGAGTATGGAGGGGTCAGGAGGTAGTGCAGATAGGTAGTGGTGAGTATGGAGGGGTCAGGAGGTAGTGCAGAGAGATAGTGGTGAGTATGGAGGGGTCAGGGAGGTAGTGCAGATATGTATTGGTGAGTATGGAGGGGTCATTACGTAGTGCAGATAGGTAGTGGTGAGTATGGAGGAGTCAGGGAGGTAGTGTAGATAGGTAGTGGTGAGTATGGAGGGGTCAGGGAGGTAGTGCAGATAGGTATTGGTGAGTAAGGAGGGGTCAGGGGGTAGTGCAGATAGGTAGTGGTGAGAAAGGAGGGGTCAGGGGGTAGTGCAGAGAGGTAGTGTTGAGTATGGAGGGGTTAGGGAGGTAGTGCAGATAGGTAGTGGTGAGTATGGAGGGGTCAGGGAGGTAGTGCAGATAGGTAGTGGTGAGTATGGAGGGGTCAGGGAGGTAGTGCAGATAGGTAGTGGTGAGTATGGAGGGGTCAGGGGGTAGTGCAGATAGGTAGTGGTGAGTATGGAGGGGTCAGGGGGTAGTGCAGATAGGCAGTGGTGAGTATGGAGGGGTCAGGGAGGTAGTGGTGAGTATGGAGGGGTCAGGGGGTAGTGCAGATAGGTAGTGGTGAGTATGGAGGGGTCAGGGAGGTAGTGGGGAGTATGGAGGGGTCAGGGGGTAGAACAGATAGGTAGTGTTGAGTAAGGAGGGGTCAGGGGTACTGAAGATAGGTAGTGGTGAGTAAGGAGGGGTCAGGGGGTGCTGCAGATAGGTAGTGGTAAGAAGGGGTCAGGGGGTAGTGCAGATAGGTAGTGGTGAGTATGGAGGGATCAGGAGGTAGTGCAGATAGGTAGTGGTGAGTATGGAGAGGTCAGCAGGTAGTGCAGATAGGTAGTGGTGAGTATGGAGGGGTCAGGAGGTAGTGCAGATAGGTAGTGGTGAGTATGGACGGGTCAGGAGGTAGTGCAGAGAGATAGTGGTGAGTATGGAGGGGTCAGGGAGGTAGTGCAGATATGTATTGGTGAGTATGGAGGGGTCATTACGTAGTGCAGATAGGTAGTGGTGAGTATGGAGGAGTCAGGGAGGTAGTGTAGATAGGTAGTGGTGAGTATGGAGGGGTCAGGGAGGTAGTGCAGATAGGTATTGGTGAGTAAGGAGGGGTCAGTGGGTAGAGCAGATAGGTAGTGGTGAGTAAGGAGGGGTCAGGGGGTAGTGCAGAGAGGTAGTGTTGAGTATGGAGGGGTCAGGGAGGTAGTGCAGATAGGTAGTGGTGAGTATGGAGGGGTCAGGGAGGTAGTGCAGATAGGTAGTGGTGAGTATGGAGGGGTCAGGGAGGTAGTGCAGATAGGTAGTGGTGATTATGGAGGGGTCAGGGGGTAGTGCAGATAGGTAGTGGTGAGTATGGAGGGGTCAGGGGGTAGTGCAGATAGGCAGTGGTGAGTATGGAGGGGTCAGGGAGGTAGTGCAGAGAGATAGTGTATGGTAAGGAGGGGTCAGGGAGGTAGTGCAGATAGGCAGTGGAGAGTATGGAGGAGTCAGGGAGTAGTGCAGATAGGTAATGGTGAGTATGGAGGAGTCCGGGAAGTAGTGCAGATAGGTAGTGGTGAGTATGGAGGGGTCAGGGGGTAGTGCAGATAGGTAGTGGTGAGTAAGGAGGGGTCAGGAGGTAGTGCAGAGAGATAGTGTTTGGTAAGGAGGGGTCAGGAGGTAGTGCAGATAGGTAGTGGTGAGTATGGAGGAGTCAGGGAGGTAGTGCAGATAGGTAGTGGTGAGTATGGAGGGGTCAGGGGGTAGTGCAGAGAGATAGTGGTGAGTATGTAGGGGTCAGGGAGGTAGTGCAAATAGGTAGTGGTGAGTATGGAGGGGTCAGGGGGTAGTACAGATAGGTAGTGGTGAGTATGGAGGGGTCAGGGAGGTAGTGGTGAGTATGGAGGGGTCAGGGGGTAGAACAGATAGGTAGTGTTGAGTAAGGAGGGGTCAGGGGGTACTGCAGATAGGTAGTGGTAAGAAGGGGTCAGGGGGTAGTGCAGATAGGTAGTGGTGAGTATGGATGGGTCAGGAGGTAGTGCAGATAGGTAGTGGTGAGTATGGAGAGGTCAGCAGGTAGTGCAGATAGGTAGTGGTGAGTATGGAGGGGTCAGGAGGTAGTGCAGATAGGTAGTGGTGAGTATGGAGGGGACAGGGAGGTAGTGCAGATAGGTAGTGGTGAGTAAGGAAGGGTCAGGGGGTAGTGCAGATAGGTAGTGGTGAGTATGGAGGGGTCAGGGGGTAGTGCAGATAGGCAGTGGTGAGTATGGGGGGGTCAGTGAGGTAGTGCAGAGAGATAGTGTATGGTAAGGAGGGGTCAGGGAGGTAGTGCAGATAGGCAGTGGTGAGTATGGAGGAGTCAGGGAGTAGTGCAGATAGGTAATGGTGAGTATGGAGGAGTCAGGGAAGTAGTGCAGATAGATAGTGGTGAGTATAGAGGGGTCAAGGAGGTAGTGCAGATAGGTAGTGGTGAGTATGGAGGAGTCAGGGAAGTAGTGCAGATAGGTAGTGGTGAGTATGGAGGGGTCAGGGAGGTAGTGCAGATAGGTAGTGGTGAGTATGGAGGGGTCAGGGGGTAGTGCAGATAGGTAGTGGTGAGTAAGGAGGGGTCAGGGAGGTAGTGCAGAGAGATAGTGTTTGGTAAAGAGGGGTCAGGAGGTAGTGCAGATAGGTAGTGGTGAGTATGGAGGGGTCAGGGAGGTAGTGCAGATAGGTAGTAATGAGTATGGAGGGGAGAGGAGGAAGTGCAGATAGGTAGTGGTGAGTATGGAGGGGTCAGGGAATAGTGCAGAGAGGTAGTGGTGAGTATGGAGGGGTCAGGGGGTAGTGCAGAGAGATAGTGGTGAGTAGGGAGGGGTCAGGGAATAGTGCAGATAGGTAGTGGTGAATATGGAGGGGTCAGGAGGTAGTACAGATAGGTAGTGGTGAGTATGGAGGGGTCAGGGAGGTAGTTGTGAGTATGGAGGGGTCAGGGGGTAGAACAGATAGGTAGTGTTGAGTAAGGAGGGGTCAGGGGGTAGTGAAGATAGGTAGTGGTGAGTATGGAGGAGTCAGGGAGGTAGTGCAGATAGGTAGTGGTGAGTAAGGAGGGGTCAGGGGGTAGTGCAGATAGGTAGTGGTGAGAATGGGTGGTCAGGGAGGTAGTGCAGAGAGATAGTGGTGAGTATGGAGGGGTCAGGGGGTAGTGCAGATAGGTAGTGGTGAGTATGGAGGGGTCAGGGGGTAGTGCAGATAGGCAGTGGTGAGTATGGGGGGGTCAGTGAGGTAGTGCAGAGAGATAGTGTATCGTAAGGAGGGGTCAGTGAGGTAGTGCAGATAGGCAGTGGTGAGTATGGAGGAGTCAGGGAGTAGTGCAGATAGGTAATGGTGAGTATTGAGGAGTCAGGGATGTAGTGCAGATAGGTAGTGGTGAGTATAGAGGGGTCAGGGAGGTAGTGCAGATAGGTAGTGGTGAGTATGGAGGAGTCAGGGAAGTAGTGCAGATAGGTAGTGGTGAGTATGGAGGGGTCAGGGAGGTAGTGCAGATAGGTAGTGGTGAGTATGGAGGGGTCAGGGGGTAGTGCAGGTAGGTAGTGGTGAGTAAGGAGGGGTCAGGGAGGTAGTGCAGAGAGATAGAGTTTCGTAAAGAGCGGTCTGGAGGTAGTGCAAATAGGTAGTGGTGAGTATGGAGGGGTCAGGGAGGTAGTGCAGATAGGTAGTGGTGAGTATGGAGGGGTCAGGGGGTAGTGCAGATAGGTAGTGGTGAGTATGGAGGGGTCAGGGAATAGTGCAGAGAGGTAGTGGTGAGTATGGAGGGGTCAGGGGGTAGTGCAGAGAGATAGTGGTGAGTATGGAGGGGTCAGGGAATAGTGCAGATAGGTAGTGGTGAATATGGAGGGGTCAGGAGGTAGTACAGATAGGTAGTGGTGAGTATGGAGGGGTCAGGGAGGGAGTTGTGAGTATGGAGGGGTCAGGGAGGTAGTGGTGAGTATGGAGGGGTCAGGGGGTAGAACAGATAGTTAGTGTTGAGTAAGGAGGTGTCAGGGAGTAGTGAAGATAGGTAGTGGTGAGTATGGAGGAGTCAGGGAGGTAGTACAGATAGGTAGTGGTGAGTATTGAGGGGTCAAGGAGGTAGTGCAGATAGGTAGTGGTGAGTAAGGAGGGGTCAGGGGGTAGTGCAGATAGGTAGTGGTGAGAATGGGTGGTCAGGGAGGTAGTGCAGAGAGATAGAGGTGAGTATGGAGGGGTCAGGGGGTAGTGCAGATAGGTAGTGGTGAGTATGGAGGGGTCAGGGGGTAGTGCAGATAGGCAGTGGTGAGTATGGGGGGGTCAGTGAGGTAGTGCAGAGAGACAGTGTATGGTAAGGAGGGGTCAGGGAGGTAGTGCAGATAAGGCAGTGGTGAGTATGGAGGAGTCAGGGAGTAGTGCAGATAGGTAATGGTGAGTATGAAGGAGTCAGGGAAGTAGTGCAGATAGGTAGTGGTGAGTATAGAGGGGTCAGGGAGGTAGTGCAGATAGGTAGTGGTGAGTATGGAGGAGTCAGGGAAGTAGTGCAGATAGGTAGTGGTGAGTATGGAGGGGTCAGGGAGGTAGTGCAGATAGGTAGTGGTGAGTATGGAGGGGTCAGGGGGTAGTGCAGGTAGGTAGTGGTGAGTAAGGAGGTGTCAGGGAGGTAGTGCAGAGACTTAGAGTTTCGTAAAGAGCGGTCTGGAGGTAGTGCAGATAGGTAGTGGTGAGTATGGAGGGGTCAGGGAGGTAGTGCAGATAGGTAGTGGTGAGTATGGAGGGGTCAGGGGGTAGTGCAGATAGGTAGTGGTGAGTAAGGAGGGGTCAGGTAGGTAGTGCAGAGAGATAGTGTTTGGTAAAGAGGGGTCAGGAGGTATTGCAGATAGGTAGTGGTGAGTATGGAGGGGTCAGGAAGGTAGTGCAGATAGGTAGTGATGAGTATGGAGGGGTCAGGAGGAAGTGCAGATAGGTAGTGGTGAGTATGGAGGGGTCAGGGAATAGTGCAGAGAGGTAGTGGTGAGTATGGAGGGGTCAGGGGGTAGTGCAGAGAGATAGTGGTGAGTATGGAGGGGTCAGGGAATAGTGCAGATAGGTAGTGGTGAATATGGAGGGGTCAGGAGGTAGTACAGATAGGTAGTGGTGAGTATGGAGGGGTCAGGGAGGGAGTTGTGAGTATGGAGGGGTCAGGGAGGTAGTGGTGAGTATGGAGGGGTCAGGGGGTAGAACAGATAGTTAGTGTTGAGTAAGGAGGTGTCAGGGGGTAGTGAAGATAGGTAGTGGTGAGTATGGAGGAGTCAGGGAGGTAGTACAGATAGGTAGTGGTGAGTATTGAGGGGTCAAGGAGGTAGTGCAGATAGGTAGTGGTGAGTAAGGAGGGGTCAGGGAGGTAGTGCAGATAGGTAGTGGTGAGTATGGAGGAGTCAGGGAAGTAGTGCAGATAGGTAGTGGTGAGTATGGAGGGGTCAGGGGGTAGTGCAGATAGGTAGTGGTGAGTATGGAGGAGTCAGGGAAGTAGTGCAGATAGGTAGTGGTGAATATGCAGGGGTCAGGAGGTAGTGCAGATAGGTAGTGGTGAGTATGGAGGGGTCAGGGAGGTAGTGGTGAGTATGGAGGGGTCAGGGAGGTAGTGGTGAGTATGGAGGGGTCAGGGGGTAGAACAGATAGGTAGTGTTGAGTAAGGAGGGGTCAGAGGGTAGTGAAGATAGGTAGTGGTGAGTAAGGAGGGGTCAGGGGGTACTGCAGATAGGTAGTGGTAAGAAGGGGTCAGGGGGTAGTGCAGATAGGTAGTGGTAAGAAGGGGTCAGGGGGTAGTGCAGATAGGTAGTGGTGAGTATGGAGGGGTCAGGAGGTAGTGCAGATAGGTAGTGGTGAGTATGGAGAGGTCGGCAGGTAGTGCAGATAGGTAGTGGTGAGTATGGAGGGGTCAGGGAGGTAGTGCAGATAGGTAGTGGTGAGTATGGAGAGTTCAGTGGGGTAGTGCAGAGAGATAGTGGTGAGTATGGTGGAGTCAGGGAGGTAGTGCAGATAGGTAGTGGTGAGTATGGAGGGGTCAGGGAGGTAGTGCAGATAGGTAGTGATGAGTATGGAGGGGTCAGGAGGTAGTGCAGATAGGTAGTGGTGAGTATGGAGGGGTCAGGAATAGTGCAGAGAGGTAGTGGTGAGTATGGAGGGGTCAGGGGGTAGTGCAGAGAGATAGTGGTGAGTATGGAGGGGTCAGGGAATAGTGCAGATAGGTAGTGGTGAATATGGAGGGGTCAGGAGGTAGTACAGATAGGTATTGGTGAGTATGGAGGGGTCAGGGAGGTAGTGGTGAGTATGGAGGGGTCAGGGAGGTAGTGGTGAATATGGAGGGGTCAGGGGGTAGAACAGATAGGTAGTGTTGAGTAAGGAGGGGTCAGGGGGTAGTGAAGATAGGTAGTGGTGAGTAAGGAGGGGCCAGGGGGTAGTGAAGATAGGTAGTGGTAAGTAAGGAGGGGTCAGGGGGTACTGCAGATAGGTAGTGGTAAGAAGGGGTCAGGGGGTAGTGCAGATAGGTAGTGGTGAGTATGGAAGGGTCAGGAGGTAGTGCAGATAGGTAGTGGTGAGTATGGAGAGGTCAGCAGCTAGTGCAGATAGGTAGTGGTGAGTATGGAGGGGTCAGGAGGTAGTGCAGATAGGTAGTGGTGAGTATGGAGGGGTCAGGAGGTTGTGCAGAGAGATAGTGGTGAGTATGGAGGGGTCAGGGAGGTAGTGCAGATAGGTATTCGTGAGTATGGAGGGGTCAGGAGGTAGTGCAGAAAGGGAGTGGTGAGTATGGAGGAGTCAGGGAGGTAGTGCAGATAGGTAGTGGTGAGTATGGAGGGGCCAGGGAGGTAGTGCAGATAGGTAGTGGTGAGTAAGGAGGGGTCAGGGGGTAGTGCAGATAGGTAGTGGTGAGTATGGGGGGGTCAGGGAGGTAGTGCAGAGAGATAGTGGTGAGGATGGAGGGGTCAGGGGGTAGTGCAGATAGGTAGTGGTGAGTATGGAGGGGTCAGGGGGTAGTGCAGATAGGCAGTGGTGAGTATGGGGGGGGTCAGGGAGGTAGTGTAGAGAGATAGTGTATGGTAAGGAGGGGTCAGGGAGGTAGTGCAGATAGGCAGTGGTGAGTATGGAGGAGTCAGGGAGTAGTGCAGATAGGTAGAGGTGAGTATGGAGGGGTCAGGGGGTAGTGCAGATAGGTAGTGGTGAGTAAGGAGGGGTTAGGGAGGTAGTGCAGAGAGATAGTGTTTGGTATAGAGGGGTCAGGGGGTAGTGCAGTTAGGTAGTGGTGAGTATGGAAGAGTCAGGGAGGTAGTGCAGATAGGTAGTGGTGAGTATGGAGGGGTCAGGGGGTAGTGCAGATAGGTAGTGGTGAGTATGGAGGGGTCAGGGAATAGTGCAGAGAGGTAGTGGTGAGTATGGAGGGGTAAGGGGGGAAGTGCAGAGAGATAGTGGTGAGTATGGAGGGGTCAGGGAATAGTGCAGATAGGTAGTGGTGAATATGGAGGGGTAAGGGGGTAGTACAGATAGGTAGTGGTGAGTATGGAGGGGTCAGGGAGGTAGTGCAGATAGGTAGTGATGAGTATGGAGGGGTCAGAAGGAAGTGCAGATAGGTAGTGGTGAGTATGGAGGGGTCAGGGAATAGTGCAGAGAGGTAGTGGTGAGTATGGAGGTGTCAGGGGGTAGTGCAGAGAGAGAGTGGTGAGTATGGAGGGGTCAGGGAATAGTGCAGATAGGTAGTGGTGAATATGGAGTGGTCAGGAGGTAGTACAGATAGGTAGTGGTGAGTATGGAGGGGTCAGGGAGGTAGTTGTGAGAATGGAGGGGTCAGGGAGGTAGTGGTGAGTATGGAGGGGTCAGGGGGTAGAACAGATAGGTAGTGTTGAGTAAGGAGGGGTCAGGGGGTAGTGAAGATAGGTAGTGGTGAGTATGGAGGAGTCAGGGAGGTAGTGCAGATAGGTAGTGGTGAGTATGGAAGGGTCAGGGAGGTAGTGCAGATTGGTAGTGGTGAGTAAGGAGGGGTCATGGGGTAGTGCAGATAGGTAGTGGTGAGTATGGGGGGGTCAGGGAGGTAGTGCAGAGAGATAGTGGTGAGTATGGAGGGGTCAGGGGGTAGTGCAGATAGGTAGTGGTGAGTATGGAGGGGTCAGGGAGGTAGTGCAGATAGGTAGTGGTGAGTATGGAGAGGTCAGTGAGGTAGTGCAGAGATAGTGGTGTGTATGGAGGAGTCAGGGAGGTAGTGCAGATAGGCAGTGGTGAGTATGGGGGGTCAGTGAGGTAGTGCAGAGAGATAGTGTATGGTAAGGAGGGGTCAGGGAGATAGTGCAGATAGACAGTGGTGAGTATGGAGGAGTCAGGGAGTAGTGCCGATAGGTAATGGTGAGTATGGAGGAGTCAGGGAAGTAGTGCAGATAGGTAGTGGTGAGTATAGAGGGGTCAGGGAGGTAGTGCAGATAGGTAGTGGTGAGTATGGAGGAGTCAGGGAAGTAGTGCTGACAGGTAGTGGTGAGTATGGAGGGGTCAGGGAGGTAGTGCAGATAGGTAGTGGTGATTATGGAGGGGTCAGGGGGTAGTGCAGATAGGTAGTGGTGAGTAAGGAGGGGTCAGGGAGGTAGTGCAGAGAGATAGTGTTTCGTAAAGAGGGGTCAGGAGGTAGTGCAGATAGGTAGTGGTGAGTATGGAGGAGTCAGGGAGGTAGTGCAGATAGGTAGTGGTGAGTATGGAGGGGTCAGGGGGTAGTGCAGATAGGTAGTGGTGAGTATGGAGGAGTCAGGGAGGTAGTGCAGATAGGTAGTGGTGAGTATGGAGAGGTCAGTGAGGTAGTGCAGAGAGATAGTGGTGAGTATGGAGGAGTCAGGGAGGTAGTGCAGATAGGTAGTGGTGAGTATGGAGGGGTCAGGGAGGTAGTGCAGATATGTAGTGATGAGTATGGAGGGGTCAGGAGGTAGTGCAGATAGGTAGTGGTGAGTATGGAGGGGTCAGGGGGTAGTGCAGATAGGTAGTGGTGAGTATGGAGGAGTCAGGGAGGTAGTGCAGATAGGTAGTGGTGAGTATGGAGGGGTCAGGGGGTAGTGCAGATAGGTAGTGGTGAGTATGGAGGAGTCAGGGAGGTAGTGCAGATAGGTAGTGGTGAGTATGGAGAGGTCAGTGAGGTAGTGCAGAGATAGTGGTGTGTATGGAGGAGTCAGGGAGGTAGTGCAGATAGGTAGTGGTGAGTATGGAGGGGTCAGGGGGTAGTGCAGATAGGTAGTGGTGAGTATGGAGGGGTCAGGGAATAGTGCAGAGAGGAAGTGGTGAGTATGGAGGGGTAAGGGGCGAAGTGCAGAGAGATAGTGGTGAGTATGGAGGGGTCAGGGAATAGTGCAGATAGGTAGTGGTGAATATGGAGGGGTCAGGGGGTAGTACAGATAGGTAGTGGTGAGTATGGAGGGGTCAGGGAGGTAGTTCAGATAGGTAGTGATGAGTATGGAGGGGTCAGAAGGAAGTGCAGATAGGTAGTGGTGAGTATGGAGGGGTCAGGGAATAGTGCAGAGAGGTAGTGGTGAGTATGGAGGGGTCAGGGAATAGTGCAGATAGGTAGTGGTGAACATGGAGTGGTCAGGAGGTAGTACAGATAGGTAGTGGTGAGTATGGAGGGGTCAGGGAGGTAGTTGTGAGTATGGAGGGGTCAGGGAGGTAGTGGTGAGTATGGAGGGGTCAGGGGGTAGAACAGATAGGTAGTGTTGAGTAAGGAGGGGTCAGGGGGTAGTGAAGATAGGTAGTGGTGAGTATGGAGGAGTCAGGGAGGTAGGGCAGATAGGTAGTGGTGAGTATGGAAGCGTCAGGGAGGTAGTGCAGATTGGTAGTGGTGAGTAAGGAGGGGTCAGGGGGTAGTGCAGATAGGTAGTGGTGAGTATCGGGGGGTCAGGGAGGTAGTGCAGAGAGATAGTGGTGAGTATGGAGGGGTCAGGGGGTAGTGCAGATAGGTAGTGGTGAGTATGGAGGGGTCAGGGGGTAGTGCAGATAGGCAGTGGTGAGTATGGGGGGTCAGTGAGGTAGTGCAGAGAGATAGTGTATGGTAAGGAGGGGTCAGGGAGATAGTGCAGATAGACAGTGGTGAGTATGGAGGAGTCAGGGAGTAGTGCAGATAGGTAATGGTGAGTATGGAGGAGTCAGGGAAGTAGTGCAGATAGGTAGTGGTGAGTATAGAGGGGTCAGGGAGGTAGTGCAGATAGGTAGTCGTGAGTATGGAGGAGTCAGGGAAGTAGTGCAGACAGGTAGTGGTGAGTATGGAGGGGTCAGGGAGGTAGTGCAGATAGGTAGTGGTGATTATGGAGGGGTCAGGGGGTAGTGCAGATAGGTAGTGGTGAGTAAGGAGGGGTCAGGGAGGTAGTGCAGAGAGATAGTGTTTCGTAAAGAGGGGTCAGGAGGTAGTGCAGATAGGTAGTGGTGAGTATGGAGGAGTCAGGGAGGTAGTGCAGATAGGTAGTGGTGAGTATGGAGGGGTCAGGGGGTAGTGCAGATAGGTAGTGGTGAGTATGGATGAGTCAGGGAGGTAGTGCAGATAGGTAGTGGTGAGTATGGAGAGGTCAGTGAGGTAGAGCAGAGAGATAGTGGTGAGTATGGAGGAGTCAGGGAGGTAGTGCAGATAGGTAGTGGTGTGTATGGAGGGGTCAGGGAGGTAGTGCAGATAGGTAGTGATGAGTATGGAGGGGTCAGGAGGTAGTGCAGATAGGTAGTGGTGAGTATGGAGGGGTCAGGGGGTAGTGCAAATAGGTAGTGGTGAGTATGGAGGAGTCAGGGAGGTAGTGCAGATAGGTAGTGGTGAGTATGGAGGGGTCAGGGGGTAGTGCAGATAGGTAGTGGTGAGTATGGAGAAGTCAGGGAGGTAGTGCAGATAGGTAGTGGTGAGTATAGAGAGGTCAGTGAGGTAGTGCAGAGAGATAGTGGTGAGTATGGAGGAGTCAGGGAGGTAGTGCAGAGATAGTGGTGTGTATGGAGGAGTCAGGGAGGTAGTGCAGATAGGTAGTGGTGAGTATGGAGGGGTCAGGGGGTAGTGCAGATAGGTAGTGGTGAGTATGGAGGGGTCAGGGAATAGTGCAGAGAGGAAGTGGTGAGTATGGAGGGGTAAGGGGCGAAGTGCAGAGAGATAGTGGTGAGTATGGAGGAGTCAGGGAGGTAGTGCAGATAGGTAGTGGTGAGTATGGAGGGGTCAGGGGGTAGTGCAGATAAGTAGTGGTGAGTATGGAGGAGTCAGGGAGGTAGTGCAGATAGGTAGTGGTGAGTATGGAGAGGTCAGTGAGGTAGTGCAGAGAGATAGTGGTGAGTATGGAGGAGTCAGGGAGGTAGTGCAGAGATAGTGGTGTGTATGGAGGAGTCAGGGAGGTAGTGCAGATAGGTAGTGGTGAGTATGGAGGGGTCAGGGGGTAGTGCAGATAGGTAGTGGTGAGTATGGAGGGGTCAGGGAATAGTGCAGAGAGGAAGTGGTGAGTATGGAGGGGTAAGGGGCGAAGTGCAGAGAGATAGTGGTGAGTATGGAGGGGTCAGGGAATAGTGCAGATAGGTAGTGGTGAATATGGAGGGGTCAGGGGGTAGTACAGATAGGTAGTGGTGAGTATGGAGGGGTCAGGGAGGTAGTGCAGATAGGTAGTGATGAGTATGGAGGGGTCAGAAGGAAGTGCAGATAGGTAGTGGTGAGTATGGAGGGGTCAGGGAATAGTGCAGAGAGGTAGTGGTGAACATGGAGTGGTCAGGAGGTAGTACAGATAGGTAGTGGTGAGTATGGAGGGGTCAGGGAGGTAGTTGTGAGCAAGGAGGGGTCAGGGAGGTAGTGGTGAGTATGGAAGGGTCAGGGAGGTAGTGCAGATTGGTAGTGGTGAGTAAGGAGGGGTCAGGGGGTAGTGCAGATAGGTAGTGGTGAGTATCGGGGGGTCAGGGAGGTAGTGCAGAGAGATAGTGGTGAGTATGGAGGGGTCAGCGGGTAGTGCAGATAGGTAGTGGTGAGTATGGAGGGGTCAGGGGGTAGTGCAGATATACAGTGGTGAGTATGGGGGGTCAGTGAGGTAGTGCAGAGAGATAGTGTATGGTAAGGAGGGGTCAGGGAGATAGTGCAGATAGACAGTGGTGAGTATGGAGGAGTCAGGGAGTAGTGCAGATAGGTAATGGTGAGTATGGAGGAGTCAGGGAAGTAGTGCAGATAGGTAGTGGTGAGTATAGAGGGGTCAGGGAGGTACTGCAGATAGGTAGTGGTGAGTATGGAGGAGTCAGGGAAGTAGTGCTGACAGGTAGTGGTGAGTATGGAGGGGTCAGGGAGGTAGTGCAGATAGGTAGTGGTGATTATGGAGGGGTCAGGGGGTAGTGCAGATAGGTAGTGGTGAGTAAGGAGGGGTCAGGGAGGTAGTGCAGAGAGATAGTGTTTCGTAAAGAGGGGTCAGGAGGTAGTGCAGATAGGTAGTGGTGAGTATGGAGGAGTCAGGGAGGTAGTGCAGATAGGTAGTGGTGAGTATGGAGGGGTCAGGGGGTAGTGCAGATAGGTAGTGGTGAGTATGGAGGAGTCAGGGAGGTAGTGCAGATAGGTAGTGGTGAGTATGGAGAGGTCAGTGAGGTAGTGCAGAGAGATAGTGGTGAGTATGGAGGAGTCAGGGAGGTAGTGCAGATAGGTAGTGGTGAGTATGGAGGGGTCAGGGAGGTAGTGCAGATATGTAGTGATGAGTATGGAGGGGTCAGGAGGTAGTGCAGATAGGTAGTGGTGAGTATGGAGGGGTCAGGGGGTAGTGCAGATAGGTAGTGGTGAGTTTGGAGGAGTCAGGGAGGTAGTGCAGATAGGTAGTGGTGAGTATGGAGGGGTCAGGGGGTAGTGCAGATAGGTAGTGGTGAGTATGGAGGAGTCAGGGAGGTAGTGCAGATAGGTAGTGGTGAGTATGGAGAGGTCAGTGAGGTAGTGCAGAGATAGTGGTGTGTATGGAGGAGTCAGGGAGGTAGTGCAGATAGGTAGTGGTGAGTATGGAGGGGTCAGGGGGTAGTGCAGATAGGTAGTGGTGAGTATGGAGGGGTCAGGGAATAGTGCAGAGAGGAAGTGGTGAGTATGGAGGGGTAAGGGGCGAAGTGCAGAGAGATAGTGGTGAGTATGGAGGGGTCAGGGAATAGTGCAGATAGGTAGTGGTGAATATGGAGGGGTCAGGGGGTAGTACAGATAGGTAGTGGTGAGTATGGAGGGGTCAGGGAGGTAGTTCAGATAGGTAGTGATGAGTATGGAGGGGTCAGAAGGAAGTGCAGATAGGTAGTGGTGAGTATGGAGGGGTCAGGGAATAGTGCAGAGAGGTAGTGGTGAGTATGGAGGGGTCAGGGAATAGTGCAGATAGGTAGTGGTGAACATGGAGTGGTCAGGAGGTAGTACAGATAGGTAGTGGTGAGTATGGAGGGGTCAGGGAGGTAGTTGTGAGTATGGAGGGGTCAGGGAGGTAGTGGTGAGTATGGAGGGGTCAGGGGGTAGAACAGATAGGTAGTGTTGAGTAAGGAGGGGTCAGGGGGTAGTGAAGATAGGTAGTGGTGAGTATGGAGGAGTCAGGGAGGTAGGGCAGATAGGTAGTGGTGAGTATGGAAGCGTCAGGGAGGTAGTGTAGATTGGTAGTGGTGAGTAAGGAGGGGTCAGGGGGTAGTGCAGATAGGTAGTGGTGAGTATCGGGGGGTCAGGGAGGTAGTGCAGAGAGATAGTGGTGAGTATGGAGGGGTCAGGGGGTAGTGCAGATAGGTAGTGGTGAGTATGGAGGGGTCAGGGGGTAGTGCAGATAGGCAGTGGTGAGTATGGGGGGTCAGTGAGGTAGTGCAGAGAGATAGTGTATGGTAAGGAGGGGTCAGGGAGATAGTGCAGATAGACAGTGGTGAGTATGGAGGAGTCAGGGAGTAGTGCAGATAGGTAATGGTGAGTATGGAGGAGTCAGGGAAGTAGTGCAGATAGGTAGTGGTGAGTATAGAGGGGTCAGGGAGGTAGTGCAGATAGGTAGTCGTGAGTATGGAGGAGTCAGGGAAGTAGTGCAGAAAGGTAGTGGTGAGTATGGAGGGGTCAGGGAGGTAGTGCAGATAGGTAGTGGTGATTATGGAGGGGTCAGGGGGTAGTGCAGATAGGTAGTGGTGAGTAAGGAGGGGTCAGGGAGGTAGTGCAGAGAGATAGTGTTTCGTAAAGAGGGGTCAGGAGGTAGTGCAGATAGGTAGTGGTGAGTATGGAGGAGTCAGGGAGGTAGTGCAGATAGGTAGTGGTGAGTATGGAGGGGTCAGGGGGTAGTGCAGATAGGTAGTGGTGAGTATGGATGAGTCAGGGAGGTAGTGCAGATAGGTAGTGGTGAGTATGGAGAGGTCAGTGAGGTAGTGCAGAGAGATAGTGGTGAGTATGGAGGAGTCAGGGAGGTAGTGCAGATAGGTAGTGGTGAGTATGGAGGGGTCAGGGAGGTAGTGCAGATAGGTAGTGATGAGTATGGAGGGGTCAGGAGGTAGTGCAGATAGGTAGTGGTGAGTATGGAGGGGTCAGGGGGTAGTGCAAATAGGTAGTGGTGAGTATGGAGGAGTCAGGGAGGTAGTGCAGATAGGTAGTGGTGAGTATGGAGGGGTCAGGGGGTAGTGCAGATAGGTAGTGGTGAGTATGGAGAAGTCAGGGAGGTAGTGCAGATAGGTAGTGGTGAGTATAGAGAGGTCAGTGAGGTAGTGCAGAGAGATAGTGGTGAGTATGGAGGAGTCAGGGAGGTAGTGCAGAGATAGTGGTGTGTATGGAGGAGTCAGGGAGGTAGTGCAGATAGGTAGTGGTGAGTATGGAGGGGTCAGGGGGTAGTGCAGATAGGTAGTGGTGAGTATGGAGGGGTCAGGGAATAGTGCAGAGAGGAAGTGGTGAGTATGGAGGGGTAAGGGGCGAAGTGCAGAGAGATAGTGGTGAGTATGGAGGAGTCAGGGAGGTAGTGCAGATAGGTAGTGGTGAGTATGGAGGGGTCAGGGGGTAGTGCAGATAAGTAGTGGTGAGTATGGAGGAGTCAGGGAGGTAGTGCAGATAGGTAGTGGTGAGTATGGAGAGGTCAGTGAGGTAGTGCAGAGAGATAGTGGTGAGTATGGAGGAGTCAGGGAGGTAGTGCAGAGATAGTGGTGTGTATGGAGGAGTCAGGGAGGTAGTGCAGATAGGTAGTGGTGAGTATGGAGGGGTCAGGGGGTAGTGCAGATAGGTAGTGGTGAGTATGGAGGGGTCAGGGAATAGTGCAGAGAGGAAGTGGTGAGTATGGAGGGGTAAGGGGCGAAGTGCAGAGAGATAGTGGTGAGTATGGAGGGGTCAGGGAATAGTGCAGATAGGTAGTGGTGAATATGGAGGGGTCAGGGGGTAGTACAGATAGGTAGTGGTGAGTATGGAGGGGTCAGGGAGGTAGTGCAGATAGGTAGTGATGAGTATGGAGGGGTCAGAAGGAAGTGCAGATAGGTAGTGGTGAGTATGGAGGGGTCAGGGAATAGTGCAGAGAGGTAGTGGTGAACATGGAGTGGTCAGGAGGTAGTACAGATAGGTAGTGGTGAGTATGGAGGGGTCAGGGAGGTAGTTGTGAGCAAGGAGGGGTCAGGGAGGTAGTGGTGAGTATGGAAGGGTCAGGGAGGTAGTGCAGATTGGTAGTGGTGAGTAAGGAGGGGTCAGGGGGTAGTGCAGATAGGTAGTGGTGAGTATCGGGGGGTCAGGGAGGTAGTGCAGAGAGATAGTGGTGAGTATGGAGGGGTCAGCGGGTAGTGCAGATAGGTAGTGGTGAGTATGGAGGGGTCAGGGGGTAGTGCAGATATACAGTGGTGAGTATGGGGGGTCAGTGAGGTAGTGCAGAGAGATAGTGTATGGTAAGGAGGGGTCAGGGAGATAGTGCAGATAGACAGTGGTGAGTATGGAGGAGTCAGGGAGTAGTGCAGATAGGTAATGGTGAGTATGGAGGAGTCAGGGAAGTAGTGCAGATAGGTAGTGGTGAGTATAGAGGGGTCAGGGAGGTACTGCAGATAGGTAGTGGTGAGTATGGAGGAGTCAGGGAAGTAGTGCTGACAGGTAGTGGTGAGTATGGAGGGGTCAGGGAGGTAGTGCAGATAGGTAGTGGTGATTATGGAGGGGTCAGGGGGTAGTGCAGATAGGTAGTGGTGAGTAAGGAGGGGTCAGGGAGGTAGTGCAGAGAGATAGTGTTTCGTAAAGAGGGGTCAGGAGGTAGTGCAGATAGGTAGTGGTGAGTATGGAGGAGTCAGGGAGGTAGTGCAGATAGGTAGTGGTGAGTATGGAGGGGTCAGGGGGTAGTGCAGATAGGTAGTGGTGAGTATGGAGGAGTCAGGGAGGTAGTGCAGATAGGTAGTGGTGAGTATGGAGAGGTCAGTGAGGTAGTGCAGAGAGATAGTGGTGAGTATGGAGGAGTCAGGGAGGTAGTGCAGATAGGTAGTGGTGAGTATGGAGGGGTCAGGGAGGTAGTGCAGATATGTAGTGATGAGTATGGAGGGGTCAGGAGGTAGTGCAGATAGGTAGTGGTGAGTATGGAGGGGTCAGGGGGTAGTGCAGATAGGTAGTGGTGAGTTTGGAGGAGTCAGGGAGGTAGTGCAGATAGGTAGTGGTGAGTATGGAGGGGTCAGGGGGTAGTGCAGATAGGTAGTGGTGAGTATGGAGGAGTCAGGGAGGTAGTGCAGATAGGTAGTGGTGAGTATGGAGAGGTCAGTGAGGTAGTGCAGAGATAGTGGTGTGTATGGAGGAGTCAGGGAGGTAGTGCAGATAGGTAGTGGTGAGTATGGAGGGGTCAGGGGGTAGTGCAGATAGGTAGTGGTGAGTATGGAGGGGTCAGGGAATAGTGCAGAGAGGAAGTGGTGAGTATGGAGGGGTAAGGGGCGAAGTGCAGAGAGATAGTGGTGAGTATGGAGGGGTCAGGGAATAGTGCAGATAGGTAGTGGTGAATATGGAGGGGTCAGGGGGTAGTACAGATAGGTAGTGGTGAGTATGGAGGGGTCAGGGAGGTAGTTCAGATAGGTAGTGATGAGTATGGAGGGGTCAGAAGGAAGTGCAGATAGGTAGTGGTGAGTATGGAGGGGTCAGGGAATAGTGCAGAGAGGTAGTGGTGAGTATGGAGGGGTCAGGGAATAGTGCAGATAGGTAGTGGTGAACATGGAGTGGTCAGGAGGTAGTACAGATAGGTAGTGGTGAGTATGGAGGGGTCAGGGAGGTAGTTGTGAGTATGGAGGGGTCAGGGAGGTAGTGGTGAGTATGGAGGGGTCAGGGGGTAGAACAGATAGGTAGTGTTGAGTAAGGAGGGGTCAGGGGGTAGTGAAGATAGGTAGTGGTGAGTATGGAGGAGTCAGGGAGGTAGGGCAGATAGGTAGTGGTGAGTATGGAAGCGTCAGGGAGGTAGTGCAGATTGGTAGTGGTGAGTATCGGGGGGTCAGGGAGGTAGTGCAGAGAGATAGTGGTGAGTATGGAGGGGTCAGGGGGTAGTGCAGATAGGTAGTGGTGAGTATGGAGGGGTCAGGGGGTAGTGCAGATAGGCAGTGGTGAGTATGGGGGGTCAGTGAGGTAGTGCAGAGAGATAGTGTATGGTAAGGAGGGGTCAGGGAGATAGTGCAGATAGACAGTGGTGAGTATGGAGGAGTCAGGGAGTAGTGCAGATAGGTAATGGTGAGTATGGAGGAGTCAGGGAAGTAGTGCAGATAGGTAGTGGTGAGTATAGAGGGGTCAGGGAGGTAGTGCAGATAGGTAGTCGTGAGTATGGAGGAGTCAGGGAAGTAGTGCAGACAGGTAGTGGTGAGTATGGAGGGGTCAGGGAGGTAGTGCAGATAGGTAGTGGTGATTATGGAGGGGTCAGGGGGTAGTGCAGATAGGTAGTGGTGAGTAAGGAGGGGTCAGGGAGGTAGTGCAGAGAGATAGTGTTTCGTAAAGAGGGGTCAGGAGGTAGTGCAGATAGGTAGTGGTGAGTATGGAGGAGTCAGGGAGGTAGTGCAGATAGGTAGTGGTGAGTATGGAGGGGTCAGGGGGTAGTGCAGATAGGTAGTGGTGAGTATGGATGAGTCAGGGAGGTAGTGCAGATAGGTAGTGGTGAGTATGGAGAGGTCAGTGAGGTAGTGCAGAGAGATAGTGGTGAGTATGGAGGAGTCAGGGAGGTAGTGCAGATAGGTAGTGGTGAGTATGGAGGGGTCAGGGAGGTAGTGCAGATAGGTAGTGATGAGTATGGAGGGGTCAGGAGGTAGTGCAGATAGGTAGTGGTGAGTATGGAGGGGTCAGGGGGTAGTGCAAATAGGTAGTGGTGAGTATGGAGGAGTCAGGGAGGTAGTGCAGATAGGTAGTGGTGAGTATGGAGGGGTCAGGGGGTAGTGCAGATAGGTAGTGGTGAGTATGGAGAAGTCAGGGAGGTAGTGCAGATAGGTAGTGGTGAGTATAGAGAGGTCAGTGAGGTAGTGCAGAGAGATAGTGGTGAGTATGGAGGAGTCAGGGAGGTAGTGCAGAGATAGTGGTGTGTATGGAGGAGTCAGGGAGGTAGTGCAGATAGGTAGTGGTGAGTATGGAGGGGTCAGGGGGTAGTGCAGATAGGTAGTGGTGAGTATGGAGGGGTCAGGGAATAGTGCAGAGAGGAAGTGGTGAGTATGGAGGGGTAAGGGGCGAAGTGCAGAGAGATAGTGGTGAGTATGGAGGAGTCAGGGAGGTAGTGCAGATAGGTAGTGGTGAGTATGGAGGGGTCAGGGGGTAGTGCAGATAAGTAGTGGTGAGTATGGAGGAGTCAGGGAGGTAGTGCAGATAGGTAGTGGTGAGTATGGAGAGGTCAGTGAGGTAGTGCAGAGAGATAGTGGTGAGTATGGAGGAGTCAGGGAGGTAGTGCAGAGATAGTGGTGTGTATGGAGGAGTCAGGGAGGTAGTGCAGATAGGTAGTGGTGAGTATGGAGGGGTCAGGGGGTAGTGCAGATAGGTAGTGGTGAGTATGGAGGGGTCAGGGAATAGTGCAGAGAGGAAGTGGTGAGTATGGAGGGGTAAGGGGCGAAGTGCAGAGAGATAGTGGTGAGTATGGAGGGGTCAGGGAATAGTGCAGATAGGTAGTGGTGAATATGGAGGGGTCAGGGGGTAGTACAGATAGGTAGTGGTGAGTATGGAGGGGTCAGGGAGGTAGTGCAGATAGGTAGTGATGAGTATGGAGGGGTCAGAAGGAAGTGCAGATAGGTAGTGGTGAGTATGGAGGGGTCAGGGAATAGTGCAGAGAGGTAGTGGTGAACATGGAGTGGTCAGGAGGTAGTACAGATAGGTAGTGGTGAGTATGGAGGGGTCAGGGAGGTAGTTGTGAGCAAGGAGGGGTCAGGGAGGTAGTGGTGAGTATGGAAGGGTCAGGGAGGTAGTGCAGATTGGTAGTGGTGAGTAAGGAGGGGTCAGGGGGTAGTGCAGATAGGTAGTGGTGAGTATCGGGGGGTCAGGGAGGTAGTGCAGAGAGATAGTGGTGAGTATGGAGGGGTCAGGGGGTAGTGCAGATAGGTAGTGGTGAGTATGGAGGGGTCAGGGGGTAGTGCAGATATACAGTGGTGAGTATGGGGGGTCAGTGAGGTAGTGCAGAGAGATAGTGTATGGTAAGGAGGGGTCAGGGAGATAGTGCAGATAGACAGTGGTGAGTATGGAGGAGTCAGGGAGTAGTGCAGATAGGTAATGGTGAGTATGGAGGAGTCAGGGAAGTAGTGCAGATAGGTAGTGGTGAGTATAGAGGGGTCAGGGAGGTACTGCAGATAGGTAGTGGTGAGTATGGAGGAGTCAGGGAAGTAGTGCTGACAGGTAGTGGTGAGTATGGAGGGGTCAGGGAGGTAGTGCAGATAGGTAGTGGTGATTATGGAGGGGTCAGGGGGTAGTGCAGATAGGTAGTGGTGAGTAAGGAGGGGTCAGGGAGGTAGTGCAGAGAGATAGTGTTTCGTAAAGAGGGGTCAGGAGGTAGTGCAGATAGGTAGTGGTGAGTATGGAGGAGTCAGGGAGGTAGTGCAGATAGGTAGTGGTGAGTATGGAGGGGTCAGGGGGTAGTGCAGATAGGTAGTGGTGAGTATGGAGGAGTCAGGGAGGTAGTGCAGATAGGTAGTGGTGAGTATGGAGAGGTCAGTGAGGTAGTGCAGAGAGATAGTGGTGAGTATGGAGGAGTCAGGGAGGTAGTGCAGATAGGTAGTGGTGAGTATGGAGGGGTCAGGGAGGTAGTGCAGATATGTAGTGATGAGTATGGAGGGGTCAGGAGGTAGTGCAGATAGGTAGTGGTGAGTATGGAGGGGTCAAGGGGTAGTGCAGATAGGTAGTGGAGAGTATGGAGGAGTCAGGGAGGTAGTGCAGATAGGTAGTGGTGAGTATGGAGGGGTCAGGGGGTAGTGCAGATAGGTAGTGGTGAGTATGGAGGAGTTAGGGAGGTAGTGCAGATAGGTAGTGGTGAGTATGGAGAGGTCAGTGAGGTAGTGCAGAGAGATAGTGGTGTGTATGGAGGAGTCATGGAGGTAGTGCAGATAGGTAGTGGCGAGTATGGAGGGGTCAGGGGGTAGTGCAGATAGGTAGTGGTGAGTATGGAGGGGTCAGGGAATAGTGCAGAGAGGTAGTGGTGAGTATGGAGGGGTAAGGGGGGAAGTGCAGAGAGATAGTGGTGAGTATGGAGGGGTCAGGGAATAGTGCAGATAGGTAGTGGTGAATATGGAGGGGTCAGGGGGTAGTACAGATAGGTAGTGGTGAGTATGGAGGGGTCAGGGAGGTAGTGCAGATAGGTAGTGATGAGTATGGAGGGGTCAGAAGGAAGTGCAGATAGGTAGTGGTGAGTATGGAGGGGTCAGGGAATAGTGCAGAGAGGTAGTGGTGAGTATGGAGGGGTCAGGGGGTAGTGCAGAGAGAGAGTGGTGAGTATGGAGGGGTCAGGGAATAGTGCAGATAGGTAGTGGTGAACATGGAGTGGTCAGGAGGTAGTACAGATAGGTAGCGGTGAGTATGGAGGGGTCAGGGAGGTAGTTGTGAGTATGGAGGGGTCAGGGAGGTAGTGGTGAGTATGGAGGGGTCAGGGGGTAGAACAGATAGGTAGTGTTGAGTAAGGAGGGGTCAGGGGGTAGTGAAGATAGGTAGTGGTGAGTATGGAGGAGTCAGGGAGGTAGTGCAGATAGGTAGTGGTGAGTATGGAAGGGTCAGGGAGGTAGTGCAGATTGGTAGTGGTGAGTAAGGAAAGGTCAGGGGGTAGTGCAGATAGGTAGTGGTGAGTATGGGGGGGTTAGGGAGGTAGTGCAGAGAGATAGTGGTGAGTATGGAGGGGTCAGGGGGTAGTGCAGATAGGTGGTGAGTATGGAGGGGTCAGGGGGTAGTGCAGATAGGCAGTGGTGAGTATGGGGGGTCAGTGAGGTAGTGCAGAGAGAAAGTGTATGGTAAGGAGGGGTCAGGGAGATAGTGCAGATAGACAGTGGTGAGTATGGAGGAGTCAGGGAGTAGTGCAGATAGGTAATGGTGAGTATGGAGGAGTCAGGGAAGTAGTGCAGATAGGTAGTG
Organism: Taudactylus pleione; assembly: GCA_031769625.1. Lineage (NCBI taxonomy): Eukaryota > Metazoa > Chordata > Amphibia > Anura > Myobatrachidae > Taudactylus > Taudactylus pleione. Next base: position 1,707,338 of record JAUIMM010000482.1, read on the forward strand.
GTGAGTATAGAGGGGTCAGGGAGGTAGTGCAGATAGGTAGTGGTGATTATGGAGGGGTCAGGGGGTAGTGCAAATAGGTAGTGGTGAGTAAGGAGGGGTCAGGGAGGTAGTGCAGAGAGATAGTGTTTCGTAAAGAGGGGTCAGGAGGTAGTGCAGATAGGTAGTGGTGAGTATGGAGGAGTCAGGGAGGTAGTGCAGATAGGTAGTGGTGAGTATGGAGGGGTCAGGGGGTAGTGCAGATAGGTAGTGGTGAGAATGGAGGAGTCAGGGAGGTAGTGCAGATAGGTAGTGGTGAGTATGGAGAGGTCAGTGAGGTAGTGCAGAGAGATAGTGGTGAGTATGGAGGAGTCAGGGAGGTAGTGCAGATAGGTAGTGGTGAGTATGGAGGGGTCAGGGAGGTAGTGCAGATAGGTAGTGATGAGTATGGAGGGGTCAGGAGGTAGTGCAGATAGGTAGTGGTGAGTATGGAGAGGTCAGGGGGTAGTGCAGATAGGTAGTGGTGAGTATGGAGGAGTCAGGGAGGTAGTGCAGATAGGTAGTGGTGAGTATGGAGGGGTCAGGGGGTAGTGCAGATAGGTAGTGGTGAGTATGGAGGAGTCAGGGAGGTAGTGCAGATAGGTAGTGGTGAGTATGGAGAGGTCAGTGAGGTAGTGCAGATAGGTAGTGGTGAGTAAGGAGGGGTCAGGGGGTTGTGCAGATAGGTAGTGGTGAGTATGGGGGTTCAGGGAGGTAGTGCAGAGAGATAGTGGTGAGTATGGAGGGGTCAGGGAGGTAGTGCAGATAGGTAGTGGTGAGTAAGGAGGGGTCAGGGGGTAGTGCAGATAGGTAGTGGTGAGTATGGGGGGGTCAGGGAGGTAGTGCAGAGAGATAGTGGTGAGTATGGAGGGGTCAGGGGGTAGTGCAGATAGGTAGTGGTGAGTATGGAGGGGTCAGGGGGTAGTGCAGATAGGCAGTGGTGAGTATGGGGGGGGTTAGGGAGGTAGTGTAGAGAGATAGTGTATGGTAAGGAGGGTTCAGGGAGGTAGTGCAGATAGGCAGTGGTGAGTATGGAGGAGTCAGGGAGTAGTGCAGATAGGTAATGGTGAGTATGGAGGAGTCAGGGAAGTAGTGCAGATAGGTAGTGGTGAGTATAGAGGGGTCAGGGAGGTAGTGCAGATAGGTAGTGGTGAGTATGGAGGAGTCAGGGAAGTAGTACAGATAGGTAGTGGTGAGTATGGAGGGGTCGGGGAGGTAGTGCAGATAGGTTGTGCTGAGTATGGAGGGGTCAGGGGGTAGTGCATATAGGTCGTGGTGAGTAAGGAGGGGTCAGGGAGGTAGTGCAGAGAGATAGTGTTTGGTATAGAGGGGTCAGGGGGTAGTGCAGATAGGTAGTGGTGAGTATGGAAGAGTCAGGGAGGTAGTGCAGATAGGTAGTGGTGAGTATGGAGGGGTCAGGGGGTAGTGCAGACAGGTAGTGGTGAGTATGGAGGCGTCAGGGAATAGTGCAGAGAGGTAGTGGTGAGTATGGAGGGGTAAGGGGGTAGTGCAGAGAGATAGTGGTGAGTATGGAGGGGTCAGGGAATAGTGCAGATAGGTAGTGGTGAATATGGAGGGGTCAGGGGGTAGTACAGATAGGTAGTGGTGAGTATGGAGGGGTCAGGGAGGTAGTGCAGATAGGTAGTGATGAGTATGGAGGGGTCAGGAGGAAGTTCAGATAGGTAGTGGTGAGTATGGAGGGGTCAGGGAATAGTGCAGAGAGGTAGTGGTGAGTATGGTGGGGTCAGGGGGTAGTGCAGAGAGAGAGTGGTGAGTATGGAGGGGTCAGGGAATAGTGCAGATAGGTAGTGGTGAATATGGAGTGGTCAGGAGGTAGTACAGATAGGTAGTGGTGAGTATGGAGGGGTCAGGGAGGTAGTGGTGAGTATGGAGGGGTCAGGGAGGTAGTGGTGAGTATGGAGGGGTCAGGGGGTAGAACAGATAGGTAGTGTTGAGTAAGGAGGGGTCAGGGGGTAGTGAAGATAGGTAGTGGTGAGTATGGGGGGGTTAGGGAGGTAGTGCAGAGAGATAGTGGTGAGTATGGAGGGGTCAGGGGGTAGTGCAGATAGGTGGTGAGTATGGAGGGGTCAGGGGGTAGTGCAGATAGGCAGTGGTGAGTATGGGGGGTCAGTGAGGTAGTGCAGAGAGATAGTGTATGGTAAGGAGGGGTCAGGGAGATAGTGCAGATAGACAGTGGTGAGTATGGAGGAGTCAGGGAGTAGTGCAGATAGGTAATGGTGAGTATGGAGGAGTCAGGGAAGTAGTGCAGTTAGGTAGTGGTGAGTATAGAGGGGTCAGGGAGGTAGTGCAGATAGGTAGTGGTGATTATGGAGGGGTCAGGGGGTAGTGCAAATAGGTAGTGGTGAGTAAGGAGGGGTCAGGGAGGTAGTGCAGAGAGATAGTGTTTCGTAAAGAGGGGTCAGGAGGTAGTGCAGATAGGTAGTGGTGAGTATGGAGGAGTCAGGGAGGTAGTGCAGATAGGTAGTGGTGAGTATGGAGGGGTCAGGGGGTAGTGCAGATAGGTAGTGGTGAGAATGGAGGAGTCAGGGAGGTAGTGCAGATAGGTAGTGGTGAGTATGGAGAGGTCAGTGAGGTAGTGCAGAGAGATAGTGGTGAGTATGGAGGAGTCAGGGAGGTAGTGCAGATAGGTAGTGGTGAGTATGGAGGGGTCAGGGAGGTAGTGCAGATAGGTAGTGATGAGTATGGAGGGGTCAGGAGGTAGTGCAGATAGGTAGTGGTGAGTATGGAGGGGTCAGGGGGTAGTGCAGATAGGTAGTGGTGAGTATGGAGGAGTCAGGGAGGTAGTGCAGATAGGTAGTGGTGAGTATGGAGGGGTCAGGGGGTAGTGCAGATAGGTAGTGGTGAGTATGGAGGAGTCAGGGAGGTAGTGCAGATAGGTAGTGGTGAGTATGGAGAGGTCAGTGAGGTAGTGCAGATAGGTAGTGGTGAGTAAGGAGGGGTCAGGGGGTTGTGCAGATAGGTAGTGGTGAGTATGGGCGTTCAGGGAGGTAGTGCAGAGAGATAGTGGTGAGTATGGAGGGGTCAGGGAGGTAGTGCAGATAGGTAGTGGTGAGTAAGGAGGGGTCAGGGGGTAGTGCAGATAGGTAGTGGTGAGTATGGGGGGGTCAGGGAGGTAGTGCAGAGAGATAGTGGTGAGTATGGAGGGGTCAGGGGGTAGTGCAGATAGGTAGTGGTGAGTATGGAGGGGTCAGGGGGTAGTGCAGATAGGCAGTGGTGAGTATGGGGGGGGTTAGGGAGGTAGTGTAGAGAGATAGTGTATGGTAAGGAGGGTTCAGGGAGGTAGTGCAGATAGGCAGTGGTGAGTATGGAGGAGTCAGGGAGTAGTGCAGACAGGTAATGGTGAGTATGGAGGAGTCAGGGAAGTAGTGCAGATAGGTAGTGGTGAGTATAGAGGGGTCAGGGAGGTAGTGCAGATAGGTAGTGGTGAGTATGGAGGAGTCAGGGAAGTAGTACAGATAGGTAGTGGTGAGTATGGAGGGGTCGGGGAAGTAGTGCAGATAGGTTGTGCTGAGTATGGAGGGGTCAGGGGGTAGTGCATATAGGTCGTGGTGAGTAAGGAGGGGTCAGGGAGGTAGTGCAGAGAGATAGTGTTTGGTATAGAGGGGTCAGGGGGTAGTGCAGATAGGTAGTGGTGAGTATGGAAGAGTCAGGGAGGTAGTGCAGATAGGTAGTGGTGAGTATGGAGGGGTCAGGGGGTAGTGCAGACAGGTAGTGGTGAGTATGGAGGCGTCAGGGAATAGTGCAGAGAGGTAGTGGTGAGTATGGAGGGGTAAGGGGGTAGTGCAGAGAGATAGTGGTGAGTATGGAGGGGTCAGGGAATAGTGCAGATAGGTAGTGGTGAATATGGAGGGGTCAGGGGGTAGTACAGATAGGTAGTGGTGAGTATGGAGGGGTCAGGGAGGTAGTGCAGATAGGTAGTGATGAGTATGGAGGGGTCAGGAGGAAGTTCAGATAGGTAGTGGTGAGTATGGAGGGGTCAGGGAATAGTGCAGAGAGGTAGTGGTGAGTATGGAGGGGTCAGGGGGTAGTGCAGAGAGAGAGTGGTGAGTATGGAGGGGTCAGGGAATAGTGCAGATAGGTAGTGGTGAATATTGAGTGGTCAGGAGGTAGTACAGATAGGTAGTGGTGAGTATGGAGGGGTCAGGGAGGTAGTGGTGAGTATGGAGGGGTCAGGGAGGTAGTGGTGAGTATGGAGGGGTCAGGGGGTAGAACAGATAGGTAGTGTTGAGTAAGGAGGGGTCAGGGGGTAGTGAAGATAGGTAGTGGTGAGTATGGAGGAGTCAGGGAGGTAGTGCAGATAGGTAGTGGTGAGTATGGAAGGGTCAGGGAGGTTGTGCAGATAGGTAGTGGTGAGTAAGGAGGGGTCAGGGGGTAGTGCAGATAGGTAGTGGTGAGTATGGGGGGGTCAGGGAGGTAGTGCAGAGAGATAGTGGTGAGTATGGAGGGGTCAGGGGGTAGTGCAGATAGGTAGTGGTGAGTATGGAGGGGTCAGGGGGTAGTGCAGATAGGCAGTGGTGAGTATGGGGGGTCAGTGAGGTAGTGCAGAGAGATAGTGTATGGTAAGGAGGGGTCAGGGAGATAGTGCAGATAGACAGTGGTGAGTATGGAGGAGTCAGGGAGTAGTGCAGATAGGTAATGGTGAGTATGGAGGAGTCAGGGAAGTAGTGCAGATAGGTAGTGGTGAGTATAGAGGGGTCAGGGAGGTAGTGCAGATAGGTAGTGGTGAGTATGGAGGAGTCAGGGAAGTAGTGCAGATAGGTAGTGGTGAGTATGGAGGGGTCAGGGAGGTAGTGCAGATAGGTAGTGGTGATTATGGAGGGGTCAGGGGGTAGTGCAGATAGGTAGTGGTGAGTAAGGAGGGGTCAGGGAGGTAGTGCAGAGAGATAGTGTTTCGTAAAGAGGGGTCAGGAGGTAGTGCAGATAGGTAGTGGTGAGTATGGAGGAGTCAGGGAGGTAGTGCAGATAGGTAGTGGTGAGTATGGAGAGGTCAGTGAGGTAGTGCAGAGAGATAGTGGTGAGTATGGAGGAGTCAGGGAGGTAGTGCAGATAGGTAGTGGTGAGTATGGAGGGGTCAGGGGGTAGTGCAGATAGGTAGTGGTGAGTATGGAGGAGTCAGGGAGGTAGTGCAGATAGGTAGTGGTGAGTATGGAGAGGTCAGTGAGGTAGTGCAGAGAGATAGTGGTCAGTATGGAGGAGTCAGGGAGGTAGTGTAGATAGGTAGTGGTGAGTATGGAGGGGTCAGGGAGGTAGTGCAGATAGGTAGTGATGAGTATGGAGGGGTCAGGAGGTAGTGCAGATAGGTAGTGGTGAGTATGGAGGGGTCAGGGGGTAGTGCAGATAGGTAGTGGTGTGTATGGAGGAGTCAGGGAGGTAGTGCAGATAGGTAGTGGTGAGTATGGAGGGGTCAGGGGGTAGTGCAGATAGGTAGTGGTGAGTATGGAGGAGTCAGGGAGGTAGTGCAGATAGGTAGTGGTGAGTATGGAGAGGTCAGTGAGGTAGTGCAGAGAGATAGTGGTGAGTATGGAGGAGTCAGGGAGGTAGTGCAGATAGGTAGTGGTGAGTATGGAGGGGTCAGGGAGGTAGTGCAGATAGGTAGTGATGAGTATGGAGGGGTGAGGGAGGTAGTGCAGATAGGTAGTGGTGAGTAAGGAGGGGTCAGGGGGTAGTGCAGATAGGTAGTGGTGAGTATGGGGGGGTCAGGGAGGTAGTGCAGAGAGATAGTGGTGAGTATGGAGGGGTCAGGGAGGTAGTGCAGATAGGTAGTGGTGAGAAAGGAGGGGTCAGGGGGTAGTGCAGATAGGTAGTGGTGAGTATGGGGGGGTCAGGGAGGTAGTGCAGAGAGATAGTGGTGAGTATGGAGGGGTCAGGGGGTAGTGCAGATAGGTAGTGGTGAGTATGGAGGGGTCAGGGGGTAGTGCAGATAGGCAGTGGTGAGTATGGGGGGGGTCAGAAAGGTAGTGTAGAGAGATAGTGTATGGTAAGGAGGGGTCAGGGAGGTAGTGCAGATAGGCAGTGGTGAGTATGGAGGAGACAGGAAGTAGTGCAGATAGGTAATGGTGAGTATGGAGGGGTCAGGGGATCGTGCAGATAGGTAGTGGTGAGTATAGAGGGGTCAGGGAGGTAGTGCAGATAGGTAGTGGTGAGAATGGAGGAGTCAGGGAAGTAGTGCAGATAGGTAGTGGTGAGTATGGAGGGGTCGGGGAGGTAGTGCAGATAGGTATTGCTGAGTATGGAGGGGTCAGGGGGTAGTGCAGATAGGTAGTGGTGAGTAAGGAGGGGTCAGTGAGGTAGTGCAGAGAGATAGTGTTTGGTATAGAGGGGTCAGGGGGTAGTGCAGATAGGTAGTGGTGAGTATGGAAGAGTCAGGGAGGTAGTGCAGATAGGTAGTGGTGAGTATGGAGGGGTCAGGGGGTAGTGCAGATAGGTAGTGTTGAGTATGGAGGGGTCAGGGAATAGTGCAGAGAGGTAGTGGTGAGTATGGAGGGGTAAGGGGGTAGTGCAGAGAGATAGTGGTGAGTATGGAGGGGTCAGGGAATAGTGCAGATAGGTAGTGGTGAATATGGAGGGGTCAGGGGGTAGTACAGATAGGTAGTGGTGAGTATGGAGGGGTCAGGGAGGTAGTGCAGATAGGTAGTGATGAGTATGGAGGGGTCAGGGGGAAGTGCAGATAGGTAGTGGTGAGTATGGAGGGGTCAGGGAATAGTGCAGAGAGGTAGTGGTGAGTATGGAGGGGTCAGGGGGTAGTGCAGAGAGATAGTGGTGAGTATGGAGGGGTCAGGGAATAGTGCAGATAGGTAGTGGTGAATATGGAGGGGTCAGGAGGTAGAACAGATAGGTAGTGGTGAGTATGGAGGGGTCAGGGAGGTAGTTGTGAGTATGGAGGGGTCAGGGAGGTAGTGGTGAGTATGGAGGGGTCAGGGGGTAGTACAGATAGGTAGTGGTGAGTATGGAGGGGTCAGGGGGTAGTGAAGATAGGTAGTGGTGAGTATGGAGGAGTCAGGGAGGTAGTGCAGATAGGTAGTGGTGAGTATGGAGTGGTCAGGTACGTAGTGCAGATAGGTAGTGGTGAGTAAGGAGGGGTCAGGGGGTAGTGCAGATAGGTAGTGGTGAGTATGGGGGGGTCAGGGAGGTAGTGCAGAGAGATAGTGGTGAGTATGGAGGGGTCAGGGGGTAGTGCAGATAGGTAGTGGTGAGTATGGAGGGGTCAGGGGGTAGTGCAGATAGGCAGTGGTGAGTATGGGGGGTCAGTGAGGTAGTGCAGAGAGATAGTGTATGGTAAGGAGGGGTCAGGGAGATAGTGCAGATAGGCAGTGGTGAGTATGGAGGAGTCAGGGAGTAGTGCAGATAGGTAATGGTGAGTATGGAGGAGTCAGGGAAGTAGTGCAGATAGGTAGTGGTGAGTATAGAGGGGTCAGGGAGGTAGTGCAGATAGGTAGTGGTGAGTATGGAGGAGTCAGGGAAGTAGTGCAGATAGGTAGTGGTGAGTATGGAGGGGTCAGGGAGGTAGTGCAGATAGGTAGTGGTGAGTATGGAGGGTTCAGGGGGTAGTGCAGATAGGTAGTGGTGAGTAAGGAGGGGTCAGGGAGGTAGTGCAGATAGGTAGTGGTGAGAAAGGAGGGGTCAGGGGGTAGTGCAGATAGGTAGTGGTGAGTGTGGGGGGGTCAGGGAGGTAGTGCAGAGAGATAGTGGTGAGTATGGAGGGGTCAGGGGGTAGTGCAGATAGGTAGTGGTGAGTATGGAGGGGTCAGGGGGTAGTGCAGATAGGCAGTGGTGAGTATGGGGGGGGTCAGAAAGGTAGTGTAGAGAGATAGTTTATGGTAAGGAGGGGTCAGGGAGGCAGTGCAGATAGGCAGTGGTGAGTATGGAGGAGACAGGAAGTAGTGCAGATAGGTAATGGTGAGTATGGAGGGGTCAGGGGGTCGTGCAGATAGGTAGTGGTGAGTATAGAGGGGTCAGGGAGGTAGTGCAGATAGGTAGTGGTGAGAATGGAGGAGTCAGGGAAGTAGTGCAGATAGGTAGTGGTGAGTATGGAGGGGTCGGGGAGGTAGTGCAGATAGGTATTGCTGAGTATGGAGGGGTCAGGGGGTAGTGCAGATAGGTAGTGGTGAGTAAGGAGGGGTCAGTGAGGTAGTGCAGAGAGATAGTGTTTGGTATAGAGGGGTCAGGGGGTAGTGCAGATAGGTAGTGGTGAGTATGGAAGAGTCAGGGAGGTAGTGCAGATAGGTAGTGGTGAGTATGGAGGGGTCAGGGGGTAGTGCAGATAGGTAGTGTTGAGTATGGAGGGGTCAGGGAATAGTGCAGAGAGGTAGTGGTGAGTATGGAGGGGTAAGGGGGTAGTGCAGAGAGATAGTGGTGAGTATGGAGGGGTCAGGGAATAGTGCAGATAGGAAGTGGTGAATATGGAGGGGTCAGGGGGTAGTACAGATAGGTAGTGGTGAGTATGGAGGGGTCAGGGAGGTAGTGCAGATAGGTAGTGATGAGTATGGAGGGGTCAGGAGGAAGTGCAGATAGGTAGTGGTGAGCATGGAGGGGTCAGGGAATAGTGCAGAGAGGTAGTGGTGAGTATGGAGGGGTCAGGGGGTAGTGCAGAGAGATAGTGGTGAGTATGGAGGGGTCAGGGAATAGTGCAGATAGGTAGTGGTGAATATGGAGGGGTCAGGAGGTAGAACAGATAGGTAGTGGTGAGTATGGAGGGGTCAGGGAGGTACTTGTGAGTATGGAGGGGTCAGGGAGGTAGTGGTGAGTATGGAGGGGGCAGGGGGTAGTACAGATAGGTAGTGGTGAGTATGGAGGAGTCAGGGAGGTAGTGCAGATAGGTAGTGGTGAGTATGGAGTGGTCAGGTACGTAGTGCAGATAGGTAGTGGTGAGTAAGGAGGGGTCAGGGGGTAGTGCAGATAGGTAGTGGTGAGTATGGGGGGGTCAGGGAGGTAGTGCAGAGAGATAGTGGTGAGTATGGAGGGGTCAGGGGGTAGTGCAGTTAGGTAGTGGTGAGTATGGAGGGGTCAGGGGGTAGTGCAGATAGGCAGTGGTGAGTATGGGGGGTCAGTGAGGTAGTGCAGAGAGATAGTGTATGGTAAGGAGGGGTCAGGGAGATAGTGCAGATAGGCAGTGGTGAGTATGGAGGAGTCAGGGAGTAGTGCAGATAGGTAATGGTGAGTATGGAGGAGTCAGGGAAGTAGTGCAGATAGGTAGTGGTGAGTATAGAGGGGTCAGGGAGGTAGTGCAGATAGGTAGTGGTGAGTATGGAGGAGTCAGGGAAGTAGTGCAGATAGGTAGTGGTGAGTATGGAGGGGTCAGGGAGGTAGTGCAGATAGGTAGTGGTGAGTATGGAGGGTTCAGGGGGTAGGGCAGATAGGTAGTGGTGAGTAAGGAGGGGTCAGGGAGGTAGTGCAGAGAGATAGTGTTTCATAAAGAGGGGTCAGGAGGTAGTGCAGATAGGTAGTGGTGAGTATGGAGGGGTCAGGGGGTAGTGCAGATAGGTAGTGGTGAGTATGGAGGAGTCAGGGAGGTAGTGCAGATAGGTAGTGGTGAGTATGGAGAGGTCAGTGAGGTAGTGCAGAGAGATAGTGGTGAGTATGGAGGAGTCAGGGAGGTAGTGCAGATAGGTAGTGGTGAGTATGGAGGGGTCAGGGAGGTAGTGCAGATAGGTAGTGATGAGTATGGAGGGGTCAGGAGGTAGTGCAGATAGGTAGTGGTGAGTATGGAGGAGTCAGGGAGGTAGTGCAGATAGGTAGTGGTGAGTATGGAGAGGTCTGTGAGGTAGTGCAGAGAGATAGTGGTGAGTATGGAGGAGTCAGGGAGGTAGCGCAGATAGGTAGTGGTGAGTATGGAGGGGTCAGGGAGGTAGTGCAGATAGGTAGTGATGAGTATGGAGGGGTCAGGAGGTAGTGCAGATAGGTAGTGGTGAGTATGGAGGGGTCAGGGAATAGTGCAGAGAGGTAGTGGTGAGTATGGAGGGGTCAGGGGGTAGTGCAGAGAGATAGTGGTGAGTATGGAGGGGTCAGGGAATAGTGCAGATAGGCAGTGGTGAGTATGGAGGAGTCAGGGAGTAGTGCAGATAAGTAGTGTTGAGTAAGGAGGGGTCAGGGGGTAGTGAAGATAGGTAGTAGTGAGTATAGAGGGGTCAGGGAGGTAGTGCAGATAGGTAGTGGTGAGTATGGAGGAGTCAGGGAAGAAGTGCAGATAGGTAGTGGTGAGTATGGAGGGGTCAGGGAGGTAGTGCAGATAGGTAGTGGTGAGTATGGAGGGGTCAGGGGGTAGTGCAGATAGGTAGTGGAGAGTAAGGAGGGTTCAGGTAGGTAGTGCAGAGACATAGTGTTTGGTAAAGAGGGGTCAGGAGGTAGTGCAGATAGGTAGTGGTGAGTATGGAGGAGTCAGGGAGGTAGTGCAGATAGGTAGTGGTGAGTATGGAGGGGTCAGGGGGTAGTGCAGATAGGTAGTGGTGAGTATGGAGGGGTCAGTGAATAGTGCAGAGAGGTAGTGGTGAGTATGGAGGGGTAAGGGGGTAGTGCAGAGAGATAGTGGTGAGTATGGAGGGGTCAGGGAATAGTGCAGATAGGTAGTGGTGAGTATGGAGGGGGCAGGGGGTAGAAAAGATAGGTAGTGTTGAGTAAGGAGGGGTCAGGGGGTAGTGAAGATAGGTAGTGGTGAGTATGGAGGAGTCAGGGAGGTAGTGCAGATAGGTAGTGGTGAGTATGGAGTGGTCAGGTACGTAGTGCAGATAGGTAGTGGTGAGTAAGGAGGGGTCAGGGGGTAGTGCAGATAGGTAGTGGTGAGTATGGGGGGGTCAGGGAGGTAGTGCAGAGAGATAGTGGTGAGTATGGAGGGGTCAGGGGGTAGTGCAGATAGGTAGTGGTGAGTATGGAGGGGTCAGGGGGTAGTGCAGATAGGCAGTGGTGAGTATGGGGGGTCAGTGAGGTAGTGCAGAGAGATAGTGTATGGTAAGGAGGGGTCAGGGAGATAGTGCAGATAGGCAGTGGTGAGTATGGAGGAGTCAGGGAGTAGTGCAGATAGGTAATGGTGAGTATGGAGGAGTCAGGGAAGTAGTGCAGATAGGTAGTGGTGAGTATAGAGGGGTCAGGGAGGTAGTGCAGATAGGTAGTGGTGAGTATGGAGGAGTCAGGGAAGTAGTGCAGATAGGTAGTGGTGAGTATGGAGGGGTCAGGGAGGTAGTGCAGATAGGTAGTGGTGAGTATGGAGGGTTCAGGGGGTAGTGCAGATAGGTAGTGGTGAGTAAGGAGGGGTCAGGGAGGTAGTGCAGATAGGTAGTGGTGAGAAAGGAGGGGTCAGGGGGTAGTGCAGATAGGTAGTGGTGAGTATGGGGGGGTCAGGGAGGTAGTGCAGAGAGATAGTGGTGAGTATGGAGGGGTCAGGGGGTAGTGCAGATAGGTAGTGGTGAGTATGGAGGGGTCAGGGGGTATTGCAGATAGGCAGTGGTGAGTATGGGGGGGGTCAGAAAGGTAGTGTAGAGAGATAGTGTATGGTAAGGAGGGGTCAGGGAGGTAGTGCAGATAGGCAGTGGTGAGTATGGAGGAGACAGGAAGTAGTGCAGATAGGTAATGGTGAGTATGGAGGGGTCAGGGGGTCGTGCAGATAGGTAGTGGTGAGTATAGAGGGGTCAGGGAGGTAGTGCAGATAGGTAGTGGTGAGAATGGAGGAGTCAGGGAAGTAGTGCAGATAGGTAGTGGTGAGTATGGAGGGGTCGGGGAGGTAGTGCAGATAGGTATTGCTGAGTATGGAGGGGTCAGGGGGTAGTGCAGATAGGTAGTGGTGAGTAAGGAGGGGTCAGTGAGGTAGTGCAGAGAGATAGTGTTTGGTATAGAGGGGTCAGGGGGTAGTGCAGATAGGTAGTGGTGAGTATGGAAGAGTCAGGGAGGTAGTGCAGATAGGTAGTGGTGAGTATGGAGGGGTCAGGGGGTAGTGCAGATAGGTAGTGTTGAGTATGGAGGGGTCAGGGAATAGTGCAGAGAGGTAGTGGTGAGTATGGAGGGGTAAGGGGGTAGTGCAGAGAGATAGTGGTGAGTATGGAGGGGTCAGGGAATAGTGCAGATAGGTAGTGGTGAATATGCAGGGGTCAGAGGGTAGTACAGATAGGTAGTGGTGAGTATGGAGGGGTCAGGGAGGTAGTGCAGATAGGTAGTGATGAGTATGGAGGGGTCAGGAGGAAGTGCAGATAGGTAGTGGTGAGTATGGAGGGGTCAGGGAATAGTGCAGAGAGGTAGTGGTGAGTATGGAGGGGTCAGGGGGTAGTGCAGAGAGATAGTGGTGAGTATGGAGGGGTCAGGGAATAGTGCAGATAGGTAGTGGTGAATATGGAGGGGTCAGGAGGTAGAACAGATAGGTAGTGGTGAGTATGGAGGGGTCAGGGAGGTAGTTGTGAGTATGGAGGGGTCAGGGAGGTAGTGGTGAGTATGGAGGGGGCAGGGGGTAGTACAGATAGGTAGTGGTGAGTATGGAGGAGTCAGGGAGGTAGTGCAGATAGGTAGTGGTGAGTATGGAGTGGTCAGGTACGTAGTGCAGATAGGTAGTGGTGAGTAAGGAGGGGTCAGGGGGTAGTGCAGATAGGTAGTGGTGAGTATGGGGGGGGTCAGGGAGGTAGTGCAGAGAGATAGTGGTGAGTATGGAGGGGTCAGGGGGTAGTGCAGATAGGTAGTGGTGAGTATGGAGGGGTCAGGGGGTAGTGCAGATAGGCAGTGGTGAGTATGGGGGGTCAGTGAGGTAGTGCAGAGAGATAGTGTATGGTAAGGAGGGGTCAGGGAGATAGTGCAGATAGGCAGTGGTGAGTATGGAGGAGTCAGGGAGTAGTGCAGATAGGTAATGGTGAGTATGGAGGAGTCAGGGAAGTAGTGCAGATAGGTAGTGGTGAGTATAGAGGGGTCAGGGAGGTAGTGCAGATAGGTAGTGGTGAGTATGGAGGAGTCAGGGAAGTAGTGCAGATAGGTAGTGGTGAGTATGGAGGGGTCAGGGAGGTAGTGCAGATAGGTAGTGGTGAGTATGGAGGGTTCAGGGGGTAGGGCAGATAGGTAGTGGTGAGTAAGGAGGGGTCAGGGAGGTAGTGCAGAGAGATAGTGTTTCATAAAGAGGGGTCAGGAGGTAGTGCAGATAGGTAGTGGTGAGTATGGAGGGGTCAGGGGGTAGTGCAGATAGGTAGTGGTGAGTATGGAGGAGTCAGGGAGGTAGTGCAGATAGGTAGTGGTGAGTATGGAGAGGTCAGTGAGGTAGTGCAGAGAGATAGTGGTGAGTATGGAGGAGTCAGGGAGGTAGTGCAGATAGGTAGTGGTGAGTATGGAGGGGTCAGGGAGGTAGTGCAGATAGGTAGTGATGAGTATGGAGGGGTCAGGAGGTAGTGCAGATAGGTAGTGGTGAGTATGGAGGAGTCAGGGAGGTAGTGCAGATAGGTAGTGGTGAGTATGGAGAGGTCTGTGAGGTAGTGCAGAGAGATAGTGGTGAGTATGGAGGAGTCAGGGAGGTAGCGCAGATAGGTAGTGGTGAGTATGGAGGGGTCAGGGAGGTAGTGCAGATAGGTAGTGATGAGTATGGAGGGGTCAGGAGGTAGTGCAGATAGGTAGTGGTGAGTATGGAGGGGTCAGGGAATAGTGCAGAGAGGTAGTGGTGAGTATGGAGGGGTCAGGGGGTAGTGCAGAGAGATAGTGGTGAGTATGGAGGGGTCAGGGAATAGTGCAGATAGGCAGTGGTGAGTATGGAGGAGTCAGGGAGTAGTGCAGATAAGTAGTGTTGAGTAAGGAGGGGTCAGGGGGTAGTGAAGATAGGTAGTAGTGAGTATAGAGGGGTCAGGGAGGTAGTGCAGATAGGTAGTGGTGAGTATGGAGGAGTCAGGGAAGTAGTGCAGATAGGTAGTGGTGAGTATGGAGGGGTCAGGGAGGTAGTGCAGATAGGTAGTGGTGAGTATGGAGGGGTCAGGGGGTAGTGCAGATAGGTAGTGGAGAGTAAGGAGGGTTCAGGGAGGTAGTGCAGAGAGATAGTGTTTGGTAAAGAGGGGTCAGGAGGTAGTGCAGATAGGTAGTGGTGAGTATGGAGGAGTCAGGGAGGTAGTGCAGATAGGTAGTGGTGAGTATGGAGGGGTCAGGGGGTAGTGCAGATAGGTAGTGGTGAGTATGGAGGGGTCAGTGAATAGTGCAGAGAGGTAGTGGTGAGTATGGAGGGGTAAGGGGGTAGTGCAGAGAGATAGTGGTGAGTATGGAGGGGTCAGGGAATAGTGCAGATAGGTAGTGGTGAATATGGAGGGGTCAGGGGGTAGTACAGATAGGTAGTGGTGAGTATGGAGGGGTCAGGGAGGTAGTGCAGATAGGTAGTGATGAGTATGGAGGGGTCAGGAGGAAGTGCAGATAGGTAGTGGTGAGTATGGAGGGGTCAGGGAATAGTGAAGAGAGGTAGTGGTGAGTATGGAGGGGTAAGGGGGTAGTGCAGAGAGATAGTGGTGAGTATGGAGGGGTCAGGGAGGTAGTGCAGATAGGTAGTGGTGAGTAAGGAGGGGTCAGGGGGTAGTGCAGATAGGTAGTGCTGAGTATAGAGGGGTCAGGGAGGTAGTGCAGATAGGTAGTGGTGAGTATGGAGGAGTCAGGGAAGTAGTGCAGATAGGTACTGGTGAGTATGGAGGGGTCAGGGAGGTAGTGCAGATAGGTAGATGTGAGTATGGAGGGGTCAGGGGGTAGTGCAGATAGGTAGTGGTGAGTAAGGAGGGGTCAGGGAGGTAGTGCAGAGAGATAGTGTTTCGTAAAGAGGGGTCAGGAGGTAGTGCAGATAGGTATTGGTGAGTATGGAGGGGTCAGGGAATAGTGAAGAGAGGTAGTGGTGAGTATGGAGGGGTCAGGGGGTAGTGCAGACAGATAGTGGTGAGTAGGGAGGGGTCAGGGAATAGTGCAGATAGGTAGTGGTGAATATGGAGGGGTCAGGAGGTAGTACAGATAGGTAGTGGTGAGTATGGAGGGGTCAGGGAGGTAGTTGTGAGTATGGAGGGGTCAGGGAGGTAGTGGTGAGTATGGAGGGGTCAGGGGGTAGAACAGATAGGTAGTGTTGAGTAAGGAGGGGTCAGGGGGCAGTGAAGATAGGTAGTGGTGAGTATGGAGGAGTCAGGGAGGTAGTGCAGATAGGTAGTGGTGAGTATGGAGGGGTCAGGGAGGTAGTGCAGATAGGTAGTGGTGAGTAAGGAGGGGTCAGGGGGTAGTGCAGATAGGTAGTGTTGAGTATAGAGGGGTCAGGGAGGTAGTGCAGATAGGTAGTGGTGAGTATGGAGGAGTCAGGGAAGTAGTGCAGATAGGTACTGGGGAGTATGGAGGGGTCAGGGAGGTAGTGCAGATAGGTAGTGGTGAGTATGGAGGGGTCAGGGGGTAGTGCAGATAGGTAGTGGTGAGTAAGGTGGGGTCAGGGAGGTAGTGCAGAGAGATAGTGTTTCGTAAAGAGGGGTCAGGAGGTAGTGCAGATAGGTAGTGGTGAGTATGGAGGAGTCAGGGAGGTAGTGCAGATAGGTAGTGGTGAGTATGAAGGGGTCAGGGGGTAGTGCAGATAGGTTGTGGTGAGTATGGAGGAGTCAGGGAGGTAGTGCAGATAGGTAGTGGTGAGTATGGAGAGGTCAGTGAGGTAGTGCAGAGAGATAGTGGTGAGTATGGAGGAGCCAGGGAGGTAGTGCAGATAGGTAGTGGTGAGTATGGAGGGGTCAGGGAGGTAGTGCAGATAGGTAGTGATGAGTATGGCGGGGTCAGGGAATAGTGCAGATAGGTAGTGGTGAATATGGAGGGGTCAGGAGGTAGTACAGATAGGTAGTGGTGAGTATGGAGGGGTCAGGGAGGTAGTGGTGAGTATGGAGGGGTCAGGGAGTAGAACAGATAGGTAGTGTTGAGTAAGGAGGGGTCAGGGGGTAGTGAAGATAGGTAGTGGTGAGTAAGGAGGGGTCAGGGGGTACTGCAGATAGGTAGTGGTAAGAAGGGGTCAGGGGGTAGTGCAGATAGGTAGTGGTGAGTATGGAGGGGTCAGGAGGTAGTGCAGATAGGTAGTGGTTAGTATGGAGAGGTCAGCAGGTAGTGCAGATAGGTAGTGGTGAGTATGGAGGGGTCAGGAGGTAGTGCAGATAGGTAGTGGTGAGAAAGGAGGGGTCAGGAGGTAGTGCAGAGAGGTAGTGGTGCGTACGGAGGGGTCAGGGAGGTAGTGCAGATAGGTATTCGTGAGTATGGAGGGGTCAGGAGGTAGTGCAGATAGGTAGTGGTGAGTATGGAGGAGTCAGGAAGGTAGTGCAGATAGGTAGTGGTGAGTATGGAGGGGTCAGGGGGTAGTGCAGATAGGTAGTGTGAAGTATGGAGGGGTCAGGGAATAGTGCAGAGAGGTAGTGGTGAGTATGGAGGGGTCAGGGGGTAGTGCAGAGAGATAGTGGTGAGTATGGAGGGGTCAGGGGGTAGTGCAGAGAGATAGGGGTGAGTATGGAGGGGTCAGGGAATAGTGCAGATAGGTAGTGGTGAATATGGAGGGGTCAGGAGGTAGTACAGATAGGTAGTGGTGAGTATGGAGGGGTCAGGGAGGTAGTGGTGAGTATGGAGGGGTCAGGGAGGTAGTGGTGAGTATGGAGGGGTCAGGGAGTAGAACAGATAGGTAGTGTTGAGTAAGGAGGGGTCAGGGGGTAGTGAAGATAGGTAGTGGTGAGTAAAGAGGGGTCAGGGGGTACTGCAGATAGGTAGTGGTAAGAAGGGGTCAGGGGGTAGTGCAGATAGGTAGTGGTGAGTATGGAGGGGTCAGGAGGTAGTGCAGATAGGTAGTGGTTAGTATGGAGAGGTCAGCAGGTAGTGCAGATAAGTAGTGGTGAGTATGGAGGGGTCAGGAGGTAGTGCAGATAGGTAGTGGTGAGTAAGGTGGGGTCAGGAGGTAGTGCAGAGAGATAGTGGTGCGTATGGAGGGGTCAGGGAGGTAGTGCAGATAGGTATTCGTGAGTATGGAGGGGTCAGGAGGTAGTGCAGATAGGTAGTGGTGAGTATGGAGGAGTCAGGGAGGTAGTGCAGATAGGTAGTGGTGAGTATGGAGGGGTCAGGGGGTAGTGCAGATAGGTAGTGGTGAGTATGGAGGGGTCAGGGAATAGTGCAGAGAGGTAGTGGTGAGTATGAAGGGGTCAGGGGGTAGTGCAGAGAGATAGTGGTGAGTATGGAAAGGTCAGGGAGGTAGTTGTGAGTATGGAGGGGTCAGGGAGGTAGTGCAGATAGGTAGTGCTGAGTATGGAGGGGTCACGGGGTAGTGCAGATAGGTAGTGGTGAGTAAGGAGGGGTCAGGGAGGTAGTGGAGAGAGATAGCGTTTGGTAAAGAGGGGTCAGGAGGTAGTGCAGATAGGTAGTGGTGAGTATGGAGGAGTCAGGGAGGTAGTGCAGATAGGTAGTGGTGAGTATGGAGGGGTCAGGGGGTAGTGCAGATAGGTAGTGGTGAGTATGGAGGGGTCAGGGAATAGTGCAGAGAGGTAGTGGTGAGTATGGAGGGGTAAGGGGGTAGTGCAGAGAGATAGTGGTGAGTATGGAGGGGTCAGGGAATAGTGCAGATAGGTAGTGGTGAATATGGAGGGGTCAGGGGGTAGTACAGATAGGTAGTGGTGAGTATGGAGGGGTCAGGGAGGTAGTGCAGATAGGTAGTGATGAGTATGGAGGGGTCAGGAGGAAGTGCAGATAGGTAGTGGTGAGTATGGAGGGGTCAGGGAATTGTGCAGAGAGGTAGTGGTGAGTATGGAGGGGTCAGGGGGTAGTGCAGAGAGATAGTGGTGAGTATGGAGGGGTCAGGGAATAGTGCAGATAGGTAGTGGTGAATATGGAGGGGTGAGGAGGTAGTACAGATAGGTAGTTGTGAGTATGGAGGGGTCAGGGAGGTAGTTGTGAGTATGGAGGGGTCAGGGAGGTAGTGGTGAGTATGGAGGGGTCAGGGGGTAGAACAGATAGGTAGTGTTGATTAAGGAGGGGTCAGGGGGTAGTGAAGATAGGTAGTGGTGAGTATGGAGGAGTCAGGGAGGTAGTGCAGATAGGTAGTGGTGAGTATGGAGGGGTCAGGGAGGTAGTGCAGATAGGTAGTGGTGAGTAAGGAGGGGTCAGGGGGGAGTGCAGATAGGTAGTGGTGAGTATGGGGGGGTCAGGGAGGTAGAGCAGAGAGATAGTGGTGAGTATGGAGGGGTCAGGGGGTAGTGCAGATAGGTAGTGGTGAGTATGGAGGGGTCAGGGGGTAGTGCAGATAGGCAGTGGTGAGTATGGGGGGGTCAGTGAGGTAGTGCAGAGAGATAGTGTATGGTAAGGAGGGGTCAGGGAGATAGTGCAGATAGGCAGTGGTGAGTATGGAGGAGTCAGGGAGTAGTGCAGGTAGGTAATGGTGAGTATGGAGGAGTCAGGGAAGTAGTGCAGATAGGTAGTGCTGAGTATAGAGGGGTCAGGGAGGTAGTGCAGATAGGTACTGGTGAGTATGGAGGAGTCAGGGAAGTAGTGCAGATAGGTACTGGTGAGTATGGAGGGGTCAGGGAGGTAGTGCAGATAGGTAGTGGTGAGTATGGAGGGGTCAGGGGGTAGTGCAGATAGGTAGTGGTGAGTAAGGAGGGGTCAGGGAGGTAATGCAGAAAGATAGTGTTTCGTAAAGAGGGGTCAGGAGGTAGTGCAGATAGGTAGTGGTGAGTATGGAGGAGTCAGGGAGGTAGTGCAGATAGGTAGTGGTGAGTATGGAGGGGTCAGGGGGTAGTGCAGATAGGTAGTGGTGAGTATGGAGGAGTCATGGAGCTAGTGCAGATAGGTAGTGGTGAGTATGGAGAGGTCAGTGAGGTAGTGCAGAGAGATAGTGGTGAGTATGGAGGGGTCAGGAGGTAGTGCAGATAGGTAGTGGTGAGTATGGAGGGGTCAGAGAATAGTGCAGAGAGGTAGTGGTGAGTATGGAGGGGTCAGGGGGTAGTGCAGAGAGATAGTGGTGAGTATGGAGGGGTCAGGGAATAGTGCAGATAGGTAGTGGTGAATATGGAGGGGACAGGAGGTAGTACAGATAGGTAGTGGTGAGTATGGAGGGGTCAGGGAGGTAGTGGTGAGTATGGAGGGGTCAGGGAGGTAGTGGTGAGTATGGAGGGGTCAGGGAGTAGAACAGATAGGTAGTGTTGAGTAAGGGGGGGGCAGGGGGTTGTGAAGATAGGTAGTGGTGAGTAAGGAGGGGTCAGGGGGTACTGCAGATAGGTAGTGGTAAGAAGGGGTCAGGGGGTAGTGCAGATAGGTAGTGGTGAGTATGGAGGGGTCAGGAGGTAGTGCAGATAGGTAGTGGTGAGTATGGAGAGGTCAGCAGGTAGTGCAGATAGGTAGTGGTGAGTATGGAGGGGTCAGGAGGTAGTGCAGATAGGTAGTTATGAGTATGGAGGGGTCAGGAGGTAGTGCAGAGAGATAGCGGTGCGTATGGAGGGGTCAGGGAGGTAGTGCAGATAGGTATTCGTGAGTATGGAGGGGTCAGGAGGTAGTGCAGATAGGTAGTGGTGAGTATGGAGGGGTCAGGGGGTAGTGCAGATAGGTAGTGGTGAGTATGGAGGGGTCAGGGAATAGTGCAGAGAGGTAGTGGTGAGTATGGAGGGGTCAGGGGGTAGTGCAGAGAGATAGTGGTGAGTATGGAGGGGTCAGGGAATAGTGCAGAGAGGTAGTGGTGAGTATGGAGGGGTCAGGGGGTAGTACAGAGAGATAGTGGTGAGTATGGAGGGGTCAGGGAATAGTGCAGATAGGTAGTGGTGAGTATGGAGGAGTCAGGGAAGTAGTGCAGATAGGTACTGGTGAGTATGGAGGGGTCAGGGAGGTAGTGCAGATAGGTAGTGGTGAGTATGGAGGGGTCAGGGGGTAGTGCAGATAGGTAGTGGTGAGTAAGGAGGGGTCAGGGAGGTAATGCAGAAAGATAGTGTTTCGTAAAGAGGGGTCAGGAGGTAGTGCAGATAGGTAGTGGTAAGTTTGGAGGAGTCAGGGAGGTAGTGCAGATAGGTAGTGGTGAGTATGGAGGGGTCAGGGGGTAGTGCAGATAGGTAGTGGTGAGTATGGAGGAGTCATGGAGCTAGTGCAGATAGGTAGTGGTGAGTATGGAGAGGTCAGTGAGGTAGTGCAGAGAGATAGTGGTGAGTATGGAGGGGTCAGGAGGTAGTGCAGATAGGTAGTAGTGAGTATGGAGGGGTCAGAGAATAGTGCAGAGAGGTAGTGGTGAGTATGGAGGGGTCAGGGGGTAGTGCAGAGAGATAGTGGTGAGTATGGAGGGGTCAGGGAATAGTGCAGATAGGTAGTGGTGAATATGGAGGGGACAGGAGGTAGTACAGATAGGTAGTGGTGAGTATGGAGGGGTCAGGGAGGTAGTGGTGAGTATGGAGGGGTCAGGGAGGTAGTGGTGAGTATGGAGGGGTCAGGGAGTTGAACAGATAGGTAGTGTTGAGTAAGGAGGGGTCAGGGGGTAGTGAAGATAGGTAGTGGTGAGTAAGGAGGGGTCAGGGGGTACTGCAGATAGGTAGTGGTAAGAAGGGGTCAGGGGGTAGTGCAGATAGGTAGTGGTGAGTATGGAGGGGTCAGGAGGTAGTGCAGATAGGTAGTGGTGAGTATGGAGAGGTCAGCAGGTAGTGCAGATAGGTAGTGGTGAGTATGGAGGGGTCAGGAGGTAGTGCAGATAGGTAGTGGTGAGTATGGAGGGGTCAGGAGGTAGTGCAGAGAGATAGTCGTGCGTATGGAGGGGTCAGGGAGGTAGTGCAGATAGGTATTCGTGAGTATGGAGGGGTCAGGAGGTAGTGCAGATAGGTAGTGGTGAGTATGGAGGGGTCAGGGGGTAGTGCAGATAGGTAGTGGTGAGTATGGAGGGGTCAGGGAATAGTGCAGAGAGGTAGTGGTGAGTATGGAGGGGTCAGGGGGTAGTGCAGAGAGATAGTGGTGAGTATGGAGGAGTCAGGGAATAGTGCAGAGAGGTAGTGGTGAGTATGGAGGGGTCAAGGGGTAGTACAGAGAGATAGTGGTGAGTATGGAGGGGTCAGGGAATAGTGCAGATAGGTAGTGGTGAATATGGAGGGGTCAGGGGGTAGTACAGATAGGTAGTGGTGAGTATGGAGGGGTCAGGGAGGTAGTGGTGAGTATGGAGGAGTCAGGGAGGTAGTGCAGATAGGTAGTGGTGAGTATGGAGGGGTCAGGGAGGTAGTGCAGATAGATAGTGGTGAGTATGGAGGGGTCAGGGTGTAGTGCAGATAGGTAGTGGTGAGTATGGAGGGGTCAGGGAGGTAGTGCAGAGAGATAGTGGTGAGTATGGAGGGGTCAGGGGGTAGTGCAGATAGGTAGTGGTGAGTATGGAGGGGTCAGGGGGTAGTGCAGATAGGTAGTGGGGAGTATGGAGAGGTCAGGGAGGTAGTGCAGATAGGTAGTGGTGAGTAAGGAGGGGTCAGGGAGGTAGTGCAGAGAGATAGTGTTTGGTAAAGAGGGGTCAGGAGGTAGTGCAGATAGGTAGTGGTGAGTATGGAGGAGTCAGGGAGTTAGTGCAGATAGGTAGTGGTGAGTATGGAGGGGTCAGGGGATAGTGTAGATAGGTAGTGGTGAGTATGGAGAAGTCAGGGAGGTAGTGCAGTGAGATAGTGTTTGGTAAGGAGGGGTCAGGGAGGTAGGGCAGATAGGTAGTGGTGAGTATGGAGGGGTCAGGGGGTAGTGCAGATAGGTAGTGGTGAGTATGGAGAGGTCAGGGAGGTAGTGGTGAGTATGGAGTGGTCAGGGAGGTAGTGCAGATAGGTAGTGGTGAGTATGGAGAGGTCAGGGAGGTAGTGCAGATAGGTAGTAGTGAGTATGGAGGGGTCAGGGAGGTAGTACAGATAGGTAGTGGTGAGTAAGGAGGGGTCAGGGGGGTAGTGCAGATAGGAAGTGGTGACTATGGAGGAGTCAGGGAAGTAGTGCAGATAGGTAGTAGTGAGTATGGAGGGGTCAGGGAGGTAGTGCAGATAGGTAGTGGTGAGTATTGAGGGGTCAGGGGTAGTGCAGATAGGTAGTGGTGAGTATGGAGGGGTCAGGAGGCAGTACAGATAGGTAGTGGTAAGTAAGGAGGGGTCAGGGAGGTAGTGCAGATAGGAGGTGGTGAGTATGGAGGAGTCA
The DNA here is from genome assembly GCA_031769625.1 of Taudactylus pleione. Taxonomy (NCBI): domain Eukaryota; kingdom Metazoa; phylum Chordata; class Amphibia; order Anura; family Myobatrachidae; genus Taudactylus; species Taudactylus pleione. The sequence goes on from JAUIMM010000482.1 coordinate 1,729,454, forward strand.
GGGAAGTAGTGCAGATAGGTAGTAGTGAGTATGGAGGGGTCAGGGAGGTAGTGCAGATAGGTAGTGGTGAGTATGGAGGGGTCAGGGGTAGTGCAGATAGGTAGTGGTGAGTATGGAGGGGTCAGGGGGTAGTGCAGATAGGTAGTGGTGAGTATGGAGGGGTCAGGGAGGTAGTGCAGATAGGTAGTGGTGAGTATGGAGAGGTCAGGGAGGTAGTGCAGATAGGTAGTGGTGAGTATGGAGAGGTCAGGGAGGTAGTGCAGATAGGTAGTGGTGAGGATTGTACCGTTGTTAAACCAGATGCATCTACTAAATAGGGTAATTTGTCCCTTCTTGGGTGGAACAGGAGGTGTGATTTGTATTGTGGAATACATTCATGCTTTTATTCTATCACAGAGAGAGTGCAATTAGCGCTCTCTCGTCCAGAAAAAAGGGGTGGCTATTCAAATCAACCGTTCGCTGTTTGCGGTCTGTTCACGCCTCTAGGTCTGAACGAGCGAACAAAACTTGCGGTCGTTTTTTGGGAAACTACACCCCCTGGCCGCTCGCATCCTACGTCATGTCCGCTATTTATTAGATTAATCGAGTACATCGAACAGGGTATGAACTGCTCGCTATTCTTGTGGTTGGTTTTTGCTACCACAATTTTGCGAGCAGTTCTGGCTCAAAAATAACCCAGTGACGTGGTCAATGACGCTGCTGTTTTAATTATGCACACCCATAAAACGCCCGTTTTGACCTTTAAGCACGCCTGCGTTCTGATCTCCACTCCCCGTTTTCAAGCACCTTCCCGTTACCACCCACATACGCCTCATCCTGTCACTCAAATGATCAGGCATTCGCTATTTTGCGAGCACATGAATTTCGGCCGCACTGACTGGTTTGCGCATGCGTATAACGATCCGTACGCATGCGCAGTTGGGCAAACATCGCTCGGAGCGAACAAGCGGCCGCTTACGAGCGGCTCTGAATCAGGCCCATAGAGCATAGGTTCTCAGACTCGCCCTGCGCCGGCCCCGCACCCTGAGCGCATGACACCATTATTTTGCGCAGACAGGGCATGACCGGCAGCTCTGGTAAGTGCAGCAGTGATCAGGTGTCCTCAGGACGCCCAATCAGCTGCATGTACTGTGCAGGGTGCCCGTCTGGAGCGTCCACAGGATGCTCCGCGCGCGCTACAGCAGGAATTCTGGCTGCAGGGTGCCGTTCCAGGCACCCTGCTAGACAGGAGCAAGCGCCGTGGGCCGGGCCACCCACAGAGCCTCTGCTCTCTGTGCGCCAACACCTGGCTCTTCCTGTGGGTCTTTTAAAATGTGTCAGAAAGTAATGAATACACCTGTGCACCTGCTGGGAGACATGGAAAACATGACGTGTGTGGCGTCCTGAGGACCGAATTTGAGAACCGCTGATATAGAGAATTTAGAGGCTGCTGTGACAGCCGGCGGTTCAAATCCTGACAGCAGAGGCTCGACAGGGGTGAAGATCCGAAACTACAAATGGTAAGTACTAACTTATTCTATTCTACCCCCTAACCCTCCGTTAGGGGTGCTTAACCCTATCCCCCCCCATTCCCTGCAGCTTAACCATAAGTCTCCCAGGGGGGGGGCCTAACCCTAACCCCCCTTCCTCTAGCCTCACGGGGGTGCTGCGTAACCCTAAGTCCCCCACGGGAGCCCCTAACCTCACTCCCCCCGCCTTCGGTGTCAGGCTCCCGGCGTAGGTCTAATGGCAGGCGTTGTGGTTTTGACGCCTGTCATTAGTGCCTTGCCGGGATTTGGCAGTCGGGAAGCCGGTGGTCGGCATTGCCGCCATCGGCTTCCTGACTGCATCCCGCTGAGACTGCTTTAGTATCCTGTGCCATAGCAGCGTTTGCCACATCACAAGTATTGCCAGCCTAACACCCCACAGAGTTGCAAAAGAAAACCTGTTATGTTGCGGCTACCTCAACTGGCTGATATGTACGCAACCGGGCAAACGGCACATCTACCATTCTGCTCCGGAGCGCAGCCTCCTACTGACTGTACTGAGAGCTACAGGTCCTCACATATGTTAGATTAGGAACTTAAAAAAAACTTGAACTGAGTGAGATCAGAATAATCTTTTAATTAAAGTATAAAATATATCTGTGTGTGACGGCAAATCTGCTTTTTGAGTATAAAACAATTATTCTCCCCATTTCTGACCCATCACCGTCATCACAATAAGCAGATAAGCAAAGTGCACTGCACACACTCTGCTCTGCATCAGTGTCTGGTGTTACGTAATCCCCTGCGCTCTGCATCAGCGTCTGGTGTTAAGCAATCCCCTGCGCTCTGCATCAGTGTCTGGTGTTACGCAATCCCCTGCGCTCTGCATCAGTGTCTGGTGTTACGTAATCCCCCGCGATCTGCATCAGTGTCTGGTGTTACGTAATCCCCCGCGCTCTGCATCAGCGCCTGGTGTTACGCAATCACCCGCGCTCTGCATCAGCGTCTGGTGTTAGGCAATCCCCCGCGCTCTGCATCAGCGTCTGGTGTTAGGCAATCCCCCGCGCTCTGCATCAGCGTCTGGTGTTACGCAATCCCCCGCGCTCTGCATCAGCGGCTGGTGTTACGCAATCCCCCGCGCTCTGCATCAGCGGCTGCTGTTACGCAATCCCCCGCGCTCAGCATCAGTGCCTGGTGTTACGCAATCCCCCGCGTTCTGCATCAGTGTCTGCTGTTACGCAATCCCATGAGCCCTGCATCAGTGCCTGGTGTTACGTAATCCCCCGCGCTCTGCATCAGTGTCTTGTGTTTCGTAATCCCCCGCGCTCTGCATCAGTGTCTGGTGTTACGCAATCCCCTGCGCTCTGCATCAGTGTCTGGTGTTACGCAATCCCCTGCGCTCTGCATCAGTGTCTGGTGTTACGCAATCCCCAGCGTTCTGCATCAGTGTCTGCTGTTACGCAATCCCATGAGCCCTGCATCAGTGTCTGGTGTTACGTAATCCCCCGCGCTCTGCATCAGTGCCTGGTGTTACGCAATCCCCCGCGCTCTGCATCAGTGTCTGCTGTTACGCAATCCCCCGCGCTCTGCATCAGTGTCTGCTGTTACGCAATCCCCCGAGCCCTGTATCAGTGTCTGGTGTTACGTAATCCCCCGTGCTCTGCAGCAGTGCCTGGTGTTACGTAATCCCCCGCGCTCTGCAGCAGTGTCTGGTGTTACGTAATCCCCCGCGCTCTGCATCAGTGCCTGGTGTTACGTAATCCCCCGCGCTCTGCAGCAGTGTCTGGTGTTACGTAATCCCCCGCGCTCTGCAGCAGTGTCTGGTGTTACGTAATCCCCCGCGCTCTGCAGCAGTGCCTGGTGTTACGTAATCCCCCGCGCTCTGCATCAGTGCCTGGTGTTACGCAATCCCCCGCGCTCTGCATCAGTGTCTGCTGTTACGCAATCCCATGAGCCCTGCATCAGTGTCTGCTGTTACGCAATCCCATGAGCCCTGTATCAGTGTCTGGTGTTACGCAATCCCCCGCGCTCTGCATCAATGTCTGCTGTTACGCAATCCCATGAGCCCTGCATCAGTATCTGGTGTTACGTAATCCCCCGCGCTCTGCATCAGTGTCTGGTGTTACGTAATCCCCCGCGCTCTGCATCAGTGTCTGCTGTTACGCAATCCCATGAGCCCTGCATCAGTGCCTGGTGTTACGCAATCCCCCGCGCTCTGCATCAGTGTCTGCTGTTACGCAATCCCATGAGCCCTGTATCAGTGCCTGGTGTTACGCAATCCCCCGCGCTCTGCATCAGTGTCTGCTATTACGCAATCCCATGAGCCCTGTATCAGTGCCTGGTGTTACGAAATCCCCCGCGCTCTGCATCAGTGTCTGGTGTTACGTAATCCCCCGCGCTCTGCATCAGTGTCTGCTGTTACGCAATCCCCCACGCTCTGCATCAGAGTCTGGTGTTACGTAATCCCCCGCGCTCTGCATCAGCGCCTGGTGTTACGCAATCCCCCGCGCTCTGCATCAGCGCCTGGTGTTACGCAATCCCCGGCGCTCTGCATCAGCATCTGGTGTTACGCAATCCCCCGCGCTCTGCATCAGCGTCTGGTGTTACGCAATCCCCCGCGCTCTGCATCAGCGTCTGGTGTTACGCAATCCCCCTCGCTCTGCATCAGCGTCTGGTGTTACGCAATCCCCCGCATTCTGCATCAGCGTCTGGTGTTACGCAATCCCCCGCGTTCTGCATCAGCGTCTGGTGTTACGCAATCCCCCGCGCTCTGCATCAGCAGCTGGTGTTACGCAATCCCCCGCGCTCTGCATCAGCGTCTGGTGTTACACAATCCCCCGCGCTCTGCATCAGTGTCTGCTGTTACGCAATCCCCCGCGCTCTGCATCAGTGCCTGGTGTTACGCAATCCCCCGCGCTCTGCATCAGTGCCTGGTGTTACGCAATCCCCCGCGCTCTGCATCAGTGCCTGGTGTTACGCAATCCCCCGCGCTCTGCATCAGTGCCTGGTGTTACGCAATCCCCCGCGCTCTGCATCAGTGCCTGGTGTTACGCAATCCCCCGCGCTCTGCATCAGTGTCTGGTGTTACGCAATCCCCCGCGCTCTGCATCAGTGTCTGGTGTTACGCAATCCCCCGCGCTCTGCCTCAGTGTCTGGTGTTACGCAATCCCCCGCGCTCTGCATCAGTGTCTGGTGTTACGCAATCCCCCGCGCTCTGCATCAGTGTCTGGTGTTACGCAATCCCCCACGTTCTGCATCAGTGTCTGCTGTTACGCAATCCCATGAGCCCTGCATCAGTGCTTGGTGTTACGTAATCCCCCGCGCTCTGCATCAGTGTCTGGTGTTACGTAATCCCCCGCGCTCTGCAGCAGTGTCTGTTGTTTCGTAATCCCCCGCTCTCTGCATCAGTGTTTGGTGTTACGTAATCCCCCGCGCTCTGCATCAGTGTCTGCTGTTACGCAATCCCCCGCGCTCTGCATCAGTGCCTGGTGTTACGCAATCCCCCGCGCTCTGCATCAGTGTCTGCTGTTACGCAATCCCATGAGCCCTGTATCAGCGCCTGGTGTTACGCAATCCTCCGCGATCTGCATCAGCGTCTGGTGTTACGCAATCCCCCGCGCTCTGCATCAGCGTCTGGTGTTACGCAATCCCCCGAGCTCTGCATCAGCGTCTGGTATTACGCAATCCCCCGCGTTCTGCATCAGCGTCTGGTGTTACGCAATCCCCCGCGCTCTGCATCAGTGTCTGCTATTACGCAATCCCATGAGCCCTGTATCAGTGCCTGGTGTTACGTAATCCCCCGCGCTCTGCATCAGTGTCTGGTGTTACGTAATCCCCCGCGCTCTGCATCAGTGTCTGCTGTTACGCAATCCCCCACGCTCTGCATCAGAGTCTGGTGTTACGTAATCCCCCGCGCTCTGCATCAGCGCCTGGTGTTACGCAATCCCCCGCGCTCTGCATCAGCGCCTGGTGTTACGCAATCCCCGGCGCTCTGCATCAGCGTCTGGTGTTACGCAATCCCCGGCGCTCTGCATCAGCGTCTGCTGTTACGCAATCCCCCGCGCTCTGCATCAGCGTCTGGTGTTACGCAATCCCCCGCGCTCTGCATCAGCGTCTGGTGTTACGCAATCCCCCACGCTCTGCATCAGTGTCTGGTGTTACGTAATCCCCCGCGCTCTGCATCAGTGTCTGGTGTTACGTAATCCCCCGCGCTCTGCATCAGTGTCTGGTGTTACGTAATCCCCCGCGCTCTGCATCAGTGTCTGGTGTTACGTAATCCCCCGCGCTCTGCATCAGTGTCTGGTGTTACGTAATCCCCCGCGCTCTGCATCAATGCCTGGTGTTACGCAATCCCCCGCGCTCTCCATCAGTGTCTGGTGTTACACAATCCCCCGCGCTCTGCATCAGTGTCTGGTGTTACGCAATCCCCCGCGCTCTGCATCAGTGTCTGGTGTTACGCAATCCCCCGCGCTCTGCATCAGTGTCTGGTGTTACGCAATCCCATGAGCCCTGCATCAGTGCCTGGTGTTACGTAATACACCGCGCTCTGCATCAGTGCCTGGTGTTACGCAATCCCCCGCGCTCTGCATCAGTGTCTGCTGTTACGCAATCCCCCGCGCTCTGCATCAGTGCCTGGTGTTACGCAATCCCCCGCGCTCTGCATCAGTGCCTGGTGTTACGTAATCCCCCGCCCTCTGCAGCAGAGTCTGGTGTTACGTAATCCCCCGCTCTCTGCATCAGTGCCTGGTGTTACGTAATCCCCCACGCTCTGCAGCAGTGTCTGGTGTTACGTAATCCCCCGCGCTCTGCTGCAGTGCCTGGTGTTACGTAATCCCCCGCGCTCTGCATCAGTGCCTGGTGTTACGCAATCCCCCGCGCTCTGCATCAGTGTCTGCTGTTACACAATCCCATGAGCCCTGTATCAGTGTCTGGAGTTACGCAATCCCCCGCGCTCTGCATCAGTGTCTGGTGTTACGCAATCCCCCGCGCTCTGCATCAATTTCTGCTGTTACGCAATCCCATGAGCCCTGCATCAGTGTCTGGTGTTACGTAATCCCCTGCGCTCTGCATCAGTGTCTGGTGTTACGTAATCCCCCGCGCTCTGCATCAGTGTCTGCTGTTACGCAATCCCATGAGCCCTGCATCAGTGCCTGGTGTTACGCAATCCCCCGCGCTCTGCATCAGTGTCTGCTGTTACGCAATCCCATGAGCCCTGTATCAGTGCCTGGTGTTACGCAATACCCCGCGCTCTGCATCAGTGTCTGCTGTTACGCAAACCCATGAGCCCTGTATCAGTGCCTGGTGTTACGTAATCTCCCGCGCTCTGCATCAGTGTCTGGTGTTACGTAATTCCCCGCGCTCTGCATCAGTGTCTGCTGTTACGCAATCCCTCGCGCTCTGCATCAGACTCTGGTGTTACGTAATCCCCCGCGCTCTGCATCAGCGCCTGGTGTTACGCAATCCCCCGAGCTCTGCATCAGCGCCTGGTGTTACGCAATCCTCGGCGCTCTGCATCAGCGTCTGGTGTTACGCAATCCTCGGCGCTCTGCATCAGTGTCTGGTGTTACGTAATCCCCCGCGCTCTGCATCAGTGCCTGGTGTTACGTAATCCCCCGCGCTCTGCAGCAGTGTCTGGTGTTACGTAATCCCCCGCGCTCTGCAGCAGTGCCTGGTGTTACGTAATCCCCCGCGCTCTGCATCAGTGCCTGGTGTTACGCAATCCCCCGCGCTCTGCATCAGTGTCTGCTGTTACGCAATCCCATGAGCCCTGCATCAGTGTCTGCTGTTACGCAATCCCATGAGCCCTGTATCAGTGTCTGGTGTTACGAAATCCCCCGCGCTCTGCATCAGTGTCTGCTGTTACGCAATCCCATGAGCCCTGCATCAGTATCTGGTGTTACGTAATCCCCTGCGCTCTGCATCAGTGTCTGGTGTTACGTAATCCCCCGCGCTCTGCATCAGTGTCTGCTGTTACGCAATCCCATGAGCCCTGCATCAGTGCCTGGTGTTACGCAATCCCCCGCGCTCTGCATCAGTGTCTGCTGTTACGCAATCACATGAGCCCTGTATCAGTGCCTGGTGTTACGCAATCCCCCGCGCTCTGCATCAGTGTCTGCTATTATGCAATCCCATGAGCCCTGTATCAGTGCCTGGTGTTACGTAATCCCCCGCGCTCTGCATCAGTGTCTGCTGTTACGCAATCCCCCACGCTCTGCATCAGAGTCTGGTGTTACGTAATCCCCCGCGCTCTGCATCAGCGCCTGGTGTTACGCAATCCCCCGCGCTCTGCATCAGCGCCTGGTGTTACGCAATCCCCGGCGCTCTGCATCAGCGTCTGGTGTTACGCAATCCCCCGCGCTCTGCATCAGCGTCTGGTGTTACGCAATCCCCCGCGCTCTGCATCAGCGTCTGGTGTTACGCAATCCCCCTCGCTCTGCATCAGCGTCTGGTGTTACGCAATCCTCCGCGTTCTGCATCAGCGCCTGGTGTTACGCAATCCCCCGCGTTCTGTATCAGCGTCTGGTGTTACGCAATCCCCCGCGCTCTGCATCAGCGGCTGGTGTTACGCAATCCCCCGCGCTCTGCATCAGCGTCTGGTGTTACGCAATCCCCCGCGCTCTGCATCAGTGTCTGCTGTTAAGCAATCCCCCGCGCTCTGCATCAGTGCCTGGTGTTACGCAATCCCCCGCGCTCTGCATCAGTGCCTGGTGTTACGCAATCCCCCGCGCTCTGCATCAGTGCCTGGTGTTACGCGATCCCCCGCGCTCTGCATCAGTGCCTGGTGTTACGCGATCCCCCGCGCTCGGCATCAGTGCCTGGTGTTACGCGATCCCCCGCGCTCGGCATCAGTGCCTGGTGTTACGCGATCCCCCGCGCTCTGCATCAGTGTCTGGTGTTACGCAATCCCCCGCGCTCTGCATCAGTGTCTGGTGTTACGCAATCCCCCGCGCTCTGCATCAGTGTCTGCTGTTACGCAATCCCCCGCGCTCTGCATCAGTGTCTGGTGTTACGCAATCCCCCGCGCTCTGCATCAGTGTCTGGTGTTACGCAATCCCCCGCGTTCTGCATCAGTGTCTGCTGTTACGCAATCCCATGAGCCCTGCATCAGTGCCTGGTGTTACGTAATCCCCCGCGCTCTGCATCAGTGTCTGGTGTTACGTAATCCCCCGCGCTCTGCATCAGCGTCTGCTATTATGCAATCCCATGAGCCCTGTATCAGTGCCTGGTGTTACGTAATCCCCCGCGCTCTGCATCAGTGTCTGGTGTTACGTAATCCCCCGCGCTCTGCATCAGTGTCTGCTGTTACGCAATCCCCCACGCTCTGCATCAGAGTCTGGTGTTACGTAATCCCCCGCGCTCTGCATCAGCGCCTGGTGTTACGCAATCCCCCGCGCTCTGCATCAGCGCCTGGTGTTACGCAATCCCCGGCGCTCTGCATCAGCGTCTGGTGTTACGCAATCCCCCGCACTCTGCATCAGCGTCTGGTGTTACGCAATCCCCCTCGCTCTGCATCAGCGTCTGGTGTTACGCAATCCTCCGCGCTCTGCATCAGCGTCTGGTGTTACGCAATCCCCCGCGCTCTGCATCAGTGTCTGGTGTTACGCAATCCCCCTCGCTCTGCATCAGCGTCTGGTGTTACGCAATCCTCCGCGCTCTGCATCAGCGGCTGGTGTTACGCAATCCCCCGCGCTCTGCATCAGCGTCTGGTGTTACGCAATCCCCCGCGCTCTGCATCAGTGTCTGCTGTTACGCAATCCCCCGCGCTCTGCATCAGTGCCTGGTGTTACGCAATCCCCCGCGCTCTGCATCAGTGCCTGGTGTTACGCGATCCCCCGCGCTCTGCATCAGTGTCTGCTGTTACGCAATCCCATGAGCCCTGCATCAGTGCCTGGTGTTACGTAATCCCCCGCGCTCTGCATCAGTGTCTGGTGTTACGTAATCCCCCGCGCTCTGCAGCAGTGTCTGTTGTTTCGTAATCCCCCGCTCTCTGCATCAGTGTCTGGTGTTACGTAATCCCCCGCGCTCTGCATCAGTGTCTGCTGTTACGCAATCCCCCGCGCTCTGCATCAGCGCCTGGTGTTACGCAATCCCCCGCGCTCTGCATCAGCGCCTGGTGTTACGCAATCCCCCGCGCTCTGCATCAGCGCCTGGTGTTACGCAATCACCCGCGCTCTGCATCAGCGTCTGGTGTTAGGCAATCCCCCGCGCTCTGCATCAGCGTCTGGTGTTACGCAATCCCCCGCGCTCTGCATCAGCGGCTGGTGTTACGCAATCCCCCGCGCTCTGCATCAGCGGCTGGTGTTACGCAATCCCCCGCGCTCTGCATCAGCGGCTGCTGTTACGCAATCCCCCGCGCTCAGCATCAGTGCCTGGTGTTACGCAATCCCCCGCGTTCTGCATCAGTGTCTGCTGTTACGCAATCCCATGAGCCCTGCATCAGTGCCTGGTGTTACGTAATCCCCCGCGCTCTGCATCAGTGTCTTGTGCTTCGTAATCCCCCGCGCTCTGCATCAGTGTCTGGTGTTACGCAATCCCCTGCGCTCTGCATCAGTGTCTGGTGTTACGCAATCCCCTGCGCTCTGCATCAGTGTCTGGTGTTACGCAAACCCCAGCGTTCTGCATCAGTGTCTGCTGTTACGCAATCCCATGAGCCCTGCATCAGTGTCTGGTGTTACGTAATCCCCCGCGCTCTGCATCAGTGCCTAGTGTTACGCCATCCCCCGCGCTCTGCATCAGTGTCTGCTGTTTCGCAATCCCCCGCGCTCTGCATCAGTGTCTGCTGTTACGCAATCCCCCGAGCCCTGCATCAGCGTCTGGTGTTACGTAATCCCCCGCGCTCTGCAGCAGTGCCTGGTGTTACGTAATCCCCCGCGCTCTGCAGCAGTGTCTGGTGTTACGTAATCCCCCGCGCTCTGCATCAGTGCCTGGTGTTACGTAATCCCCCGCGCTCTGCAGCAGTGTCTGGTGTTACGTAATCCCCCGCGCTCTGCAGCAGTGCCTGGTGTTACGTAATCCCCCGCGCTCTGCAGCAGTGCCTGGTGTTACGTAATACCCCGCGCTCTGCATCAGTGTCTGCTGTTACGCAATCCCATGAGCCCTGCGTCAGTGTCTGCTGTTACGCAATCCCATGAGCCCTGTATCAGTGTCTGGTGTTACGCAATCCCCCGCGCTCTGCATCAGTGTCTGCTGTTACGCAATCCCATGAGCCCTGCATCAGTATCTGGTGTTATGTAATCCCCTGCGCTCTGCATCAGTGTCTGGTGTTACGTAATCCCCCGCGCTCTGCATCAGTGTCTGCTGTTACGCAATCCCATGAGCCCTGCATCAGTGCCTGGTGTTACGCAATCCCCCGCGCTCTGCATCAGTGTCTGCTGTTACGCAATCCCCCGCGCTCTGCATCAGTGCCTGGTGTTACGCAATCCCCCGCGCTCTGCATCAGTGTCTGGTGTTACGCAATCCCCCGCGCTCTGCATCAGTGTCTGGTGTTACGCAATCCCCCGCGCTCTGCATCAGTGTCTGGTGTTACGCAATCCCCCGCGCTCTGCATCAGTGTCTGGTGTTACGCAATCCCCCACGTTCTGCATCAGTGTCTGCTGTTACGCAATACCATGAGCCCTGCATCAGTGCCTGGTGTTACGTAATCCCCCGCGCTCTGCATCAGTGTCTGGTGTTACGTAATCCCCCGCGCTCTGCAGCAGTGTCTGTTGTTTCGTAATCCCCCGCTCTCTGCATCAGTGTCTGGTGTTACGTAATCCCCCGCGCTCTGCATCAGTGTCTTCTGTTACGCAATCCCCCGCGCTCTGCATCAGTGCCTGGTGTTACGCAATCCCCCGCGCTCTGCATCAGTGTCTGCTGTTACGCAATCCCATGAGCCCTGTATCAGCGCCTGGTGTTTCGCAATCCTCCGCGCTCTGCATCAGCGTCTGGTGTTACGCAATCCCCCGCGCTCTGCATCAGCGTCTGGTGTTACGCAATCCCCCGCGCTCTGCATCAGCGTCTGGTATTACGCAATCCCCCGCGTTCTGCATCAGCGTCTGGTGTTACGCAATCCCCCGCGCTCTGCATCAGTGTCTGCTATTACGCAATCCCATGAGCCCTGTATCAGTGCCTGGTGTTACGTAATCCCCCGCGCTCTGCATCAGTGTCTGGTGTTACGTAATCCCCCGCGCTCTGCATCAGTGTCTGCTGTTACGCAATCCCCCACGCTCTGCATCAGAGTCTGGTGTTACGTAATCCCCCGCGCTCTGCATCATCGCCTGGTGTTACGCAATCCCCCGCGCTCTGCATCAGCGCCTGGTGTTACGCAATCCCCGGCGCTCTGCATCAGCGTCTGGTGTTACGCAATCCCCGGCGCTCTGCATCAGCGTCTGGTGTTACGCAATCCCCCGCGCTCTGCATCAGCGTCTGGTGTTACGCAATCCCCCGCGCTCTGCATCAGCGTCTGGTGTTACGCAATCCCCCGCGCTCTGCATCAGTGTCTGGTGTTACGTAATCCCCCGCGCTCTGCATCAGTGTCTGGTGTTACGTAATCCCCCGCGCTCTGCATCAGTGTCTGGTGTTACGTAATCCCCCGCGCTCTGCATCAGTGTCTGGTGTTACGTAATCCCCCGCGCTCTGCATCAGTGTCTGGTGTTACGTAATCCTCCGCGCTCTGCATCAATGCCTGGTGTTACGCAATCCCCCGCGCTCTCCATCAGTGTCTGGTGTTACGCAATCCCCCGCGCTCTGCATCAGTGTCTGGTGTTACGCAATCCCCCGAGCTCTGCATCAGTGTCTGGTGTTACGCAATCCCCCGCGCTCTGCATCAGTGTCTGGTGTTACGCAATCCCATGAGCCCTGCATCAGTGCCTGGTGTTACGTAATACACCGCGCTCTGCATCAGTGCCTGGTGTTACGCAATCCCCCGCGCTCTGCATCAGTGTCTGCTGTTACGCAATCCCCCGCGCTCTGCTTCAGTGCCTGGTGTTACGCAATCCCCCGCGCTCTGCATCAGTGTCTGCTGTTACGCAATCCCATGAGCCCCGTATCAGTGTCTGGTGTTACGTAATCCCCCGCGCTCTGCATCAGTGCCTTGTGTTACGTAATCCCCCGCGCTCTGCAGCAGAGTCTGGTGTTACGTAATCCCCCGCTCTCTGCATCAGTGCCTGGTGTTACGTAATCCCCCACGCTCTGCAGCAGTGTCTGGTGTTACGTAATCCCCCGCGCTCTGCTGCAGTGCCTGGTGTTACGTAATCCCCCGCTCTCTGCATCAGTGTCTGCTGTTACACAATCCCATGAGCCCTGTATCAGTGTCTGGTGTTACGCAATCCCCCGCGCTCTGCATCAGTGTCTGGTGTTACGCAATCCCCCGCGCTCTGCATCAGTTTCTGCTGTTACGCAATCCCATGAGCCCTGCATCAGTGTCTGGTGTTACGTAATCCCCTGCGCTCTGCATCAGTGTCTGGTGTTACGTAATCCCCCGCGCTCTGCATCAGTGTCTGCTGTTACGCAATCCCATGAGCCCTGCATCAGTGCCTGGTGTTACGCAATCCCCCGCGCTCTGCATCAGTGTCTGCTGTTACGCAATCCCATGAGCCCTGTATCAGTGCCTGGTGTTACGCAATACCCCGCACTCTGCATCAGTGTCTGCTGTTACGCAAACCCATGAGCCCTGTATCAGTGCCTGGTGTTACGTAATCTCCCGCGCTCTGCATCAGTGTCTGGTGTTACGTAATCCCCCGCGCTCTGCATCAGTGTCTGCTGTTACGCAATCCCTCGCGCTCTGCATCAGAGTCTGGTGTTACGTAATCCCCCGCGCTCTGCATCAGCGCCTGGTGTTACGCAATCCCCCGAGCTCTGCATCAGCGCCTGGTGTTACGCAATCCTCGGCGCTCTGCATCAGCGTCTGGTGTTACGCAATCCTCGGCGCTCTGCATCAGTGTCTGGTGTTACGTAATCCCCCGCGCTCTGCATCAGTGCCTGGTGTTACGTAATCCCCCGCGCTCTGCAGCAGTGTCTGGTGTTACATAATCCCCCGCGCTCTGCAGCAGTGCCTGGTGTTACGTAATCCCCCGCGCTCTGCATCAGTGCCTGGTGTTACGCAATCCCCCGCGCTCTGCATCAGTGTCTGCTGTTACGCAATCCCATGAGCCCTGCATCAGTGTCTGCTTTTACGCAATCCCATGAGCCCTGTATCAGTGTCTGGTGTTACGCAATCCCCCGCGCTCTGCATCAGTGTCTGCTGTTACGCAATCCCATGAGCCCTGCATCAGTATCTGGTGTTACGTAATCCCCTGCGCTCTGCATCAGTGTCTGGTGTTACGTAATCCCCCGCGCTCTGCATCAGTGTCTGCTGTTACGCAATCCCATGAGCCCTGCATCAGTGCCTGGTGTTACGCAATCCCCCGCGCTCTGCATCAGTGCCTGGTGTTACGCAATCCCCCGCGCTCTGCATCAGTGTCTGCTATTACGCAATCCCATGAGCCCTGTATCAGTGCCTGGTGTTACGTAATCCCCCGCGCTCTGCATCAGTGTCTGGTGTTACGTAATCCCCCGCGCTCTGCATCAGTGTCTGCTGTTACGCAATCCCCCGCGCTCTGCATCAGAGTCTGGTGTTACGTAATCCCCCGCGCTCTGCATCAGCGCCTGGTGTTACGCAATCCCCCGCGCTCTGCATCAGCGCCTGGTGTTACGCAATCCCCGGCGCTCTGCATCAGCGTCTGGTGTTAAGCAATCCCCCGCGCTCTGCATCAGCGTCTGGTGTTACGCAATCCCTCGCGCTCTGCATCAGCGTCTGGTGTTACGCAATCCCCCTCGCTCTGCATCAGCGTCTGGTGTTACGCAATCCCCCGCGTTCTGCATCAGCGTCTGGTGTTACGCAATCCCCCGCGTTCTGCATCAGCGTCTGGTGTTACGCAATCCCCCGCGTTCTGCATCAGCGTCTGGTGTTACGCAATCCCCCGCACTCTGCATCAGCGGCTGGTGTTACGCAATCCCCCGCGCTCTGCATCAGCGGCTGGTGTTACGCAATCCCCCGCGCTCTGCATCAGTGCCTGCTGTTACGCAATACCCCGCGCTCTGCATCAGTGCCTGGTGTTACGCAATCCCCCGCGCTCTGCATCAGTGCCTGGTGTTACGCAATCCCCCGCGCTCTGCATCAGTGCCTGGTGTTACGCAATCCCCCGCGCTCGGCATCAGTGCCTGGTGTTACGCAATCCCCCGCGCTCTGCATCAGTGTCTGGTGTTACGCAATCCCCCGCGCTCTGCATCAGTGTCTGGTGTTACGCAATCCCCCGCGCTCTGCATCAGTGTCTGGTGTTACGCAATCCCATGAGCCCTGCATCAGTGCCTGGTGTTACGTAATACACCGCGCTCTGCATCAGTGCCTGGTGTTACGCAATCCCCCGCGCTCTGCATCAGTGTCTGCTGTTACGCAATCCCCCACGCTCTGCTTCAGTGCCTGGTGTTACGCAATCCCCCGCGCTCTGCATCAGTGTCTGCTGTTACGCAATCCCATGAGCCCCGTATCAGTGTCTGGTGTTACGTAATCCCCCGCGCTCTGCATCAGTGCCTTGTGTTACGTAATCCCCCGCGCTCTGCAGCAGAGTCTGGTGTTACGTAATCCCCCGCTCTCTGCATCAGTGCCTGGTGTTACGTAATCCCCCACGCTCTGCAGCAGTGTCTGGTGTTACGTAATCCCCCGCGCTCTGCTGCAGTGCCTGGTGTTACGTAATCCCCCGCGCTCTGCATCAGTGCCTGGTGTTACGCAATCCCCCGCGCTCTGCATCAGTGTCTGCTGTTACACAATCCCATGAGCCCTGTATCAGTGTCTGGTGTTACGCAATCCCCCGCGCTCTGCATCAGTGTCTGCTGTTACGCAATCCCCCGCGCTCTGCATCAGTTTCTGCTGTTACGCAATCCCATGAGCCCTGCATCAGTGTCTGGTGTTACGTAATCCCCTGCGCTCTGCATCAGTGTCTGGTGTTACGTAATCCCCCGCGCTCTGCATCAGTGTCTGCTGTTACGCAATCCCATGAGCCCTGCATCAGTGCCTGGTGTTACGCAATCCCCCGCGCTCTGCATCAGTGTCTGCTGTTACGCAATCCCATGAGCCCAGTATCAGTGCCTGGTGTTACGCAATACCCCGCACTCTGCATCAGTGTCTGCTGTTACGCAAACCCATGAGCCCTGTATCAGTGCCTGGTGTTACGTAATCTCCCGCGCTCTGCATCAGTGTCTGGTGTTACGTAATCCACCGCGCTCTGCATCAGTGTCTGCTGTTACGCAATCCCCCGCGCTCTGCATCAGAGTCTGGTGTTACGTAATCCCCCGCGCTCTGCATCAGCGCGGGGTGTTACGCAATTCCCCGAGCTCTGCATCAGCGCCTGGTGTTACGCAATCCTCGGCGCTCTGCATCAGCGTCTGGTGTTACGCAATCCTCGGCGCTCTGCATCAGTGTCTGGTGTTACATAATCCCCCGCGCTCTGCATCAGTGCCTGGTGTTACGTAATCCCCCGCGCTCTGCAGCAGTGTCTGGTGTTACATAATCCCCCGCGCTCTGCAGCAGTGCCTGGTGTTACGTAATCCCCCGCGCTCTGCATCAGTGCCTGGTGTTACGCAATCCCCCGCGCTCTGCATCAGTGTCTGCTGTTACGCAATCCCATGAGCCCTGCATCAGTGTCTGCTTTTACGCAATCCCATGAGCCCTGTATCAGTGTCTGGTGTTACGCAATCCCCCGCGCTCTGCATCAGTGTCTGCTGTTACGCAATCCCCCGCGCTCTGCATCAGTGTCTGGTGTTACGCAATCCCCCGCGCTCTGCATCAGTGTCTGGTGTTACGCAATCCCATGAGCCCTGCATCAGTGCCTGGTGTTACGTAATACACCGCGCTCTGCATCAGTGCCTGGTGTTACGCAATCCCCCGCGCTCTGCATCAGTGTCTGCTGTTACGCAATCCCCCGCGCTCTGCTTCAGTGCCTGGTGTTACGCAATCCCCCGTGCTCTGCATCAGTGTCTGCTGTTACGCAATCCCATGAGCCCCGTATCAGTGTCTGGTGTTACGTAATCCCCCGCGCTCTGCATCAGTGCCTTGTGTTACGTAATCCCCCGCGCTCTGCAGCAGAGTCTGGTGTTACGTAATCCCCCGCTCTCTGCATCAGTGCCTGGTGTTACGTAATCCCCCACGCTCTGCAGCAGTGTCTGGTGTTACGTAATCCCCCGCGCTCTGCTGCAGTGCCTGGTGTTACGTAATCCCCCGCGCTCTGCATCAGTGCCTGGTGTTACCCAATCCCCCGCGCTCTGCATCAGTGTCTGCTGTTACACAATCCCATGAGCCCTGTATCAGTGTCTGGTGTTACGCAATCCCCCGCGCTCTGCATCAGTGTCTGCTGTTACGCAATCCCCCGCGCTCTGCATCAGTTTCTGCTGTTACGCAATCCCATGAGCCCTGCATCAGTGTCTGGTGTTACGTAATCCCCCGCGCTCTGCATCAGTGTCTGGTGTTACGTAATCCCCCGCGCTCTGCATCAGTGTCTGCTGTTACGCAATCCCATGAGCCCTGCATCAGTGCCTGGTGTTACGCAATCCCCCGCGCTCTGCATCAGAGTCTGCTGTTACGCAATCCCATGAGCCCAGTATCAGTGCCTGGTGTTACGCAATACCCCGCACTCTGCATCAGTGTCTGCTGTTACGCAAACCCATGAGCCCTGTATCAGTGCCTGGTGTTACGTAATCTCCCGCGCTCTGCATCAGTGTCTGGTGTTACGTAATCCCCCGCGCTCTGCATCAGTGTCTGCTGTTACGCAATCCCCCGCGCTCTGCATCAGAGTCTGGTGTTACGTAATCCCCCGCGCTCTGCATCAGCGCCTGGTGTTACGCAATCCCCCGAGCTCTGCATCAGCGCCTGGTGTTACGCAATCCTCGGCGCTCTGCATCAGCGTCTGGTGTTACGCAATCCTCGGCGCTCTGCATCAGTGTCTGGTGTTACGTAATCCCCCGCGCTCTGCATCAGTGCCTGGTGTTACGTAATCCCCCGCGCTCTGCAGCAGTGTCTGGTGTTACGTAATCCCCCGCGCTCTGCAGCAGTGCCTGGTGTTACGTAATCCCCCGCGCTCTGCATCAGTGCCTGGTGTTACGCAATCCCCCGCGCTCTGCATCAGTGTCTGCTGTTACGCAATCCCATGAGCCCTGCATCAGTGTCTGCTTTTACGCAATCCCATGAGCCCTGTATCAGTGTCTGGTGTTACGCAATCCCCCGCGCTCTGCATCAGTGTCTGCTGTTACGCAATCCCATGAGCCCTGCATCAGTATCTGGTGTTACGTAATCCCCTGCGCTCTGCATCAGTGTCTGGTGTTACGTAATCCCCCGCGCTCTGCATCAGTGTCTGCTGTTACGCAATCCCATGAGCCCTGCATCAGTGCCTGGTGTTACGCAATCCCCCGCGCTCTGCATCAGTGTCTGCTATTACGCAATCCCATGAGCCCTGTATCAGTGCCTGGTGTTACGTAATCCCCCGCGCTCTGCATCAGTGTCTGGTGTTACGTAATCCCCCGCGCTCTGCATCAGTGTCTGCTGTTACGCAATCCCCCGCGCTCTGCATCAGAGTCTGGTGTTACGTAATCCCCCGCGCTCTGCATCAGCGCCTGGTGTTACGCAATCCCCCGCGCTCTGCATCAGCGCCTGGTGTTACGCAATCCCCCGCGCTCTGCATCAGCGTCTGGTGTTACGCAATCCCCCGCGCTCTGCATCAGCGTCTGGTGTTACGCAATCCCCCGCGCTCTGCATCAGCGTCTGGTGTTACGCAATCCCCCGCGCTCTGCATCAGCGTCTGGTGTTACGCAATCCCCCTCGCTCTGCATCAGCGTCTGGTGTTACGCAATCCCCCGCGTTCTGCTTCAGCGTCTGGTGTTACGCAATCCCCCGCGTTCTGCATCAGCGGCTGGTGTTACGCAATCCCCCGCGTTCTGCATCAGCGTCTGGTGTTACGCAATCCCCCGCGCTCTGCATCAGCGGCTGGTGTTACGCAATCCCCCGCGCTCTGCATCAGCGGCTGGTGTTACGCAATCCCCCGCGCTCTGCATCAGTGTCTGCTGTTACGCAATCCCCCGCGCTCTGCATCAGTGCCTGGTGTTACGCAATCCCCCGCGCTCTGCATCAGTGCCTGGTGTTACGCAATCCCCCGCGCTCTGCATCAGTGCCTGGTGTTACGCAATCCCCCGCGCTCGGCATCAGTGCCTGGTGTTACGCAATCCCCCGCGCTCTGCATCAGTGCCTGGTGTTACGCAATCCCCCGCGCTCTGCATCAGTGCCTGGTGTTACGCAATCCCCCGCGCTCTGCATCAGTGTCTGGTGTTACGCAATCCCCCGCGCTCTGCATCAGTGTCTGGTGTTACGCAATCCCCCGCGCTCTGCATCAGTGTCTGGTGTTACGCAATCCCCCGCGCTCTGCATCATTGTCTGGTGTTACGCAATCCCCCGCGCTCTGCATCAGTGTCTGGTGTTACGCAATCCCCCACGTTCTGCATCAGTGTCTGCTGTTACGCAATCCCATGAGCCCTGCATCAGTGCCTGGTGTTACGTAATCCCCCGCGCTCTGCATCAGTGTCTGGTGTTACGTAATCCCCCGCGCTCTGCAGCAGTGTCTGTTGTTTCGTAATCCCCCGCTCTCTGCATCAGCGTCTGGTGTTACGTAATCCCCCGCGCTCTGCATCAGCGTCTGCTGTTACGCAATCCCCCGCGCTCTGCATCAGCGCCTGGTGTTACGCAATCCCCCGCGCTCTGCATCAGCGCCTGGTGTTACGCAATCCCCCGCGCTCTGCATCAGCGCCTGGTGTTACGCAATCACCCGCGCTCTGCATCAGCGTCTGGTGTTAGGCAATCCCCCGCGCTCTGCATCAGCGTCTGGTGTTACGCAATCCCCCGCGCTCTGCATCAGCGGCTGGTGTTACGCAATCCCCCGTGCTCTGCATCAGCGGCTGGTGTTACGCAATCCCCCGCGCTCTGCATCAGCGGCTGCTGTTACGCAATCCCCCGCGCTCAGCATGAGTGCCTGGTGTTACGCAATCCCCCGCGTTCTGCATCAGTGTCTGCTGTTACGCAATCCCATGAGCCCTGCATCAGTGCCTGGTGTTACGTAATCCCCCGCGCTCTGCATCAGTGTCTTGTGTTTCGTAATCCCCCACGCTCTGCATCAGTGTCAGGTGTTACGCAATCCCCTGCGCTCTGCATCAGTGTCTGGTGTTACGCAATCCCCAGCGTTCTGCATCAGTGTCTGCTGTTACGCAATCCCATGAGCCCTGCATCAGTGTCTGGTGTTACGTAATCCCCCGCGCCCTGCATCAGTGCCTGGTGTTACTCAATCCCCCGCGCTCTGCATCAGTGTCTGCTGTTTCGCAATCCCCCGCGCTCTGCATCAGTGTCTGCTGTTACGCAATCCCCCGAGCCCTGTATCAGCGTCTGGTGTTACGTAATCCCCCGCGCTCTGCAGCAGTGCCTGGTGTTACGTAATCCCCCCGCTCTTCAGCAGTGTCTGGTGTTACGTAATCCCCCGCGCTCTGCATCAGTGCCTGGTGTTACGTAATCCCCTGCGCTCTGCAGCAGTGTCTGGTGTTACGTAATCCCCCGCGCTCTGCAGCAGTGCCTGGTGTTACGTAATCCCCCGCGCTCTGCATCAGTGCCTGGTGTTACGCAATCCCCCGCGCTCTGCATCAGTGTCTGCTGTTACGCAATCCCATGAGCCCTGCATCAGTGTCTGCTGTTACGCAATCCCATGAGCCCTGTATCAGTGTCTGGTGTTACGCAATCCCCCGCGCTCTGCATCAGTGTCTGCTGTTACGCAATCCCATGAGCCCTGCATCAGTATCTGGTGTTATGTAATCCCCTGCGCTCTGCATCAGTGTCTGGTGTTACGCAATCCCCCGCGTTCTGCTTCAGCGTCTGGTGTTACGCAATCCCCCGCGTTCTGCATCAGCGTCTGGTGTTACGCAATCCCCCGCGTTCTGCATCAGCGTCTGGTGTTACGCAATCCCCCGCGCTCTGCATCAGCGGCTGGTGTTACGCAATCCCCCGCGCTCTGCATCAGCGGCTGGTGTTACGCAATCCCCCGCGCTTTGCATCAGTGTCTGCTGTTACGCAATCCCCCGCGCTCTGCATCAGTGCCTGGTGTTACGCAATCCCCCGCGCTCTGCATCAGTGCCTGGTGTTACGCAATCCCCCGCGCTCTGCATCAGTGCCTGGTGTTACGCAATCCCCCGCGCTCGGCATCAGTGCCTGGTGTTACGCAATCCCCCGCGTTCTGCATCAGCGTCTGGTGTTACGCAATCCCCCGCGTTCTGCATCAGCGTCTGGTGTTACGCAATCCCCCCGCTCTGCATCAGCGTCTCGTGTTACGCAATCCCCCGCGCTCTGCATCAGCGTCTCGTGTTACGCAATCCCCCGCGCTCTGCATCAGCGTCTGCTGTTACGCAATCCCCCGCGCTCTGCATCAGTGCCTGGTGTTACGCAATCCCCCGCGCTCTGCATCAGTGCCTGGTGTTACGCAATCCCCCGCGCTCTGCATCAGTGCCTGGTGTTACGCAATCCCCCGCGCTCGGCATCAGTGCCTGGTGTTACGCAATCCCCCGCGCTCTGCATCAGTGCCTGGTGTTACGCAATCCCCCGCGCTCTGCATCAGTGTCTGGTGTTACGCAATCCCCCGCGCTCTGCATCAGTGTCTGGTGTTACGCAATCCCCCGCGCTCTGCATCAGTGTCTGGTGTTACGCAATCCCACGCGCTCTGCATCAGTGTCTGGTGTTACGCAAACCCCGCGTTCTGCATCAGTGTCTGCTGTTACGCAATCCCATGAGCCCTGCATCAGTGCCTGGTGTTACGTAATCCCCCGCGCTGTGCATCAGTGTCTGGTGTTACGTAATCCCCCGCGCTCTGCAGCAGTGTCTGTTGTTTCGTAATCCCCCGCTCTCTGCATCAGTGTCTGGTGTTACGTAATCCCCAGCGCTCTGCATCAGTGTCTGCTGTTACACAATCCCCCGCGCTCTGCATCAGTGCCTGGTGTTACGCAATCCCCCGCACTCTGCATCAGTGTCTGCTATTACGCAATCCCATGAGCCCTGTATCAGCGCCTGGTGTTACGCAATCCTCCGCGCTCTGCATCAGCGTCTGGTGTTACGCAATCTCCCGCGCTCTGCATCAGCGTCTGGTGTTACGCAATCCCCCGCGCTCTGCATCAGCGTCTGGTATTACGCAATCCCCCGCGTTCTGCATCAGCGTCTGGTGTTACGCAATCCCCCGCGCTCTGCATCAGTGTCTGCTATTACGCAATCCCATGAGCCCTGTATCAGTGCCTGGTGTTACGTAATCCCCCGCGCTCTGCATCAGCGTCTGGTGTTACGTAATCCCCCGCGCTCTGCAGCAGTGCCTGGTGTTACGTAATCCCCCCGCTCTTCAGCAGTGTCTGGTGTTACGTAATCCCCCGCGCTCTGCATCAGTGCCTGGTGTTACGTAATCCCCTGCGCTCTGCAGCAGTGTCTGGTGTTACGTAATCCCCCGCGCTCTGCAGCAGTGCCTGGTGTTACGTAATCCCCCGCGCTCTGCATCAGTGCCTGGTGTTACGCAATCCCCCGCGCTCTGCATCAGTGTCTGCTGTTACGCAATCCCATGAGCCCTGCATCAGTGTCTGCTGTTACGCAATCCCATGAGCCCTGTATCAGTGTCTGGTGTTACGCAATCCCCCGCGCTCTGCATCAGTGTCTGCTGTTACGCAATCCCATGAGCCCTGCATCAGTATCTGGTGTTATGTAATCCCCTGCGCTCTGCATCAGTGTCTGGTGTTACGCAATCCCCCGCGTTCTGCTTCAGCGTCTGGTGTTACGCAATCCCCCGCGTTCTGCATCAGCGTCTGGTGTTACGCAATCCCCCGCGTTCTGCATCAGCGTCTGGTGTTACGCAATCCCCCGCGCTCTGCATCAGCGGCTGGTGTTACGCAATCCCCCGCGCTCTGCATCAGCGGCTGGTGTTACGCAATCCCCCGCGCTTTGCATCAGTGTCTGCTGTTACGCAATCCCCCGCGCTCTGCATCAGTGCCTGGTGTTACGCAATCCCCCGCGCTCTGCATCAGTGCCTGGTGTTACGCAATCCCCCGCGCTCTGCATCAGTGCCTGGTGTTACGCAATCCCCCGCGCTCGGCATCAGTGCCTGGTGTTACGCAATCCCCCGCGTTCTGCATCAGCGTCTGGTGTTACGCAATCCCCCGCGTTCTGCATCAGCGTCTGGTGTTACGCAATCCCCCCGCTCTGCATCAGCGTCTCGTGTTACGCAATCCCCCGCGCTCTGCATCAGCGTCTCGTGTTACGCAATCCCCCGCGCTCTGCATCAGCGTCTGCTGTTACGCAATCCCCCGCGCTCTGCATCAGTGCCTGGTGTTACGCAATCCCCCGCGCTCTGCATCAGTGCCTGGTGTTACGCAATCCCCCGCGCTCTGCATCAGTGCCTGGTGTTACGCAATCCCCCGCGCTCGGCATCAGTGCCTGGTGTTACGCAATCCCCCGCGCTCTGCATCAGTGCCTGGTGTTACGCAATCCCCCGCGCTCTGCATCAGTGTCTGGTGTTACGCAATCCCCCGCGCTCTGCATCAGTGTCTGGTGTTACGCAATCCCCCGCGCTCTGCATCAGTGTCTGGTGTTACGCAATCCCACGCGCTCTGCATCAGTGTCTGGTGTTACGCAAACCCCGCGTTCTGCATCAGTGTCTGCTGTTACGCAATCCCATGAGCCCTGCATCAGTGCCTGGTGTTACGTAATCCCCCGCGCTGTGCATCAGTGTCTGGTGTTACGTAATCCCCCGCGCTCTGCAGCAGTGTCTGTTGTTTCGTAATCCCCCGCTCTCTGCATCAGTGTCTGGTGTTACGTAATCCCCAGCGCTCTGCATCAGTGTCTGCTGTTACACAATCCCCCGCGCTCTGCATCAGTGCCTGGTGTTACGCAATCCCCCGCACTCTGCATCAGTGTCTGCTATTACGCAATCCCATGAGCCCTGTATCAGCGCCTGGTGTTACGCAATCCTCCGCGCTCTGCATCAGCGTCTGGTGTTACGCAATCTCCCGCGCTCTGCATCAGCGTCTGGTGTTACGCAATCCCCCGCGCTCTGCATCAGCGTCTGGTATTACGCAATCCCCCGCGTTCTGCATCAGCGTCTGGTGTTACGCAATCCCCCGCGCTCTGCATCAGTGTCTGCTATTACGCAATCCCATGAGCCCTGTATCAGTGCCTGGTGTTACGTAATCCCCCGCGCTCTGCATCAGTGTCTGGTGTTACGTAATCCCCCGCGCTCTGCATCAGTGTCTGCTGTTACGCAATCCCCCACGCTCTGCATCAGTGTCTGGTGTTACGTAATCCCCCGCGCTCTGCATCAGCGCCTGGTGTTACGCAATCCCCCGCGCTCTGCATCAGCGCCTGGTGTTACGCAATCCCCCGCGCTCTGCATCAGCGTCTGGTGTTACGCAATCCCCGGCGCTCTGCATCAGCGTCTGGTGTTACGCAATCCCCCGCGCTCTGCATCAGCGTCTGGTGTTACGCAATCCCCCGCGCTCTGCATCAGCGTCTGGTGTTACGCAATCCCCCGCGCTCTGCATCAGCGTCTGGTGTTACGCAGACCCCCGCGCTCTGCATCAGCGTCTGGTGTTACGCAATCCCCCACGTTCTGCATCAGCGTCTGGTGTTACGCAATCCCCCGCATTCTGCATCAGCGTCTGGTGTTACGCAATCCCCCGCGTTCTGCACCAGCGTCTGGTGTTACGCAATCCCCCGCGCTCTGCATCAGCGTCTCGTGTTACGCAATCCCCCGCGCTCTGCATCAGCGTCTGGTGTTACGCAATCCCCCGCGCTCTGCATCAGCGTCTGCTGTTACGCAATCCCCCGCGCTCTGCATCCGTGCCTGGTGTTACGCAATCCCCCGCGCTCTGCATCAGTGCCTGGTGTTACGCAATCCCCCGCGCTCTGCATCAGTGCCTGGTGTTACGCAATCCCCCGCGCTCGGCATCAGTGCCTGGTGTTACGCAATCCCCCGCGCTCTGCATCAGTGCCTGGTGTTACGCAATCCCCCGCGCTCTGCATCAGTGTCTGGTGTTACGCAATCCCCCGCGCTCTGCATCAGTGTCTGGTGTTACGCAATCCCCCGCGCTCTGCATCAGTGTCTGGTGTTACGCAATCCCCCGCGCTCTGCATCAGTGTCTGGTGTTACGCAATCCCCCGCGTTCTGCATCAGTGTCTGCTGTTACGCAATCCCATGAGCCCTGCATCAGTGCCTGGTGTTACGTAATCCCCCGCGCTGTGCATCAGTGTCTGGTGTTACGTAATCCCCCGCGCTCTGCAGCAGTGTCTGTTGTTTCGTAATCCCCCGCTCTCTGCATCAGTGTCTGGTGTTACGTAATCCCCAGCGCTCTGCATCAGTGTCTGCTGTTACACAATCCCCCGCGCTCTGCATCAGTGCCTGGTGTTACGCAATCCCCCGCGCTCTGCATCAGTGTCTGCTATTACGCAATCCCATGAGCCCTGTATCAGCGCCTGGTGTTACGCAATCCTCCGCGCTCTGCATCAGCGTCTGGTGTTACGCAATCTCCCGCGCTCTGCATCAGCGTCTGGTGTTACGCAATCCCCCGCGCTCTGCATCAGCGTCTGGTATTACGCAATCCCCCGCGTTCTGCATCAGCGTCTGGTGTTACGCAATCCCCCGCGCTCTGCATCAGTGTCTGCTATTACGCAATCCCATGAGCCCTGTATCAGTGCCTGGTGTTACGTAATCCCCCGCGCTCTGCATCAGTGTCTGGTGTTACGTAATCCCCCGCGCTCTGCATCAGTGTCTGCTGTTACGCAATCCCCCACGCTCTGCATCAGAGTCTGGTGTTACGTAATCCCCCGCGCTCTGCATCAGTGTCTGGTGTTACGTAATCCCCCGCGCTCTGCATCAGTGTCTGGTGTTACGTAATCCCCCGCGCTCTGCATCAGTGTCTGCTGTTACGTAATCCCCCGCGCTCTGCATCAGTGTCTGCTGTTACGCAATCCCATGAGCCCTGCATCAGTGCCTGGTGTTACGTAATACCCCGCGCTGTGCATCAGTGTCTGGTGTTACGTAATCCCCCGCGCTCTGCAGCAGTGTCTGTTGTTTCGTAATCCCCCGCTCTCTGCATCAGTGTCTGGTGTTACGTAATCCCCAGCGCTCTGCATCAGTGTCTGCTGTTACACAATCCCCCGCGCTCTGCATCAGTGCCTGGTGTTACGCAATCCCCCGCGCTCTGCATCAGTGTCTGCTATTACGCAATCCCATGAGCCCTGTATCAGCGCCTGGTGTTACGCAATCCTCCACGCTCTGCATCAGCGTCTGGTGTTACGCAATCTCCCGCGCTCTGCATCAGCGTCTGGTGTTACGCAATCCCCCGCGCTCTGCATCAGCGTCTGGTATTACGCAATCCCCCGCGTTCTGCATCAGCGTCTGGTGTTACGCAATCCCCCGCGCTCTGCATCAGTGTCTGCTATTACTCAATCCCATGAGCCCTGTATCAGTGCCTGGTGTTACGTAATCCCCCGCGCTCTGCATCAGTGTCTGGTGTTACGTAATCCCCCGCGCTCTGCATCAGTGTCTGCTGTTACGCAATCCCCCACGCTCTGCATCAGAGTCTGGTGTTACGTAATCCCCCGCGCTCTGCATCAGCGCCTGGTGTTACGCAATCCCCCGCGCTCTGCATCAGCGCCTGGTGTTACGCAATCCCCGGCGCTCTGCATCAGCGTCTGGTGTTACGCAATCCCCCGCGCTCTGCATCAGCGTCTGGTGTTACGCAATCCCCCGCGCTCTGCATCAGCGTCTGGTGTTACGCAATCCCCCGCGCTCTGCATCAGCGTCTGGTGTTACGCAATCCCCCGCGCTCTGCATCAGCGTCTGGTGTTACGCAATCCCCCGCGCTCTGCATCAGCGTCTGGTGTTACGCAATCCCCCGCGCTCTGCATCAGTGTCTGGTGTTACGTAATCCCCCGCGCTCTGCATCAGTGTCTGGTGTTACGTAATCCCCCGCGCTCTGCATCAGTGTCTGGTGTTACGTAATCCCCCGCGCTCTGCATCAATGCCTGGTGTTACGCAATCCCCCGCGCTCTCCATCAGTGTCTGGTGTTACGCAATCCCCCGCGCTCTGCATCAGTGTCTGGTGTTACGCAATCCCCCGCGCTCTGCATCAGTGTCTGGTGTTACGCAAACCCCCGCGCTCTGCATCAGTGTCTGGTGTTACGCAAACCCCCGCGCTCTGCATCAGTGTCTGGTGTTACGCAATCCCATGAGCCCTGCATCAGTGCCTGGTGTTACGTAATACACTGCGCTCTGCATCAGTGCCTGGTGTTACGCAATCCCCCGCGCTCTGCATCAGTGTCTGCTGTTACGCAATCCCCCGCGCTCTGCATCAGTGCCTGGTGTTACGCAATCCCCCGCGCTCTGCATCAGTGTCTGCTGTTACGCAATCCCATGAGCCTTGTATCAGTGTCTGGTGTTACGTAATCCCCCGCGCTCTGCATCAGTGCCTGGTGTTACGTAATCCCCCGCGCTCTGCAGCAGAGTCTGGTGTTACGTAATCCCCCGCTCTCTGCATCAGTACCTGGTGTTACGTAATCCCCCACGCTCTGCAGCAGTGTCTGGTGTTACGTAATCCCCCGCACTCTGCTGCAGTGCCTGGTGTTACGTAATCCCCCGCGCTCTGCATCAGTGCCTGGTGTTACGCAATCCCCCGCGCTCTGCATCAGTGTCTGCTGTTACACAATCCCATGAGCCCTGTATCAGTGTCTGGTGTTACGCAATCCCCCGCGCTCTGCATCAGTGTCTGGTGTTACGTAATCCCCCGCGCTCTGCATCAATGCCTGGTGTTACGCAATCCCCCGCGCTCTCCATCAGTGTCTGGTGTTACGCAATCCCCCGCGCTCTGCATCAGTGTCTGGTGTTACGCAATCCCCCGCGCTCTGCATCAGTGTCTGGTGTTACGCAATCCCCCGCGCTCTGCATCAGTGTCTGGTGTTACGCAATCCCATGAGCCCTGCATCAGTGCCTGGTGTTACGTAATCCACCGCGCTCTGCATCAGTGCCTGGTGTTACGCAATCCCCCGCGCTCTGCATCAGTGTCTGCTGTTACGCAATCCCCCGCGCTCTGCATCAGAGCCTGGAGTTACGCAATCCCCCGCGCTCTGCATCAGTGTCTGCTGTTACGCAATCCCATGAGCCCTGCATCAGTGCCTGGTGTTACGTAATCCACCGCGCTCTGCATCAGTGCCTGGTGTTACGCAATCCCCCGCGCTCTGCATCAGTGTCTGCTGTTACGCAATCCCATGAGCCCTGTATCAGTGCCTGGTGTTACGCAATACCCCGCGCTCTGCATCAGTGTCTGCTGTTACGCAAACCCATGAGCCCTGTATCAGTGCCTGGTGTTACGTAATCTCCCGCGCTCT
Organism: Taudactylus pleione; assembly: GCA_031769625.1. Classification (NCBI taxonomy): domain Eukaryota; kingdom Metazoa; phylum Chordata; class Amphibia; order Anura; family Myobatrachidae; genus Taudactylus; species Taudactylus pleione. Next base: position 1,757,366 of record JAUIMM010000482.1, read on the forward strand.
GCATCAGTGTCTGGTGTTACGTAATCCCCCGCGCTCTGCATCAATGTCTGCTGTTACGCAATCCCTCGCGCTCTGCATCAGAGTCTGGTGTTACGTAATCCCCCACGCTCTGCATCAGCGCCTGGTGTTACGCAATCCCCCGAGCTCTGCATCAGCGCCTGGTGTTACGCAATCCTCGGCGCTCTGCATCAGCGTCTGGTGTTACGCAATCCTCGGCGCTCTGCATCAGCGTCTGGTGTTACGCAATCCCCCGCGCTCTGCATCAGCGTCTGGTGTTACGCAATCCCCCGCGCTCTGCATCAGCGTCTGGTGTTACGCAATCCCCCTCGCTCTGCATCAGCGTCTGGTGTTACGCAATCCCCCGCGTTCTGCATCAGCGTCTGGTGTTACGCAATCCCCCGCGCTCTGCATCAGTGTCTGGTTACGTAATCCACCGCGCTCTGCATCAGTGTCTGGTGTTACGCAATCCCCCGCGCTCTGCATCAGTGCCTGGTGTTACGCAATCCCCCGCGCTCTGCATCAGTGTCTGGTGTTACGCAATGCCCCGCGCTCTGCATCAGTGTCTGGTGTTACGCAATCCCCCGCACTCTGCATCAGTGTTTGGTGTTACGCAATCCCATGAGCCCTGCATCAGTGCCTGGTGTTACGTAATCCCCCGCGCTCTGCATCAATGTGTGGTGTTACGTAATCCCCCGCGCTCTGCAGCAGTGTCTGTTGTTTCGTAATCCCCCGCTCTCTGCATCAGTGTCTGGTGTTACGTAATCCCCTGCGCTCTGCATCAGTGTCTGCTGTTACGCAATCCCCCGCGCTCTGCATCAGTGCATGGTGTTACGCAATCCCCCGCGCTCTGCATCAGTGTCTGCTGTAACGCAATCCCCCGCGCTCTGCATCAGTGTCTGCTGTTAAGCAATCCCATGAGCCCTGTATCAGCGCCTGGTGTTACGCAATCCCCCACGCTCTGCATCAGCGTCTGGTGTTACGCAATCCCCCGCGCTCTGCATCAGCGTCTGGTGTTACGCAATCCCCCGCGCTCTGCATCAGTGTCTGGTGTTACGCAATCCCCCGCGCTCTGCATCAGTGTCTGGTGTTACGCAATCCCATGAGCCCTGCATCAGTGCCTGGTGTTACGTAATCCACCGCGCTCTGCAGCAGTGTCTGGTGTTACGTAATCCCCCGCACTCTGCTGCAGTGCCTGGTGTTACGTAATCCCCCGCGCTCTGCATCAGCGCCTGGTGTTACGCAATCCCCCGCGCTCTGCATCAGCGTCTGGTGTTACGCAATCCCCCGCGCTCTGCATCAGCGTCTGGTGTTACGCAATCCCCCGCGCTCTGCATCAGCGTCTGGTGTTACGCAATCCCCCGCGCTCTGCATCAGCGTCTGGTGTTACGCAATCCCCCGCGCTCTGCATCAGCGTCTGGTGTTACGCAATCCCCCGCGCTCTGCATCAGCGTCTGGTGTTACGCAATCCCCCGCGCTCTGCAACAGTGTCTGGTGTTACGTAATCCCCTGCGCTCTGCATCAGTGTCTGCTGTTACGCAATCCCCCGCGCTCTGCATCAGTGCATGGTGTTACGCAATCCCCCGCGCTCTGCATCAGTGTCTGCTGTAACGCAATCCCCCGCGCTCTGCATCAGTGTCTGCTGTTAAGCAATCCCATGAGCCCTGTATCAGCGCCTGGTGTTACGCAATCCCCCGCGCTCTGCATCAGCGTCTGGTGTTACGCAATCCCCCGCGCTCTGCATCAGCGTCTGGTGTTACGCAATCCCCCGCGCTCTGCATCAGTGTCTGGTGTTACGCAATCCCCCGCGCTCTGCATCAGTGTCTGGTGTTACGCAATCCCATGAGCCCTGCATCAGTGCCTGGTGTTACGTAATCCACCGCGCTCTGCAGCAGTGTCTGGTGTTACGTAATCCCCCGCACTCTGCTGCAGTGCCTGGTGTTACGTAATCCCCCGCGCTCTGCATCAGCGCCTGGTGTTACGCAATCCCCCGCGCTCTGCATCAGCGTCTGGTGTTACGCAATCCCCCGCGCTCTGCATCAGCGTCTGGTGTTACGCAATCCCCCGCGCTCTGCATCAGCGTCTGGTGTTACGCAATCCCCCGCGCTCTGCATCAGTGTCTGCTGTTACGCAATCCCATGAGCCCTCTATCAGTGTCTGGTGTTACGTAATCCCCCGCGCTCTGCATCAGTGTCTGCTGTTACGCAATCCCATGAGCCCTGTATCAGTGCCTGGTGTTACGCAATACCCCGCGCTCTGCATCAGTGTCTGCTGTTACGCAAACCCATGAGCCCTGTATCAGTGCCTGGTGTTACGTAATCTCCCGCGCTCTGCATCAGTGTCTGGTGTTACGTAATCCCCCGCGCTCTGCATCAATGTCTGCTGTTACGCAATCCCTCGCGCTCTGCATCAGAGTCTGGTGTTACGTAATCCCCCGCGCTCTGCATCAGCGCCTGGTGTTACGCAATCCCCCGAGCTCTGCATCAGCGCCTGGTGTTACGCAATCCTCGGCGCTCTGCATCAGCGTCTGGTGTTACGCAATCCTCGGCGCTCTGCATCAGTGTCTGGTGTTACGCAATCCCCCGCGCTCTGCATCAGCGTCTGGTGTTACGCAATCCCCCGCGCTCTGCATCAGCGTCTGGTGTTACGCAATCCCCCTCGCTCTGCATCAGCGTCTGGTGTTACGCAATCCCCCGCGTTCTGCATCAGCGTCTGGTGTTACGCAATCCCCCGCGCTCTGCATCAGTGTCTGGTGTTACGTAATCCACCGCGCTCTGCATCAGTGTCTGGTGTTACGCAATCCCCCGCGCTCTGCATCAGTGCCTGGTGTTACGCAATCCCCCGCGCTCTGCATCAGTGTCTGGTGTTACACAATGCCCCGCGCTCTGCATCAGTGTCTGGTGTTACGCAATCCCCCGCGCTCTGCATCAGTGTTTGGTGTTACGCAATCCCATGAGCCCTGCATCAGTGCCTGGTGTTACGTAATCCCCCGCGCTCTGCATCAATGTGTGGTGTTACGTAATCCCCCGCGCTCTGCAGCAGTGTCTGTTGTTTCGTAATCCCCCGCTCTCTGCATCAGTGTCTGGTGTTACGTAATCCCCTGCGCTCTGCATCAGTGTCTGCTGTTACGCAATCCCCCGCGCTCTGCATCAGTGCATGGTGTTACGCAATCCCCCGCGCTCTGCATCAGTGTCTGCTGTAACGCAATCCCCCGCGCTCTGCATCAGTGTCTGCTGTTAAGCAATCCCATGAGCCCTGTATCAGCGCCTGGTGTTACGCAATCCCCCGCGCTCTGCATCAGCGTCTGGTGTTACGCAATCCCCCGCGCTCTGCATCAGCGTCTGGTGTTACGCAATCCCCCGCGCTCTGCATCAGTGTCTGGTGTTACGCAATCCCCCGCGCTCTGCATCAGTGTCTGGTGTTACGCAATCCCATGAGCCCTGCATCAGTGCCTGGTGTTACGTAATCCACCGCGCTCTGCAGCAGTGTCTGGTGTTACGTAATCCCCCGCACTCTGCTGCAGCGCCTGGTGTTACGTAATCCCCCGCGCTCTGCATCAGCGCCTGGTGTTACGCAATCCCCCGCGCTCTGCATCAGCGTCTGGTGTTACGCAATCCCCCGCGCTCTGCATCAGCGTCTGGTGTTACGCAATCCCCCGCGCTCTGCATCAGTGTCTGGTGTTACGCAATCCCCCGCGCTCTGCATCAGTGTCTGGTGTTACGCAATCCCCCGCGCTCTGCATCAGCGTCTGGTGTTACGCAATCCCCCGCGCTCTGCATCAGTGTCTGGTGTTACGCAATCCCCCGCGCTCTGCATCAGTGTCTGGTGTTACGCAATCCCATGAGCCCTGCATCAGTGCCTGGTGTTACGTAATCCACCGCGCTCTGCAGCAGTGTCTGGTGTTACGCAATCCCATGAGCCCTGCATCAGTGCCTGGTGTTACGTAATCCCCCGCGCTCTGCATCAGCGTCTGGTGTTACGCAATCCCCCGCGCTCTGCATCAGCGGCTGGTGTTACGCAATACCCCGCGCTATGCCTCAGCGCCTGGTGTTACGCAATCCCCAGCGCTCTGCATCAGCGCCTGGTGTTACGCAATCCCCAGCGCTCTGCATCAGCGCCTGGTGTTACGCAATCCCCCGCGCTCTGCATCAGCGCCTGCTGTTACGCAATCCCCCGCGCTCTGCATCAGCGCCTGGTGTTACGCAATCCCCCGCGTTCTGCATCAGCGTCTGCTGTTACGCAATCCCCCGCGCTCTGCATCAGCGTCTGCTGTTACGCAATCCCCCGCGCTCTGCATCAGCGCCTGCTGTTACGCAATCCCCCGCGCTCTGCATCAGCGTCTGCTGTTACGCAATCCCCCGCGCTCTGCATCAGCGTCTGGTGTTGCGCAATCCCCCGCGCTCTGCATCAGCGTCTGGTGTTACGCAATCCCCCGCGCTCTGCATCAGCGCCTGGTGTTACGCAATCCCCCGCGCTCTGCATCAGCTGTTACGCAATCCCCCGCGCTCTGCATCAGCGCCTGGTGTTACGCAAACCCCCGCGCTCTGCATCAGCGCCTGGTGTTACGCAATCCCCCGCGCTCTGCATCAGCGCCTGGTGTTACGCAATCCCTCGCGCTCTGCATCAGCGTCTGGTGTTAGGCAATCCCCCGCGCTCTGCATCAGTGTCTGCTGTTACGCAATCCCATGAGCCCTGCATCAGCGTCTGGTGTTACGCAATCCCCCGCGCTCTGCATCAGCGCCTGGTGTTACGCAATCCCCCGCGCTCTGCATCAGCGCCTGGTGTTACGCAATCCCCCGCGCTCTGCATCAGCGCCTGGTGTTACGCAATCCCCCGCGCTCTGCATCAGCGCCTGGTGTTACGCAATCCCCCGCGCTCTGCATCAGCGTCTGGTGTTACGCAATCCCCCGCGCTCTGCATCAGCGTCTGGTGTTACGCAATCCCCCGCACTCTGCATCAGCGTCTGGTGTTACGCAATCCCCCGCGCTCTGCATCAGCGTCTGGTGTTACGCAATCCCCCGCGCTCTGCATCAGCGTCTGGTGTTACGCAATCCCCCGCGCTCTGCATCAGCGTCTGGTGTTACGCAATCCCCCGCGCTCTGCATCAGTGTCTGGTGTTACGTAATCCCCTGCGCTCTGCATCAGTGTCTGCTGTTACGCAATCCCCCGCGCTCTGCATCAGTGCATGGTGTTACGCAATCCCCCGCGCTCTGCATCAGTGTCTGCTGTAACGCAATCCCCCGCGCTCTGCATCAGTGTCTGCTGTTACGCAATCCCCCGCGCTCTGCATCAGTGCCTGGTGTTACGCAATCCCCCGCGCTCTGCATCAGTGCCTGGTGTTACGCAATCCCCCGCGCTCTGCATCAGTGCCTGGTGTTACGCAATCCCCCGCGCTCGGCATCAGTGCCTGGTGTTACGCAATCCCCCGCGTTCTGCATCAGCGTCTGGTGTTACGCAATCCCCCGCGTTCTGCATCAGCGTCTGGTGTTACGCAATCCCCCCGCTCTGCATCAGCGTCTCGTGTTACGCAATCCCCCGCGCTCTGCATCAGCGTCTCGTGTTACGCAATCCCCCGCGCTCTGCATCAGCGTCTGCTGTTACGCAATCCCCCGCGCTCTGCATCAGTGCCTGGTGTTACGCAATCCCCCGCGCTCTGCATCAGTGCCTGGTGTTACGCAATCCCCCGCGCTCTGCATCAGTGCCTGGTGTTACGCAATCCCCCGCGCTCGGCATCAGTGCCTGGTGTTACGCAATCCCCCGCGCTCTGCATCAGTGCCTGGTGTTACGCAATCCCCCGCGCTCTGCATCAGTGTCTGGTGTTACGCAATCCCCCGCGCTCTGCATCAGTGTCTGGTGTTACGCAATCCCCCGCGCTCTGCATCAGTGTCTGGTGTTACGCAATCCCACGCGCTCTGCATCAGTGTCTGGTGTTACGCAAACCCCGCGTTCTGCATCAGTGTCTGCTGTTACGCAATCCCATGAGCCCTGCATCAGTGCCTGGTGTTACGTAATCCCCCGCGCTGTGCATCAGTGTCTGGTGTTACGTAATCCCCCGCGCTCTGCAGCAGTGTCTGTTGTTTCGTAATCCCCCGCTCTCTGCATCAGTGTCTGGTGTTACGTAATCCCCAGCGCTCTGCATCAGTGTCTGCTGTTACACAATCCCCCGCGCTCTGCATCAGTGCCTGGTGTTACGCAATCCCCCGCACTCTGCATCAGTGTCTGCTATTACGCAATCCCATGAGCCCTGTATCAGCGCCTGGTGTTACGCAATCCTCCGCGCTCTGCATCAGCGTCTGGTGTTACGCAATCTCCCGCGCTCTGCATCAGCGTCTGGTGTTACGCAATCCCCCGCGCTCTGCATCAGCGTCTGGTATTACGCAATCCCCCGCGTTCTGCATCAGCGTCTGGTGTTACGCAATCCCCCGCGCTCTGCATCAGTGTCTGCTATTACGCAATCCCATGAGCCCTGTATCAGTGCCTGGTGTTACGTAATCCCCCGCGCTCTGCATCAGTGTCTGGTGTTACGTAATCCCCCGCGCTCTGCATCAGTGTCTGCTGTTACGCAATCCCCCACGCTCTGCATCAGTGTCTGGTGTTACGTAATCCCCCGCGCTCTGCATCAGCGCCTGGTGTTACGCAATCCCCCGCGCTCTGCATCAGCGCCTGGTGTTACGCAATCCCCCGCGCTCTGCATCAGCGTCTGGTGTTACGCAATCCCCGGCGCTCTGCATCAGCGTCTGGTGTTACGCAATCCCCCGCGCTCTGCATCAGCGTCTGGTGTTACGCAATCCCCCGCGCTCTGCATCAGCGTCTGGTGTTACGCAATCCCCCGCGCTCTGCATCAGCGTCTGGTGTTACGCAGACCCCCGCGCTCTGCATCAGCGTCTGGTGTTACGCAATCCCCCACGTTCTGCATCAGCGTCTGGTGTTACGCAATCCCCCGCATTCTGCATCAGCGTCTGGTGTTACGCAATCCCCCGCGTTCTGCACCAGCGTCTGGTGTTACGCAATCCCCCGCGCTCTGCATCAGCGTCTCGTGTTACGCAATCCCCCGCGCTCTGCATCAGCGTCTGGTGTTACGCAATCCCCCGCGCTCTGCATCAGTGTCTGCTGTTACGCAAACCCATGAGCCCTGTATCAGTGCCTGGTGTTACGTAATCTCCCGCGCTCTGCATCAGTGTCTGGTGTTACGTAATCCCCCGCGCTCTGCATCAATGTCTGCTGTTACGCAATCCCTCGCGCTCTGCATCAGAGTCTGGTGTTACGTAATCCCCCACGCTCTGCATCAGCGCCTGGTGTTACGCAATCCCCCGAGCTCTGCATCAGCGCCTGGTGTTACGCAATCCTCGGCGCTCTGCATCAGCGTCTGGTGTTACGCAATCCTCGGCGCTCTGCATCAGCGTCTGGTGTTACGCAATCCCCCGCGCTCTGCATCAGCGTCTGGTGTTACGCAATCCCCCGCGCTCTGCATCAGCGTCTGGTGTTACGCAATCCCCCTCGCTCTGCATCAGCGTCTGGTGTTACGCAATCCCCCGCGTTCTGCATCAGCGTCTGGTGTTACGCAATCCCCCGCGCTCTGCATCAGTGTCTGGTTACGTAATCCACCGCGCTCTGCATCAGTGTCTGGTGTTACGCAATCCCCCGCGCTCTGCATCAGTGCCTGGTGTTACGCAATCCCCCGCGCTCTGCATCAGTGTCTGGTGTTACGCAATGCCCCGCGCTCTGCATCAGTGTCTGGTGTTACGCAATCCCCCGCACTCTGCATCAGTGTTTGGTGTTACGCAATCCCATGAGCCCTGCATCAGTGCCTGGTGTTACGTAATCCCCCGCGCTCTGCATCAATGTGTGGTGTTACGTAATCCCCCGCGCTCTGCAGCAGTGTCTGTTGTTTCGTAATCCCCCGCTCTCTGCATCAGTGTCTGGTGTTACGTAATCCCCTGCGCTCTGCATCAGTGTCTGCTGTTACGCAATCCCCCGCGCTCTGCATCAGTGCATGGTGTTACGCAATCCCCCGCGCTCTGCATCAGTGTCTGCTGTAACGCAATCCCCCGCGCTCTGCATCAGTGTCTGCTGTTAAGCAATCCCATGAGCCCTGTATCAGCGCCTGGTGTTACGCAATCCCCCACGCTCTGCATCAGCGTCTGGTGTTACGCAATCCCCCGCGCTCTGCATCAGCGTCTGGTGTTACGCAATCCCCCGCGCTCTGCATCAGTGTCTGGTGTTACGCAATCCCCCGCGCTCTGCATCAGTGTCTGGTGTTACGCAATCCCATGAGCCCTGCATCAGTGCCTGGTGTTACGTAATCCACCGCGCTCTGCAGCAGTGTCTGGTGTTACGTAATCCCCCGCACTCTGCTGCAGTGCCTGGTGTTACGTAATCCCCCGCGCTCTGCATCAGCGCCTGGTGTTACGCAATCCCCCGCGCTCTGCATCAGCGTCTGGTGTTACGCAATCCCCCGCGCTCTGCATCAGCGTCTGGTGTTACGCAATCCCCCGCGCTCTGCATCAGCGTCTGGTGTTACGCAATCCCCCGCGCTCTGCATCAGCGTCTGGTGTTACGCAATCCCCCGCGCTCTGCATCAGCGTCTGGTGTTACGCAATCCCCCGCGCTCTGCATCAGCGTCTGGTGTTACGCAATCCCCCGCGCTCTGCAACAGTGTCTGGTGTTACGTAATCCCCTGCGCTCTGCATCAGTGTCTGCTGTTACGCAATCCCCCGCGCTCTGCATCAGTGCATGGTGTTACGCAATCCCCCGCGCTCTGCATCAGTGTCTGCTGTAACGCAATCCCCCGCGCTCTGCATCAGTGTCTGCTGTTAAGCAATCCCATGAGCCCTGTATCAGCGCCTGGTGTTACGCAATCCCCCGCGCTCTGCATCAGCGTCTGGTGTTACGCAATCCCCCGCGCTCTGCATCAGCGTCTGGTGTTACGCAATCCCCCGCGCTCTGCATCAGTGTCTGGTGTTACGCAATCCCCCGCGCTCTGCATCAGTGTCTGGTGTTACGCAATCCCATGAGCCCTGCATCAGTGCCTGGTGTTACGTAATCCACCGCGCTCTGCAGCAGTGTCTGGTGTTACGTAATCCCCCGCACTCTGCTGCAGTGCCTGGTGTTACGTAATCCCCCGCGCTCTGCATCAGCGCCTGGTGTTACGCAATCCCCCGCGCTCTGCATCAGCGTCTGGTGTTACGCAATCCCCCGCGCTCTGCATCAGCGTCTGGTGTTACGCAATCCCCCGCGCTCTGCATCAGCGTCTGGTGTTACGCAATCCCCCGCGCTCTGCATCAGTGTCTGCTGTTACGCAATCCCATGAGCCCTCTATCAGTGTCTGGTGTTACGTAATCCCCCGCGCTCTGCATCAGTGTCTGCTGTTACGCAATCCCATGAGCCCTGTATCAGTGCCTGGTGTTACGCAATACCCCGCGCTCTGCATCAGTGTCTGCTGTTACGCAAACCCATGAGCCCTGTATCAGTGCCTGGTGTTACGTAATCTCCCGCGCTCTGCATCAGTGTCTGGTGTTACGTAATCCCCCGCGCTCTGCATCAATGTCTGCTGTTACGCAATCCCTCGCGCTCTGCATCAGAGTCTGGTGTTACGTAATCCCCCGCGCTCTGCATCAGCGCCTGGTGTTACGCAATCCCCCGAGCTCTGCATCAGCGCCTGGTGTTACGCAATCCTCGGCGCTCTGCATCAGCGTCTGGTGTTACGCAATCCTCGGCGCTCTGCATCAGTGTCTGGTGTTACGCAATCCCCCGCGCTCTGCATCAGCGTCTGGTGTTACGCAATCCCCCGCGCTCTGCATCAGCGTCTGGTGTTACGCAATCCCCCTCGCTCTGCATCAGCGTCTGGTGTTACGCAATCCCCCGCGTTCTGCATCAGCGTCTGGTGTTACGCAATCCCCCGCGCTCTGCATCAGTGTCTGGTGTTACGTAATCCACCGCGCTCTGCATCAGTGTCTGGTGTTACGCAATCCCCCGCGCTCTGCATCAGTGCCTGGTGTTACGCAATCCCCCGCGCTCTGCATCAGTGTCTGGTGTTACACAATGCCCCGCGCTCTGCATCAGTGTCTGGTGTTACGCAATCCCCCGCGCTCTGCATCAGTGTTTGGTGTTACGCAATCCCATGAGCCCTGCATCAGTGCCTGGTGTTACGTAATCCCCCGCGCTCTGCATCAATGTGTGGTGTTACGTAATCCCCCGCGCTCTGCAGCAGTGTCTGTTGTTTCGTAATCCCCCGCTCTCTGCATCAGTGTCTGGTGTTACGTAATCCCCTGCGCTCTGCATCAGTGTCTGCTGTTACGCAATCCCCCGCGCTCTGCATCAGTGCATGGTGTTACGCAATCCCCCGCGCTCTGCATCAGTGTCTGCTGTAACGCAATCCCCCGCGCTCTGCATCAGTGTCTGCTGTTAAGCAATCCCATGAGCCCTGTATCAGCGCCTGGTGTTACGCAATCCCCCGCGCTCTGCATCAGCGTCTGGTGTTACGCAATCCCCCGCGCTCTGCATCAGCGTCTGGTGTTACGCAATCCCCCGCGCTCTGCATCAGTGTCTGGTGTTACGCAATCCCATGAGCCCTGCATCAGTGCCTGGTGTTACGTAATCCACCGCGCTCTGCAGCAGTGTCTGGTGTTACGTAATCCCCCGCACTCTGCTGCAGCGCCTGGTGTTACGTAATCCCCCGCGCTCTGCATCAGCGCCTGGTGTTACGCAATCCCCCGCGCTCTGCATCAGCGTCTGGTGTTACGCAATCCCCCGCGCTCTGCATCAGCGTCTGGTGTTACGCAATCCCCCGCGCTCTGCATCAGTGTCTGGTGTTACGCAATCCCCCGCGCTCTGCATCAGTGTCTGGTGTTACGCAATCCCCCGCGCTCTGCATCAGCGTCTGGTGTTACGCAATCCCCCGCGCTCTGCATCAGTGTCTGGTGTTACGCAATCCCCCGCGCTCTGCATCAGTGTCTGGTGTTACGCAATCCCATGAGCCCTGCATCAGTGCCTGGTGTTACGTAATCCACCGCGCTCTGCAGCAGTGTCTGGTGTTACGCAATCCCATGAGCCCTGCATCAGTGCCTGGTGTTACGTAATCCCCCGCGCTCTGCATCAGCGTCTGGTGTTACGCAATCCCCCGCGCTCTGCATCAGCGGCTGGTGTTACGCAATACCCCGCGCTATGCCTCAGCGCCTGGTGTTACGCAATCCCCAGCGCTCTGCATCAGCGCCTGGTGTTACGCAATCCCCAGCGCTCTGCATCAGCGCCTGGTGTTACGCAATCCCCCGCGCTCTGCATCAGCGCCTGCTGTTACGCAATCCCCCGCGCTCTGCATCAGCGCCTGGTGTTACGCAATCCCCCGCGTTCTGCATCAGCGTCTGCTGTTACGCAATCCCCCGCGCTCTGCATCAGCGTCTGCTGTTACGCAATCCCCCGCGCTCTGCATCAGCGCCTGCTGTTACGCAATCCCCCGCGCTCTGCATCAGCGTCTGCTGTTACGCAATCCCCCGCGCTCTGCATCAGCGTCTGGTGTTGCGCAATCCCCCGCGCTCTGCATCAGCGTCTGGTGTTACGCAATCCCCCGCGCTCTGCATCAGCGCCTGGTGTTACGCAATCCCCCGCGCTCTGCATCAGCTGTTACGCAATCCCCCGCGCTCTGCATCAGCGCCTGGTGTTACGCAAACCCCCGCGCTCTGCATCAGCGCCTGGTGTTACGCAATCCCCCGCGCTCTGCATCAGCGCCTGGTGTTACGCAATCCCTCGCGCTCTGCATCAGCGTCTGGTGTTAGGCAATCCCCCGCGCTCTGCATCAGTGTCTGCTGTTACGCAATCCCATGAGCCCTGCATCAGCGTCTGGTGTTACGCAATCCCCCGCGCTCTGCATCAGCGCCTGGTGTTACGCAATCCCCCGCGCTCTGCATCAGCGCCTGGTGTTACGCAATCCCCCGCGCTCTGCATCAGCGCCTGGTGTTACGCAATCCCCCGCGCTCTGCATCAGCGCCTGGTGTTACGCAATCCCCCGCGCTCTGCATCAGCGTCTGGTGTTACGCAATCCCCCGCGCTCTGCATCAGCGTCTGGTGTTACGCAATCCCCCGCACTCTGCATCAGCGTCTGGTGTTACGCAATCCCCCGCGCTCTGCATCAGCGTCTGGTGTTACGCAATCCCCCGCGCTCTGCATCAGCGTCTGGTGTTACGCAATCCCCCGCGCTCTGCATCAGCGTCTGGTGTTACGCAATCCCCCGCGCTCTGCATCAGTGTCTGGTGTTACGTAATCCCCTGCGCTCTGCATCAGTGTCTGCTGTTACGCAATCCCCCGCGCTCTGCATCAGTGCATGGTGTTACGCAATCCCCCGCGCTCTGCATCAGTGTCTGCTGTAACGCAATCCCCCGCGCTCTGCATCAGTGTCTGCTGTTACGCAATCCCCCGCGCTCTGCATCAGTGCCTGGTGTTACGCAATCCCCCGCGCTCTGCATCAGTGCCTGGTGTTACGCAATCCCCCGCGCTCTGCATCAGTGCCTGGTGTTACGCAATCCCCCGCGCTCGGCATCAGCGTCTGGTGTTACGCAATCCCCCGCGTTCTGCATCAGCGTCTGGTGTTACGCAATCCCCCGCGTTCTGCATCAGCGTCTGGTGTTACGCAATCCCCCCGCTCTGCATCAGCGTCTCGTGTTACGCAATCCCCCGCGCTCTGCATCAGCGTCTCGTGTTACGCAATCCCCCGCGCTCTGCATCAGCGTCTGCTGTTACGCAATCCCCCGCGCTCTGCATCAGTGCCTGGTGTTACGCAATCCCCCGCGCTCTGCATCAGTGCCTGGTGTTACGCAATCCCCCGCGCTCTGCATCAGTGCCTGGTGTTACGCAATCCCCCGCGCTCGGCATCAGTGCCTGGTGTTACGCAATCCCCCGCGCTCTGCATCAGTGCCTGGTGTTACGCAATCCCCCGCGCTCTGCATCAGTGTCTGGTGTTACGCAATCCCCCGCGCTCTGCATCAGTGTCTGGTGTTACGCAATCCCCCGCGCTCTGCATCAGTGTCTGGTGTTACGCAATCCCCCGCGCTCTGCATCAGTGTCTGGTGTTACGCAAACCCCGCGTTCTGCATCAGTGTCTGCTGTTACGCAATCCCATGAGCCCTGCATCAGTGCCTGGTGTTACGTAATCCCCCGCGCTGTGCATCAGTGTCTGGTGTTACGTAATCCCCCGCGCTCTGCAGCAGTGTCTGTTGTTTCGTAATCCCCCGCTCTCTGCATCAGTGTCTGGTGTTACGTAATCCCCAGCGCTCTGCATCAGTGTCTGCTGTTACACAATCCCCCGCGCTCTGCATCAGTGCCTGGTGTTACGCAATCCCCCGCACTCTGCATCAGTGTCTGCTATTACGCAATCCCATGAGCCCTGTATCAGCGCCTGGTGTTACGCAATCCTCCGCGCTCTGCATCAGCGTCTGGTGTTACGCAATCTCCCGCGCTCTGCATCAGCGTCTGGTGTTACGCAATCCCCCGCGCTCTGCATCAGCGTCTGGTATTACGCAATCCCCCGCGTTCTGCATCAGCGTCTGGTGTTACGCAATCCCCCGCGCTCTGCATCAGTGTCTGCTATTACGCAATCCCATGAGCCCTGTATCAGTGCCTGGTGTTACGTAATCCCCCGCGCTCTGCATCAGTGTCTGGTGTTACGTAATCCCCCGCGCTCTGCATCAGTGTCTGCTGTTACGCAATCCCCCACGCTCTGCATCAGTGTCTGGTGTTACGTAATCCCCCGCGCTCTGCATCAGCGCCTGGTGTTACGCAATCCCCCGCGCTCTGCATCAGCGCCTGGTGTTACGCAATCCCCCGCGCTCTGCATCAGCGTCTGGTGTTACGCAATCCCCGGCGCTCTGCATCAGCGTCTGGTGTTACGCAATCCCCCGCGCTCTGCATCAGCGTCTGGTGTTACGCAATCCCCCGCGCTCTGCATCAGCGTCTGGTGTTACGCAATCCCCCGCGCTCTGCATCAGCGTCTGGTGTTACGCAGACCCCCGCGCTCTGCATCAGCGTCTGGTGTTACGCAATCCCCCACGTTCTGCATCAGCGTCTGGTGTTACGCAATCCCCCGCATTCTGCATCAGCGTCTGGTGTTACGCAATCCCCCGCGTTCTGCACCAGCGTCTGGTGTTACGCAATCCCCCGCGCTCTGCATCAGCGTCTCGTGTTACGCAATCCCCCGCGCTCTGCATCAGCGTCTGGTGTTACGCAATCCCCCGCGCTCTGCATCAGCGTCTGCTGTTACGCAATCCCCCGCGCTCTGCATCCGTGCCTGGTGTTACGCAATCCCCCGCGCTCTGCATCAGTGCCTGGTGTTACGCAATCCCCCGCGCTCTGCATCAGTGCCTGGTGTTACGCAATCCCCCGCGCTCGGCATCAGTGCCTGGTGTTACGCAATCCCCCGCGCTCTGCATCAGTGCCTGGTGTTACGCAATCCCCCGCGCTCTGCATCAGTGTCTGGTGTTACGCAATCCCCCGCGCTCTGCATCAGTGTCTGGTGTTACGCAATCCCCCGCGCTCTGCATCAGTGTCTGGTGTTACGCAATCCCCCGCGCTCTGCATCAGTGTCTGGTGTTACGCAATCCCCCGCGTTCTGCATCAGTGTCTGCTGTTACGCAATCCCATGAGCCCTGCATCAGTGCCTGGTGTTACGTAATCCCCCGCGCTGTGCATCAGTGTCTGGTGTTACGTAATCCCCCGCGCTCTGCAGCAGTGTCTGTTGTTTCGTAATCCCCCGCTCTCTGCATCAGTGTCTGGTGTTACGTAATCCCCAGCGCTCTGCATCAGTGTCTGCTGTTACACAATCCCCCGCGCTCTGCATCAGTGCCTGGTGTTACGCAATCCCCCGCGCTCTGCATCAGTGTCTGCTATTACGCAATCCCATGAGCCCTGTATCAGCGCCTGGTGTTACGCAATCCTCCGCGCTCTGCATCAGCGTCTGGTGTTACGCAATCTCCCGCGCTCTGCATCAGCGTCTGGTGTTACGCAATCCCCCGCGCTCTGCATCAGCGTCTGGTATTACGCAATCCCCCGCGTTCTGCATCAGCGTCTGGTGTTACGCAATCCCCCGCGCTCTGCATCAGTGTCTGCTATTACGCAATCCCATGAGCCCTGTATCAGTGCCTGGTGTTACGTAATCCCCCGCGCTCTGCATCAGTGTCTGGTGTTACGTAATCCCCCGCGCTCTGCATCAGTGTCTGCTGTTACGCAATCCCCCACGCTCTGCATCAGAGTCTGGTGTTACGTAATCCCCCGCGCTCTGCATCAGTGTCTGGTGTTACGTAATCCCCCGCGCTCTGCATCAGTGTCTGGTGTTACGTAATCCCCCGCGCTCTGCATCAGTGTCTGCTGTTACGTAATCCCCCGCGCTCTGCATCAGTGTCTGCTGTTACGCAATCCCATGAGCCCTGCATCAGTGCCTGGTGTTACGTAATACCCCGCGCTGTGCATCAGTGTCTGGTGTTACGTAATCCCCCGCGCTCTGCAGCAGTGTCTGTTGTTTCGTAATCCCCCGCTCTCTGCATCAGTGTCTGGTGTTACGTAATCCCCAGCGCTCTGCATCAGTGTCTGCTGTTACACAATCCCCCGCGCTCTGCATCAGTGCCTGGTGTTACGCAATCCCCCGCGCTCTGCATCAGTGTCTGCTATTACGCAATCCCATGAGCCCTGTATCAGCGCCTGGTGTTACGCAATCCTCCACGCTCTGCATCAGCGTCTGGTGTTACGCAATCTCCCGCGCTCTGCATCAGCGTCTGGTGTTACGCAATCCCCCGCGCTCTGCATCAGCGTCTGGTATTACGCAATCCCCCGCGTTCTGCATCAGCGTCTGGTGTTACGCAATCCCCCGCGCTCTGCATCAGTGTCTGCTATTACTCAATCCCATGAGCCCTGTATCAGTGCCTGGTGTTACGTAATCCCCCGCGCTCTGCATCAGTGTCTGGTGTTACGTAATCCCCCGCGCTCTGCATCAGTGTCTGCTGTTACGCAATCCCCCACGCTCTGCATCAGAGTCTGGTGTTACGTAATCCCCCGCGCTCTGCATCAGCGCCTGGTGTTACGCAATCCCCCGCGCTCTGCATCAGCGCCTGGTGTTACGCAATCCCCGGCGCTCTGCATCAGCGTCTGGTGTTACGCAATCCCCCGCGCTCTGCATCAGCGTCTGGTGTTACGCAATCCCCCGCGCTCTGCATCAGCGTCTGGTGTTACGCAATCCCCCGCGCTCTGCATCAGCGTCTGGTGTTACGCAATCCCCCGCGCTCTGCATCAGCGTCTGGTGTTACGCAATCCCCCGCGCTCTGCATCAGCGTCTGGTGTTACGCAATCCCCCGCGCTCTGCATCAGTGTCTGGTGTTACGTAATCCCCCGCGCTCTGCATCAGTGTCTGGTGTTACGTAATCCCCCGCGCTCTGCATCAGTGTCTGGTGTTACGTAATCCCCCGCGCTCTGCATCAATGCCTGGTGTTACGCAATCCCCCGCGCTCTCCATCAGTGTCTGGTGTTACGCAATCCCCCGCGCTCTGCATCAGTGTCTGGTGTTACGCAATCCCCCGCGCTCTGCATCAGTGTCTGGTGTTACGCAAACCCCCGCGCTCTGCATCAGTGTCTGGTGTTACGCAAACCCCCGCGCTCTGCATCAGTGTCTGGTGTTACGCAATCCCATGAGCCCTGCATCAGTGCCTGGTGTTACGTAATACACTGCGCTCTGCATCAGTGCCTGGTGTTACGCAATCCCCCGCGCTCTGCATCAGTGTCTGCTGTTACGCAATCCCCCGCGCTCTGCATCAGTGCCTGGTGTTACGCAATCCCCCGCGCTCTGCATCAGTGTCTGCTGTTACGCAATCCCATGAGCCTTGTATCAGTGTCTGGTGTTACGTAATCCCCCGCGCTCTGCATCAGTGCCTGGTGTTACGTAATCCCCCGCGCTCTGCAGCAGAGTCTGGTGTTACGTAATCCCCCGCTCTCTGCATCAGTACCTGGTGTTACGTAATCCCCCACGCTCTGCAGCAGTGTCTGGTGTTACGTAATCCCCCGCACTCTGCTGCAGTGCCTGGTGTTACGTAATCCCCCGCGCTCTGCATCAGTGCCTGGTGTTACGCAATCCCCCGCGCTCTGCATCAGTGTCTGCTGTTACACAATCCCATGAGCCCTGTATCAGTGTCTGGTGTTACGCAATCCCCCGCGCTCTGCATCAGTGTCTGGTGTTACGTAATCCCCCGCGCTCTGCATCAATGCCTGGTGTTACGCAATCCCCCGCGCTCTCCATCAGTGTCTGGTGTTACGCAATCCCCCGCGCTCTGCATCAGTGTCTGGTGTTACGCAATCCCCCGCGCTCTGCATCAGTGTCTGGTGTTACGCAATCCCCCGCGCTCTGCATCAGTGTCTGGTGTTACGCAATCCCATGAGCCCTGCATCAGTGCCTGGTGTTACGTAATCCACCGCGCTCTGCATCAGTGCCTGGTGTTACGCAATCCCCCGCGCTCTGCATCAGTGTCTGCTGTTACGCAATCCCCCGCGCTCTGCATCAGAGCCTGGAGTTACGCAATCCCCCGCGCTCTGCATCAGTGTCTGCTGTTACGCAATCCCATGAGCCCTGCATCAGTGCCTGGTGTTACGTAATCCACCGCGCTCTGCATCAGTGCCTGGTGTTACGCAATCCCCCGCGCTCTGCATCAGTGTCTGCTGTTACGCAATCCCCCGCGCTCTGCATCAGTGCCTGGTGTTACGCAATCCCCCGCGCTCTGCATCAGTGTCTGCTGTTACGCAATCCAATGAGCCCTGTATCAGTGTCTGGTGTTACGTAATCCCCCGCGCTCTGCATCAGTGTCTGCTGTTACGCAATCCCATGAGCCCTGTATCAGTGCCTGGTGTTACGCAATACCCCGCGCTCTGCATCAGTGTCTGCTGTTACGCAAACCCATGAGCCCTGTATCAGTGCCTGGTGTTACGTAATCTCCCGCGCTCTGCATCAGTGTCTGGTGTTACGTAATCCCCCGCGCTCTGCATCAATGTCTGCTGTTACGCAATCCCACGCGCTCTGCATCAGAGTCTGGTGTTACGTAATCCCCCGCGCTCTGCATCAGCGCCTGGTGTTACGCAATCCCCCGAGCTCTGCATCAGCGCCTGGTGTTACGCAATCCTCGGCGCTCTGCATCAGCGTCTGGTGTTACGCAATCCTCGGCGCTCTGCATCAGCGTCTGGTGTTACGCAATCCCCCGCGCTCTGCATCAGCGTCTGGTGTTACGCAATCCCCCGCGCTCTGCATCAGCGTCTGGTGTTACGCAATCCCCCTCGCTCTGCATCAGCGTCTGGTGTTACGCAATCCCCCGCGTTCTGCATCAGCGTCTGGTGTTACGCAATCCCCCGCGCTCTGCATCAGTGTCTGGTTACGTAATCCACCGCGCTCTGCATCAGTGTCTGGTGTTACGCAATCCCCCGCGCTCTGCATCAGTGCCTGGTGTTACGCAATCCCCCGCGCTCTGCATCAGTGTCTGGTGTTACGCAATGCCCCGCGCTCTGCATCAGTGTCTGGTGTTACGCAATCCCCCGCACTCTGCATCAGTGTTTGGTGTTACGCAATCCCATGAGCCCTGCATCAGTGCCTGGTGTTACGTAATCCCCCGCGCTCTGCATCAATGTGTGGTGTTACGTAATCCCCCGCGCTCTGCAGCAGTGTCTGTTGTTTCGTAATCCCCCGCTCTCTGCATCAGTGTCTGGTGTTACGTAATCCCCTGCGCTCTGCATCAGTGTCTGCTGTTACGCAATCCCCCGCGCTCTGCATCAGTGCATGGTGTTACGCAATCCCCCGCGCTCTGCATCAGTGTCTGCTGTAACGCAATCCCCCGCGCTCTGCATCAGTGTCTGCTGTTAAGCAATCCCATGAGCCCTGTATCAGCGCCTGGTGTTACGCAATCCCCCACGCTCTGCATCAGCGTCTGGTGTTACGCAATCCCCCGCGCTCTGCATCAGCGTCTGGTGTTACGCAATCCCCCGCGCTCTGCATCAGTGTCTGGTGTTACGCAATCCCCCGCGCTCTGCATCAGTGTCTGGTGTTACGCAATCCCATGAGCCCTGCATCAGTGCCTGGTGTTACGTAATCCACCGCGCTCTGCAGCAGTGTCTGGTGTTACGTAATCCCCCGCACTCTGCTGCAGTGCCTGGTGTTACGTAATCCCCCGCGCTCTGCATCAGCGCCTGGTGTTACGCAATCCCCCGCGCTCTGCATCAGCGTCTGGTGTTACGCAATCCCCCGCGCTCTGCATCAGCGTCTGGTGTTACGCAATCCCCCGCGCTCTGCATCAGCGTCTGGTGTTACGCAATCCCCCGCGCTCTGCATCAGCGTCTGGTGTTACGCAATCCCCCGCGCTCTGCATCAGCGTCTGGTGTTACGCAATCCCCCGCGCTCTGCATCAGCGTCTGGTGTTACGCAATCCCCCGCGCTCTGCATCAGTGTCTGGTGTTACGTAATCCCCTGCGCTCTGCATCAGTGTCTGCTGTTACGCAATCCCCCGCGCTCTGCATCAGTGCATGGTGTTACGCAATCCCCCGCGCTCTGCATCAGTGTCTGCTGTAACGCAATCCCCCGCGCTCTGCATCAGTGTCTGCTGTTAAGCAATCCCATGAGCCCTGTATCAGCGCCTGGTGTTACGCAATCCCCCGCGCTCTGCATCAGCGTCTGGTGTTACGCAATCCCCCGCGCTCTGCATCAGCGTCTGGTGTTACGCAATCCCCCGCGCTCTGCATCAGTGTCTGGTGTTACGCAATCCCCCGCGCTCTGCATCAGTGTCTGGTGTTACGCAATCCCATGAGCCCTGCATCAGTGCCTGGTGTTACGTAATCCACCGCGCTCTGCAGCAGTGTCTGGTGTTACGTAATCCCCCGCACTCTGCTGCAGTGCCTGGTGTTACGTAATCCCCCGCGCTCTGCATCAGCGCCTGGTGTTACGCAATCCCCCGCGCTCTGCATCAGCGTCTGGTGTTACGCAATCCCCCGCGCTCTGCATCAGCGTCTGGTGTTACGCAATCCCCCGCGCTCTGCATCAGCGTCTGGTGTTACGCAATCCCCCGCGCTCTGCATCAGTGTCTGCTGTTACGCAATCCCATGAGCCCTCTATCAGTGTCTGGTGTTACGTAATCCCCCGCGCTCTGCATCAGTGTCTGCTGTTACGCAATCCCATGAGCCCTGTATCAGTGCCTGGTGTTACGCAATACCCCGCGCTCTGCATCAGTGTCTGCTGTTACGCAAACCCATGAGCCCTGTATCAGTGCCTGGTGTTACGTAATCTCCCGCGCTCTGCATCAGTGTCTGGTGTTACGTAATCCCCCGCGCTCTGCATCAATGTCTGCTGTTACGCAATCCCTCGCGCTCTGCATCAGAGTCTGGTGTTACGTAATCCCCCGCGCTCTGCATCAGCGCCTGGTGTTACGCAATCCCCCGAGCTCTGCATCAGCGCCTGGTGTTACGCAATCCTCGGCGCTCTGCATCAGCGTCTGGTGTTACGCAATCCTCGGCGCTCTGCATCAGTGTCTGGTGTTACGCAATCCCCCGCGCTCTGCATCAGCGTCTGGTGTTACGCAATCCCCCGCGCTCTGCATCAGCGTCTGGTGTTACGCAATCCCCCTCGCTCTGCATCAGCGTCTGGTGTTACGCAATCCCCCGCGTTCTGCATCAGCGTCTGGTGTTACGCAATCCCCCGCGCTCTGCATCAGTGTCTGGTGTTACGTAATCCACCGCGCTCTGCATCAGTGTCTGGTGTTACGCAATCCCCCGCGCTCTGCATCAGTGCCTGGTGTTACGCAATCCCCCGCGCTCTGCATCAGTGTCTGGTGTTACACAATGCCCCGCGCTCTGCATCAGTGTCTGGTGTTACGCAATCCCCCGCGCTCTGCATCAGTGTTTGGTGTTACGCAATCCCATGAGCCCTGCATCAGTGCCTGGTGTTACGTAATCCCCCGCGCTCTGCATCAATGTGTGGTTTTACGTAATCCCCCGCGCTCTGCAGCAGTGTCTGTTGTTTCGTAATCCCCCGCGCTCTGCATCAGTGTCTGCTGTTAAGCAATCCCATGAGCCCTGTATCAGCGCCTGGTGTTACGCAATCCCCCGCGCTCTGCATCAGCGTCTGGTGTTACGCAATCCCCCGCGCTCTGCATCAGCGTCTGGTGTTACGCAATCCCCCGCGCTCTGCATCAGTGTCTGGTGTTACGCAATCCCCCGCGCTCTGCATCAGTGTCTGGTGTTACGCAATCCCATGAGCCCTGCATCAGTGCCTGGTGTTACGTAATCCACCGCGCTCTGCAGCAGTGTCTGGTGTTACGTAATCCCCCGCGCTCTGCTGCAGCGCCTGGTGTTACGTAATCCCCCGCGCTCTGCATCAGCGCCTGGTGTTACGCAATCCCCCGCGCTCTGCATCAGCGTCTGGTGTTACGCAATCCCCCGCGCTCTGCATCAGCGTCTGGTGTTACGCAATCCCCCGCGCTCTGCATCAGTGTCTGGTGTTACGCAATCCCCCGCGCTCTGCATCAGTGTCTGGTGTTACGCAATCCCCCGCGCTCTGCATCAGCGTCTGGTGTTACGCAATCCCCCGCGCTCTGCATCAGTGTCTGGTGTTACGCAATCCCCCGCGCTCTGCATCAGTGTCTGGTGTTACGCAATCCCATGAGCCCTGCATCAGTGCCTGGTGTTACGTAATCCACCGCGCTCTGCAGCAGTGTCTGGTGTTACGCAATCCCATGAGCCCTGCATCAGTGCCTGGTGTTACGTAATCCCCCGCGCTCTGCATCAGCGTCTGGTGTTACGCAATCCCCCGCGCTCTGCATCAGCGGCTGGTGTTACGCAATACCCCGCGCTATGCCTCAGCGCCTGGTGTTACGCAATCCCCAGCGCTCTGCATCAGCGCCTGGTGTTATGCAATCCCCAGCGCTCTGCATCAGCGCCTGGTGTTACGCAATCCCCCGCGCTCTGCATCAGTGCCTGCTGTTACGCAATCCCCCGCGCTCTGCATCAGCGCCTGGTGTTACGCAATCCCCCGCGTTCTGCATCAGCGTCTGCTGTTACGCAATCCCCCGCGCTCTGCATCAGCGTCTGCTGTTACGCAATCCCCCGCGCTCTGCATCAGCGCCTGCTGTTACGCAATCCCCCGCGCTCTGCATCAGCGTCTGCTGTTACGCAATCCCCCGCGCTCTGCATCAGCGTCTGGTGTTGCGCAATCCCCCGCGCTCTGCATCAGCGTCTGGTGTTACGCAATCCCCCGCGCTCTGCATCAGCGCCTGGTGTTACGCAATCCCCCGCGCTCTGCATCAGCTGTTACGCAATCCCCCGCGCTCTGCATCAGCGCCTGGTGTTACGCAAACCCCCGCGCTCTGCATCAGCGCCTGGTGTTACGCAATCCCCCGCGCTCTGCATCAGCGCCTGGTGTTACGCAATCCCTCGCGCTCTGCATCAGCGTCTGGTGTTAGGCAATCCCCCGCGCTCTGCATCAGTGTCTGCTGTTACGCAATCCCATGAGCCCTGCATCAGCGTCTGGTGTTACGCAATCCCCCGCGCTCTGCATCAGCGCCTGGTGTTACGCAATCCCCCGCGCTCTGCATCAGCGCCTGGTGTTACGCAATCCCCCGCGCTCTGCATCAGCGCCTGGTGTTACGCAATCCCCCGCGCTCTGCATCAGCGCCTGGTGTTACGCAATCCCCCGCGCTCTGCATCAGCGTCTGGTGTTACGCAATCCCCCGCGCTCTGCATCAGCGTCTGGTGTTACGCAATCCCCCGCGCTCTGCATCAGCGTCTGGTGTTACGCAATCCCCCGCGCTCTGCATCAGCGTCTGGTGTTACGCAATCCCCCGCGCTCTGCATCAGCGTCTGGTGTTACGCAATCCCCCGCGCTCTGCATCAGCGTCTGGTGTTACGCAATCCCCCGCGCTCTGCATCAGTGTCTGGTGTTACGTAATCCCCTGCGCTCTGCATCAGTGTCTGCTGTTACGCAATCCCCCGCGCTCTGCATCAGTGCATGGTGTTACGCAATCCCCCGCGCTCTGCATCAGTGTCTGCTGTAACGCAATCCCCCGCGCTCTGCATCAGTGTCTGCTGTTAAGCAATCCCATGAGCCCTGTATCAGCGCCTGGTGTTACGCAATCCCCCGCGCTCTGCATCAGCGTCTGGTGTTACGCAATCCCCCGCGCTCTGCATCAGTGTCTGGTGTTACGCAATGCCCCGCGCTCTGCATCAGTGTCTGGTGTTACGCAATCCCCCGCACTCTGCATCAGTGTTTGGTGTTACGCAATCCCATGAGCCCTGCATCAGTGCCTGGTGTTACGTAATCCCCCGCGCTCTGCATCAATGTGTGGTGTTACGTAATCCCCCGCGCTCTGCAGCAGTGTCTGTTGTTTCGTAATCCCCCGCTCTCTGCATCAGTGTCTGGTGTTACGTAATCCCCTGCGCTCTGCATCAGTGTCTGCTGTTACGCAATCCCCCGCGCTCTGCATCAGTGCATGGTGTTACGCAATCCCCCGCGCTCTGCATCAGTGTCTGCTGTAACGCAATCCCCCGCGCTCTGCATCAGTGTCTGCTGTTAAGCAATCCCATGAGCCCTGTATCAGCGCCTGGTGTTACGCAATCCCCCACGCTCTGCATCAGCGTCTGGTGTTACGCAATCCCCCGCGCTCTGCATCAGCGTCTGGTGTTACGCAATCCCCCGCGCTCTGCATCAGCGTCTGGTGTTACGCAATCCCCCGCGCTCTGCATCAGTGTCTGGTGTTACGCAATCCCCCGCGCTCTGCATCAGTGTCTGGTGTTACGCAATCCCATGAGCCCTGCATCAGTGCCTGGTGTTACGTAATCCACCGCGCTCTGCAGCAGTGTCTGGTGTTACGTAATCCCCCGCACTCTGCTGCAGTGCCTGGTGTTACGTAATCCCCCGCGCTCTGCATCAGCGCCTGGTGTTACGCAATCCCCCGCGCTCTGCATCAGCGTCTGGTGTTACGCAATCCCCCGCGCTCTGCATCAGCGTCTGGTGTTACGCAATCCCCCGCGCTCTGCATCAGCGTCTGGTGTTACGCAATCCCCCGCGCTCTGCATCAGCGTCTGGTGTTACGCAATCCCCCGCGCTCTGCATCAGCGTCTGGTGTTACGCAATCCCCCGCGCTCTGCATCAGCGTCTGGTGTTACGCAATCCCCCGCGCTCTGCATCAGTGTCTGGTGTTACGTAATCCCCTGCGCTCTGCATCAGTGTCTGCTGTTACGCAATCCCCCGCGCTCTGCATCAGTGCATGGTGTTACGCAATCCCCCGCGCTCTGCATCAGTGTCTGCTGTAACGCAATCCCCCGCGCTCTGCATCAGTGTCTGCTGTTAAGCAATCCCATGAGCCCTGTATCAGCGCCTGGTGTTACGCAATCCCCCGCGCTCTGCATCAGCGTCTGGTGTTACGCAATCCCCCGCGCTCTGCATCAGCGTCTGGTGTTACGCAATCCCCCGCGCTCTGCATCAGTGTCTGGTGTTACGCAATCCCCCGCGCTCTGCATCAGTGTCTGGTGTTACGCAATCCCATGAGCCCTGCATCAGTGCCTGGTGTTACGTAATCCACCGCGCTCTGCAGCAGTGTCTGGTGTTACGTAATCCCCCGCACTCTGCTGCAGTGCCTGGTGTTACGTAATCCCCCGCGCTCTGCATCAGCGCCTGGTGTTACGCAATCCCCCGCGCTCTGCATCAGCGTCTGGTGTTACGCAATCCCCCGCGCTCTGCATCAGCGTCTGGTGTTACGCAATCCCCCGCGCTCTGCATCAGCGTCTGGTGTTACGCAATCCCCCGCGCTCTGCATCAGTGTCTGCTGTTACGCAATCCCATGAGCCCTCTATCAGTGTCTGGTGTTACGTAATCCCCCGCGCTCTGCATCAGTGTCTGCTGTTACGCAATCCCATGAGCCCTGTATCAGTGCCTGGTGTTACGCAATACCCCGCGCTCTGCATCAGTGTCTGCTGTTACGCAAACCCATGAGCCCTGTATCAGTGCCTGGTGTTACGTAATCTCCCGCGCTCTGCATCAGTGTCTGGTGTTACGTAATCCCCCGCGCTCTGCATCAATGTCTGCTGTTACGCAATCCCTCGCGCTCTGCATCAGAGTCTGGTGTTACGTAATCCCCCGCGCTCTGCATCAGCGCCTGGTGTTACGCAATCCCCCGAGCTCTGCATCAGCGCCTGGTGTTACGCAATCCTCGGCGCTCTGCATCAGCGTCTGGTGTTACGCAATCCTCGGCGCTCTGCATCAGCGTCTGGTGTTACGCAATCCCCCGCGCTCTGCATCAGCGTCTGGTGTTACGCAATCCCCCGCGCTCTGCATCAGCGTCTGGTGTTACGCAATCCCCCGCGCTCTGCATCAGCGTCTGGTGTTACGCAATCCCCCTCGCTCTGCATCAGCGTCTGGTGTTACGCAATCCCCCGCGTTCTGCATCAGCGTCTGGTGTTACGCAATCCCCCGCGCTCTGCATCAGTGTCTGGTGTTACGTAATCCACCGCGCTCTGCATCAGTGTCTGGTGTTACGCAATCCCCCGCGCTCTGCATCAGTGCCTGGTGTTACGCAATCCCCCGCGCTCTGCATCAGTGTCTGGTGTTACACAATGCCCCGCGCTCTGCATCAGTGTCTGGTGTTACGCAATCCCCCGCGCTCTGCATCAGTGTTTGGTGTTACGCAATCCCATGAGCCCTGCATCAGTGCCTGGTGTTACGTAATCCCCCGCGCTCTGCATCAATGTGTGGTTTTACGTAATCCCCCGCGCTCTGCAGCAGTGTCTGTTGTTTCGTAATCCCCCGCTCTCTGCATCAGTGTCTGGTGTTACGTAATCCCCTGCGCTCTGCATCAGTGTCTGCTGTTACGCAATCCCCCGCGCTCTGCATCAGTGCATGGTGTTACGCAATCCCCCGCGCTCTGCATCAGTGTCTGCTGTAACGCAATCCCCCGCGCTCTGCATCAGTGTCTGCTGTTAAGCAATCCCATGAGCCCTGTATCAGCGCCTGGTGTTACGCAATCCCCCGCGCTCTGCATCAGCGTCTGGTGTTACGCAATCCCCCGCGCTCTGCATCAGCGTCTGGTGTTACGCAATCCCCCGCGCTCTGCATCAGTGTCTGGTGTTACGCAATCCCCCGCGCTCTGCATCAGTGTCTGGTGTTACGCAATCCCATGAGCCCTGCATCAGTGCCTGGTGTTACGTAATCCACCGCGCTCTGCAGCAGCGTCTGGTGTTACGTAATCCCCCGCACTCTGCTGCAGCGCCTGGTGTTACGTAATCCCCCGCGCTCTGCATCAGCGCCTGGTGTTACGCAATCCCCCGCGCTCTGCATCAGCGTCTGGTGTTACGCAATCCCCCGCGCTCTGCATCAGCGTCTGGTGTTACGCAATCCCCCGCGCTCTGCATCAGTGTCTGGTGTTACGCAATCCCCCGCGCTCTGCATCAGTGTCTGGTGTTACGCAATCCCCCGCGCTCTGCATCAGCGTCTGGTGTTACGCAATCCCCCGCGCTCTGCATCAGTGTCTGGTGTTACGCAATCCCCCGCGCTCTGCATCAGTGTCTGGTGTTACGCAATCCCATGAGCCCTGCATCAGTGCCTGGTGTTACGTAATCCACCGCGCTCTGCAGCAGTGTCTGGTGTTACGCAATCCCATGAGCCCTGCATCAGTGCCTGGTGTTACGTAATCCCCCGCGCTCTGCATCAGCGTCTGGTGTTACGCAATCCCCCGCGCTCTGCATCAGCGGCTGGTGTTACGCAATACCCCGCGCTATGCCTCAGCGCCTGGTGTTACGCAATCCCCAGCGCTCTGCATCAGCGCCTGGTGTTATGCAATCCCCAGCGCTCTGCATCAGCGCCTGGTGTTACGCAATCCCCCGCGCTCTGCATCAGCGCCTGCTGTTACGCAATCCCCCGCGCTCTGCATCAGCGCCTGGTGTTACGCAATCCCCCGCGTTCTGCATCAGCGTCTGCTGTTACGCAATCCCCCGCGCTCTGCATCAGCGTCTGCTGTTACGCAATCCCCCGCGCTCTGCATCAGCGCCTGCTGTTACGCAATCCCCCGCGCTCTGCATCAGCGTCTGCTGTTACGCAATCCCCCGCGCTCTGCATCAGCGTCTGGTGTTGCGCAATCCCCCGCGCTCTGCATCAGCGTCTGGTGTTACGCAATCCCCCGCGCTCTGCATCAGCGCCTGGTGTTACGCAATCCCCCGCGCTCTGCATCAGCTGTTACGCAATCCCCCGCGCTCTGCATCAGCGTCTGGTGTTACGCAATCCCCCGCGCTCTGCATCAGTGTCTGGTGTTACGCAATCCCCCGCGCTCTGCATCAGTGTCTGGTGTTACGCAATCCCATGAGCCCTGCATCAGTGCCTGGTGTTACGTAATCCACCGCGCTCTGCAGCAGTGTCTGGTGTTACGTAATCCCCCGCGCTCTGCTGCAGTGCCTGGTGTTACGTAATCCCCCGCGCTCTGCATCAGCGCCTGGTGTTACGCAATCCCCCGCGCTCTGCATCAGCGTCTGGTGTTACGCAATCCCCCGCGCTCTGCATCAGCGTCTGGTGTTACGCAATCCCCCGCGCTCTGCATCAGCGTCTGGTGTTACGCAATCCCCCGCGCTCTGCATCAGCGTCTGGTGTTACGCAATCCCCCGCGCTCTGCATCAGCGTCTGGTGTTACGCAATCCCCCGCGCTCTGCATCAGCGTCTGGTGTTACGCAATCCCCCGCGCTCTGCATCAGTGTCTGGTGTTACGTAATCCCCTGCGCTCTGCATCAGTGTCTGCTGTTACGCAATCCCCCGCGCTCTGCATCAGTGCATGGTGTTACGCAATCCCCCGCGCTCTGCATCAGTGTCTGCTGTAACGCAATCCCCCGCGCTCTGCATCAGTGTCTGCTGTTAAGCAATCCCATGAGCCCTGTATCAGCGCCTGGTGTTACGCAATCCCCCGCGCTCTGCATCAGCGTCTGGTGTTACGCAATCCCCCGCGCTCTGCATCAGCGTCTGGTGTTACGCAATCCCCCGCGCTCTGCATCAGTGTCTGGTGTTACGCAATCCCCCGCGCTCTGCATCAGTGTCTGGTGTTACGCAATCCCATGAGCCCTGCATCAGTGCCTGGTGTTACGTAATCCACCGCGCTCTGCAGCAGTGTCTGGTGTTACGTAATCCCCCGCACTCTGCTGCAGTGCCTGGTGTTACGTAATCCCCCGCGCTCTGCATCAGCGCCTGGTGTTACGCAATCCCCCGCGCTCTGCATCAGCGTCTGGTGTTACGCAATCCCCCGCGCTCTGCATCAGCGTCTGGTGTTACGCAATCCCCCGCGCTCTGCATCAGCGTCTGGTGTTACGCAATCCCCCGCGCTCTGCATCAGTGTCTGCTGTTACGCAATCCCATGAGCCCTCTATCAGTGTCTGGTGTTACGTAATCCCCCGCGCTCTGCATCAGTGTCTGCTGTTACGCAATCCCATGAGCCCTGTATCAGTGCCTGGTGTTACGCAATACCCCGCGCTCTGCATCAGTGTCTGCTGTTACGCAAACCCATGAGCCCTGTATCAGTGCCTGGTGTTACGTAATCTCCCGCGCTCTGCATCAGTGTCTGGTGTTACGTAATCCCCCGCGCTCTGCATCAATGTCTGCTGTTACGCAATCCCTCGCGCTCTGCATCAGAGTCTGGTGTTACGTAATCCCCCGCGCTCTGCATCAGCGCCTGGTGTTACGCAATCCCCCGAGCTCTGCATCAGCGCCTGGTGTTACGCAATCCTCGGCGCTCTGCATCAGCGTCTGGTGTTACGCAATCCTCGGCGCTCTGCATCAGCGTCTGGTGTTACGCAATCCCCCGCGCTCTGCATCAGCGTCTGGTGTTACGCAATCCCCCGCGCTCTGCATCAGCGTCTGGTGTTACGCAATCCCCCGCGCTCTGCATCAGCGTCTGGTGTTACGCAATCCCCCTCGCTCTGCATCAGCGTCTGGTGTTACGCAATCCCCCGCGTTCTGCATCAGCGTCTGGTGTTACGCAATCCCCCGCGCTCTGCATCAGTGTCTGGTGTTACGTAATCCACCGCGCTCTGCATCAGTGTCTGGTGTTACGCAATCCCCCGCGCTCTGCATCAGTGCCTGGTGTTACGCAATCCCCCGCGCTCTGCATCAGTGTCTGGTGTTACACAATGCCCCGCGCTCTGCATCAGTGTCTGGTGTTACGCAATCCCCCGCGCTCTGCATCAGTGTTTGGTGTTACGCAATCCCATGAGCCCTGCATCAGTGCCTGGTGTTACGTAATCCCCCGCGCTCTGCATCAATGTGTGGTTTTACGTAATCCCCCGCGCTCTGCAGCAGTGTCTGTTGTTTCGTAATCCCCCGCTCTCTGCATCAGTGTCTGGTGTTACGTAATCCCCTGCGCTCTGCATCAGTGTCTGCTGTTACGCAATCCCCCGCGCTCTGCATCAGTGCATGGTGTTACGCAATCCCCCGCGCTCTGCATCAGTGTCTGCTGTAACGCAATCCCCCGCGCTCTGCATCAGTGTCTGCTGTTAAGCAATCCCATGAGCCCTGTATCAGCGCCTGGTGTTACGCAATCCCCCGCGCTCTGCATCAGCGTCTGGTGTTACGCAATCCCCCGCGCTCTGCATCAGCGTCTGGTGTTACGCAATCCCCCGCGCTCTGCATCAGTGTCTGGTGTTACGCAATCCCCCGCGCTCTGCATCAGTGTCTGGTGTTACGCAATCCCATGAGCCCTGCATCAGTGCCTGGTGTTACGTAATCCACCGCGCTCTGCAGCAGCGTCTGGTGTTACGTAATCCCCCGCACTCTGCTGCAGCGCCTGGTGTTACGTAATCCCCCGCGCTCTGCATCAGCGCCTGGTGTTACGCAATCCCCCGCGCTCTGCATCAGCGTCTGGTGTTACGCAATCCCCCGCGCTCTGCATCAGCGTCTGGTGTTACGCAATCCCCCGCGCTCTGCATCAGTGTCTGGTGTTACGCAATCCCCCGCGCTCTGCATCAGTGTCTGGTGTTACGCAATCCCCCGCGCTCTGCATCAGCGTCTGGTGTTACGCAATCCCCCGCGCTCTGCATCAGTGTCTGGTGTTACGCAATCCCCCGCGCTCTGCATCAGTGTCTGGTGTTACGCAATCCCATGAGCCCTGCATCAGTGCCTGGTGTTACGTAATCCACCGCGCTCTGCAGCAGTGTCTGGTGTTACGCAATCCCATGAGCCCTGCATCAGTGCCTGGTGTTACGTAATCCCCCGCGCTCTGCATCAGCGTCTGGTGTTACGCAATCCCCCGCGCTCTGCATCAGCGGCTGGTGTTACGCAATACCCCGCGCTATGCCTCAGCGCCTGGTGTTACGCAATCCCCAGCGCTCTGCATCAGCGCCTGGTGTTATGCAATCCCCAGCGCTCTGCATCAGCGCCTGGTGTTACGCAATCCCCCGCGCTCTGCATCAGCGCCTGCTGTTACGCAATCCCCCGCGCTCTGCATCAGCGCCTGGTGTTACGCAATCCCCCGCGTTCTGCATCAGCGTCTGCTGTTACGCAATCCCCCGCGCTCTGCATCAGCGTCTGCTGTTACGCAATCCCCCGCGCTCTGCATCAGCGCCTGCTGTTACGCAATCCCCCGCGCTCTGCATCAGCGTCTGCTGTTACGCAATCCCCCGCGCTCTGCATCAGCGTCTGGTGTTGCGCAATCCCCCGCGCTCTGCATCAGCGTCTGGTGTTACGCAATCCCCCGCGCTCTGCATCAGCGCCTGGTGTTACGCAATCCCCCGCGCTCTGCATCAGCTGTTACGCAATCCCCCGCGCTCTGCATCAGCGCCTGGTGTTACGCAAACCCCCGCGCTCTGCATCAGCGCCTGGTGTTACGCAATCCCCCGCGCTCTGCATCAGCGCCTGGTGTTACGCAATCCCTCGCGCTCTGCATCAGCGTCTGGTGTTAGGCAATCCCCCGCGCTCTGCATCAGTGTCTGCTGTTACGCAATCCCATGAGCCCTGCATCAGCGTCTGGTGTTACGCAATCCCCCGCGCTCTGCATCAGCGCCTGGTGTTACGCAATCCCCCGCGCTCTGCATCAGCGCCTGGTGTTACGCAATCCCTCGCGCTCTGCATCAGCGCCTGGTGTTACGCAATCCCCCGCGCTCTGCATCAGCGCCTGGTGTTACGCAATCCCCCGCGCTCTGCATCAGCGTCTGGTGTTACGCAATCCCCCGCGCTCTGCATCAGCGTCTGGTGTTACGCAATCCCCCGCGCTCTGCATCAGCGTCTGGTGTTACGCAATCCCCCGCGCTCTGCATCAGCGTCTGGTGTTACGCAATCCCCCGCGCTCTGCATCAGCGTCTGGTGTTACGCAATCCCCCGCGCTCTGCATCAGCGTCTGGTGTTACGCAATCCCCCGCGCTCTGCATCAGTGTCTGGTGTTACGTAATCCCCTGCGCTCTGCATCAGTGTCTGCTGTTACGCAATCCCCCGCGCTCTGCATCAGTGCATGGTGTTACGCAATCCCCCGCGCTCTGCATCAGTGTCTGCTGTAACGCAATCCCCCGCGCTCTGCATCAGTGTCTGCTGTTAAGCAATCCCATGAGCCCTGTATCAGCGCCTGGTGTTACGCAATCCCCCGCGCTCTGCATCAGCGTCTGGTGTTACGCAATCCCCCGCGCTCTGCATCAGCGTCTGGTGTTACGCAATCCCCCGCGCTCTGCATCAGTGTCTGGTGTTACGCAATCCCCCGCGCTCTGCATCAGTGTCTGGTGTTACGCAATCCCATGAGCCCTGCATCAGTGCCTGGTGTTACGTAATCCACCGCGCTCTGCAGCAGTGTCTGGTGTTACGTAATCCCCCGCACTCTGCTGCAGTGCCTGGTGTTACGTAATCCCCCGCGCTCTGCATCAGCGCCTGGTGTTACGCAATCCCCCGCGCTCTGCATCAGCGTCTGGTGTTACGCAATCCCCCGCGCTCTGCATCAGCGTCTGGTGTTACGCAATCCCCCACGCTCTGCATCAGCGTCTGGTGTTACGCAATCCCCCGCGCTCTGCATCAGTGTCTGCTGTTACGCAATCCCATGAGCCCTGTATCAGTGTCTGGTGTTACGTAATCCCCCGCGCTCTGCATCAGTGTCTGCTGTTACGCAATCCCATGAGCCCTGTATCAGTGCCTGGTGTTACGCAATACCCCGCGCTCTGCATCAGTGTCTGCTGTTACGCAAACCCATGAGCCCTGTATCA
Source organism: Taudactylus pleione (assembly GCA_031769625.1). Taxonomy (NCBI): domain Eukaryota; kingdom Metazoa; phylum Chordata; class Amphibia; order Anura; family Myobatrachidae; genus Taudactylus; species Taudactylus pleione. The sequence goes on from JAUIMM010000482.1 coordinate 1,789,559, forward strand.
GTGCCTGGTGTTACGTAATCTCCCGCGCTCTGCATCAGTGTCTGGTGTTACGTAATCCCCCGCGCTCTGCATCAATGTCTGCTGTTACGCAATCCCTCGCGCTCTGCATCAGAGTCTGGTGTTACGTAATCCCCCGCGCTCTGCATCAGCGCCTGGTGTTACGCAATCCCCCGAGCTCTGCATCAGCGCCTGGTGTTACGCAATCCTCGGCGCTCTGCATCAGCGTCTGGTGTTACGCAATCCTCGGTGCTCTGCATCAGCGTCTGGTGTTACGCAATCCCCCGCGCTCTGCATCAGCGTCTGGTGTTACGCAATCCCCCGCGCTCTGCATCAGCGTCTGGTGTTACGCAATCCCCCTCGCTCTGCATCAGCGTCTGGTGTTACGCAATCCCCCGCGTTCTGCATCAGCGTCTGGTGTTACGCAATCCCCCGCGCTCTGCATCAGTGTCTGGTGTTACGTAATCCACCGCGCTCTGCATCAGTGTCTGGTGTTACGCAATCCCCCGCGCTCTGCATCAGTGCCTGGTGTTACGCAATCCCCCGCGCTCTGCATCAGTGTCTGGTGTTACGCAATGCCCCGCGCTCTGCATCAGTGTTTGGTGTTACGCAATCCCATGAGCCCTGCATCAGTGCCTGGTGTTACGTAATCCCCCGCGCTCTGCATCAATGTGTGGTGTTACGTAATCCCCCGCGCTCTGCAGCAGTGTCTGTTGTTTCGTAATCCCCCGCTCTCTGCATCAGTGTCTGGTGTTACGTAATCCCCTGCGCTCTGCATCAGTGTCTGCTGTTACGCAATCCCCCGCGCTCTGCATCAGTGCATGGTGTTACGCAATCCCCCGCGCTCTGCATCAGTGTCTGCTGTAACGCAATCCCCCGCGCTCTGCATCAGTGTCTGCTGTTAAGCAATCCCATGAGCCCTGTATCAGCGCCTGGTGTTACGCAATCCCCCGCGCTCTGCATCAGCGTCTGGTGTTACGCAATCCCCCGCGCTCTGCATCAGCGTCTGGTGTTACGCAATCCCCCGCGCTCTGCATCAGTGTCTGGTGTTACGCAATCCCCCGCGCTCTGCATCAGCGTCTGGTGTTACGCAATCCCCCGCGCTCTGCATCAGCGTCTGGTGTTACGCAATCCCCCGCGCTCTGCATCAGCGTCTGGTGTTACGCAATCCCCCGCGCTCTGCATCAGTGTCTGGTGTTACGCAATCCCCCGCGCTCTGCATCAGTGTCTGGTGTTACGCAATCCCCCGCGCTCTGCATCAGCATCTGGTGTTACGCAATCCCCCGCGCTCTGCATCAGCGTCTGGTGTTACGCAATCCCCCGCGCTCTGCATCAGTGTCTGGTGTTACGCAATCCCATGAGCCCTGCATCAGTGCCTGGTGTTACGTAATCCACCGCGCTCTGCAGCAGTGTCTGGTGTTACGCAATCCCATGAGCCCTGCATCAGTGCCTGGTGTTACGTAATCCCCCGCGCTCTGCATCAGCGTCTGGTGTTACGCAATCCCCCGCGCTCTGCATCAGCGGCTGGTGTTACGCAATACCCCGCGCTATGCCTCAGCGCCTGGTGTTACGCAATCCCCAGCGCTCTGCATCAGCGCCTGGTGTTACGCAATCCCCAGCGCTCTGCATCAGCGCCTGGTGTTACGCAATCCCCCGCGCTCTGCATCAGCGCCTGCTGTTACGCAATCCCCCGCGCTCTGCATCAGCGCCTGGTGTTACGCAATCCCCCGCGTTCTGCATCAGCGTCTGCTGTTACGCAATCCCCCGCGCTCTGCATCAGCGTCTGCTGTTACGCAATCCCCCGCGCTCTGCATCAGCGCCTGCTGTTACGCAATCCCCCGCGCTCTGCATCAGCGTCTGCTGTTACGCAATCCCCCGCGCTCTGCATCAGCGTCTGGTGTTACGCAATCCCCCGCGCTCTGCATCAGCGCCTGGTGTTACGCAATCCCCCGCGCTCTGCATCAGCGCCTGGTGTTACGCAATCCCCCGCGCTCTGCATCAGCGCCTGGTGTTACGCAATCCCCCGCGCTCTGCATCAGCGCCTGGTGTTACGCAATCCCCGGCGCTCTGCATCAGCGTCTGGTGTTACGCAATCCCCCGCGCTCTGCATCAGCGTCTGGTGTTACGCAATCCCCCGCGCTCTGCATCAGCGTCTGGTGTTACGCAATCCCCCTCGCTCTGCATCAGCGTCTGCTGTTACGCAATCCCCCGCGTTCTGCATCAGCGTCTGGTGTTACGCAATCCCCCCCGCTCTGCATCAGCGTCTGCTGTTACGCAATCCCCCGCGCTCTGCATCAGCGTCTGGTGTTACGCAATCCCCCCCGCTCTGCATCAGCGTCTGGTGTTACGCAATCCCCCGCGCTCTGCATCAGCGTCTGGTGTTACGCAATCCCCCGCGCTCTGCATCAGCGCCTGGTGTTACGCAATCCCCCGCGCTCTGCATCAGCGCCTGGTGTTACGCAATCCCCCGCGCTCTGCATCAGCGCCTGGTGTTACGCAATCCCCGGCGCTCTGCATCAGCGTCTGGTGTTACGCAATCCCCCGCGCTCTGCATCAGCGTCTGGTGTTACGCAATCCCCCGCGCTCTGCATCAGCGTCTGGTGTTACGCAATCCCCCTCGCTCTGCATCAGCGTCTGCTGTTACGCAATCCCCCGCGTTCTGCATCAGCGTCTGGTGTTTCGCAATCCCCCCCGCTCTGCATCAGCGTCTGCTGTTACGTAATCCCCCGCGCTCTGCATCAGCGTCTGGTGTTACGCAATCCCCCCCGCTCTGCATCAGCGTCTGGTGTTACGCAATCCCCCGCGCTCTGCATCAGCGTCTGGTGTTACGCAATCCCCCGCGCTCTGCATCAGCGTCTGGTGTTACGCAATCCCCCTCGCTCTGCATCAGCGTCTGGTGTTACGCAATCCCATGAGCCCTGCATCAGCGTCTGGTTACGTAATCCCCCGCGCTCTGCATCAGCGTCTGGTGTTACGCAATCCCCCGCTCTGCATCAGTGTCTGGTGTTACGCAATCCCCCGCGCTCTGCATCAGTGTCTGCTGTTACGTAATCCCCCGCGCTCTGCATCAGCGTCTGGTGTTACGCAATCCCCCGAGCTCTGCATCAGCGCCTGGTGTTACGCAATCCCCCGCGCTCTGCATCAGCGTCTGCTGTTACGCAATCCCCCGCGCTCTGCATCAGCGTCTGGTGTTACGCAATCCCCCCCGCTCTGCATCAGCGTCTGGTGTTACGCAATCCCCCGCGCTCTGCATCAGCGTCTGGTGTTACGCAATCCCCCGCGCTCTGCATCAGCGCCTGGTGTTACGCAATCCCCCGCGCTCTGCATCAGCGCCTGGTGTTACGCAATCCCCCGCGCTCTGCATCAGCGCCTGGTGTTACGCAATCCCCGGCGCTCTGCATCAGCGTCTGGTGTTACGCAATCCCCCGCGCTCTGCATCAGCGTCTGGTGTTACGCAATCCCCCGCGCTCTGCATCAGCGTCTGGTGTTACGCAATCCCCCTCGCTCTGCATCAGCGTCTGCTGTTACGCAATCCCCCGCGTTCTGCATCAGCGTCTGGTGTTTCGCAATCCCCCCCGCTCTGCATCAGCGTCTGCTGTTACGTAATCCCCCGCGCTCTGCATCAGCGTCTGGTGTTACGCAATCCCCCCCGCTCTGCATCAGTGTCTGGTGTTACGCAATCCCCCGCGCTCTGCATCAGCGTCTGGTGTTACGCAATCCCCGGCGCTCTGCATCAGCGCCTGGTGTTACGCAATCCCCCGCGCTCTGCATCAGCGTCTGGTGTTACGCAATCCCATGAGCCCTGCATCAGCGTCTGGTTACGTAATCCCCCGCGCTCTGCATCAGCGTCTGGTGTTACGCAATCCCCCGCTCTGCATCAGTGTCTGGTGTTACGCAATCCCCCGCGCTCTGCATCAGTGTCTGCTGTTACGTAATCCCCCGCGCTCTGCATCAGCGTCTGGTGTTACGCAATCCCCCGAGCTCTGCATCAGCGCCTGGTGTTACGCAATCCCCCGCGCTCTGCATCAGCGTCTGCTGTTACGCAATCCCCCGCGCTCTGCATCAGTCTGGTATTCCCCTGCTTGCGCCATTTTAGTACGGCTAAGGCGCATGCGCACTCTCCCTTGTACACCACTCTTGCGCCTGCGCACTACTAACTCTGAAGCCTCTGGAGTCTACACCCCGCTACATAGCCGATTCCGGAAGTGACGCCAACACACGCTTGACGATTCGGCACGTTGTCGTTAATAGCACGGTTCGGTTATGTCGGAGAACAAAACATACATCCGGAGCTATGTCTGCGCACATTGCAATGTTAAGACTACTTCAGTCTTAGACCTGTACTATCACGCCACAGGAAATAAGCACGAAAATGTCCTGAGAGAGAGCTGCCCTGAGATGCTTCTAAACACAGAAAGTCTCCAGCACTTCCTGGACACCTATGTGAAGGACGAGCCATTGCTGGGCTTGGAGTACATTGAGGAATTGCAGTTTACAAATAAGGAGAACTACATGTACAAGTGTCACCTCTGTTATGTAGCAGCTGACAGAAAATATGTTTTCGCCCATATAACGGCACCAGATCACGTACAAAAATATCTGGGCACTCACCACCCTGATATGCTGCCTCCCAGAATACCAATTTCAGGTCTGGAACTTAAGGAAAAAACTTTGCGAAGAACTTTGCGTTTAATCGCATCACGGATTTGCCGTCAGTATGGGAGAAAAAAAATCACACAAACAAAGTCTACCACTGATGAGGGCCCAATGCTAAGCCCACCACCCGCCAAAGTGGCCAAAAAAGACCCTCCCAGCACAGACAGTGATCTCTCCAGAATAGAAACGGACTCTTTAAAACCCAATCGCCAGGATTTAAACAGGAGCTCTCCCCCTTACCAAAAGAGAGACCTCCCCAGCAGGGACAGTGAGCCCCCCAGAAGGGAAACTGACTCTTTAAAACCCAGTCACAATGATTTAAGCAGAGACTCGCCCTCTTCTCAAAAAGAATTACCGGAGACGGCGTTGCAGCAGCGACGCAAAGCAATCAGGGACATATTGGAGAGTACGAAAAGTCTACCATTTGAACACACTGATGAATTTTTGGCTTACATGAGAGACTTTCACATACAAAACGATGAGGACGCCACGTTCACTAAAATCATCATTCAGAATTCTACTGCAGCGCTGATGAAGTTTCAGAAAGAGGGAGGAAACGTGGCGGTGCAGGGAACACCGTCCAGCAGTCATCTGGCTCCAGTATGTGCACCTAGCGATGTTGCAGAGCGCGGTGGTTATATTCCAGAGACTGGATAAACCAGTTCCTTCTGTGTTACGCTGTGCTGTCAGCTCCAGCCTAGAATCGGAAGCGGTGGATAAAAGTGACGCCACACATCTTCTTCAGTAACATCAAAAATATGGCGGCCTCCGAGGTCAGCAGCTTTTTGGCGAAAATTGCTGCTCCAAGTCCTGCATTTAAAGGGATTGATATAGCAAATGTGATGAAATACTTACAGGAAACTGGGAGACTTAAATAACCATGATGATGGAATATTCTATAGCTACAGATATATTTATTATTTCGGAATTAATGGTTTTCAAATGTTGGTTTATTAGCTTCCCTACCCCGCTTCCCCAAACTTATTTCAGCTGGGAGGTCCAAGATGTATTTTTAAATTACAATTTGTTTGGCTTTATAAAGTTGTTATTAATGCCAATGTACTGGTCACATTTACTGTCAGATTTCCATAATACTATTTGTACTAAGGCACCATACCTTCTGTTTTCCTTCCCGAGTTGGTCAGTAATGCTGGGACTTACAGTTCCATAACAGCTGGAGAGCTGCCCGTTCTCTATAACTTGCATCATATAAGTAGTAAAATGAAAATCTGTCATTGTCCCTAATTCACAGTTCTACTTCAGTTGCAAAATGTTCTAAATGTTTGGCTGTAAAATACTTATTTGGAAATGATAAAGATTTTGTACCCAGTTGGGGACATTATATTATATTTGAACTGTCCTATTTGTATTGCATATAAAGAAATTAAATCTGCCAACGCCGACTTAAGCTGGGTACACACTAGATGATATAACGTACGATACGACTGATATCGTCCGGATCATTTGATATATAGTTCACATCGTCTAGTAGTGTGTACGCACTATATCGTGTACGATGCGCATTGTCAGCGATGTAGCACGTCGGACCTGCATGCAGGTCCGACTGGTGACATCATCAGCGACGGCCGTCACGATGTCATTCACGACATTGGCAAGTGGGGGTTCCGATGCCCGGAACCCCCACCGGGTCCTGTCGCACGACATGTCGGCTGGGTACACATTGTTAAGTGTGTACCTAGCTTTAGGAAGACTTATTAAAAGGTAAACATTTAAAGACTTGTTTAAAGGATAGAAATACCCCAATATCATCAGGACAATGTTCTTTATACGCACTTACATACCGGTAAGTGAGTTGTGCACTTAAAAAAGTAACCCAAACATATTTTGTGATTTAAAATAACAAGTCAATTTTATTATAACAAAAGACAATGGTTGCCCTGGAGTCAGCTCCTATTACAGGCACTACTAAATGTTAGCTTGGAACAAATTTTATTGAAATCATGCGGAAACTTGATTTAAGTGTCCCAGCTATGCAGGAACAGGTTAATGGAGATAATGCAATAATTTTCTCTGATAGTGCCTGACGCCTACAACATAGCATCTGTATACAGCAATCCTTAAAGCCTTACCTTATATAAAGCCATCTGAGAATGTTATATAGGGAAAATCCCTATTTGTGCCAAAAACTGCATGGATAGATGTCTCTCGTCCAATCGGTCCCTGCAGCCGGCTGATGCTCCTCCCACTCTCCTCTCATTCGGTAATTAAAAGCAAAGAGGTGGTTTATTAAGCTGACGTTTCAAGACCCGTTGACCTTTTCATCAGGATGCAAACATTGAAATAAGGGTAAAAACATACCTAAAGTACATGTGTTGTCCAATAGGTGACCCGGTGAGTGTAGGACACCCCCTGGAGATCCTTGAAGAGCACCCCAGGAGCTGGGACAAACAAAGATGAGAGTACAGGACACACCCACTATATATATATATATATATAATATTCACCATCGGTTCACAAATAACCACTAAGGGCTCAAGTCAGGAACATCACCAGCACACCAGTTCCTGAGTGGAACCCTTGGTGGTTATTTGAGGACTGATGGTGAATAATTGTTAGCTGACCTGGCACCCGCATTATTTAATGAATGTGATTAGTGCGATTCTACTACACAAATAAAAACAAAAAATATATGTAAAGGGTGTGGTATAAGAGATAGACAGTAAGTAGTTAGACAATGTCTAGATAGACACCAAATGTTAGTTAATAGTTAGACAAGGATAAAAGTTCAACACAGACAAAAGTTAGACATGTAAAAAGTTTGACGGGAACAAAAGTTCGACATGAAAATGGACTACAAATTTTTTTTTTATTTTTTTTTTTAGCCCTAATCTTCACCCTAACTCTCCCCATGGTGCCTAATCCTAACCGTCTGGGTAAGTGCCTAACACTAAACCTAATCCTAAAAGTTTTTTTAAGAAATGTTTCAACCATGTTTGTGTCAATCATTTTCATGTCGACCTTTTGTACCTGTCGAACTTTTTACATGTCTTAACTTTAGTGTGTCTGACTTTTGTCTGTGTCAAACTTTTATCCTTGTCTAACTATTAACTGTCTAACATCTGGTGTCTATCTAGACATTGTCTAACTAATTACTGTCTATTTATAGTCCGGAACCCATATGTAAATACAGTCAGGTGCATAAATATTGGGACATTGACAGAATTTTCATACTTTGGCCTCTATTCACCACCACAATGGCTTTGAAATGAAACAAACAAGATGTGCTTTAACTGCAGACTTTCAGATTTAATTTGAGGGTAATTACATCCAAATCAGGTGAACGGTGTAGGAATGACAACGGTTTCTGTATGTGCCTCCCACTTTTTAAGGGGCCAAAAATAATGGGACAAACTAAATCTAACTTTCACTTTTTAATACTTTGTTGCAAATCCTTTGCAGGCAATTACAGCCTGAAGTCTGGAACGCATAGACATCACCAGACGCTGGGTTTCATCCCTGGCGATGCTCTGCCAGGTCTCTACTGCAAATGTCTTCAGTTCCTGCTTGTTCTTGGGGCATTTTCCCTTCAGTTTTGTCTTCATCAAGTGAAATGCATGCTCAATCGTATTCAGGTCAGGGGATTGACTTGGCCATTGTATAACATTCCACTTTTTAGCCTTAAAAAACTCTTTGGTTGCTTTTGCAGTATGCTTCGGGTCATTGTCCATCTGCACTGTGTAGCGCCGTCCAATGAATTCTGAAGCATTTGACTGAATATGAGCATATAATATTGCCAAAAACACTTCAGAATTCATTCTGCTGCTTTTGTCAGCAGTCACATCATCAATAAATACAAGGGAACCAGTTCCATTGGCAGCCATACATGCCCACGCCATGACACTACCACCACCATGCTTCACTGATGAGGTGGTATGTTTTGGATCTTGAGCAGTTCCTTTCCTTCTCCATACTCTTCTCTTCCCATCACTCTGGTACAAGTTGATCTTTGTCTCATCTGTCCATAGGATGTTGTTCCAGAACTGTAATGGCTTTTTTAGATGTTGTTTGGCAAACTCTACTCTGGTCTTCCTGTTTTTGTGTCTCACCAATGGTTTACATCTTGTGGTGAACCCTCTATATTCACTCTTGTGAAGTCTTCTCTTGAATGTTGACTTTGACACATATACACCTACCTCCTGGAGAGTGTTCTTGATTTGGCCAACTGTTGTGAAGGGGTTTTTCTTCACCAGGGAAATAATTCTTCTGTCACCCACCACAGTTGTTTTCCGTGGTCTTCCGGGTCTTTTGGTGTTGCTGAGCTATCCGGTGCGTTCTTTCTTTTTAAGAATGTTCCAGACAGTTGATTTGGCCACACCTAATGTTTTTGCTATCTCTCTGGTGGGTTTGTTTTGATTTTTCAGCCTAATGATGACTTGCTTCACTGATAGTGACAGCTCTTTGGATCTCATATTGAGAGTCGACAGCAACTGATTCCAAATGCAAATGTCACACCTAGAATCAACTCCAGACCTTTTACCTGCTTAATTGATAATGAAATAACGAGGGAATAGCCCACACCTGTCCATGAAATAGCTTTTGAGTTGATAGTCCCATTACTTTTGGCCCCTTAAGAAGTGGGAGGCACATATAGAAACCGTTGTAATTCCTACACTGTTCACCTGGTTTGGATGTAATTACCCTCAAATTAAATCTGAAAGTCTGCAGTTAAATCACATCTTGTTTGTTTCATTTCACAGCCATTGTGGTGGTGAATAGAGGCCAAAATATGAAAATTCTGTCAGTGTCCCAATATTTATGCACCTGACTGTATATCAAGCGAGAAAGTGTGTGTGTATCTGTCTGTCTGTTTGTCCTTTATGCACGGCCAGAGTTTTGGCCCTAGCTCCATCAAATTTGGCATGGTGATGTAGTTTGACCAGAAGTAGGTTTTTGCCTTGGTTTGCACTTCGTCAGGGCCACACACTGTCACACAATGTCTAAAAATGTGGACACTTAGATTACACAGGTTCCGGGGCTGGCTCAAGTGAAAATTGAAAGTCTGCGAAAAACCTGTGTGAAAGCTAATAAGTATAATTTTATCCCTCACAGTCTGAGCAAATGTCAAACTTTATGACTCATGCAAGTTCATATTAAATCCAGAGTTAGTCCTTTTTAAAGTGACCATATATATTAGTCAGCCCTCTGTGTTTGCATGTAAGAATGTACCTACAACTTTGGGGGCCACATAGCAAGATCTTAAAAGGTCCCCCAGAGTTCTAAAAAAAAATACATTTGCCCCCACACAGAGCCCATTCATGTTATGCCACACTGTAGTACCCTTTATACCAGAGGTTCCCAAATGTGGTCCTTAAGGCTCCCCAACAGTTCAGGTTTTAGAAATATACATGATTGAGCACAGATGGGTAAATCAAATTAACTGAGGTACTAATTAAGTCACCTGTGCTCAGCCATGGATATCTCTAAAACCTGAACTGTTGGGGAGCCTTCAGGACTGCGTTTGGGAACCTCTGGCATAGGCACTCTGTAGATCCAGTCACGGAAGTAACTGCAGGGAACTCAGGTGCAGGTAGTGAACTTGATTCACTGAAGATTCAGTCACAGAATGCAAGTAGCTGTGCAGGGAACTCAGAGGCAGGGAAAGTTACTGAAACTAGTGCTTGGGGACAGTACCGGAGGAGACAATGAGCCAGAGCTGGGTAAATACAAGAGGATTAACTGAAGCAAAACTTAAGGTAAAATAAACATAAGACACTAGAATCCAGCCACGGATATGCTCAGGAAGGCACAGGTAACAGATACGCAAACTA